>JAWNLL010000372.1:0-600000 GCA_035042425.1 Drosophila flavopinicola
AGTGCTCTAGTCGGGAGTGCCCGACTACGAGATACCCTGAACCCAGTCCTTACAATCATTCATATTAATCTAAACACACACATGCTGCAGTACAAGCAGTACAAGCAGTGCAAGCGGTCTAAGCAGTTAGCTTGCTTTTCGCTGAGCCCCACATAATGGAAAGTTAAATCTTAAATAACTTCTGTGTTTATCGTCCGATCTTATTGAAATTTTTGGGGCAAACAATTGTCAATAATATGTGTGACCAAACCAAATTGCAAGGTCGTACCTTCAAAATGCGTTTTTTTAACTTTTGGGGGGGTTTGGGGGTGGTATCCAAAAGTGAAAAATTTGTTCATGTGTATGCTATTCGAGATTATACATGTCAAATTAGGGGCCCTAGCCTATAACTTGTAAGTTATATTCAACAACCGCAGCAGCAGCAACAACAACAAACGAACCGATTCACAATCGCGCTAAGCACCAGCAGAGCAACAATAACAATCAGTTAGTTGTCGGTCGCGGCGTCGTCGCGTCATCGAGCGCCGGCAGCAACAGCAACAGCAACAACAGCAACAGCAACAACAACAACAGCAGCAGCAGCAACAACTAATACAACGACAACGACAACTACAACAAAAGGTGACGAGTGCGGCCCATTAAATTCCAAGTAGAAGAAGCAGCAGCAACAAATTTTGAGCGCCAAAAAAATATAACAGTACAAGAACAGCAGCCGCAACAACAGCAACAGCAACAGCAACAACAACAACAACAACTCATTTGCTAGTGTGCGTGCAACTACATACATACATACATACATATGTATGTACATATATTCGTTTTTTGTATTTGTTAAATATTTTCGCGTCTGAGCGCTTTAAACTTATACATAGATACATATGTACGTACGTACATACATACATACAAAACATACATATGTACATACGTTTGTGTGTGTAAAAAATTAAGCAAGTAATAATTATAGCTGCCTCTCACGCTCTCGCATTCAGTCGCCAAGTGCGAGAGCGCCAAACGGTTAACAAGAACAACACGTACATACATATGTACATATATATTTAAATATATACATATGTATACATATATGCATATATGTATGTGCACATACATACATATATGAACACATACATGTATATATGTATTGTAATCAAATACAAATCGGCAAAACAACAAAAATCTTGACGTAATCGCAACGCAACGCAGCGCAAAGAAAACGAAAAACGAAACACAACAAAAACAACAAAAAGCTAAAAGCAAAAACAACAAATACAAAAACGACAGCGCAAAACGCTTATGAAAGGCAGCAGCAGCAGCAACAACAACAACAACAAAAAGCTGTTTGTTTTCTTTCACGCTCTTTTTTTTGTTTTTGTTATTTATTTATGTATATTGTTGTTAAAACATCTCATTAAGCGGCTTGCAAAAATTACAAATTTTTAGCCGTTACGCAAAATATCGTGTGCTTTGCCTTCTTCGTGGCGAATTTCATTGTTATTAGTCAGCAGCAGCAGCAACAACAACAACAACAGCAGCAACAACAACAGCAGCAGCAACAACAATAACGCATCATCGATACTAAACAGCGGGTAAGATATGATTAGTGGGCGGCCTGTGGGGGGGGGGGGCGTGGCACACCAACTATGTAGACCAAAGTGTGCACATAGTGGCTCCTATCAAAGTGTTAACGAATTTTTAATGCACACAGCAACAACAACAAACACACAAATGCAAATTGAAATAAAAACAAGTGGGAAAGAATTATCTTCGGCGTGCCGAAGATTTTATACTCTTTTCGAACCTATAGGCAATTTTCACTCTGCCAACTGCACCACTGAAATTTCATAAGCTGTACAAAATCGTTTTGTCGCGTAACATTTTTTTTTTTTGTTCTAAGTATATTTAATTCATTGCCAGTTGTATAGCAGCTATAAGATATAGTGATCCGATCCGGCCGGCTCCAACCAATGTGATGTCTCTTTGAATAATAAGTATCGGTGCAAAGTTTCATCGCGATAGATTCAAAAACATGGGATATATGGCCAAAACCGACTTCGAGTTGTATGGCAGCTATAAGATATAGTATTCCGATCCGGCCAGCTCCGACCAATGTGCTGTCCCCTGGAATAATAAGTGTCTGTGCAAAGTTTAATCGCGATAGCTCAAAAACTGAGGGACTAGTTTGCATACATACAGACAGACAGACAGACAGACAGACAGACAGACAGACAGACAGACAGACAGACAGACAGACAGACAGACGGACATGGCTAGATCAATTTGTATTGTCATTCTAAGCATACTGGCAGTAACTTTTGGGGGTCTCCGACGCTTCCTTCTATGCGTTACAAACTTCAGGACAAACTTAATATACTATTTTCTTCGAAAAGAGTATAACAAGTGGGAAAGAATTATCTTCGGCGTGCCGTAGATTTTATACTCATTTCGAACCATTGGACAATTTTCTAACTGCAGCACTTTCATCTGGAAAAATTGATATCATATGATATCAATTTGAATTGAAATATTAAATTTATTTCCAGTTGTATGGCAGCTATAAGATATTGTGGTCCGATCCAGCCGGATCCGACCAATGTGCTATCCCTTTGAATAATAAGTCTCTGTGCAAAGTTTTATAACGATAGCTCAAAAACTGAGGGACTAGTTTGCATACATACAGACAGACAGACAGACGGACATAGCTAGATCAGTTTGTTTTGTCATTCTAAGCATACTGGCAGTAACTCCGACGCTTCCTTCTATGCGTTACAAACTTCAGCACAAACTGAATATACTATTTTCTTCGAAAAGAGTATAAAGAAATGCAACACTAGGATTGTTGTTTTTTTCTTTTTCTTTTATACAAAATTCAAATTTTTTCTTTCGCTTCAGCTTGCATACAGAAAAAGTGCAGAATTAGTTCCTGTTTCACTTCCCAGCTAACTTTTCTATTAAAACATAATTAAGAATTCACAAAATATATCTTTTAAGTGAAAAAGTAGAAGCACTGTCAAGAACAAAAGTTCCAAAATAATTGAGCAAAATTGTTATTTCACGCACGTTTTTCTTTCTATCTGCTAACCCGAAAAATCGAATGTTGTTCGACAGTTGACAGCTGAATTTCTAGAACTACCACTGCAAAAATTCGTATTTCAAGAATGTTGCAAGTCAACTTCCTGAGCTTTATACAGCTATTTGAATTGTTGTATGCTTTATGCTAGAATAAATGGCTAATTTTTAACACGAATTGAATTGTACTTGAAATTTGGTAAGCAAAACGATGCAAATTCTAGTCGCATTTAGGACCCCGCTTTTCTCCGAGTGTATATGATGGGGTGGTACAAGTCATCAGATCTCAAAAAGAACTTTCGGAATTAAATGCGAACCGGTTCGCTATTGGGCTCTTTCTCAGTTTCCCATCGCTAGACAGGCTCAAACTGGATTCCTAATGAGCATTGCGTAATGCTAGAATAACATCATATGCACTAAATAGCGCTGAATATATATATATATATATATATATATGTAGTTAAACTCAACACTGTGCTGTTAACCAAATTCGTCAATAATGGTTTGCTATCTGTAGTGATAAATGCTGTCTGAGGTGTTCCCTCAAACGTGCCCCATTTAGGCGCAGATAATTGCCATTTCGGTATTTCTGATAACTGTAGAGTTTAAACTACATATGTATATAAGCCATTTATGACCACACACCACAAATTAGTCATGCCCCAGTATCAACTATCTAAATGTCCGAACTTAAACTCTTATCAAACTAATCGACTAATATTGACACGTTTACGATACTCTTCCATTGTTGAAACTAATTTTGACCGAAATTGCTCTAATTGAAGCGTTTTTCGTTTTCTGTGGAAATTCGGCAATTGTCCAGAATTAATTAAATGCGAAATTCACATCAATTGTTTGATTTGGGTGGATTTCAAATCGTATAAATTAATCTAATATTTGATTTCTAACCTCGTGCTTCAAAATTGTCGCACTAACGCAATAAAATTTGTTCATATGTATGTATGTACATTTCTATACATTTTTGTGATATTTAGTATACTCTTTCCGAAGAAAATAGTATATTAAGTTTGTGCTGAAGTTTGTAACGCTGAGAAGGAAGCGTCAGAGACCCCCAAGAGTTACTGCCAGTATGCTTAGAATGACAAAACAAATTGATCTAGCACATGTGCCGTCTCGTCTGTCTGTCTGTATGTATGCAAACTAGTCCCTCAGTTTTTGAGCTATCATGATAAAACTTAGCACAGATACTTATTATTCAAAGGGACAGCACATTGGTCGGATCCGGCTGGATCGGACCAGTATATCTTATAGCTGCCATACAACTGGTAGTCGGCTTTGGCCATAAATCCCATGTTTTCAAAGCTATCGCGATGAAACGTTGCACAAATACTTATTATTAAATCATACATCTTATTCATCGGAGTCGGCTGGATCGGACCACTATATCTTATAGCTGCCATACAACTGGAAATAAATTATATATTCTTAGAACAAAAAAAAATAAATATGAAAGTGCTGCAGTTGGCAGAGTGAAAATTTCGAATGGTTCGAAAAGAGTATAAAATCTTCGGCACGCCGAAGATAATCCTTTACCACTTGTTTTTATACCCTGAACCCATTAAAAATGGGTAAAAAGGGTATTATGGGTTTGTGCAAATGTATGTAACAGGCATAAGGAAGCATCTCCGACCATATAAAGTATATATATTATTGATCAGTATCAATAGCCGAGTCGATCTGGCCATGTCCGTCTGTCTGTCCGTCTGTCCGTCTGTCCGTCTGTCCGTCTGTCTGTCTGTATGAACACACAGATATCAGAGACTACAAGAGCTAGAGACTTCATATTTGGAACATAAGTTCTCCTAATCCCGGGACAGATCAAGTTTATTAAAATTTATCGATAGCTCGTCCCGTTCAAAAGTTATCGATAAATTTCGATTTTAGACCAGCGTTTTTTGGATATAACTTACAAGTTATAAGAGCTAGAGGCCCCTAATTTGACATGTATAATCTCGAATAGCATACACATGAACAAATTTTTCACTTTTTGGATACCACCCCCAAACCCCCCAAAAGTTAAAAAAACGCATTTTTGAAGGTACGACCTTGCAATTTGGTTTGGTCACACATATTATTGACAATTGTTTGCCCCAAAAATTTCAATAAGATCGGACGATAAACACAGAAGTTATTTAAGATTTAACTTTCCATTATGTGGGGCTCAGCGAAAAGCAAGCTAACTGCTTAGACCGCTTGCACTGCTTGTACTGCTTGTACTGCAGCATGTGTGTGTTTAGATTAATATGAATGATTGTAAGGACTGGGTTCAGGGTATCTCGTAGTCGGGCACTCCCGACTAGAGCACTCTTACTTGTTTTTATTTGATTTTGCAAATAGTTTCCAATTCCGAAAGTCCAAATTTTGTATAGAAAAATATAACAATTAATCATGCATCAGGCAAGTTTCAAAGTATCTGAAAATATGTATTAAGAAGTTTATCAACAATTTTAAGGTAATTGCATTTTAGTTTTGGGTGACCAACGTTTTTTCCCCACCCATTAGTTAACACATCAAAAGTTCTGCAGATTGCAAGAAAAAGTTTCCATTTCTGAATAGTTAAAATTTCGATGCCGTGAGAATCTTAGCTGTCAGTTTGTGGATCATCAATCTATCAATTAGCAATCGTATAAAAATATGCATTTAGTTGAAGTATTTATTAAATTTATCAAGCTGCTATCTCAAATTACACATTCGATTCACAAAAATCGTCTGAACATTCAATGAATATGGAATGAACACTGTAAAATAAAATGTGTAAATTGAAAACCAAAATGCTTGCGAGTATTGAAAATTAGAATCTCTTTGTTTGAGGATGGGCTTGAATTTCGGAATTTATTTTTTCTAAAAAAAATTACTTAAGTATGATATTTTTCTTTTGTACATATTTCTTTCGCTTTCTAAAATGTGTAAAAAGCAAAACAAAATGAAAATTATTCCGTGAATTACAATTTGTATTTCTAATTTGTAAACAATATGAACATTCTCAGTTTTGGAAGTTCTATTTTCCGAATGTTCACTGTAAAAGATATTCGATTTAAATCCATTAAAATAACCAGAAAGGAAAGCAATTTAAAATGAAATATTTTGACTTAAGGAGTTTTTTCTTGTCATTTCCAAATTGGCTTATGTTCGGAAAATGAGAGAAGATTGTGATTTAGTAAAAATGTTTCTTAAATTGTAAACCTATAAAGTCCAAATTCTGAAACGGAAAACATTTGAAGGCATTAAGATTGAACTATTTTCGATTGAAATTTTGGATTTAATAAAAACATAAAATGAAACTACTATTTCTTACTGTGTATTTATATATATATTTATATATATATATATATGTATGTTATATGTTTGCATGTGAAGCTGCAACATGTTATTCCCCTATTCCCAACGCCAATTGAGCTGCGAAGCTTAACGAATGGTTTTTTCCCTATGCAAACGAAATACAACAACGCTGATAACCGGCCCCCCAAACTGATAAGGCAAATACATATGTGTGTGTACATTATACATATGTACATACATACGTACATATGTATGTATATGTATGCACATGTATATGATTATTAGTATATTAGAGTGGGCTTGTATTCTGGATTCGTGACAAGTAGACGCCAAACGGTTGTATTATCAAATTACTTGCTAGCTGATAATCCGCATGAAGCTGTCAAGTGGGTGGCGGAGGTGCTTACATACATCCATACATACATACATACATATGTACATACATATTTATGTATGTGTGCATGCAATGTGCAACAAACAGATTGTGACAGCAAATGTTGTTGCGCCCAAACATTTGCTAAGTGGCAAATGGAAATGCCGTGTTTTTTAGGCCAGTCGGCATATTTGGAACTTTTCGCTAATAAGCTTATCAGTTCAAATCTATGTACATCTATGTATGTACATCTGTAGCTCTGCAACTCGTCACGCCCACTCCCTCTCGCATATTCATTCGCAATTACCGTTGTGCCTTTCTCATGGCATGGATTAACTGTTTATACCCTGAACCCATTAAAAATGGGTAAAAAGGGTATTATGGTTTTGTGCAAAAGTATGTAACAGGCATATCCGACCATTTAAAGTGTATATATTCTTGATCAGTATCCAAAGCCGAGTCGATCTAGCTAAGTCTGTCTGTCTGTCTGTCCGTCTGTATGAACACGCAGATATCAGAGACTATAAGAGCTAGAGACTTGGAATATAAGCTGTCGTAGTCCCGGGACAGTACAGTTTATTTCATTTTATCGATAACTCGTCCCGTTCAAAAGCTATCGATAAATTTCGACTTCAGATCAGTGTTTTTTGGCCATAACTTGAAAGTTATAATAGCTAGAGGCTCCAAATTGAGCATGTATAATCTCGAATATCATACACATATTACAAATATTTCACTTTTTGAATACCACCCCCCAATACCCCATTTTTGAAGTTATGACCTTGCAATTTGGTTTGGTCACACATTTTATAGCCAATATTATGTCTTAAGAATTTCAGAAAGATCGGACAATAAACGCAGAAGTTATTTAAGATTTAACCTTCCATTGTGTGGGGCTCAGTAAAAAAGCAAGCTAACTGCTTAAACAGCTTGCACTGCTTGCAGTATGTGTGTGTTTGTATGTATGTACACTGATATGTTAGCATGAATGGTTGCAAGGACTGGGTTCAGGGTATCTCGCAGTCGGGCACTTCCGACTAGAGCACTCTTACTTGTTGTGTTATTGTTTTATTTTTTGTCGCGCTAGTGTTGGCATTGTTGTTATTGTTGTTGCTGTGTTTGCGCGCTCATTTAAGTTTTAATTAATACGGACAAACGCAGAAGAAGCACTCACGTAAAATGCAATGCATGAGATGGGTTAAAAATAAATAATGCTGACGTCACATTTTGCGTATGAGCGAGCACGCAACACCGAGAAGGAGACAGCAATAGAGACAGCGACAGCCGCAGGCGAGGCCCAAAAGCGAAATGCGAAATGCGACTGATTGGAATTGATTAAAGTGCAATGAAGCAAATGTTGCTGTAGCTGTTGCTGTTGTTGTTGTTGTTGCTGCGACTGGCTGCTAATGTCAAACAACCATAATAATAATAATAATAATAACAACAACAGCAGCAGCAGCAGCTGAAGCAAACGACCACAGTTTATGCGGCGCGTGTTTTGGTTTTTGGACTCGCGTAACCAATAAGCCACGATGATGTCAATGATGTTGATGACGTTGCCAGATTTGTGTGCATACATATGTACATACGTACATATGTACATACATATTTGCGACTTCTTGCAACTTTGTTCGCCTTTGTTCGCTTTCGTCATTCTCCACGCAGCCATCGTCCTCGACTCATTGTCAGTCACGCTGCCTCTCTCCCCTCTCCACCGTCTTCTCCTCTCCTCCTCTGCCCCTTTCTTGCACGCCCTTTCGCATGCTCTGTTCGTTCGTTCGGTTTGCGGTGTCAATTACCTTTTCGAATGGACACCACAAGTATTTTAAAGTTGCGCTTACGCACTGATGATAAGCAACAACACCAAATAAAACGGGCTCGTGTGGGTGGCGTGAGTGATTGTATATATGTATACATACATACATACATACATATGTATATGTATATACATACATAAATCTGTAAGTGTGTACGCATGTATGCAGTGCATATGTTCATACATATGCATGTTGGTGGCTCAGTGCTGATCGCGTGACTATCGCTTCAGGCTCACGACATTCGCAAAAAGAGAGAGAGAGAGGGAGCAAACAGATCAAGTTAACCAACTGAAGCGCTAGACATTATTTGCATAAATATCTACATATGCATTCTGTTTGAAAAAGAGAGAGGTGCGCTGATTCATCCAACAATTGTTGCTGCAAGAGATGAGCGCGTGATGAGCACGTTTTCTATGTGTCTTTTTCAACCCAAAGTATGTTGTCTGTCAGAGTGGAAAATTGAAACGCCCTGGATTTGTGAATCATTTCTGTATGACTCTTATATTTTATCGTGTTTTTTCCTTAGATTTTTGATAGTTTTTGATCGGTTTGAGTTTTAAGTCACATTATTTTCAATTATTAAAGCAACAAAACAAAATATATGCATACATATATTAAAAACATTAGGAAATTGAAACTGTTGGTGCTAATTTATAACTTTGTTATTTCGAAGATTTATAATTTCTGTAATTTGTAGCTATATCTAGCACTCAAATTATGCTAAATTTGTGTTGATACCATTGCTAAATTAGCAACATATCATAAGCAAAGTTGTTTGCAGTGCTGTCATTCGCATCTTGTTAAACATGCAATTAGCAAAATAGCAGTTTGTTCGAAAGAAATGGAAATCGAAGATAAGTTAAATAAATCTTAAGTGAGAGGAGTGAAAAGATCGTTATATGCGAAAGTTAGCAGCATGTTGAAAGTATCCAAGTATAACAAATAATTGTATACATAAAATAATATATTAAGGTTAACAAACGCATTCGATGTTGTACTATTTGAAAGTAAATCAAACTTGTTGCACTCTCGCACTATCACTATCTCTCTTACTCTTTCCGTTATATTGTCAGTGTCACGCGCTCATCTCGAGCATTATGAAGAGTGAATCAGCGCAGCGCTCTCTCTCTCTCTCTCTCTCGCTCTCTCTCTCGCACAGCCTCGTTAAATTCGCCATAATTTTTAATGCTGCGTCACTGTGCTTAATGTTTTATGCTGTGTCCGTCCGTCCGTCCGTCCCTCTGTCCCTCTGTCCCGCTCGACATCATCTGCAGCGACAAGCCAACAAATAAAGCTTTACAGCAACAATAACAACACGAAAAAACAACGCAATTTTAATCAGCTGAGAAAGAGAAAACCTTTTCCTTCAAATCCAGCTTCACAATCTGACTAAGGACAAAAACAACAAGAACAACAACAACAAAAACAATCGAAATACAGCTCCTTTTGTCACACTCTTTTATTTGTATTTGCATTTGTATTTGTCTAACTTCTATAACTTCAACTTTCCCAATACGAATTACTTTTTACTCTACAAGTCGAGTTTTGAATTGAAAATGTTGATTGTGTGAATTTATCTAAATTTTGTTAAGCTAAAAATGGGTTCGTACAAAACTGCATTATTAGTAAATTTATCAAATAAACCGAAAATATTACTTTATTTGCCAGTAACTATCAAATCTATCAAATCTTATTAAGTGTTGAAATAACTGAACAACGTGCTGAAATAATCGGTTTTTTTTAGCTTATCTCGAACAAAATTAAAGATGCAAATTATTAAAATAGAATAGTAAAAAATATTAAATGTTAAATTCCATCGTTTTTGGCTTAAACTATTTCTATATACATACCTTTTTTTTGTCTTCAAATCAAAGTCGTCTAAGTCTAGTTTTGTATTGCTGTTAATGACTACAAATACAGTCGAACTTTCTTTCCATGGTGAATTCTCACGTGACCACAAATCATGTCATTATATATACAAACTTATTACTTGTCTTCAAAATTTTTGCATTTTTTCATATTTGAGAAGATTCCAAACACTTTCTCAATATCACACAACAATAGAAACAAACGTCAAACGAAATAATCGATTTGGGATATGAAACATCTCAGTAATATTTAAAAAGCAATTGCTTGTACCTAAAAAAAAAGAACGTAAATTTTCAAAATATTTAACGCGCTTTAAAAACTAACTACGGTAACTTTAATTATCAACATCAACGCAGCCGTTATTCGTTTGGCCAATAGTTGATTCACAGGATTGATTCACCTAATTGAAAGTGAGTGTTTTATTCAATTTATTTATAATCACATTACACGGCGCAAACTTTAGTCGATTGAAACAAACCGAGAAAATAACAACCGGGCTCGAAAAACAATCCATTCCGAGTAAGATTTCAGGTGGGTGCGCCTATATACATACATAGATGAATAGCCTGCAATTAGAAGCCTTACATAATAATAATAATAATGAACGTATAATTCGAGTGGCTATTTTCGTAGTTAATGTTTGTGTTGTGACAAAACGGCGCCAGTTTTGTTTGTCTTCTTGACCAGTTGACTTTTGCCGCTCACGTTGCATGAAAATGACCGCAACAACAAAAAGGCGTGCACTGAGTCAGTCAGTCGGTCAGACGCAGTCTCTCCCTCTCTTTCGCACTCGCTCTCTCTCTCTCTCTCTCTCTCGCTCTCTCTCTCACTTGACTCGAACAGACAGCACGGCGTGAATGAGGCGAGAGTCGCATTTGAAGTCACAATGGGATTTGCCCAGTGTGCGTGTTCTAGCCCAATTAGTGACTTTGGCTTGTATCCTGATGTAATCCGAACACTCGTGCTAATAGTATTCAAAGATTGGCTTGTACATTTTGATTTCAGCAGGATGTTTTTTGTTTTTTTTTTTCAAAGATTTCTTGAAATGTTTGTGCGCAAGGCAAAGTCAAAACATTCAAATTAGTCATTGCAAGAGAACTTTCGTTCTAGCATTAACTTTGTTAATTACACAAGTTAGTAATTAAGTGGCAGCTTTTACAGCTGACTATTTGCTGAAATTTGTCATGAATAATCGTTATTTCAATGCAATAACAATCGAGCGCCAATGTCACGATGCTGCAGCCCTGGTCGGAGCAGTGTCGCACGACCAAACAGCTGTTGCCGGTGCTGCCAGCTCGTGCAACAGTAGTCGCGCGCTTTTTCTATGCATTCTTTTGGCTGTCGAATTGCGGCAAGCTTGTGCCATTACGATGTAAAAAAAAACGAAAATACATATTTGTTCTGTTTGTTTTTGGATATGCGTTATTTGACTTGAGCAATTCATGCAAATAGCATTGGCAAATTTGTGTGCGAACTAGCTGGCAACGCTCGACTGTGAAACGGGTCGTCGCTGCTGCGTGCGCATGCATATGTGTGTTTCTCGAGTGCGTGTTCTCAGCCTGTGTGTGTGTGTGTGTGTGTGTGTCTGTCTGTATGAGCGCTTGTGTTTGTGTTTGCGCCAGTACCGAGGCAGTGAAGCAGCGCGAGCGAGCGAGCGAGCAATACAAAATACGATTTTTGCGCAAAAAGGGCCAAGAAACTGATCAATAAATTGTAGTTAAAAATTGAATGCGATGTGAAACGCGAAACAACAAACAATTGTGCCTTTGCATGCTGCCAGCTGACAAACAAAACGCACAGCGCAACAAAAAAAAAAAATATAAAAACTATAGGAAAAAGAACGTAAGCAACGATAACAGCAGAAAATTTATTGTGTGTGTGCGCTGCTCGCGCGTGCTGCCAACTGCGTGAAAAGTGCTCTTGCGTTTTTAGCCGCCCGCCACCCCGAACGTGTAGCGCAACAACAAATAAAAGCAAATCAAATCAGTTCGCCAGTGCGGATAATTAGGATGCAAAAAATCGCAATGTGCCAGCAGCCATCAGCTACGTAGTAGCGAGCATCTCTCCTCTGTGTGTGGCGTGCGTACAGTTGAATTTTTCAACAAGTTGCCAGCACAGCGCGCAACGCGATACAAACACACACACGCACACACACACACAGGCACAGGCACACACACATACTCAAGCGCGCGCAGAGAGAAGAGAAGCGAAACGGCAACAACAACAACAACAACAAGCGGAGCAGCAGCAGCAACGTTTCTAGTGATGTCATCAGAAAGTAAGTTTGGCTTTTTTTTTTTTTTTGTTTGCTATAGCACAACGTCGTCATGACGTCATTTCATAAAAATACACACAACAGCGGAGAGACAGTATGCTCGTTGCTGTTGCCGTTGTTGTTGTTGTTGTTTTGTCGTTGTCATCGTCGTCGTCATTTTTGTAGCAAGCAAACAAAACAAACCAAACAACAGTTGAAGGTAGAAGCAGCAGCAGCAGCAGCAGTGACAGTGACAGTCAACGTGTGTATGTTGATGTGCGTGCGTGTGTGCGTGTGTGTGTGTGTGTGTGTGTGTGTTTGTGTACATTCATATATCTGTTGTTGTTAACAATTGGCATTTAGCAATCAAGCAATATTGTAGCCAACAAAATATTGTAACACTAACTTCTCTCTGCAACTGCATATGTACATACATACATACATATGTATGTATTTCTCTTTGCTGTGCTCTGTCTCTTTGGCATTTGGCATTTGTCATTGCTTTTGCCTTGCCTTGCCGTCCGTTAACCGTTAACGCTTCCCATCCACCCACAGTTGTCGTCCTACAGCAGCATTCAACTTCAAACTGGCAAAATTGAAACGGAAAAGACGGCAAACTGAAGCACTTGTCGGATAGCGTAACGGTGCTGCTGAATATCGCTAAAATGGACAGCATCGTCGAGGAGAATGGCAACTCGGCATCCAGCGGCAATGTCAACGATGTCGATGTCACAGCAGCCGTCGCCGCCGCCGCCGCCGCTGCAGCGGCAGCAACAGGCGGACAGCAGCAGCAGCAGCAACAGCAACAGCAGCAGCAATCACAACAACAACAACAACAGAACCAGCAGAGTACAACGGCGACGGCCAACACAAACAATGCCAGCGGCACGGCCTCCGTGCTGACCACAACCACCAATTGCAATATACAATACCCCATACAGGCGCTGGCGCAGCATGGCCTACAGGTAAGTCCAACAACAACCACCCCCATCCACCACCCCCAATCCCCAATCCCCTACTCCCTTTCCCAATTGCCAGTCGCGTGGAGAATAGAAAACGAAATTGAAACAAGTCGAATTTGTTGGCTTCATTTGCAATGCACTTTCATCTAATTTTATATTGTTTATTGTTTTAAGAAATTACGCTCAGACAGAAGAAGCGCTTCGAATTTCTGCATAGCTCTTATTTCAAAAAGTGATTCCTTTTTTATGGGGCTTTTGTGAGTGTCAAATTAGCTACTTATTGTAGTTTTTGTTTATAATTTTTAATGACTTTTCGAAACATTCTTCAAAATGTGTAAGAGAAATAATTAAAAACAAGTGGGGAAGGATTATCTTCGGCGTGCCGAAGATTCTATACTCTTTTCGAACCTTTAGGCAATTTTCACACTGCCAACTGCACCAATGAAATATTTAATGACGCATAACTTTGCTAATTATAACTGCATCGAATTGCAATTTTGAACATTGATGAGTTATAAGGATGTTCAAGTGTACAAGGAAATTTTAGGCGATAGCTTTGAAAAGTTCGGATATATGGCCAAAACCGACTTCCAGTTGTATGGCAGCTATAAGATATAGTGGTACGATCCGGCCGGTTCCGACCAATGTGCTGTCCCTTTGAATAATAAGTCTCTGTGCAAAGTTTTATCGCGATAGCTCAAAAACTGAGGGACTAGTTTGCATACATACAGACAGACAGACAGACGGATAGACGGACATGGCTAGATCCATTTGTTTTGTCATTCTAAGCATACTAGCAGTAACTTTTGACGCTTCCTTCTGTGTGTTACAAACATCAGCATAAACTTAATGTACTATTTTCTACGAAAAGAGTATAAACATTTTTAAACTTAACAGATATGTACATTCTAATTTCGTAAGGTTTTAATTACCTCACATCTTATTCAAATTCAAATATGGATTAATAAATGGCATTATTTTGTATTAGAAAATGTTGGAACTAACTATAAATTAGCTTCCAACTAAATAAAGCCGAAGCAATTAAAGCATTTATTGTTCATATTTCAGCTTATATAGAGACAACTATATGCTCTAGAGTCTAGGACCTTCGAATTGTTCAGAATTTGGTACTAATGCAATCAAATCAAACTTCAAAACATTTTTTTTCTTCTACAATTATATTTTATTAAAGAAAAAGTAAGACACGCTAAAACTCCAATTTTTTTTTTTAAATATATTTTATAATACATAATTTACATATTTGGCAGTTTGTGTATTGAACCAGTCAATGAAATTTATGATTTTTATTGCCCAACAATTTGTATGTGCAGTTCTTAAATACATTGTGAAATTGCTTAGAGCTAGTCAACATTTATATATGAGTTATAAAACGATCAAAAAATGCAGATGGAACAGAGACAGAAATGAAAATTATTCGCGATTGCAAGGAACTCTGGCAAATAGAGACGTTTTTATTTTCGAACGTAATGTATGAAGGAATAATGAGATAGTTTTGCACAATTCTTAAAAGCAATTATCTATGCTTAAACTTTAAAGGACTGATAGCGAAAAATGTTGTAAATATCCGTTTCAAGAAACTTAATCAGCAACATCAAATGTGTGATTGTGTTTGAAATATGCGCTTTCCATAATGCGTAATTCGGGCTTTTATTTTCCTATTATTATTATTATTATTTATTATCACTTGGCATTAGCTAACAATTTACGGTACAATACTAGTTGTTATAGCATTTGAGGAGCCAGCTGTTATTATCGATGTTATTTGTAGTGCATGGACAAATTATTTATTTATATTCATACATATTTATATAGTTGCTATGAAATGCAAATGCCTTACTTCTCCAACGTTTTACATTGATTTAGCGAGTATTGTGACTGACAACTCTATGCTTTGCAGGTACAATCCGTGATACAGGCTGCCAATCACTCGGGTGTCATACAGACAGCTGCGGGAACACAGCAGCAGCAACAGCAGCAGCAGCAACAGCAGCAGCAGCAGCAACAACAACAGCAGGCGCTGGCCGCCGCGATGCACAAAGGCGGCGGCGGAGTCGTCTATATGACCAAGCCGGCAAATACGACGGTCATTCACACGGCCACGGGCAACGCAGTGCAAGTGCGTAACAAAGTGCGTAGCATTCGCTAACAACACTCACATGTGTATTATGAATACGATCTATTGTGGAATGCGTGCTAATCGGTTGCTTGTTTACAGATCCCTCCAAACTTTCAGTGTAAGATCAAACCCGAACCGAGTACCCAGCATCCGGAGGATAGCGATGAGAGCATATCGGACGATGATTCGCAGCATCATCGCAGCAATCTGACACGAAGGCCATCATACAATAAGATCTTCACCGAAATCAGTGGACCCGACATTAGCGGTAATTGTCCTATTTGCATCTACGTATTTTAGTAAACAACGCTGAGCGCCATAATTGCCTACCCCCCACCACCCACCCACTGCAGTCTCTCTATCCCACTCTCTCTCTCTCTCTCTCTCTCTCTCTATCTGTATCTATCTCTATCTCTATCGTATTCGCTCTGTATCAAACTCCTCTCGCCTTTATCCATGTCCTGTGCATCTATCATCTGACAAGCATAGTTTAGTTGGATTCTGTTTAATTGGTTGCTTTTCGTTTGTTCGCTATTGATAGCTCTCAAAGCACACACACACACACACACACAAATTTGTATATCTTATACCCTAGTAGACAATTGATATATTTAAAAATGCTTAAATATATTTGTAGATCCTTGTCACGCAAAGGTTTTTGCATCCAACAAATGAATTTGCAATCGATTGTTTCGATGGCAGATCTTTGATAGAAACAGTAAGAACTATTCTATTCAGAACGCCCGGCTTATATAAGAAAGCTTTAAAACTGAGATACCTAAGTAGTTAGCATAGCAACATAGACAGACAGATTTTCATAGTTGCAGCGTCCAAGTTTGTCGTCCTGATCAATAATACATTTTGTAGTATTCTAGAAGGTGCCTCACAAAATGCTTTACACATTTTGAAATAAAAAAGTCCATGTCCATTTACTCACGTTGCTTGTAAAGCTTATTGTAGTTGTAAGGGTGATAAGCTAACAACAAATTAAAGCAACATCTAATTGAACAAAACTGACAATGAATCGTCCTTATACTAAGACCTACCGTGTACAGTAGATAAATTAATTATGAGCTGGATAAGCCAAATTCGAATGATAAAGTCAACTTTAAGCCTAATTTATACAAAAGCTGCTATAGTTTAATTAAAGGGTGTGCTTTAATTTAGTTAGCTAATAAGCTAGCAGGTCGCTTAGGTGTGTTCATTTGAGTGTTAGAATGCTTACAAATATTTTTGACTGGCTCTTAGCCAACACAACAAGCCTTTTGTGTATTGTTATTTGAGCTTGACAACAACTCCTGCCATCTTGCAAATTTCCCAAATGCAACTGCATATTTGTGCATATCATCTTTATTAAGGGCTCATGGCGTCAGCAGCTTGGTAGAGCATAGGATGCATCCTTACAATACCTTACGATTGTTTTCATTTACATTTGTATGTGTACAAATTTCATGTCCATCTCATTTGTCATTCCCATCGGGTTCCTTCTACAAACATATATACATTTGTAACTAAACATACATGCATACTACATACTACATTATAGATAACAAAGTTGCTGTTGCTGTTGTTGTAGTTGATGTCGTTTTTGGTTTGGTTGTTCATTACGCACATTAAAAAGCAGCTGCTTGAATCCTGTGCAGCTGATAACTATCCTTTCTGTATGCATTTCTCTCTCGCTCTTGTTCATGTACATGTACACTTGTCATTAGTTGTTGTTGCCGTCCGTGTTGTTGTTGTCGTTGTCGTTGTTGTTGTTGAAAACAGAAATAGAGGCTGTAAATTTTGGAATATGCCAGCAAAGGACGACAATTATAATGCGCGTGTCTTTCTCTTTTGTTTGTCATATAATTCTTGTAAATAGTAGTACTTAATAATTGTACATTTGTTTTTTGATCGCGCGTCTACTCTCTTGGCTTTGTTGTTGATGCTGTTGTTGCTGTTGTTGTTGCCGTTGTTGTTCCTGCTGCTGCTGTTGTTGTTGCTGTTGTCAGCGTTTAAGACCAAAACGCACCACCCATCACCACCACCACCACCACCACCACCACCACCACTGCCACCCATCGCTCACACACACACACGCACACACACACACACACACAAATACAACACACACATATGTACTTATAACAATCGTCGCCCGTCGCCGTCGCCGTTGCTGTTGTTTAAACTAATCCAAAACATCGCCTGTCTCGCTCTCGCTCGATCGTTCGCTCACTCGCACTCACACCAGACACTCATGCAATGAAGCAAACACAAAAAAGTCACATAAATGAACAATTCTACTAGCCGAAAAATATGTTTTCCTATAATTTTTATTGTTGTATTTTTTTTTGTTTTTCGATTTCTTTTTGACTGCTCGCGGTAATCAATCGATACAAAAATCCAATCAAAATATTCCAATGACAACAACAACAACAACAACAAACAACAACCCCCCCAACCATCTCCCCCCAAAAATCAATGTACAAAAACAAAATACCTGCATGGTGGTGCAGCGGGCGGAACACTGCAAATGTCCGATGGCAGCGGGCTCAGCTCACAGCTGGTGGGCAGAGGGGCGGGGGGCGGCGGTGGCGGTGGCGGCATTGGCGGCGGCAACAACAACAACAACACAACGGGCAGTCCACTGCTGCACATGGCGCCGGACTCGGCCTTCTATCTATCCAATCGGATAGCATACAATACCAGTAAAAGCAAAACCAAAAAAACAAAAACCAAAAACCCCATCAACGAATCCAACTGAAACTAATGCTGCAATTTTCTCATTCCTGATAACCAGATAACAGCGGCGTTGCGGAGGATCAGACGCGCAAGCGCGAGATACGATTGCAAAAGAATCGGGAGGCGGCGCGCGAGTGCCGGCGCAAAAAGAAGGAGTACATCAAGTGCCTGGAGAATCGCGTGGCGGTGCTAGAAAACCAAAACAAAGCGCTCATCGAGGAGCTCAAGTCGCTGAAAGAGCTCTACTGTCAGACCAAGAACGATTGAACGTGGCGCCAATGCTGGGATGAGCAGCGGCGCTTGGTTCTTCTCGCAGCAACACAAACAGTAGCAGCAGCAGCAGCAGCAGCAGCTTTAATAAGTCTACAATGGCGGCCTGGCAACGACGACGACGACGACGACAAAGACAGAGACGACGAACACAAGGACGAACACAAGGACTGTTACTGTTACTGTGACGACTGCAGCCGGCCGCATATCATGGTTAACATACATATAAAGCGCTCTATATGTAGCATAATTTATCTAAAATGATCATGTTGTTGTTGTTGCCATTCTACACTATACACACACTATACACAATACACACACACACACACACAAACACCGAGTACTGTTCATGCTCGCTGCTGGCTTGTTGACCAAATGTTGCCAGCAACATTTGCGACACAACAGGACGACACAAACAGCAGCAGAGAGAGAGCAGCAAGCAGGCACTTAACAAACAAACAAACAAACAAACAAACAAACACAGAGACAGACAAAACACAATGTAATTATGTTTATAATTTAAAGGTGTAATATTATTTTAAAGCTTATGTTTATGCTTCAGTTGTATTTGCTAATTAAATTATACACACTACACAGTAATTTTTACTGTTGATTAATTATTATTATTATATTATTAATTTCCTTCCCTTATACATTTATATTTTTTTTTTGTTTTTTTCTATTATTTGCTACTTTGTTATATGATAAGCAGAAATCTGGAATTTAGTGCATTGTGCGAAAACAGCAAAAGAAAAACAAAATGAATATACGATTTTCCTTGAAAAGAGTATAAGCAAAAATCCATATGGAAATGTGTTTAGTTCAATTTTGTAAGCAGCGGTTAGCAAAAATTCTCTCTCACCAACCTCCCAATTTGTACTACGAAAAAGCGTAAAACAAGCATAATTAAAATTAAGTTTTAAATTTTGTAATTTGTGGAACAAGAAATATAGTTTAAATAATGCTATATATATTTGTATGTCTGATGTGTATGTATTTTATGAAATTATTGCAATTTTTGTTACATAATTTTAGATATGGCCGTTTCTTCAACAACCTCTTGTCTGCAAAAACCCAACATCCACCCTCCCCCCACCCCTTCACCACCTCTGCATAGGTAACACAGTTTGAGCACGCCACAAAAACAATTTATGTATAAATCTATATATATATAAATATATAGATATATAATATGTAGTTAGCGAATATTTGTACACTATTTGTATTTTAATTGATGCGTTCAAAGCGATGAGGAAAATTAAAACAAAAATGAAAAATCAGAGAAAACAATTGTTCTGTACTTTTTTCACCGTTTCGGACAGACAAGACCAGCAAAAAAAAAAAAAAACCCAAACCAACCACACAGAAGAACAAAATAAAAATCAACGAATGCTTCGTCATATTTTGTAAATGTAAAAAGAGGAAGTGCAAAAGAAGCAACTATGAAAATGTAAACAAAACAAAAAACATACATATAAAGCAAAAACTCTCGTTATCTCTTGTGATCAACTCAGTTGTTGTTATAAATGAACAAATAAAAAAAATAAAAAATTATTAAAAAAAAAACAGAGGCGACGGAACAATATTAAAAAAAAAAACAAAATAAAACGTATGAAAACAAAAATAAATGCGGGCAACACGAATTGTTGCAAGTAACTTTTTTTTTATATAAATTCAAACTATGTAGAGAAGCAAGCGATACGGATACGGAAACAATGTCAAAAAGAGAAAAATCAATGCATATATATATATACATACATAAAACAACAAAGAAACACTATATATATGTATATATACATACATATATATATATGGTACATGAATCGATATACAAACAAACAAACAGACATACACATATAAATATATATATATATGTATATATTTTTTGATGTCCAAATCAAAGGAGTAAATCACTTTCAGAATATAACAAAAAAAAAACAAAAATTAAAACGAGAAGATTAAAATGGAACGCAACTTTTAAAGCTGTTCAGAAACGCGATATAGCAAACAGGCGAAAGTTGCATAAACAAATTAACAAATATTTTTATTGTCATTGCATAATTTTTAAGGTAGTAATTTTAATATTTAAAACATAAGCAACAAAACAAATAAAACTGACAACCGAAAACAAACGCAAATGAGTAAAAAAACAAAAGTAAAAACAAACCAGTAGAAATTACAATATTGTTATAAATATTTGTCTCAATGAGAAAAACAACAAAAAAAAAAACAAAACAAAACAAACAAAATCTACATAAAAAACCAATAAAAAAATAAAAAATACCATTTTCAAAGAGTTTTTATTATAATTTTCTTAAAAGTACTGTATGCGACTTGCAGTAAAACTAATACAGCAGGATTCGATATTTATAGAGGACTTACTGTTAAACTGACACAAAATTCAAAAACAAAAACTGGCCAATCTCCATAACATTATTTTATATCACGCTTCAATTGCATCTTTAAGCGCTTAATGTTTTCTAAACAAAATGTGTTTACACCGATATATGCGAAATAGGACGGAAATATTAATTGAAGGTGTCAGGAAAATTGTCGGTCCTTGGCAGTTAGGTATTTGGTAATGCCCGTTTTCTAGGGACATAGCAATATATTTTTGAAAATATCGAAATTCCCTTTGGGGCTTATATCGATACATTGCTTAAATCCTTCAATCGATGGCACTGCAAAATGCGGTATTATCCTGTTTTGGGTCCTAGGGATCGATATTTTTATAACCTGAACCCATTGAAAATGGGTAAAACGGGTATAATGCAGTTGTGCAAAAGTACGTAACAGGCATAAAGACGCATCTCCGACCATATAAAGTATACATTATCTTGATCAGTATCAACAGCCGAGTCGATCTAGCCGTGTCCGTCTGTATGAACACGCGGATCTCAGAGACTAAAAGAGCTAGAGACTTAATATAAGTTCTCGTAATTCCGGGACAGATCAAGTTTATTTCATTTTATCGATAACTCGAACCGTTTAAAAGTTATCGATAAATTTCGATTTCAGACCAGCGTTTTCGGGACATAACTTCAAAGTTATAAGAGCTAGATGCCCCAAATTGGACATGTATAATCTCGAATATCATACACATATTACAAATATTTCACTTTTTGAATACCACCCCCATCCCCCCAAAAGTTCAAAAAATTAAGGTACGACCTTGCAATTTGGTTTGGTCACACATATTATTAACAATTGTTTGCCACAAAAATAACTCAATAAGATCGGACAATAAACACAGAAGTTATTTAAGATTTAACTTTCCATTATGTGGGGCTCAGTGAAAACGCAAGTTAACTGCTTAAACCGCTTGCACTGCTTGAACTGCAGCATGCGTGTGTTTAGATTAGTATGAATGATTGTAAGGACTGGGTTCAGGGTATCTCGTAGTCGGGCACTCCCGACTAGAGCACTCTTGTTTAGTTATTGCGATGTTTAGTAATATAGTAAACTTTTCAGAGGTTATATTTTTGTCAGTCTTTTACGCTTTTGCTGTTTTTCATTTCGATAGACCGATCGAAATATTTTAGAGACTGACTTTTACGAATGAACCAAACCTCAAAATTTTAGTCGCGTGTTTGTGTTAGTGGGTGTTTGGCCTTAAATGTTGAAAAAATTGAATTCTTACATGTCTGATGCGATCATAAAAGAGCATTCGATTTCTGAGGTCCGAAACTGGTAATTTCTTAAACTTGAACAATGTAATTATTTATTGATTCGGGATTTCAGTTGAATTCTGAATGCTGCAATAGAGAGGAAACAATTCAATTACATATATTAAAAATGAGAAGTATACATTTATTAAGTACAGACGTAGACATAGTACAATAATTACATTTATGTGTATAAATAAAAGCCAATTAGTCACGTTATATATAGAAAAATACAAATACAGTTAATATACTTAGAGATTCACAGTTGTTAAATCAGTTCCGTTATTAGTGCCCCCCCGCTGGCTGCCAAAGGGTGTTTGCAGTATATGGAATATACATAAGTATCAAATATATATATATATATATTCAAAAGTCATTACAAAAAATCACATGTAGCAGGATGTGGGTGGCAGTCTCTCGGCCAGTCTACGATATGAACAGATAAAAGACAAACATGCCGATGCCAATATAGTGACTGAGATAGCCCGCCGCCGCCCAGTGATACATGAAGGGCAGCTCCTGCTCCGACTCCATGACGAGCGTCTCGTTCAGCAGCACCACGCCCAGATACGCCAGATGACAGATCGCGAGCAGCGTAAACGCCAGATTGCTCAGCCCGACCAGCAAGGAGCTGGTACAGAGCCAGCCACGCCGCTTCGGGCAATGCGCATAGCGGCAGCGTTCAGCGCCCGGACAAGGATTGGCAGCGATGCAGGCATTCAAGGCGGCGGCCAGATGGCGGCGCAGCATGGCCTCGCCCTCGGCGAAGGTGGCCAGCGACAGCAGCACCAGATAGATGCGCAGATCCATGCCGTGCAGCAGTGATGAGACCAGATAGGTGCAGAACACGGCCACAATGGTGTTGTGGCGCGAGCGGACAGGATGCTTGCCATACACATACCGCTTGAGCCACTCATGCATGGGCATGTTCCAGCAGCGCACCAAGGCGCTCAGCGAACGCGGCCACTCAATGCGAAGAGGCTGCACCACAAGCTGACCCAATGGGGAGTCCGTTGACTTGGCGTTCAGTTGCTGCCCGGCAGCCGCCAGCTGTGCCTGACTGAGCAGGCTGACAAAGTAGTGACTGCTGCGCACGCTCATCGCGCCCGTGTACATAAGCAGCCAGTGGCCATGCCGCGTTGTCGTCTGCTCCTCCGGCGGCAGATGCAGCTCACCCAAGGCGGGCGCCACGCAATTGGAGAGGGTCAGTGCCAGCAGGCAGAGCAGCACATTCAGCACCATCTCGATGAGATTCCTGCGCCAGTTGGGCCGCGTTAGCAGCGAGTCGAGATAGCGTTTGTAGCTTAGCCAAGGACCCAGCGCACAGCTGGCTGGATTGAGCACATAGCCCAGGTAGGACAGCAAGCTGGGCACTGACTCACCCGTTGTGCTCAGATCATAGCCCAGCGAAATGACCTTCATGTTGGTCACCATCTGCAGGCCACGCAGCTGCGGCCAATCGTCGCGCCGCTGCCAAATGGCCAGCTCGTACAGGAACTGGCTGCCAATGCTCAACACTGCAATGGCCAAGGCGCCACGTTGGCCCAGACGCGCCAGCTGCAGCAGCACATAGCTAATCATGTCCAGCAGCAGCAGTATCAACATGCGCTGGCCAAGCGTTGCGTACAGTATACCCAAGCCACAGAGCGCATTAATCAGATGCAGCGGCGCCAGCTGCCAGCTGTTTGTGCTCTGCGCTGTTAGTCGCTGTCGCCGGCAATAGATGGCGCAGAGCAGGCGGCCGACGAGGCAGCCGAGCAGCAGCGGCATTATGTACCACATCACCTGACTCAACGAGGGCAGGATGCAGTGCTCGTAGCTGTCCCACAACCGAGCCGACACATTGTGCGGCTCATCATCTGTGTCCGTGAGCTCCTCCGGCAAGTCCTGCTCCTCATAGGCATCCTCGCTGCTAGCGGCATCCTCCTCCGAGTAGTCCGCCTCGTCATAGTACTGATAGTCCATCGGCGTGCGTTATCACTGGGCCACGTAGTTGCGTCTAATTGCACCTGTTTGCCGCAGCTGTGGAGCTGTTCTCAATTCAACTTTTCAAATGCAGTTTCATCTTCTTGTGTTCTCAATTCCGCTGGCCAATTGCAGCGATATATTTGCGGCTGCGTGCGAACCAGTCATGCGAACCAGTTCTAAGCGCCTCAAGCGATAGTTTAGTTCAACATCGCTCAACTGTTGAGTTGCGATAGTTTGGCAGCAATTGGGCATTTCAGTGCTGCCAGTAGGGTTAATGGCTAGTCTTACGGGATAGCTCCAGCTTTTTAAAAACGGTAATATGCTTTCAAATATTGTCAAATGCCAAAGCCCAATATTTATCTATTTAAGTCCAGTACGCAGATCAACGTATTGTGCTCCAAGAGCGAAATCTCTCCAAAGCTCCTCAAAGTGTTTGTTATTGTATTATTATAAATATAGGGGAACGCTATCAATAGCATCTTTAGATTGTATCAAGCTGCTAGTTTTAATTTGTGGGTACTAATGGGTGTGCGATTTGAATTTATTTGGACTGCTACGAGTTGTCATTTATTTAGCTCGAGGTCAGCAGGTATTCAGAGTCCTTCGCCTTTCAGTCACGAGTCCTTCGGTACAATGCTGTTCCACCTTGAACTGGTGTCATTCGATCGAGTTTTGTCCTCCAATTGGTCAGCTCCAAGGACGGATCGAGACCACCTGAGTGGCTCCACGTTATTCCCCTTATGGCTCTGACTGATTGACGGCCTCGGTTGTTCATACAGATATATATATATGTATACTGCACTTAATATGCTAACAAATGAATGTTCAGGGTATACATATATTGAAATCGGTTGATCTATTTTCAAGTATATGTACTTCAGACATTGGCTGCCTTGATCCCTGATAATTTATTTGATCCCGATTATTTTTACTGGTGAGCGCTAGTGATTCCTGATCATAATACCGAACTTTATGCATTATAATACATGAGCATGTATCGAAAAAAAAGTACGTATTAAACAATATTGGCAATACATTTATTGAAATTCAATACAAAAGTCTGAAGCCAATCTGTAAATCTAATTTAAAGAAACACAAAAATAAGCTCGCTATTAAATATGGTTATTCCCATGGAACTTTTAGAGGTCGTTTCCCAGGTCGCAGCAGATTGTTTTCTGAATGCAAGTAAGACATAAGTGGATTTATTGCATCACACTTTCTCATCAAGTGCATTTAATACTAGTAAAGTAATGGCAAATTACGAATATTACTGGAATTTTCCAATGGATAAAAGTGGCAACACTTGAGGGGTGCCACTAAATTGAAAACAAATGCATCAGAGCATTCGCAAGGATGTTTCGATAATTTGTGTGATGATTGATTAGGGTGCAAGTTGTCTTGATTAATCCGCCCATTAACTATCGTGACTTCGTCAGTGCAACAACATAGAAAACAATGAGTGAGCGCAGAAACCGTGTGAATCGCTTCAGCAGGAAGGAGAAAAAGCAGAGGTCCTTCCTGTGGGACCTGACCGATACAAACAACTTTGATGAAATACCTTTCCGAAATGCTTGGGAGCAAGTGGGCATAGAGTTTAAAAACGATGGTAAGCACAATGTACGCCAAATGCATTTCATCTAATGCACCGATGTATGTACATATGTATTTCATCAAATGACTGCAAAGTTTCTTGCTCTACATCGCGCAAAACATCCGGGAGCAAGCGCGCAAAAGGGGCTGGTATGGGAGGCATTTCGATTGAGGAGCATTTGGCAAACGATAGCCTTGATTGGGATTTTATGTCGCTTTTACCGGGCTTTTTCCCGCAAAGGAGGCAAGTTGTATTCAATTCGATTGCATACTTGTGCAAGTACATTTTATTTGTATAATACATAGACGGTTTAGCGCTGCACTTGAGCCCGAAACTATGGTGTCTAGTAAGCCAACTCAAGTAGAAGAAGAGAGCGCAACAGTTGGAGATGATATGCTCAAGGCCAATGTAGAACCTGCTGGAGAGAATGAGAAGGAAAAGGAGAAGGAGAAGGAGGACAGCTCGTCGTCCTCAGCTGCATGCTCACCTGTAAGTTAAATATACTGTTTATACTCTGATACCGAAGGTGCATAAAGAATTTCAAGAATTTTGAGTTTGTGCAATGTCCGTCTGTCTGTATAAGCGCAAGTTTTTTCGACGATATTGAAGATAGAGACTCGAAATATGGATTATTATGCTTGTAGTTATCTGCTGCAGACAAAGTGTTAAGATTACTGTCCCACGCCCGCTGGGAGGCTGGCAAATCGATAAAATGTGAATATTTCCCACAGCTGTAATGCTAGAGCCACCATATTTGG
The DNA here is from genome assembly GCA_035042425.1 of Drosophila flavopinicola. Taxonomy (NCBI): domain Eukaryota; kingdom Metazoa; phylum Arthropoda; class Insecta; order Diptera; family Drosophilidae; genus Drosophila; species Drosophila flavopinicola. The sequence continues at coordinate 26,752 of JAWNLL010000372.1, forward strand.
AATATATGCATATTATTGGTAACACAGATTTTCCACAGATCACAGAAACCTAACTAACCACTAACGCCCCCACACCCGCAAAAAGGTTCTAAGCCACCAATTGCCAGATGTGCTAATGATGGAATCAGAGTATCTACTACTTCGTGTCTACTTGTTTAATCATACGAATAATAAATATTATTTTAAACCAGTCAAAGAAAGCAAAGAAGTGCCAAGCTGAAGAGCCCGCTGCGTCCAGCAACATTCCGGACATCATTGGGCAGTTTCTGCTGAGGCCCAGTGAAATGGTCGCCGAGCCTGGACAGTCATCATCGCCGATCCTCGCCCATCTGCCGGCTCTGCAGTACTGGGGCAGCTTGCTGTGCAGATTGCCGCCCGCAGGCGCTCGGAGTGCAGAAAATGCGATGACCGACCTGCTGCTAAACCGCGCCATCCTAGAGGACCTACAAAGATAATTTAATAACATTTATGGAAGGATTCCACAACAAGTGAGGAAGGAATATCTTCGGCGTGCCGAAGAATTGATACTCTTTTCGAAACTTTGGATAGTTCTCACTGGCTGATTTTTTACGCCTACGACGATAGGTGTACACCTATTTCTTTAAAAAATAACGTTTTGTCGCATATCTTAGCTATTTATGACTCAGTCTAAAATTTAAACATTGATGAGTAATAAGCGTATTAAAATGTACAAGGTCATTGAAGGCGACAGCTCAAAACTAATCAGATATATGGGCAAAACCAACTTCCAGTTGTATGGCATCTATGATATAAAGTTTTCCGTTCCGGCCGCCTCCAGCAAATGTGCTGTCTCTTTGAATAATAAGTGTCTGTGTCAAGTTTCATCGCAATAGCTTGAAAATTGGGGGATTAGTTTGCATACATACAGATAGACAGACAGACAGACAGACGGACAAGTCCACATAAATTGTTTTTGTCATACAAAGCATACTAGAGTCAAATTTTGGGGATATTCTACACTTCTTTTTATGCATATCACAATTCAAGACAAAACTATATTATATTTTATTCGAAAAGAGTATACAACAATTTCTCAAATTGAGCATCCTTTTTCGCCCAACTATTTGGCACTAAAAATAAATGTATTTAACAAGTGCAACCAACTATCGATTGCCAAAAACGACAACAATTTAATGTATAGCAAATAAGACAAGATTTTCAGACAGTTATTATTAAGTTGTTTATTAGTTTATTAACATAAGTTTGGACTTTTTTTTATAATGCTTGTTTTTGGTGTTGCAGCTTTAAGAGGCAATTACTTATTATATCATAAAATAATTTCATTTGTATTTAAAGCTATAATATTCTAGCTTCTTTATTTTGTTGTCATATTCAAATATATAAAATATAGATAATTATGTATACACATATTATATAATTTTATTTTTGTATATGTGATCTAAAAATGCTATTCGAATTTTTCGAAATTTCCATTTGCATACGAATGTCAAAATAATCTGGCATATATTTGAGATGCAACCTTATTTGAAGTGCAAATAACGTTTAGAGACAAATGTTTACCATTATTTTACTTCCATAACTCAAATTTATCTACAACTCGAAAAATAATGTATTCGTGACATTGTGTTAAAATTACTTATATTTTTTATTTTTAAAATTTTATTGATTCCAATTCAATGTGTTTGGCTATACATACATATATTAAAAAATAAATAAATGTGTTAATCCAAAACTAAATCCATCATTATAGCATATATATATAGCTCATTAACTCGAAGTGCATATTAGTCGATTTTTATACCCTGAACCGTTTAAAAATGGGTAAAAAGGGTATAATGAAGTTGTGCAAAAGTATGTTACAGGCATAAGGAAGCATCTCCGACCATATAAAGTGCTGAGACTTCATATTTGGAATATAAGTTCTCGTTGTATCGATAACTCGTCCCGTTTCAAAGTTATCGATCAATTTCAATTTCAGACCAGTGTTTTTTGGCCATAACTTGAAAGTTATAAGAGCTAGATGCCCCAAATTTGGCATGTATAATCTCGAATAGCATGCACATATTACAAAATTTTCGATACCACACCCCTTTCCCCAAAAAGTTGAAAAAACGCATTTTTGAAGTTTTGACCTTGCAATTTGGTTTGGTCACACATTTTATAGCCAATGTTATGTCCTCAAAATTTCAGAATGATCGGACAGTAAACACAGAAGTTATTTACGATTTTACTTTCCATTACATATATGTATACACACTGATAGATTAGTATGAATGTAAGGACTGGGTTCAGGGTATCTCATAGTCGGGCACTTCCGACTAGAGCACTCATACTTGTTTAGAACTGGAGTAGTTGGCTTCTCAAGTAAACAAACTGTGTGTTAAGTTAAGGGGCTTGTTTGCCAAGTGGAGCGACTATCGCATTTTAATTACTGCAATACTTACCGATTTCTAATTCCGCAAGCACATACATATGTATATAATGTACACAGCACATGGGCCAAAGCGGGGCATAGGTTCTATTTATAAAGATACGATTGGCATAAAGATACGATCGAAAACTATGTACATACAGTGGCGTACGCACGAGGGATGGAGGAGCTGGTTGGATGGGGTTGGACTGTGCTTTGTGGGCTGAGCCGTGACTAGTGCGCTAAATTATAAGTTTTATTTGTAAATCTACTTGTTGATCAAGCAAATACTGTCAACAGTATTTACATACCGCACAAAAAAAAAACAAGTAAGAGTAAGGAGGTACCCTAAACCTAGTTCTAGTGTGTACACATAAACAAACTCTTGCTGCAAGCAGTGCAAGCAGTTGACCCATTCTTCCCACTTCTTTGCTGAGCTCCACGCTATGCAAAATTTAATCTTAATCAAGTTCTGTGTTTATTGTTCGATCTTTGTGAAATTTGTAGAGCATCAAATTGTCAATAAACAAACCAAATTGCAAGGTCATATTTTAAAAAATGAGTGTATTACATTTTTAAGGGGATTGTAGTATAGAAGAATTCATATATTTTTTACATCTGTATGCTTTTCGAAATGGTACATACCAAACTTGGTGTCTCTAGCTTTCATAACATTTAAATATTGTCCAAAAAGCGCTTGTATCAAATCGAAATTTATCGATAGCTCGTCCCGATCTCGTCTCGATCATGAGTTATCGATCAAATGAAATAAACTCGATCTGACCAGCGACTACGAGAACTTATATTGCAAACATGAATACCCTAGCTCTTATATTCTATGATAGCCGCGTCTTCATGCAGACAGACAGACGGATATGGCTAGTTTATACTGATCAAGAATATATATACATACTTGATGGGCTCAAAGATGCTCACTTATGCCTGTTAAGCACTTTTTCACGACTTCATTGAACCCTTATACTCACTTTTACTGGGTTCAGAGTATAAAATAGAGAAGACTCCCCGTCCCAGATTTTTATAGATAAAATAAATCAGCATCAGCTTTTCGTACCCCCACCCCCCAAAAAAAAAAAAGGTTCTGCGTACGCCACTGCGTACACCATGCACATCGAATTTTACCCACATAACTTTCGGTTTTTTTTGCACACCCACCGATAAGACTCGAATGAAGTGCCTTCACTTATATGTATTTATGTATGTATATCAAGCCGGATGTATAACACTGTAGTATTACTACAGACATACATACATATACATATATAGCAACGATTTAGTATAGTTTTGTTTCTTTAATCTAGGGGGCGTGGATATCTCTCTAAAAGATGATGATGATGATAAACGTGGAGAACTTTTCTCGCTTTATGTATGCATGTATGTAAGTATGTATGTATGTGTGTATTTGTGTGTGCGAGAGTGCGTATTTATTTTAGCACTTAAGCAGTTTGTTGCACTTTGTCACCCAGCTGACAATTCTGCTGCGCTGCAGTTGCGTGCGTCAATTAACCCATTGTTGCCCCAGCGCAACGAAAGATACAAATTGAAAATCGAAATTGCTCGACATAAACTGGATTGTTCTGTGCTGCTTGGTTGGTTGACTGCTTATCGCGCGTATGAACGAAATTTCAATGTTCTTTGTGTTGTTGTGTGTGTGTGTGTGTGTCTCTTGGCTGACCTTGAACGCTGATAAAAAGCAACGCACGATCCGAAATACACAACAGCCACAACAACAACAGTAGCAGGAAGGCAAACAAACAAGTCCCAAAAAAAGTGTGCCGCTCAAGAAAACAAACACATACATACATACATAACATATGTACATATGCATATGTATGTAGCGCGTAGATACAAATGTATCTTGGAGCATGTGTGTTGTAGAACAAACTCGTTTTTTAAATGCGTCGTGCGTTTTATTTGCGTTTTTGTTTTTGTGTTTGTTTTTGTAATACCAAATATAGTCTTAAGGTTTTCGAAAATATGTGTGTAGACAAAAACTTAGCGTATAAAATATTTTAAAAATATATATGTATGTATGTATGTTTTAAATGTATGTATGTATGTTGAAACATGAAACATAATAGTACAAAATGCAAATAATAGAAAACATGAAACGAATTAGCATTATAGATTTCGAAATTGCACTGAAATCCACTTGAGTTTTGGGGCGTGTTTAATTGTTGTCAGTGTCAGAGTGGTGAGTTGATTGTTGATTGTTGTTTGTGTCTGTGGTTGCATGTGGGTGATGGTGGTGATGGTGGTGTTGGTGGTGTTGTTGGTGCTGGAGTACGTGGAGTGCTTGGCGGTGTCATCGTCAAGGTGCAATTGTGTGCAATTTGCAAGGGTTCCACTCAATCCTTACGCATGTCGCCTACATCCTTGCCAGCGGCCTTGCACTGCACACAATAGCGATAGGACACTGGCTCCGGTGGCTTTGTCAATGTGGTATTGTTGTTGTTGTTGTTGATGTTGCTGCTGCCAAATGGCGACGGCTTTGTGTCCACCGGACTGATGGGAAAGTGCTGCCAATGCGGACAGGGCATCTGCTTGGGCGGATGTATGGGAAATGGCATTCTGGATGGATCTCGCTCCTCACTGCACTGGTCAAAAACGAATGTGTTGCAAGAGTCTTGAGTGCTTGAAGTGCTTACTGCTACTGCTGCTCCTACTGCTCCTACTGCTACTGCAACTGCTGCTGCATCGGACGCTCCGACTCGCTCGAAAACTCACTGACAACTGTGCGGCTCGCTAGAATCGACTCCGCCAGCAGCGTCAACGACCAAAACAAAAACACAAAAGCGACACTTGCAGGCAAGGCAACAACTGTATACTCTATTCCCGTCACAAAGAGTCGTTACCCAGATTATATAAAATATTTAACGGCACTTTTTATTTGTGTTGATATTCAGTTTATGCGACATTGTGTTTATCATTTTGTGTATTTTACGGCGATCATTGATTATTTTGAAATCTTGATTTTTAAATTTATCATTTTATTTTTTATGACATGCAAGCTTGTTGAATCTAGCTCATCATTTTATATATTTTGTTAGGTCCAATTAATTTTAAATAACACATATATAGCATGTAAACTTCTCAAACCGGAACATTCAACTGCCATGAAACAATTTGAGTTCAGAAGACTTTGAGCTAGAGTATACAAATGGAGTATACAAATGTATATAAATTAAGTCGAATATTAAATTCTTGTATGAACAAGTTTTGTGTTTTTCAAAATACTATATTCAACTTTAAAATAGTATATGTTACGTTATTTAATGTACACACAAACCTAAAATACAGTTAAAAGTTTGACTTGTCAAATAATCGGTCCACATGTTTATTTTCGAGTTACGCAGACAAAATTGTAAGAAACTTTTAATCTAAGCGCTACTCTATTTGTTTGGCATCACAGATAACTCGAATTGTCGAAAATCGAGTTACAGAACATTGGGTCAAATTATATCGCATAAATATATAGAAATAATCGAATTAATACCTTAACATACATATAGTTTCAATCAATAAAGAACATGCCATAACTTTATACTTTCAAGCGCACAGAGTTATTACATATTTTGCAATTGATTTCATATAAAAAGTTCGTTGCATCTCTATAAATAAATTGAAACGCATTAACTGAACTTTATAATACTGAAGCTCAAGCTCAAAGCTAGTGAATTACGCTCATAAGAGATGCACAAGTCAGGGTAGTTACAGTTGGTTAGGGCATGACAACAACAAAATGAGATAAACGCAGTCGCTGCGACCCGACCGGCACAGCAAGCAGCTCAGCTGGTCTGGCGAGCTCGTCTAGCCAACAAAGAAGAGGAAGAAGCAGCAACGGCAACAGCAACAGCAACGGCAACAGCCCTGTGCACAGCATGAACGAACGAGCACAAAGAGAACGCGAGAAGAGCGAATGAGCATGCGAATGTTGCGCTGCGACTGCGGCAAGCGGCGAGTTGTCTTTGTCTGTGCGCTCGCTCGCTCGGTGGGTGGAATGACTGTTGATGCAAAAGTCTTTTACACTCTTGTTTTCGCGTCTGCTTTTTCATTAGTGGGCGGACGGATGGCGTCGACGTTTTATGGCTATGCTTTGTTGTGTGTTTGCCCAGCCGGTTGTTTTTGCAGTCTTATGCTGTGCCTCGGACTTTGCCCTCCCTCTCTCTCTGCCTCACTCGCACTGCAAGCTGGAATTGGCTTTCCCGTTGCGTTCCGTTCCGTTTCGGGTTGTCCGGCGCATCGAGAGTCTGGGTGAAAAGTGTTGTTAACCTCAGAGCGCTTTGTTCGCCGACTGGTGCAAGTACATACATACATACATACATGCATACATACATACATACATACATTACATTTCGTTTTTAATAGAGCTGCTCAATTGTTGTCATGACTGAGAAGGAATCATAACGGCAAAGTATTCATTGACCGGTAGTAAGTTAACAAGATCATACTGGTTTTCCATATGTGCATTCATAAGTACTACATATGTTAATTTGATGTCCGCACTCGATACCAGATGCAACTTTCAAATTTATAGCTGTGCTGTATGAGATGTAAGAAAACTTGCAACTTAATTGGCTAACATTTGTATCTTGGCATTTGAATTTTGGAAAATTAGTTTATGTTTTAAAAGGAAAGAGCTTTATTTTAATGAAATTCGCAATGGTTTGTTAAAGTTGTTCATTAGATTTTTATTAAACTTATGGGTTAGTCCAATACAATTATGTTTAAGCATTTCTTAATATCCTTTTGCACTTTCCCTCTGGAGAGTTGCGTACTTCATCTGCCATCTATCATGCATTTACAATTTTTTATAGACTCGATATTATACAATATCCACGATCTTACATTTAATTTGATATAACAAAAAAAAAATATTTATATATATATAATGATAAAACTACTTGTTTAGCTTAGAAAATGTATATTTTGTTTATGTTTTTGTTTTTGTTTTTTTTTCGTTTTTAATTTGTGTTTTCAATGTGTATGTACGTATATTTCTAAAATGACTTCACACAGCGCTAGAGCTGATACAAAGTGCTGGAGATTATAAAAATTAAACATTTTCGATTTAATCTTATTATTTTTTCCGGTATTTATTTAATATTAATATCATTATCATCGTCGTATCTTAGGCTTAGGATTATACAAAAAAAAAAATCCTTTACATTTGTTAAAAATATAAATTAATTCGCTTGTTGTATAATTGTATAAATATTTTGTTTAAACAATTGCCTACATTTTTGTTATTATTTTGTTGTTTTGTGTTTTTTTTTTGTAATATATTTAAGATTCGTTTCGCTTGATGCTGATGTAAAGTAATATGCGTTACATTTGTTTAAAGTAAGCTAGGTGCTATTACAATAATTACTTTTATATATTTAGGCTACATACGTAAACAATAACTTGACAATTATTTGATTTGTAAACCTTCTCATAGATGCCTTCATTTTGTCGCTAGGGAAATATTTACAAAACAAAGATCTTAGCTCTTAAATATGTCGCACCCAGAATGTGCCACTGAATGTTGAGAGTTGTGTCATATTCATATTCAAAATGCTAGTTATTTAGTTATACAGGGTGCTCTACACAAATACAATACATATGTCTAGTGCTACAGTGAGATAAAGAGCGAGAGAGAGAAAGAGAGAGAGAGATATAGAGATTGTGAGAGAGATAGACAAATAGATATTAAGAGATGCAAATTGAAGAATTTGCAAGCTGAATCTTAAAACGGAAATGATACGAAGAAATCATAATTCGAACACCTGAGTTTACTTATATAAATCGTCTATGTGTGTGTCTATATATATACATATATGAATATATATATATATCGTATTTAACTTGTATTTTCTGTTTAGTTCCTTTTGTTTTTTGGTTGCTAAATGGAAGTGAGCCAAGTGCGCCCAACTTGCTGCTAAGAATTGTCAATTTGATATACATATTTGTGCCGAGTGTGTATTACGATATTACGAGCTAGATAAGCTAGGTAAGCATCTAGTACTTAGGGCTCGCTAAACGTTAATTAAGTTTCATAAATATGTTACATAGACAGTTGGTCGCTCGTTGATTGCTCGGCGAACTAAAGATCAAACATACACATTGCCCTGTGTGGCTGTTTTCGTCACTGCGCATTAAAACACACAAACATAAACTAACTAAAGCAACACATACAAACTATAAAAAAAAAAACCAAAAAAAAAAACAGATAAAATACCTAAAATTATAGTTTTAAATGTTATATGGTCAATTCGACTGAGACGCTCAGCTCAGCTGCTTATGAGGCATTGGAGGCGGGCAGCGGCAGCGGCGCCTTGCGGTAGTAAATGTTGGCGCCCTTGATGGGCAACGGATGCGCCTCCGTGTTGAACACCCATTCGTCCAGCGGCAGTACGGAGTCGTCCGAGAACAGCAAGTACAGGTACTGAGAACAGAAGTAAAGTACATTTATTTAGAGTTTGCACGTTCAGTGAAATCGATCACTCAATCAATCTGAATGAACTAATCTTTCATGAGTGCCACAATCGTTCAGCTGTTCAATTATTCAGATATTCGTTAAAGGATGTAACAACTGAACGATTTCAGAGCCTAATGAACGATAGTTCATTCGTTCAGCTGCAAGAACTGAAGGATTCTTTAGCCAACCTTGAGCGTCTCGGCCAGGAAGAAGCTCTGCTGCACATCGTCCTTTTGCGGCTCCTGCTGATAAACGTTGCGCAGGCCGCAATAGCCGTGCGCCGTACGGCAATGCTTCTCTAGCGCCAGGACTGCCTCCCAGCCCCAGTCGCGATACTTCTGGTCGTGCGTGAGGCGCCACAGCACGAAATAGCTCTCGAACGTCTCCGGCCGTAGGATGTAGTATTTCTCCTGCGAGCGCAGCGCACGCGCCTCCGCCGCATCGCTGAAACTAAATGTGGACAGAGACAGACAGATGACAAACATGTTTGAGTGCGGCTCTCAAGCGCAAAGGACAGCGACTAACCGGAAGGCCTCGGGTCCCAGCTGGGTGGGAGCGCGTATATAGCTCTCGTGGCAGGTGTTGGTGATGCCCTTGCCCACCTCCATGTACTTGTCCGTGTGCTCGTTCTGGCGCGTTGCGGCACCCAGTGCAAAAAGTCCACCTGCAAGTTGCAATCGGGAATTTGAGAAGCCAAATCATAAATAATATTTAGCAATAGCATAGTAAAAGTACAGCATCATTTCGATAAGTTCCTGTCAATTAGTGTCCGGGTAATGTCCGGCGTATCTAAATGGCCAGATAAGTCAATAAGGCTTCCAACTGATGCGATTTATCATTCCTAGGCAATTTTGATTACATTTTCACCTGCATATTAAATTTGCATCTAAATTGTAGACATTTTCGTATATTAGATTTTCCATGAAAAAGACTTCCAAGTCCCTTGAAAAGCCTTTCAAGCCTTGGTCAAAACTGATCTGATTTTTTAATTTCCAGACAGTTTTGATAATGACTTGTCATCTTGATTAGCTCGGCCTTTACATTTGTGGCATTTCCGATTTGTTTGATTTTTTATAAAAGTAAGTCTCCCAAATTGCTGGAATTAGCCTTCCAAGACTTCAAACTCCAATCAATTTGACAAAATTTATCACATTTAATCACGAGCCTGTTTTGCGCATATTTAGACTCGTACATTCCAAATTTTGATTTTCTGCTAAAAGCAACGATACGCCTCAAAAGTCCCTAGCAATGCGCTTCTAAAACTTCAAACTCTCACAACTTTGTCGACATTTTTATACTCTTTTCGTAGAAAATTTATTGTATATATAGAGTATTGTAAAGTATTGTATAAAGTATATTGAGTTTGTGCTGAAGTTTGTAACGCAAAGAAGGCAGCGTCGGAGACCCCCAAAAGTAACTGCCAGTGCTGCTTAGAATGACAATACAAATTGATCTAGGCATGTCCGTCTGTCTGTCTGTATGTATGCAAACTAGTCCCTCAGTTTTTGAGCTATCGTGAAAAAACTTTGTACAGAGACCTATTATTCAAAGGGACAGCGCATTGGTCGGAGCCAGCCGGATCGGACCACTATATCTTATAGCTGCCATACAACTCGAAGTCGGTTTTGGCCATATATCCCATGTTTTTGAAGCTATCCGATGAAACTACATATACTTATTATTCAAAATGACAGCACATAGATCGAAACCGGTCGGATCGGACCACTATATCTTTCAAAAGAAAAATTTTAATTCATATGATATCAATTCTTAGAACAAAGAAAAATAAATGCCATGCGATAAAACGCAGGCTGAAAAGAGTATAAGACCTTCGGCACGCTGTAGATAATCCTTTCCCACTTGTTTTCGTTATTTTACTACATAGTACAAAATACATTCTAGGAAATCAACTCCAGTTATTATTATAATCGTTAATGTGGCAACTAAAAACTAAACTATACAAAAACTTTTTCTATTTTTGTTAGAATTGTGTTGAGTTTCCGCTAAGAAAACTATTGGAGTTTAATGCATATAACCGCTACATTATAAACCGCTGATAACATTTCGTTTCTTTTAAACATGTGCTTAGCTTAACAAAATGAGCCGTTTGAACAGCCAAAATCTATACGGACTAAGCCCACCAATAAATGTATATATAGAAACATATATTGAAGGTATGTTAAAACTACCTGAAAAGCAGGCGAGATGATCCATCTTGTGCTCCAATCGATCAAACTTCAGATCAGAGACATAGGTCAGCCCATTGGGACTGATGCGCACCATTTTGTCCATGATGGCCAGCATGGCCTCGTCGTACATTTCACGGGCCTCCTCGTCCGTCTGGCCGGACTGGAGCCAGGCCTTCAACAGGTACTCGTAGTAGCTGTCGCCCAAGGCGCCCAGCGACATGTGCTCTGTAAGCAAGGAGTTGAGATATTGAGTTGAGAATTCGATTTAAATCAGGCAACTGATCGCTACTTACGCTGACCCCATTTGCCCGTCTTGGGATTGAGGAAGTTGGGATACAGTCCCTTGGGCTTCTCAATCTCCTTGAGCACCTGACGAATGGTCTGTACTCGCTCGCGATAGAGTGGATTGCCCGTAATGTCACTCAAGTAGGCAAACTCCAGATGCAGTGTGCCAAACTCGGACAGAATCGAGCTGCCGCCGGATGCCCAGCCATAGTTCTTGGCCATGCCCGTCTTGGTGTTGACCAGGGCATAGGGTATACCTGTCGGCGTCTGGAATGCGGGCAGCAGCTTGTCGGCAATGTGCTGCGCCTTCTCCTTGTACAGTGGATCGCCAGTGAAGGCGTACAGTGTCAGCATGCCGCCCACGAATCGTATGTTCGTCTCGAAGACGGACAGCTCGGCACTGATGTTGTCCAGGGAGAACTTGCGCTCGATCCAGTCGCGCCCCTCCTTGTACTCCTTCTCCAGGCCCATTATGTACAGCGTGTCCAGGCCATCCACAATGGTGGCGCCCAAATCGTACGACCCAAAGATGCTGCCCGAGTGCGGTCGCTGCGACAAAGGACGCAGCTCGTTCTTGCCCCAAGCGTACAGCTTGTAGTTGTGCCAGGCGTGCTCCATCATCTGCAAACGGGATCGAACGACAAGAACAACATGTTAGTATTGATAACGGGCAAACAGGTAACAGGAAACAGCTAGAAGATAGCATAAGCTACACTTTCAGACCGCAGACCAACTGCAGTCAACTATTATGTTACAATTTCGTGAAATCCAGAAATATCCACAATAATTGCAACAAATGTTAGACACATTTTTCATTTTAAATAAGTATTTCTTTTTTTTTATGATTATTTTAATAATTTACTTTTTTTATGTAATTTATAAATCTAATTCAGTTTTCTGTGCTGACTGCTTTTGAACTGAATTTAATGCATAAATAATTAACAAGAACTTAGTTATTGATGATTTACATGTTATTGTTTACAAACATTTAAGAAGCATTATTCATACATGTTGAGATTGGTAAAGATCACTTGCAAAACAATAAACTTAAGCCTACAAGAATTCATCTTTTGACCGATAGGTAAATGTTATATACTATTTTTTTTTGTTTTGTTATTTATATATATAATCAATTATGATATTTATATAAACAATTTTGTAGACTAACATTTTCATATGCAGTCTGGCAAAAACAAAAAAGTGTTTTTCAGTGTAATTAAAAATTGAAAAATTTTACTAACGCTTTCATTTTTAAGTAAAATCATCAAACGTAAAAATCTCAAGGCAATTAACAGATATTCTCAATTCAATAACTTTTGTTATTAAAATTTTTCCAATTTCGTTGTTAATTAAAGCCTCCATTTTCAGAAAGTACATTTTCTGTTTTAAGTACAAAACTACTTTTTAATACTTTCCGAATTTTTGTGCTCTATTTTTAGTAATATTTGTTCAATCAAGAATGACTGATAGTAGTTGTTCCAGAATATTACTTAAAATTTGGAGAACAAAACCAATTCTACAGCGGCTCTACTTAAATTTAGTTGAAAATGTAGATATTCTTTAAGTGTACTCTAATTTATAAGAGTTTTCGCGTAGCACTAGGAATATAGTTCATACAAAAAATCTATAAAATAAATAATATTACATTTTCTCATTGTTCGTTATTTGTTTTTTCTCACAAATGGAGATTTCGACGAAAATAACTCAACGCAGTAGCCAGTGAAAAGAAATTCGCTTGTCGTTTGAGTGTTACAAATTGTGATGCGATGATTTGAAGAACATTCTCAGTCCGAAATTCAAAGTGAACACACTGACAAAAAACTAGAAATTTTTCAATTTTTCAATTTTACACATCATTTTATATACATTATAGAGGACAATGCATCCGGATACCACCGACTTTGAAAGCCGCAAGGTGCATATCAAAGACAATGGCTTCCTCAACTATTTGAAGGAAGTTCGGCTGCAGCAACCCCATCTGCGGGGCAGAGAGGCTGTTGAGATTGCCCTGAGCACCTGGCGTACATTCAATCCCTTTCAGATCTACTTGTACACTGAGGAGGTAAGTAGAGCCAAAGATGGAGATTTGTCTGCAATTCGAATTAATCCAATAATGTACGCAGGGCACTAGAGCTTTACAACAACTGCGCCAGGTGAAAGTGTTCATTTTGGAGTATTGAGCGAGAATATGGTGAAAAGCAGAAAATATTTAATACGAATATGCTGGGCAGAGCGCATTCAAATGTGTATTCAAACAAATTAATTATGACATCCTTGTATGCAGTTTGAAGTACAAAATATATGCATATCCTTGCCTTTTGGCAACGCTCAGCTGTAATTATCTGTTGGGTGTCTATGCTCTGTTTGCATGCTACATGCCACATGCCACTTGCCACCTGCCAGTTGCCAGTTGCCAGTTGCAAGTTGCCAGCTGCCCTCTATCGACGCTTTTCAAGGACACTGCCTGCGGTTGCAGTTTGCATTCGAAACGGCTGCATTTACTTAGTTCTCTTTTTTTACCCCCAGAATTTCAATTCAATTGAAATTGGACACACACAAATGCACTCGGAGCCCTTAAACACATACACACACACACACACACACAGACAGACAGACAGACAGACAGACAGTTAGACACACAGACACACAGAAATGGGAAATGTTAATAAAATGGGCAACGCGAAATGTATTATTTTTTTTTTGTTTGTCCCTCGTTTTAGTTTTGTGCACCAAACACAGCGCTACCTTTTGCCCGGCATTGCCCTGCATTGCATTACATATTGGCTTTTTTCCACACCAGGGCTCAGCTAGCCGTAACTAGCTGGCCACCCAACCACCCAACCATCCAACCACCCACCCAGCTACCCACTGTGCCACCGGTGGGGCCGTTGCAGCGAGTGCACTGTGCGGTGCCACCAGCATAACATAATTTGGCATTGCATACTTTCGAGCGCCATTTTTGAAAAATTAAATTACGAAGCAGCCAAAACAAAAAAACACAGACTAAAACAGAATACAAGAAGCTCCAACTGGTCTAATAGATACCCTATTGTCAGATCTTTTTTGTATATTTCATCATAAATATTTGAAAACAATAGTTGTAATAAAAATGACAGCCAGTTCGGAGTTCGCAAATGTGTATTCGATTTGAAAATATCATGTAAATTTTCTTTTTGTACGTAGAACGAATTTTTTGTTTTAAACAATTTTCAATCAATACATAACAGAATAACTTTTCATATAAAAGAGTAGGCTTTTCATTATTATGCGGCCATTACTTTTGAATCCGCATTGTGGATTGAATCCGTAAATCTATGTGGATTCGCAAATGCGACTATCTGTCTGTCTGTCACTACCTATTAGTGACTAGTATCTTAAATAATAAGCTTAAGCTTATACATCTAACAACAGCAATAAAAAAATAATATTTCAAATAAATAAATAAAATAAAAATTTAATACAATTTGAAATGAATACTTCAAGTAAATACTTATACATATATAAATTTGTTTTAAGTGACATATAATTTGAGTCACTCAAAAGCAAAGCTTTATAACATTGTTTACGGATGGGGCTTTAGCATACATTTTCAGAGTCTTTTTACTTCTTTAGCTATTGTGCATTTAGGATTTCTTCACTGCTTTAGATTCAAATGTTGTTAATAGTATTTTGTTCAAATTTGCTTGAGTAATGGAAATAAAATCTTTAGTATATAGTATATAGAAGACAACACGTCATCAAATAAAAGTTTGGCAATATTTTTTTAAGCTCTTGAAGTTCTAACAAACTATATATATAAATGTATACATTTTACATTTCACCCTTGTTATATTCAACTGCGACATGCGGCATAAATTTGCACAACTTTATAATACCCTTGACGCTGTATTTTTTATGGCTACAGGGTATGAAAATAAAAATCCTCGTTCGCGCATGCTGTGGGCTGTGGCGCCGATGACTGCTGAGGGGTTTATGGAGGGGGGATGGGATGGGGTCTGGGATTTGTGGGGGGCTTTGTGTCGCTTTGGGCCTCGTTGCGCTCTTTGTGTTTGCTCAGCAGCTCTCTTGCCGGTCGGTTGGGGGCTTTGAAGGCAATGCAAATATTAACAGTTTTCCGGTAATTAATTAAAGTCGGACACGTTCGCACACCTCGTTCTGCTTGGTTGCCTGGTTGCCAGGTTGGTTGGTTGCGACCCCAAAAGGAGTCCAAGGCCCTGCCGCCACCCATTGTCCTGCGAATGACTGCGACAATTTGTCTTCTCACTGCTGCTGCTGCTGTTGTGGCAGTCAGACTCCGTTTGGGATTCTTACGATTAGATGCCAGCTGGCATAATGTATGCAGCAAATCAGTTCTTATGAAGCCAAATCAAATTCACGGCCAGGACAATGCAAATTGTATACGGTGTGGTGTTTACAATTAACGCGGATGTCCAATGTCAGCCGTAAGCACAAATACAAACACAAAAGGGGCGGGTGACGAGGGCGTTGCTGGGGGCGGGGCAGCTCAAATTGAAAACACTTTAAACGGTTTACAAATACGCAAAACGAAACGTACACTGAGCAAATGCCTAATTCCCTGAACCCAGGGTATAAAAAATGGTCAAATCGCATTAGGCATTACAAATTAGTAATAAGGGTATAATGAAGATGTGCAAAAGTATGTAACAGGCATAAGGAAGCATCTCCGACCATATAAAGTATATATATTCTTTATCAGTATCAACAGCTGAGTCGATCTAGCCATGTTCGTCTGTCTGTCTGTCCGTCCGTCCGAGACTACAAGAGCTAGAGACTTCATATTTGGAATATAAGTTCTCGTAATCCCGGGACAGATCAAGTTTATTTCATTTTATCGACCACTCGGACAATAAACACAGAAGTTGTTTAAGATTTAACTTTCCATTGTGTGGTTCTCAGTGAAAAAGCAAGCAAACTGCTTAAGCCGCTTGCACTGCTTGCAGTATGTGTGGGTTTCTATGCACACTGATAGTTTAGTATGAATGCATGTAAGGACTGGGTTCAGTGTACCTCCTATTCGTTAATTTTTAGCTTGAACCAATATGTGTATGCAAAAATATAATTAAAAGTTGCGTTAACTGCTCAAATATTATTTGTTCAGTTTGAAATTACCAAAATGTTGACCTCTTAACTGCCCGAATTCGTTGATATATCTTTATCTTGCTTTAAGCTGCCATAACTTTGTCAAAACTAAGTAAATTTTTTATATCCATACTATATTGATAACTTTTTAAGTTTCATTTTCATATTAATTACAGAGTTTGTTGACCGAACGACTCCAGAATTTGTGCCTTATATGTTTTATTTTCACGATAATATATTTGTATGTTCAAAATAAATTTGCTCTTTGAGAAGTATTACAAAACAATTATTAAACAAGTGGAGAAGGATTATCTTCGGCGTGCCGAAGATTAAATACTCTTTTCGAACCTTAAAGCAATTTTTACTATTTTTCCGTGACTGCTTATTTAATTCGCAGATATTAATGTCGCATACATATACCCCTACATATAAAATAAAATATATAAAGGTATTCATGTAAACAGGGACGTTTCACTATCCGCAGCTCGTGGACGCGTCCCTTAGCATTCATAAGTGCTACCGAATTGAACAATATACAAGTTTCAGTTTTTCCAAAAAGTGAAAACTACATTACATAATATACATACCAAATTTTGTGCCTGTTGCTCTTATACCTTTCAAGGCTGCTGTCGGAAATTGAATTGTCATAAAACTTAATCTGAACATACGAGAGCTTATATTCAGAATTTGAGATCCATATTTTTTTTCGCGTGGCATTGGTTTTGCCAATGAATTTAAATTTTTCTTTTGAATTATTCTATTAAAGCTACTTTATGTATGAAAAAAAAATTAGAAACAATTTAGGAAATTGAAAATAAATGAATTTGACTACAGCTATTATATATTTGAAAAGAAGAATAAGAAAAAATGAAAATAAATGACCAGTCGCCGCTGGTTTCGAACCCGGGACCTCTCGCTCACCAGTTCGCAACTTTACCCACTACGCCACAAGCCGTTTTGATGATCGCTGACAAAATCCCTTGAAGAGCAGACTGTCAAAAGCTTTCTTGTTTTGCTTTGTACTGCTTACACCAAGCAGTTTTAAGAATCGCTAACAAACTCGATTTATACTGAGCTTTTGTTTTTTCGCGTGGCATTGTTTTTGTTCTAAGCCATTGAAAGCAAATGAATTTGATTACAGTTATTATATATTTGAAAAGAAGAATAAGAAAAAATGAAAATAAATGACCAGTCGCCGCTGGTTTCGAACCCGGGACCTCTCGCTCACCAGTTCGCAACTTTACCCACTACGCCACAAGCCGTTTTGATGATCGCTGACAAAATCCCTTGAAGAGCAGACTGTCAAAAGCTTTCTTGTTTTGCTTTGTACTGCTTACACCAAGCAGTTTTGAGAATCGCTAACAAACTCGATTTATACTGAGCTTTTGTTTTTTCGCGTGGCATTGTTTTTGTTCTAAGCCATTGAAAGCAAATGAATTTGATTACAGTTATTATATATTTGAAAAGAAGAATAAGAAAAAATGAAAATAAATGACCAGTCGCCGCTGGTTTCGAACCCGGGACCTCTCGCTCACCAGTTCGCAACTTTACCCACTACGCCACAAGCCGTTTTGATGATCGCTGACAAAATTGCTTGAAGAGCAGACTATCAAAAGCTTTCTTGCGCTTGACTTTGTTTGCTCAGACTATCAAAAGCTTTCTTGTGCTTGACTTTGTTTGCTCATATGCACCTGTTTTTTCAAAATATTTAATGACGCATATCTTCGCTGTTTATGACTCAATCGATTTGCGATTTTACCCATCTATGAGTTATAAGGATGTTCAAGTGTACAAGGAAATTTAAGGCAATTGCTTTGAAAACATCGGATTTATGGCCAAAACCGACTTTGAGGTGTATGGCAGCTATAAGATATAGTGGTCCGATCCGGCCGGCTCCGACCAATGTGCTGTCCCCTGGAATAATAAGTGTCTGTGCAAAGTTGCATCGCGATAGCTCAAAAACTGAGGGACTAGTTTGCATACATACAGACAGACAGACAGACAGACAGACAGACAGACAGACAGACAGACAGACAGACAGACAGACAGACGGACATGGCTAGATCAATTTGTTTTGTTTTTATAAGCATATTGGCAGTAACTTTTGGGGGTCTCAGACGCTTCCTTCTATGCGTTACAAACTTCAGGACAAACTTAATATACTATTTTCTTCGAAAAGAGTATAATCATATTAACAGATTTAATACTAACACATTTAAAACAATTTATATTTCTTCGATAAATATAATAGTTTAGCTGAAATGTAATTAGCGTCTGGTTTTATGTTTGGCTGTTTTTGCGCTGCCTAGCCAAATTTCGCTCAGTGTATTTGTTGTGCGCTTGGGCGTTTAATGAGCCGCATCTGATTACAACTCGACAGGAATGAATTGAAGTCAAATTCTTTATTGTTTATTTAGCCAATTCGGCCGTTTCACTAGCCACAATTGCTGCCCTGCAATTGGTGGGTTAGGAAGTGGCAGTGGGGGTGGGGTGGACAGGGTGTGGGGATTGTAGTATGACCCCAACATGACCTGCCAGACGAGAGCGGGCAGCAGCAGCAGCAGCAGCAGCAGTAAATCATCAGCTTGACTAATTTAACGGAAATTGCTTGATGGATTTGACTGATTGATTGAATATTTTTGCACTGTGGCAGCCAAAATGGGGTAAAACATACAAACACACACGCACACACACACACACGTATGTGAGTATGTGTGTGTATGCAGCTGTAGTTACAGTTTGCACGTCTTCATTACGAATTAAGTTACATCCTTGAAATGTGCAAACGTCGCACGAAACGTGCTCCGCCAACTGCGTGTGTGCTGGTTTCTGTGTGTGTGTGTGTGTGTGTGTGTGTATGGTGTGCCTGAACATCATTTCCGCAACGAGACGTGAAAACGTGCAGACCAATGAGGCGCGACTCGTCATTTGTCACACATTGCCCCAAATGCCACAAAAGCCGCAGAGCACAGCAAACAATTTTGGGTTCAACATTATAAAAGAGTCAACAAATACAACAAGAGTCAAATCTAAATTAGAATTACAAATCTAGTGTTTTGAGTAACACAATATTCTATTTTTAGATATACATACATATGTATATATTATAGCTAAATCAGCTTTTCTGTCAATTTAGTTTTTATAAACTTTGACTTTGTATTTGGAATTCAAAATGTTATTTATATATTTTGTAATTGTTTTGTTTAATAACATAAAACTATATATAACAAGTAAGAGTGCTTTAGTCGGGAGTGCCCGACTAGGAGATACTCTGAACCCAGTCCGTATATTCAAACTAATTTATCAGTGTGCTTACATATGTACATGTAATGGAAAGTAAAATCTTAAATAACTTCTATGTTTATTGTCCGATCATTCTGAAATTAAAGACTTAACATTGGCTATAAAATGTGTGACCAAACCAAATTGCAAGGTCATAACTTCAAAAATGCGTTTTTTCAACTTGTTGGGGGATTGGGGGGTGGCATCCAAAAAGTGAAATATTTGTAATATGTGTATGATATTCGAGATGCCCAATTTAGGGCATCTAGCTCTTATAACTTTCTAGTTATGGCCAAAAAACACTGGTCTGACGTCGAAATTGATCGATAACTTTTGAACAGGACGAGTTATCGATAAAATGGAATAAACGTGTACTGTCCCGGGACTACGAGAACTTATATTCCAAATATGAAGTATCTAGCTCTAAAAGTCTCTGATATCTGCGTGTTCATACAGACGGACATGGCTAGATCGACTCGGCTGTTGGTACTGATCAAGAATATATATACTTTATATGGTCGGAGATGCTTTCTTATGCCTGTTACATACTTTTGCACAAAATGGGTAGAAAGGATATTATGACTTTTAATTTTATTATATAATTATAATTATTATTACTTTTCAAACTGCCGATGAGAAACCATAGAATTTTGATAGAAATCTCGTTTATTTAAATTGTGTTTGAGAAAGAGAGCGAGAGAAAGGGAGAAATCAAGCTACAGAACGAAATGACAATTTATTTTATGATTACACAAAAAAAAAACAAGTGAGGAAGGATTATCTTCGGCGTGCCGAAGATTTTATACTCTTTTCGAACCTATAGGCAATTTTCCCTCTGCCAACTGCACCACTGAAATTTCATTAACTGTACAAAATCGTTTTGTCGCTTAAAATTTTTTTTTTGTTCTAAGAATATTTAATTTATTGCCAGTTGTATGGCAGCTATAAGATAAATTGATCCGATCCGGCTGGCTCCAACCAATGTGATGTCTCTTTGAGTAATAAGTATCTGTGCAAAGTTTCATCGCGATAGATTCAAAAACATGGGATATATGGACAAAACCGACTTCAAATTGTATGGCAGCTATAAGATATAGTGGTCCGATCCGGCCGGCTCCGACCAATGTGCTGTCCCCTGGAATAATAAGAGTCTGTGCAAAGTTTTATCGCGATAGCTCGAAAACTGAGGGACAAGTTTGCATACATACAGACAGACAGACAGACAGACGGACATGGCTAGATCAATTTGTATTGTCATTCTAAGCATACTGGCAGTAACTTTTGGGGGTCTCCGACGCTTCCTTCTATGCATTACAAACTTCAGGACAAACTTAATATACTATTTTCTTCGAAAAGAGTATAAAAAAAAACTTTCACTATAGAAAAACTTGGGTATATCTTAGAATTATTTTTGGATGGAAAATAACTTTTTTGAATATGATAGCATTTTGAAATACAAATTGACGCAATGAAAATTGTGAGTGAAACAATTTTTATGCCAACTAAACTAATATTTTCAAACCAAAAGTATTATAAATTGGCGATTTTAATGTTCACAACTCTTTCTTAGCAGTATAGAAGTAAAAAAATTGCAAGTCAACTGGGTTTTTATAAATAAATCAGAAATGTATAATAAATACAAAAAAAGTCTACTCGCAATCTAAATGAATTTAAATGCAAGAATAATATGAAAGGAAAATCACAAGTGATGTTCGACTTGTGTTCCACTGTGCAGCTATGAATCCTGCCGCGTCCTGCAAGGCGATCTCTTTGGGAATGGCTTTTGGGCGTATTTTGCACTTGACTTGAAGTCCACACGGATGTTGTGGGACGCTTGTCGTGGCACGTGGCACGTTCCACGTGTCCGTGTCCGTGTCCGTGTCATTCACTTGTGCCAGCCTCTTTTATTGCCACTTTTAAGCATTCGTTCGTTTGCCGCTGCGCCAAGTTGGAATTTGCCAAGTTGGGGGTTTGCTTTATTTTTATTTAATGCAAATTTTAAATGCAACTTTTGGTCCAAGCGAAACTTTGCCGCTTAATGCCGCCGGGCCACAAAACAATGCAAATGGCAGCGGGGCAAGTAAAACGAACAGAATGGAATATGGAAGAGATAGGCAAAAGAGCAGACAGGAAGAGCAGCCGCCATGCCAAAGGAGTAACTTTAAAATTTTTGTAAAAATATGCAGACAACCAAACACCACGCAACCAACACACGCACACACACACACACACACACACACCAACACACACAGCAAAAGCACACAGACGCAAAAGTTTTTGGCAAACTCTTTGGCAGAAGCCAAGGGAAAATAATTTGCTTAAGGCCATAAAATAATGCGCAAGACGACGACGACGCTGCTCTTAAATATCCTGCAGAACAAAAAGCAGTAGAAGATGATTGCGATGACGATGATGATGCTGAAGAAGAAGAAGCGAAGCAAATAACACACACACGCTCAGTTAGCAACTATTTGCGTGTGGTTGTGGGTGTTTTGCATGCTGAAAATAAAGTCAAGCTCAACTTAAAAAAATGCAAATAAAAAAAAAGTAAAATAAATATAGCCAAAGTACAAAAAGCTGCCAAACTATTAAGAAAATATGAGATTGTATTGAAAGAACAAAGGGGTACAAAGTTCTGCTAATGGAATACCAGCTGGAGAGAAAATACCCCCTCGCCATGCACCTTTGCCAACATTTAAGTTGAAAGCAGCGCAAAAAGTGTAACAAGTTTTCCAAAATGCAGCAAAGAATTCATAGATTTTCAAATTTGTTAAATGAATTTCAAGTTGAAGGAGCAAAATCAGCAATTTTTCGCAATGTTCGCATTCGTTGTTGTGCTGCAAATGAAAAACTTTTCGTATTAGTAGTTGCAATTTGAAACTTTGATATGACAAGTCGAGACTGTAAAACTGATAGAGACAACAATTTGTGTTTTTGTAGCTTGTTGCATGGCACAAATAGAAAGTTAGGCGTATACTCAATATTACTTTGTTTGTAAGAGTGCATTTTAAATTATCAATATCTAATAAATACAGAAGTTATTTATTTTTGAAAAACACACAAATGTATAAAGTTACTTAAATATAATATTAATCTGCAGTAAATCATTGGAATTTATCAAACTGAAAACTATATTTCAAGAATGTAGTAATAGCTAAAATTCATAATAGCTACAATTAATGCATTTTAACACGCCCGTGAATGTTTTTATAGATTGTGCTTATAATATGCTATAAATACTGTCGAGCTATTTACTACAGAATATCTATTATTGAGGTAACCGATATCAAATCTATTTATTTTGAATATTGTACGTAAATATATATTTGCTAACAAAGATATGTTAAACAGCCAAAACATACAAAAGAGCTTATTTTTTTTAAATTTATCTGCTTGGATGGGTTAGTTGTATACCAAGTTTCATATGTGCTAAAAAAAAGAAAAAGCAAGTCGGGAAGGTTTATCTTCGGCGTGCCGAAGATTTTATACTCTTTTCGAACCTTTCGGCAATTTTCACTCTGCCAACTGCACAACTAAAATCTCATATGCTGTAATAAATTCTTTTTAACGCGCAACATTTATTTTTGTGTTCTAAGAATTGGTATTATATGAATTAATATTTTTTTTTTTTTTTAATATTTAATTCATTGCCATTTGTATGGCAGCTATAAGATATAGTGATCCGATCCGGCCGGCTCCGACAAATGTGCTGTCCCTTTGTATAATAAGTATATGTGTAAAGTTTCATTGCGATAGCTCAAAAACTGAGGGACTAGTTTGCATACATACTGACAGACAGACAGACGGACATGGCTAGATCAATTTGTTTTGTCATTCTAAGCATACTGGCAATAACTTTTGTGGGTCTCCGACGCTTCTTTCAATGCGTGACAAACTTCAGCACAAACTTAATATACTATTTTCTTCGAAGAGAGTATAAATATTGGTCTATGATATTTTGACGCAAAAGAAAAAAACATACGATAAAATTAATTCTGTGCTATCTCCCAACTTTTATGTTATAAACGCCAAAACGCCATGTATTGGGTTGGGATTTATATACTATTTATGAGAGGATTTGAGGAAGGAGGACACACTATAGTTTCAGGAAAAATGTTGTCGATATTTTCATTGTTTTAATTTTATGGAATGTTTATTTGTTAGTTTTAATAAATTCTATATATTATATACGATAGTATATATATTTGAATAATTTGAGGCAGGCAGTTCTGCCAGTTTTAGGGCTGCTCAGATTTACCGAGTGCTGAATCCGTAATATGCATGTAACTATATTTACAAATACCATTTAACTAATCTGGATAGCTTTGTACATACATATCTTTGCTATGCTATGGACTGGCAGTTAAGTTAGTTTGTAGTAGGATCTTTAGCGCATTGACGCACATTCCCAATCCCACAGCAATGCCATATGCCATCAATAGCCGCATCGATGGCCATTTCAGCGCAGTGCGGACTCGGAATCGGACGCGGGCCTCCATTGACAATGAAACAAGCAAATGGCCAACAACGCTGGTCAAACAAAAGCGGCCAGTAAATCCCCTAGTCGAGAGACCCAAACACCGAAAGTGGGTTAGTGTCAGCAGCGGCGTCATCGTCATCATCGTCATCGTCAGTCTGTTGTCTATTGTTGTTGTTTTGTTTTGGTTTGCCGCTGCATGGGATTGCATTGATAAATGCGACGCTGGCCTGCACAGTGGTGCAAGTCACGAAATTCGTACAAAGTCCGAAAAATATTCAAATTGTAATCTCGCTAAGTCAAGATGTATGCTAAAAATTTGATGCAATTTGTAAGCTTCAAGTGACTTTTGCAATCTGCACGCTTTGAATTATATTCCCCTTTAAGCATACGTCGACTTGATTTAGTACGTAATATTATTTAATTACGTTTCATTCTCAACCTCTATTTTGCGCTATTTTGAAATTAGAGAATATTTTGTTTGCATTTAACATAGTAATTTTTAAAAGTAAAAATTATTTGAAACTAAAAATAAAAGATTCTGATGGTATTATTTGCAAATTTAAGATAATTTTCATTAACTTCTTCATAAATGGTATATTTTCAAAAACTAATAGAACAATTTAAGATTATTAGCAATTATAAGTGAAAATTTCGGAGATTATAGCTCGTACTTTAAAGACGATTGAATAAAGCGTTAACTTGATCAGGAATACTGTTACTGTTATTAAAAACATTCAATTGAACAGAAATTAAAGTTAAAAATTCTGTACTTTTAAGACGATTTTTGTTCGAATCAAGCATTTTTCAACTTGCTCAAGATTTTTATACTTTTTCCAACAAATAAATTAAGCTGCTTAAACAGTTAAACTTTTCGGCAACGAAATGTATCTTAATTTTTTTTTTGGCTGGCTTCTGTCTAAGCACTTTAGTCAACCACTGTTCAAGATGTTGTTCTTTTTGTTGTAGCTGTTGTAGTTGTTGCTGCTGCAGTCGATGTTGCACTTTTTGACGGCCAGTTGAAGTGGTTTACCTTGGATTTGCTTGGGCTGTTTGGATGGCTGCGAACAATGTGCAACATTGAACAAAAAAAGTTGACATCGCTTGTTGTTGCTGCTGCTGTCGTTGTTGTTGTTGTTGTTGTTGTGGGGGAAAGCAATAAGCAATTGCCTCAAGGGTGTAAAATACATCAACAAAAGCGAAGAAGGTAACAACGCAACGCAAAAGAAGCGCATCAAGCCCAAAGACCAGCAGATTGAGTGAACGGAATTCGATTATAAGTTTCGAGCATGTGTGTAACGAGAAGAGCTTCAATTCCAGTTGTACATTACCAATGTGATTCGCCCACCCCCAAAATAACCCAGACAACAACAAACGCAGCTCTGATTAAGTGAATACCCCTAACCCGCTCTTCGATGCGTTTGGCAGGCTGCTCAAGTGTTTGGCAATCTTCTTGTCGATGCGTTTGCCATTTTAGCTGGCCATTTAGGCATGGACATAAATCTTGAGTGTCGACATTGGCAACGCACCTGGAGAAGACAGCAGCGAGTTTGGGCCAGGCGGCAGGGTAAGCTATTACATTAAATGAGCCAAATTCAACATGCTGACTGTGCGTGTGTGTGTGTGTGTTTGTGTGTGTGTGTTAGGGGGGTTCACCCCTTGCTATGCCACTTTTCAGCTGGTTAGGCAGACAAGTCAAATGTGAGCATGAACATGAACACTCATGAATTTTGCACGCATCCACAATTGAATAAACAAATGAATATATTCACATGCTAAACTACATGCAGTTATAACAATTTATATATATATATATATATATATATAGTGTGCGCGCCAAATATTCATTACAGCAGTCAATAAATGGAATTTCATTTCCTTGGCATTTGTGTTTGTTGCGTCTGTTTGAGCGCATCCCATTTATAGAATTTAAATTTAAATTGTCCTATGCATTTTAGTGTTGCACTCCCAAGAGTTGATTTAACTACATTCAAGGACTTGGCGCTTTCTCCAACTTTTGCCACAAAAACAATTAGTTTTCAAATGCAAATACAAGTGAAATGCACAATTTGCTTTTGAGCCTGTAATTTACACCATGAAATACGACATTTTATTATACACTTTCGAATAAAAAATAGTACATTCCTTTTGTACTGAAGTGTGTAATACATCGAAGAAATCTTCGAAGACGACCAAAAATGAACTCTAGTATGCTTAGTATGAAGAAAAAAGCAATTAATCTGGCCATGTCCGTCTGTCTGTCTGTGGGTATGTATGCAAACTAGTCCTTCAGTTTTCCAGTTGTCGCTTTGAAATTTAGCACAGAGACTCTTTATACAAAGAGACAGCACATTTTTCGAAATCGCCCTAATCAGAACACTATATCTGATAGCTGCCAAAAAAGCTGCAGTTCGGGTTTGGACATATTTTCCATGTCTTTTGAGCTATCGCCTTCAATTTACCATGTACACTTAAATATACTTATTACACATCAATGATACATTTTCAAAGGGATTGAGCTATAAATAGTGAAGATATCGTGTAGACGGAAAAAAGTAACAATAACAAATTTAATTTGCCAATTTTAAATGTAGAATAAATTATGAGGAAAAACCATGAAGCTGGAGCTTAAAAATCGGTTCAGTTTTTGCAAAGTTATGTGAGTAGGGTACCAAAAATCCAAATCCAAATCCAAAAATCATCTTATGTGCATTCAATCATAATTGGTTTATTAATTACCAAATGTTACATCTTGATAGTATTTCTACTTAAATATCTTTATTAATGACTAGTGCCGTAAATAATAAGTTTAAGCCTATAGAACTGGGAATCAAAATAAATACACTTTAATATACATAAATTTGTTATTAAATATTCAGTACTCGATTTATAAATTTCAAAAAATATACTTTCGCTTTGAATTCCAGTTTAAATGCTACACTGCAAAAAAAAAAAGTCCACTTCTAATCGAAAAAAAAGGACTGAACAAGCGCCAAATCACCTTACTTTTACGAATCTTGTGTTTTGGGTTCCTAAGGTAAATTAGTAATTACAAGAAAATATTTTTTTAAAGTGTAAAATTATTCTTTTGCTAATTTAAAGAGTTCATAAAAATATAATTTAATTTTGTTTCAATTATATATGCTGCATTAATTGTCATCCAAATGGAAATTGTGTGGCATGAATGAAAAACCATAAGCCTGCTAATCAATTCAGTGGGGTCAATTACGTGTTTTGGGGAAGCGTAGGGGATGGTGCTAAATATGTTTGAAATGGTTTCTTGCGGTCATAAAAGTCAACTGCAAGACAGCAAATTAATCGCTGCGCGTATCCTGGCAATGCGGTTATTTATTGTCATTGTCATTGTTATTGTCATTGTTATTGTTATTGTTGCAGCTGTTTGCAATTGCAATTGCAGTTGCGACTGCAGTTTGGAATTTGTTTAGCGCCTCGTTGGCCAAGGCCTTCTAAACACACTCGAGCCGTGAAAGCGTAAAGCAATTGACGGCCTTCCGCATCCCGGGCCAATTGCAATTGCCATTGCCATTGCCATTGCAATGGGGGCTTCGTATCCCAGCAAAGGAGCTGAGCTGAGCTGCCTTTTGCCGGTTAACGGCTACTGGTTACCGGTTGCCGGTTAGCCGGCAGCACCCGTTAGCCAAGTGAGCGTAATAAACGCCAAGATTTAGACCACAAAACTGAAGAGGTAGTAGGCACTTGCCAATGTTTCTGTTTCTGCTGCTGTTGTCACGTGCGTGTTCTGTATCCAACCCCTCTCTCATTCCCCTCTGCCGTATCCTATCCGTCCAAGGCTAAGTTTGTTGTGGGCGTAACAGGAACTCTGTGCTCATCATGTTCGCTGGGTGTACGCACTAAATGGAGTAATAACGATAAGAATAACAACAACAGCAACGAAGCACAGCAATCACTGGAATGAGTCACATAACACATATTCGTCTATGTTGATGTTTATGATATTGTGATATTGTATCGGATATGATCTACAGTTTGTTATTTGCTAAATGACTAAAAGACTCAAGCTGTAGTGTCAACAGTACGACGAATAAATAAGGTACAGTGGCCACTGCCTATGCTGATCGTTGCTGTTTTCAATTGTATTAAGCAAAGGTACAAATTCAAATAGAATTTATGTATTTATGAACAAATAAATAGTTAAATATAAGAAAATATGCAAATATATCAAAAGTTATGATCATAAATTATCGAAAAACTAAGTTCGAAAATTTGATTATTTAAATTTGTATAGCTCAAATCTATAGGCTTTTTGAATATTGTGCATATAAATGATATCATATGATTTGATCTCATTTCATGGTTGGGATATGTGAAGAGATATAATTTATATTATTTTAAGCGATTTGTGATATTTAGCTATGTACTCATTAGAAGTTGGGACAGTTGTACAAATTAGCTACAGTCAGCAGCAGAAATCTTCAACGTCATCAAAACACTTACTATACTCTCAAAACGGGCAGTCTTATAACATATAGTAACATAATCATAATCAAAATATTGCTAAAAACGTTCTCGAATTTTATTTTTTTTAAATTATATATGACAAATAACTTGATCTAGCATTTAATTTTTAAATTTCAAACATCTTTCAATAGGTATATACACCTAATTCTCTTTGTACACAGTAGATTGGTTACAGATAAAACCGTGTAAAATAAACATTGAACAAATTTCGCAAAAATTAAATTAAAGTAAAGCCCAAAAGATTCAAATCATGTAAAAAAAAATTGTATTTTGCGAGCGTGCTAAAGCAAAACCGTGTAAAAAGAGAAAGAGAAAGAAGGTGTACTCTTAAACTGGAATTTCGTCATATTGAAATACTCTCTTTCCATCATCTAAAGTTATACTTCAAATTTAGTTGATTGCATTATCTTTTCACTTATGCGTACTAAATATTTGTATTTTAATTATTTTTGTTTTTGTCTGCGTTTTGCACAATCCTTGCAGTAAAAATATTTGTCAATTTGCAAGTGAAGTGCCACTGTTCTTATTAATTTTATAAAATGTTACATACATTTTTAATATTTACTTTAAATTTAAATTTTTGTACTTTTCATGTAGTAATTTTGCACATTCAAGTCTGCTATTTAAATCGATATTTCGAATTTTGGACTACGCCAAGATATTTAATTAGCACGAATACTATCTTTTGCTTTCAGTCGCGTCTACTGGCATGCTATTAGACATGACGATTGTCTGTCCGTGTGGCATCAACAGCTGCCACATTGGCTGGGCTGGCCGCTTGACAGGCCCCCAAAGGTCAGACAGCTGAAATTGATACGCAATTGGGGCACAGCTCGCTACCAACTGCAACCTACAACCTCCCACCTCCCAACTCCCACCTCCCAACTGCCACCAAGCCCCTTGTCCAACCCTTGTCTAGGCAGTCATGCGCGCAACTCACCTTGACGATTTGGGCGCGCTTTTCGTAATCAATCAAATGGTGACCCACGCTGGCCGTGTGCGTTGCAGCATTGGGACCGGGACCGGGACCCAAGGGCAATGCCATCGGTGGCGGGCTGATGTTCGTGGGTTTGTCATGAAATTGAGACGCCTGTCGCCCGATGAGCGGCGACAGTTTTGGCTCCGGCGGCGCCAGCACCAGCGAGGACATCTCCTTGCGTATCTGCTCCAGACTGCGCGCATCGCCGCCCTCCGCCTCCTCCGCCTCGGCGCTGGGCGTGGCATTCAGCTGTATGTTCTTCGGATGATTGTTCACATAGTTGAGCTCCTTGATCTGAGTATCGCTGGCGCTCACACTATCGCTGGCCACCTTCTCATTCAGCCGTATTATGTTGACCAGGTTAATGTTGTTGATCAGCGTCACTCCGGTTATGGCCACCAGTATGATGACGAACACAATGCCGCCGATCAGCAGCAGCGGCGTCGTCTTCGACGTCTTCGGGCACATGGCAGCTCGGATTTTGTATATTCGCTCTTCTTTGATCTTTTAGCTTCTTTCTTTCAGTTTTCACGTGCTTTGTCAATTCTCACAGCTTGCCGTCTCGCTCTGTGTGGGTCCAGCCATCACATGTTCTTCTATTGATTTCTTTTTTGATGACTCTTTAATTGGACACAACGTTGCGATGCGCCACGAGAAGATAACACACACACACACACACATGCACATATACAGGCAACAGTTCAATGCGATTGGGCTAAATTTATTTCAGCATTTAGATATTTGTATGCAAATTCGATTTCAATATTTCCTTGGCCTAAACAAAGCAAGCAAATATTTCAAAATGGTTGGGAATATTTTATCCATATTAAATGTTAAAGTTTATTTGTTAATGCATCTATTTTGCGGAGCAAAGTTTCTGAGAAAATTTAAAAACCATTTTCGTGCTTAAGCATTGAAGTTTTTTTTTCTTTTTTTCTTTTAACAAAGTATTAGCATTCGAGTAAGCAATGTCAAGCGCAAATAAGTTTTTAACAGTCTTCTCTTCAAGTGATTTTGTCAACGAACATCAAAACGGCATGTGGCGTAAGGGGTTAAGTGACGCGCTGACTAACGCAAGGTCGCAGGTACGAATCTCAGCGGCGACTGATCATTTATTTTAATTTGTTTCTTATTCTTCCTTACAAATATATATTTTTTCAAATATAAAAAAACCTTGAATTTTATATTTTAAAAGAAGAGTTTAAATTCATTTGACAGCATATGGCACAGTGAAAGTTGCCTAAAGGTTCGAAAAGAGTATAAAATCTTCGGCACGCCGAAGATAATCCTTCCACACTTGTTTTTGTATATACTAACTTCCTTCCCGATAACTATCAATTGCCGATCATTATACAAATATTTACTGCAGAATATTTAGTGAGCGTGTACACTCAGTAAAAATATCGAAAATCGTATATTCAAATGAACTACGAACGTTGTCTCAAATAGGACAAGGTCGAATTCCTTAAAAAGTCAAACAAAATTTTTAGTTGAAGACTATATTTTGTATGCCTGATAATTTCAAAATAAATACATATTCGTATTAAAAAGCAAATTAAAACGTTTTACACCTCTTTTGACTTCAAATCTTTAAAATGTCATTTATACTCAACTTTTTGTATTTTATTTATCTTGAAAACAAGAGCGACTTATATTTTAAATATTCAAGCAGAAATTGTAGTAATTTACTTCGGTAGTTCTCGATATCTTTCTCTCTAAGTGTACCACAAAAACAATGAGCTAATTTTGATTACTCCGTGCACTTCGTGTTATCAGCGACAATATGTGTAAAAACGCAAAAAAAGCATTTATCTTTGAAAATTGAAGCTTGAATACATGAAAAATTTTCAAGTGGGTAATAAAATGATAGGCCTCAGAAAAATAAACTAAGGAGCTAGTAGTTCTGTGCAATAAGTGATCAGGAATATGCATATAAGTTCTGTACCGTTATTTAGTCTATTCTTAAAGGGCACTCATAGATGCTCCAAGCATTTCATAGTTTTCTCAATAACTTTTAGGTAAAGTGAATGCTAGCTAACAAACAGGCTTCTTCAAATATTGAGCGAAGTTATTAAACTGACTGTGGAATTATTGGAGAAATATAATATATAGTAAGTACTTGAAGTACATACTAAAACTGTAGGACAGACTTGCGAAGTGGAATAGTGCCAGAAACTATGCGTCGTTAACCATTTTCTTTTTTATTATTGCCAGCTGTAAGTGCAGACAAAAACTAAATGCTGAGACTTCTTTGCACCGACTCTGGAGACTACAGAGTGCTGTGAGCGTTGACACCTAAAGGACACAAACGCGTTGCGACTGGCCAACAATAACGGCATCGCATCAAGTCTGACAGCTTAAAACCACCGACAAGGAAAATGCGAACTTTGGATGTAATATTTGCTAGAGCAAGAGATAGATGGAGAAAGAGACGGGGTAGAATAACTGTTCAAGCTGATGAGATATTCTTGTGACCACTTTTGATTTTATTAAAATGTCACATTGATGCAATTTTCATATTTGTTATGCCCTGCTAGAGAGTACCATAATTTTGGTGTCAAGTGAGTAACGCACTTGCGTTTGGTTTATTTATTCTTGATTTGCATCAATAGCCGAGTCGATATACACAATTATGTCCCTCTGTCTATGCCAACTAATATATAAATTATAAAGCTATTGCAATGAAACTCTTTTCGTTGCTCTTGTAAGTGGGACCAGATTGAACCAATATGATAGCTGCCATTGGAATAATTGGTTGAATAAAACACAACAACTTGTTGTTTTCTATAGTATTGTCTTACAAGTCTATATATAAATATAAATTTTTTTATTTTTTTAATTTTTGAAGATATTTTTTAAGTTATTGGTACGAAACTATCCAGTTACGTGAGATATTAAGCTAACGATATTTGGGTAAAAAATTGTATTGTAAATTGTATTTGGTATACAAGTGTATGTAATCTTCGGCGTGCCAGCAATAGCCGTTCTATTTTTTATTTTTTTGCATTTGGCAGATAAAAGAATATGAAGTCGCAAGTATTTGTTTGAATGCAATTCGCTCGATTGCACGCCAAGGCGAATAATCAATAGCTTCGCAGACGTTGTGGCTTATGCGATGTAATTGGCAAGTGCCATCAGACGCTGCGTATACGCAACATTAGCGGCTGGCGACATATGGACATAAGGCGAGCGTATTATTACATTGCCTACTTATGTGAGTCATCGAATCGCATGATAAACGGATAAGCAAGAGCAAGAAGAGCAAGTAACAATTAAGTTTAATACTATTAATAATAGAGACTCGCATGCATTTTCATTTGTGAGCCGGCAAATGGCAAATGGCCAGTGAGAAACGGCAAACGCGAATCGTTTGCTTTAATTCAATTCACATCAATTCATATCAGAAATTGGCACATTGTGTGTTTGTCGAGATATATATATACACATATGTACATTTATATAGTCAGTTTGCGCAAGCAGCTCTGAATTAAAAAGTAAATATGTGAAATGTATGCAGCAGACTCATGAGTATTTTCTTATGTTATTTTGTTGTTGTTGTTGTTGTTTGTTTGCTTGCTTGCTTCATTTTACTCACAACTCTCGAGAGATGCGTTTAAATATAAACATGCTGGTGGCGACGACACGACACGAGACGACGAGCGGGCGGCTCAAGGACATGACTATGCGGCAATTAAAAAAAACACGCAAATAAAATATAAACAGACATGTAGATATATACGTATGTATATATGTATATACATAGTAGCAACTTGCCCAGGAGGCTGTGCGTCAACTGCAAATGCTTTGGGAATGCACACAAGAAACGTGTCAAGCGGCCCATGTGCCATCAACTAAGCCCACCACCCACAAAAAAGCAACAACAACAACAATAACGCACCACCTTGGGGGCTCATGCAAGCTATATGTTTGCTGTTGTTGCTCTTGTTCTTGTTCTTGTTTTTGTAGTCGCTACTGTTGATTAGTTTGAGTTGTACATAGTAAAGATGTAGTATGCCGCCTCGTTGAACTGTTGCGCAGGAACACACACACACACACACACAGACACACACACACATTCCGTATATTTGGTATAACAAAAAAAAAAGGTTGTTTCCGTCTCGTGTTTGTTGGTATTAATATTATTATTGTATTTTACAGTTGTTTTCTTTTCGACTGTAATATATATGTATATGTATTTAACAAAATACCGCGCGTATTTACTTTTGTTTTATGTGTGTGCTTTTTGTTATTGTTGCTTTTGCTATTACTGTTTCACTATGCGAGTGGTTCGCGTTGCTGTTGTTGTTGTTGTTGCGAGCAACGCGTGGCCGCAGCTGAGCAGACAACAGGCGAGTGCGGTAAGTGGAGCCAACTGCCCAACTGAGACGAAATGGCAAATGGCATTGCGTCCAATGGGTGTGTGGGTAGCGCAAACGCAAACGCAACGCAACGCAACGTAATGGAATGGAACGGCATGGAACGGCACGAAAGCCAGAAAAAAGGCGCGCGCTTGTGGAATGTGTTGGCAACAGGCCGAAACATCAAAACAGTGCAGCAACAAATTGGTAAACGAAACGAGACGGCGCAAAAGCTTTCGGCAGGGAGAGCGGGAGGGAGAGCGAAAGAGAGGGCAGCGTGAGGTGGCTCACGCGAAATGTGTAAAAGTTGCAGTTGTGTCAATTAAGTGGTTCGTGGATCAAAAGTGCGATCCTTGCGAGAGAGCAAATGAAATGAAATAAGCAACATATGAGATTCAATTAATTATAACACAAGTCAAGCAGCAACTCGGTGTAATTGCAATGTGTGTGTGTGTGTGTGTGTGTGTGTGTGTGTAGCGTGTGTATTTCAGCTGCTCCATTTACATTTTAATTATGTTTAATTTATGGCAGCAAAGGGCGACTTAAAAGGCAACGGCAAACCAAAAAAATATAAAAATGCGGCATTAAGTATACGCTACGGTGTACGGCATGCGGCAATGTTAAATGTATGAGGCAGGTGTCCGCCGCAAGCATTTAAGGGTTATGCCCCACAAATGCTCAACACACTGCATATCAAGTTCCGCATTTTAAATGCGCCACTCGCATTTCCGGCAATTAAATACTCCGAACTAGCTAACAATTAACATTAATAAGTAATTGTTAAGAGTTAAGAGTTAAGAGCAAAACTGCAAGCTCTTGTGCATTATTATGCTTATATATTTTGTATGCAACTCAAGCAATATTGAGGGCGTTTAGTCATGTTACTATTGCTTAGTAAATCAAAAAGAAATGTGCAATCGTAACAATTAAATCGAGCTAAAGAAAATGGAATCTAAAAGTTTATCATTGTCAGCTTACTTTATGAATATAATTTATTCTGCAAATAAAATCGTGACTCGCACATTTTGTGTATCAGCTTAACTTGTAGTGCTGGCGGAACAATCAATAAATAATATACTATTAATAAATAATTGAGTAATACGCATTAGTTTTGATTTACTCATCTGTACTTTAAGCATTATATACTTAGTCAATTAATTACCACATATTAAATGGGCAAACATTTACATATGTACATATGTATATGCACTTGTTTCAGCTTGGGGGCACATTCTGGCTGCTGTTGCTTTCAACTGTTTGCGCTCGTGTTTCTTTCACATTTTGACATCGTCGCTGTCGGCAACTTTACTAATATCACTCGATTTGCATGCCGTGGGGGTTCGAAAGGCTTCCGCAAACAAACCTTTTGGCAGCCATCATTTTCATATTAATTTTCGTCTTTGCGCTTCTTTTGTGCACACGCGACGAACAACAACTCGAGACAGGACGAAGGCACAAAGGATATGCCAACAGTTAGTGTCGTCGTTGTTGTTGTTGTTGCTGTTGTTGTGCGCAACGCTGCCGAAAATAAGCCTGGGCCGTTAAGCAAGTAAGTAAGTAAGTAAGTACGAAGGATTCTTGCACTTGTCACTTGCTGTGCGTTTTCGGTGCCTTTGAGCCGACAGACATGACAAAGGCAAACACGGCACAAAGTAAGACAATAAACAACCATAACAATGACAACGACAACAACGACAACAACGACAACAACAACAACAACAACTGAAGCTGCTTGCCCAGATAATATGCGTATCGTTATTGTTGCTGCTGCTATAGGCTTACAAGCCAGACAAACTCACACAACAGCAATATATATGTATGTGTGTGTGTGTGTGTGTGTGTGTGTGCGTTGTTGTTCGTTGCTTGTAAAGGGTATCAAAAAGCTGTGCAAACAGGCATTTGCAAAAGAAAAATTCAAATTTATTTCTGCCTCTTTTTATACCCTGAACCCATTAAAAATGGGTAAAAAGGGTATTATGGTTTTGTGCAAAAGTATGTAACAGGCATAAGGAAGCATCTCTGACCATATGAAGTATATATATTCTTGATCAGTATCAACAGCCAAGTCGATTTAGCCATGTCCGTCTGTCTGTCTGTATGAACACACAGATATCAGAGACTACAAGAGCTAGAGACTTCATATTTGGAATATAAGTTCTCGTAGGCCCGGGACAGATCAAGTTTATTAAATTTTATCGATAACTCATCCCGTTCAAAAGTTATCGATAAATTTCGATTTCAGACCTGAGTTTTTGGGTCATAGCTTCAAAATCTTAAGAGCTAGAGGCCCCAAATTTGGCATGTAAAATCTCGAATGACATACCCATGTAACAAATATTTCACTTTTTGGATACCACTCCCCAATCCCCCCAAAAAGTTCAAAAAACGCATTTTATGTTATGACCTTGCAATTTGGTTTGGTCACACATTTTATTGCCTAGTCTGTGCCCAAAAAATTTCAATAAGATCGGATGATAAACACTGACGTTTTTAGGGATTTAACTTTCCATTGTGTGGAGCTCAGTAAAGAATCAAGCTTACTGCTTAGACTGCTTGCTCTGCTCGCACTGCTTGTACTGCAGCATGTGTGTGTTTAGATTAGTAAAAATGATTGTAAGGACAGGGTTCAGGGTATCTCATAGTCGGGCACTCCCGACTAGAGCACTCTTACTTGTTTTTTATAGTGGATTGCATTTGAGCTGTGCTTTCCATAGTATTCGGATTCTAAGAAACAAATATTGCTACTAACGTAACACAAAATAGAACTGCATAAAAGAAAATGCAAAAATCGACGAAAAGCCATTTTTTGTGCAACTTTTATTATTTGAAAACTGGAATTTTGTGTGCTTAAAATGAGAAGAAAAAAAACTGATTCGCTGTTATATCAGCTGTTATTCGTTTTGATAAGTACATGATTCTTGCAAAACACGTTTTTTCTTTAGCTCTTCCCATAATCCTACTATAACAAAGACATTTTGCTTTTTAGGTAACTTGGGTTTTGTTTTGTGGGTTTTTCCCAATTTTTGTTACGAATGTTATTGAAATGTATATTTTAAACAAGTGAGAACGTTGCAGTCGGGCGGAGCCGACTGCGTAATACTCTGATACCATTTTAAGAACAGCTGAAAGCAAGTGAACAGAAAATTTTTGCTGGTGTTTGGGTGACCCGAAATCGGCATTCCAAGTTTTTGGGAACGGGAGGGGCATGGTCGATCTTAAGAGGGGGTGACCAGAAGTCTATCCTCCAATTTTGGTGACTCTAGCTCTAAAACTGTGGAAGATATACATTTTCGCGATTTTTGGGGGCGGGAGGGGCGTGGCCCCAAATTTTTTTTACCGATATTTAGAGGGGCTGACCAGAATTCTATCTTCCAAGTTTAATGACTCTAGCTCTGAAACTGTGGAAGATATAAATTTTCGCTATTTTTGGGGGCGGGAGGGGGCGGGACCCCAAATTTTTTTGCCGATCTTTAGGGGGGCTGACAATAAGTCTATCCTCCAATTTTGGTGACTCTAGCTCTAAAACTGTGGAAGATATACATTTTCGCGATTTTTGGGGGCGGGAGGGGGCGTGGCCCCAAATTTTTTTTTACCGATATTTAGAGGGGCTGACCAGAATTATATCTTCCAAGTTTAATGACTCTAGCTCTGAAACTGTGGAAGATATAAATTTTCGCGATTTTTGGGGGCGGGAGGGGGCGGGGCCCCAAAATTTTTTGCCGATCTTTAGGGGGGCTGACAATAAGTCTATCCTCCAATTTTGGTGACTCTAGCTCTAAAACTGTGGAAGATATACATTTTCGCGATTTTTGGGGGCGGGAGGGGGCGGGGCCCCAAAATTTTTTGCCGATCTTTAGGGGGCTGACAATAAGTCTATCCTCCAATTTTGGTGGCCCTAGCTCATAAACTGTGCGAGATATAGGCTTCCGTGTTTCGTGGGGGCGGGGTGGCTGGGGGGCGTTCTAGTGGGCGTGGCCGGAAAATCCAGGACGCAATCTTTTGGGCTGGTCAGCCCTAGTCTAAATTCCAAATTTGGGGACTCTAGCTTCAAAATTGCGGGAAATATACACGTGTTATCGAATTGTGCATTCATGTATATCGATTTTCGCGATTACGGGGGCGGGAGTGGGCGTGGTCAAAATTTTGTTTCTGTAATCTGTAGAGGACGTCACCAGTAATATATATTCCAAATATGGTGACTTTAGCTCTAAAACTGCGGGAGATATAAGCATTTCAAATTAATTTTGGAGGGGGGCTGGTGGGCGTAATAATGGGCGTGGCCGATTAACCTAGGATCCAATTTTTTCGGGAGGTCACCAGCAATATACCTACCAAATTTGATTACTCTAGCTTCAAAATTGTGGGAGTTATTCACGTTTAATCGATTTGTGATTTGAGGTGTATCGACATGTTATCGATTTGCCAGCCTCCCAGTGGGCGTGGCATAAATTTGGAATAAACTTGATCTGAAGCAGATAGCTATAATCATAACGCAAAAGATTTCAAGAGTCTATCTAATATCGTTTCGGAAATACGCGCGTTCATCCAGACAGACAGACGGACAGACGGACAGACGGACGGCCTGACGGACATTCGACAAAACCAATATACTATGAGTACCTTCGGTATCAGAGTATAATAACACCAGAATCCTTCATTTCTTATAATCTTAAATATAACATATTTAATTCATATAACGTTTAATTAAATTTTCTGTGTCAGACTGTTTCTAGTTGACAATCAAATAAATTAAATTGATTTTTGGTAAATATTTATATTCGTATTTTACACAATTATTTTAATTGCATAACCATTAAATTATTCACGTTGCTATATATATTTATGTGCAACTATTAAGACCAAAGGCACAGCTTGTAACAGGGTATAATCTAGTCGAGCGCTCTCAATTAGAGCATGTTAACATTGTTTTTGTTTCGGTTTTTTTCTTCTTGTCGTTGTCATTTTTATTTATTTTTTTTTTGCCACTCTTGAGTTGTTGTCTCAGCTTTTTAATAAAAAAGGTAACGATGACAAAAGCAACAGCGACAACAACACCAACAACAACATCCACAACAACAAGTGTTTTACACACGGAGAAGAAATAATACAAAAAAAGAAACAAAACAAAACAGAGGCTGAAGCATTAGATATATTTGAGGGCGTAACGCGACTAACGACAATAAGAGGCGCCACTAAATACGAGGCGGCGAAGGAGTGGTTAGAAAGAGACGGGGTAGATGGCTGGGAGGGGTCGTGGGTGGGGGGGGGGTGGAGTAGGGTGGTTGCCTGGGGTAGCAGCTACTATGCTACGCATCCTTTTTGCAGCCATTGTTGCTGCTTTGCTGTGAGCCGTCAACGCAAACAATGGCACAAGAAAAAAAAAACACATATATATATATATATATGTATATATGTATATAAAATATACTATGTAAAAAGAAACAGTTAATTAGCTGACGACGTCGGCGATTATGAAAAGGAAATGACAATTTGTTGCTAGCGACACATTGCCGGTTTCTAAGCACCACCCCCACCTCAATACCCCAATCCCCCAATCCACCAATCCAATGCACTTAAAGGGCAATCGAAATGCTCGAGAAATGTCCTTGCTTAAAAAATATACATCAATTTCGATGGTAAAAGCGTAAAAATTGCAATTTATTTGAATAACCAACCTTGCAGAAAATATTAAAAGTTTGCCATCAACGACGTTGACATAGTGGAAAGGACAGGAGTTTTACAGCTCGCTGAGTTGACAGGACTTCAATTATCTGCGCACAACAATCAGGCAACCATGAACGAACGAAC
This sequence comes from Drosophila flavopinicola, assembly GCA_035042425.1. Lineage (NCBI taxonomy): Eukaryota > Metazoa > Arthropoda > Insecta > Diptera > Drosophilidae > Drosophila > Drosophila flavopinicola. The sequence continues at coordinate 66,600 of JAWNLL010000372.1, forward strand.
GAACGAACGAACGAACTTTTCACCTGCAACTCTTTTAGTGAATGCATTTTAAAATAATGCCAAAAGAGGCAATTTTCCTTGCAACGTTAATAAGAACAAGTCAGGAGTGCCCGACTACGAGATACCCTGAACCCAGTCCTTACAATCATTCATACTAATCTACAAGCATGTACAAGCAGTCGATAACTTTTAAACGGTACGAGTTATCGATAGAATGAAATAAACTTGATCTGTCCCGGGATTAGGAGAACTTATGTTCCAAACATAAAGTCTCTAGCTCTTACAGTCTCTGATATCTGTGTGTTCATACAGACAGACGGACAGACAGACGGACAGACAGACGGGCATGGCTAAATCGACTCGGCTGTTGATACTGATCAATAATATATATACTTAATATGGTCGGAAATGCTTCCTTATGCCTGTTACATACTTTTGCACAACTTCATTATACCCTTTTTACCCATTTTTAATGGGTTCAGGGTATAAAAATTATAGTTTCAGTGTGGCAGGCCGGCCATATGGAAATATTTGTATGCTTCAATACAATGACATTCATTGTGTTTCACATATTTTTTATATTTCTATCTATAATTTCAACTTAATTTTCTGTGACGTCTGTCATTGGACAACATTACATGAATAGGGAAAGGTGTTGTTGGATGCAATCACAAATGTGGATTTGAAAACATTACAGAATTTATAAAAACACATATAAGAGTTGGCTTTTCATTTCAATTTGCTCAATTAGTTTGCAATCCTCTTTGCATTTGCATGTGAATTGTATTCGAATAGGGAACATTTATGTGAAGAGCTTGCATCTTTCATTAACTGACTCGCTGTTGACTTTACGCTCTGCGTTATACTTTTATTCTATTTAACTCCAAGCATAGTTTAGTTAATGAAAAAAGTTCTTCAAAGTCCCCCCACAGCCTCTTTAACTTTTGAAACTGTATAATGTACTAGTATACTTAATATTAATACACAATCTATCTCGGCACACATCTGCATATATAGAATTTCATGTGGCAAGGACTCAATGGCACAATTGAAAGCTATACATATTGCAAATATGAAACCAATCCTTAAACTGTATTTATTGGTTTCTATCGATTTCATTGAACAGTTCAATGTTATATGAAGGCAATATATTTAACATATTTAAGGTCAGGCTGTATAAAACTGGCGGGCAGCCATCAAAAGTAATATCCCGTTGAGTGCATTTGCCAAGATAAAACCAAACGCTTATAATGAAAATAGCTGGCGAAATGTCTGCAAATGGAGCCAGCAATTAAATGCTGCGAAAATGGGGCGTGGCCTACGCCTGCGGTTAAAACGCCGGAGCCTCCACTGACATAGCAGCAGCAGCTCAATTAACTATGGAAGCCACTGGGGAGCAACTGCTGCGTGCCACGCCCATCAATGGCAGCGGTCACGCCCCTGCCAAGGTTCAGTGCGGCCCCCATAAGCAAATGAAATAATAAACTCGTGCTTAGCCTTAGCGCTGAACGTGTCGTATACGCAATATGGCAAAATGATGAAGGCGGCACGTGGCGGCATCTGTAAGTAATTTGCTGGCTGGCAAATAAATTTCCACACTTTATGTGATCGCATCTTGCTGCAGCAGCAACAACAATGTCAGCCGCAGCAACAAAACTTGACTTTTTTGACATTTTGAAAAGTATTTTTGAATATATTTCAATTTTTTTTTTGGTCTTTTTTTGCATTATGACCTTCATTGATTGCTGCAACACGGAGCTAAGTGGCTGGTAAAATGTTGTTGCAAGCAGTGAGAGACGGATTATAGATTAATGTATATTCAAATTGATTTAAGTGCAATAGTTTGTAGAACGAATTGCTCATAAAAGTTGTCTCTTAATGGATGGATTGTAGTATGTTGTATGCCAAATGAGCATATGCCCACAGTATTGTAGAGTATACACTGTAGAGTAAACACTTAGAATATTGTATGTAATAAGCCAAATATAAAATTGAATAAAACCGAGAGGACACTCTCGACCAATGCTTGAAACTAATAAGACGTCTGTTTATTATTACCGAAGATCTTTTTAACTTAACAGGATATTTCTGGGCAGCTATTAAATTGGCATCGATATGAAATAGTAATCATCCGCATTGGTAGTAACAAAAATGAGTACTAGTTTTAAATCTAGAATTTAAAGTTGTAAAATTATAAGAAATGGCTTCTTTTTATTTTTGTAAATTTAATTTGACAGCTTCGCAAATTGCTTAAACAATAAAAAGTATAAGGAATATAAATTGAAAGTTTAATGAATTTAAGTAAAATAAAGAATAAAGTTAATATAATATAAAAAAAAGATTATTACAGATAAAAAAAAACTTGGGTATTTGAAATGTAAATTGTTTAAAATGTATGTAGCATACTGAAGCAATTTTCATAGTAAAGTTTTAATTATTTCCATATTTATTATGACATATGTATGTATATATATTTCCCTCATTATATAAAGAGATTAATTTAAATATTTCCCAAAGTAAATTACAATTACACAAAAAATAAATTTCTTTTAAATTTGTGTTGTCTAAATTGCTAGAGTTATAGTAAAAAGTACCTAATTGAAATTTCAGCAGCAACATTTTAATTTCATTGTTGAACAAGAATAAACAATATGCAATTAACCACAAGCATAACTTGTTGGTTGTAATACAAGAACATTATTAATATTAAAAAAAAACAAGTGGAGAAGGATTATCTTCGGCGTGCCGAAGATTAAATACTCTTTTCGAACCTTAAAGCAATTTTTACTATTTTTCCGTGACTGCTTATTTAATTCGCAGATATTAATGTCGCATACATATACCCCTACATATAAAATAAAATATATAAAGGTATTCATGTAAACAGGGACGTTTCACTATCCGTAGCTCGTGGACGCGTCCCTTAGCATTCATAAGTGCTACCGAATTGAACAATATACAAGTTTCAGTTTTTCCAAAAAGTGAAAACTACATTACATAATATACATACCAAATTTTGTGCCTGTTGCTCTTATACCTTTCAAGGCTGCTGTCGGAAATTGAATTGTCATAAAACTTAATCTGAACATACGAGAGCTTATATTCAGAATTTGAGATCCATATTTTTTTTCGCGTGGCATTGGTTTTGCCAATGAATTTAAATTTTTCTTTTGAATTATTCTATTAAAGCTACTTTATGTATGAAAAAAAAATTAGAAACAATTTAGGAAATTGAAAATAAATGAATTTGACTACAGCTATTATATATTTGAAAAGAAGAATAAGAAAAAATGAAAATAAATGACCAGTCGCCGCTGGTTTCGAACCCGGGACCTCTCGCTCACCAGTTCGCAACTTTACCCACTACGCCACAAGCCGTTTTGATGATCGCTGACAAAATCCCTTGAAGAGCAGACTGTCAAAAGCTTTCTTGTTTTGCTTTGTACTGCTTACACCAAGCAGTTTTAAGAATCGCTAACAAACTCGATTTATACTGAGCTTTTGTTTTTTCGCGTGGCATTGTTTTTGTTCTAAGCCATTGAAAGCAAATGAATTTGATTACAGTTATTATATATTTGAAAAGAAGAATAAGAAAAAATGAAAATAAATGACCAGTCGCCGCTGGTTTCGAACCCGGGACCTCTCGCTCACCAGTTCGCAACTTTACCCACTACGCCACAAGCCGTTTTGATGATCGCTGACAAAATTGCTTGAAGAGCAGACTATCAAAAGCTTTCTTGCGCTTGACTTTGTTTGCTCAGACTATCAAAAGCTTTCTTGTGCTTGACTTTGTTTGCTCATATGCACCTGTTTTTCAAAATATTTAATGACGCATATCTTCGCTGTTTATGACTCAATCGATTTGCGATTTTACCCATTGATGAGTTATAAGGATGTTCAAGTGTACAAGGAAATTTAAGGCAATTGCTTTGAAAACATCGGATTTATGGCCAAAACCGACTTTGAGGTGTATGGCAGCTATAAGATATAGTGGTCCGATCCGGCCGGCTCCGACCAATGTGCTGTCCCCTTGAATAATAAGTGTCTGTGCAAAGTTGCATCGCGATAGCTCAAAAACTGAGGGACTAGTTTGCATACATACAGACAGACAGACAGACAGACAGACAGACAGACAGACAGACAGACAGACAGACAGACAGACAGACAGACAGACAGACGGACATGGCTAGATCAATTTGTTTTGTTTTTATAAGCATATTGGCAGTAACTTTTGGGGGTCTCAGACGCTTCCTTCTATGCGTTACAAACTTCAGGACAAACTTAATATACTATTTTCTTCGAAAAGAGTATAAAAAAATGGTCACCAGAAATACATTTTGTATGTTTTTGCTTTTATTATTATGTAATTTATGATGTGCTCTTTATACTCTTTTCGAAGAAAATAGTATATTAAGTTTGTCCTGAAGTTTGTAACGCATAGAAGGAAGCGTCTGAGACCCCCAAAAGTTACTGCCAATATGCTTATAAAAACAAAACAAATTGATCTAGCCATGTCCGTCTGTCTGTCTGTCTGTCTGTCTGTCTGTCTGTCTGTCTGTCTGTCTGTCTGTCTGTCTGTCTGTATGTATGCAAACTAGTCCCTCAGTTTTTGAGCTATCGCGATGCAACTTTGCACAGACACTTATTATTCAAGGGGACAGCACATTGGTCGGAGCCGGCCGGATCGGACCACTATATCTTATAGCTGCCATACACCTCAAAGTCGGTTTTGGCCATAAATCCGATGTTTTCAAAGCAATTGCCTTAAATTTCCTTGTACACTTGAACATCCTTATAACTCATCAATGGGTAAAATCGCAAATCGATTGAGTCATAAACAGCGAAGATATGCGTCATTAAATATTTTGAAAAAACAGGTGCATATGAGCAAACAAAGTCAAGCACAAGAAAGCTTTTGATAGTCTGAGCAAACAAAGTCAAGCGCAAGAAAGCTTTTGATAGTCTGCTCTTCAAGGGATTTTGTCAGCGATCATCAAAACGGCTTGTGGCGTAGTGGGTAAAGTTGCGAACTGGTGAGCGAGAGGTCCCGGGTTCGAAACCAGCGGCGACTGGTCATTTATTTTCATTTTTTCTTATTCTTCTTTTCAAATATATAATAGCTGTAGTCAAATTCATTTATTTTCAATTTCCTAAATTGTTTCTAATTTTTTTTTTCATACATAAAGTAGCTTTAATAGAATAATTCAAAAGAAAAATTTAAATTCATTGGCAAAACCAATGCCACGCGAAAAAAAATATGGATCTCAAATTCTGAATATAAGCTCTCGTATGTTCAGATTAAGTTTTATGACAATTCAATTTCCGACAGCAGCCTTGAAAGGTATAAGAGCAACAGGCACAAAATTTGGTATGTATATTATGTAATGTAGTTTTCACTTTTTGGAAAAACTGAAACTTGTATATTGTTCAATTCGGTAGCACTTATGAATGCTAAGGGACGCGTCCACGAGCTACGGATAGTGAAACGTCCCTGTTTACATGAATACCTTTATATATTTTATTTTATATGTAGGGGTATATGTATGCGACATTAATATCTGCGAATTAAATAAGCAGTCACGGAAAAATAGTAAAAATTGCTTTAAGGTTCGAAAAGAGTATTTAATCTTCGGCACGCCGAAGATAATCCTTCTCCACTTGTTTTATACTCTTTTCGAAGAAAATGTTACGCGTTAAAACGATTTATAACAGCATATGAAATTTCAGTGGTGCAGTTGGCAAAGTGAAAATTGCCTAAAGGTTCGAAAAGAGTATAAAATCTTCGGCACGCCGAAGATAATCCTTTTGCACTTGATATTAATTGCATATGGTATAAATAATGCAGGCGCTACTTCAAATTCAAGTTCACAAACTGGTTGATGAGCAATTGAGATCCCTTGAGACCACTGTACAGGACAACACTGCAGTCAGTTACTAGCCTTCGGAATGAGTGTGTGCGTGTGTGTGTGTGTGTGTATGTATGTGTGTGTGTGTGTGTGTCTGCTGCAGCACATTACACACACATTAAATTTATGGCACGAGCAGAGAACAAAAAACCTCTTTACAACAAAAAGCACTAAACATTATGCCCCCTGCAGGCGCCATTTGGCCACGCCCCCCTCGGCCACAATGCTGCCGTGCATGTAAGTGTGTGTGTGTGTGTGTGTGTGTGTGTTGAGTGTGTGTTGGCATGGGAAATATGGCAAGTGCAGTTGCTGCCGGCCAACTGGACGTACAAAAAAGAAAAGCAAAATGTGATTTTTAGCAAAACTGAAGATGGGCGAGAGAAAAAAGCGAACTCTGTCAAACTGAACAGTTGTGTAAACTTTAAGCCAATCGCAATATATATTGTGCACATAACAAGTGCGCTTAGTGCGTGTGCCGAGGTCCTGCCTGGCATGTGACATATGAGATGCTTTGCAGGACCACGCGAACCAAATCAGCCAATAAAAATCAATTATTATGCAATAAGCTCATTAAAAGGCGACAATTGTAATGGCATGCTAGCTCATGGGTTGCGAGTTGGATGTGGGCTGTGGGGCGGGGGCGTGGCAGCATCCACTTTATTAGCCTCATTAAAGGCAGCGCGTCCTCGAAAGCTGGGATTGGGTGCTGGTGCTGGTGGTGGTGGTGGTGTGCACCAAACTTGGCAAGCGCGCACAAAACTCTCGAATGAAATTGTGCTCATGATTGCGATTACGGTTATGACTGCCGAGAATTATTGCCGGGCCCTCGATTGTGCCAGATGGCAAGGGCCAAATGGGTGAGTGGTGGTGGCAAGGTGCTTGGTGGGTGTAGGGAGTCGGCAACGTGTATTGGTTAAAGTTGTTTCCCCCCCCTCACAAAGTTTGTTAGCGCAGCTAAATCTAATTACCAGTCCCGGGCCAAAGGCGAACGTCTGGTTGCCACAGCAATGGCCATGCAATTAGAGCTGCCATACGAAAAATCATAGCATCTCGACAAGGTCTAGTTGCCAATGCAACCCCACTCCGCCTCTCACCACTCAAATCCCCACCTCTGTTTCAATTGCTCTCAATATCATCACGACAGATAAGTGATAAGCGATTTGCAGCGTTCGCTGCTAATTGCCTCGCTTATTGATGCAATCTGCTGTAGAAGCTACTGCGTTCTGATTTCTCCCTATTTGCTAATTGGAAACGCAAATGCAGCAGCGTGCAGCAGCAAAAAAGTGCCTATAACGTACTACGTATCCAACAGCAGCTCTAGATTCAGCTCAGGGCTACTACATTATCAAATTGTAAATACAAATATTCTATGTGCATGAAATACAATTTTGGTGAATTTCATTGAAGTTAATTGTAAAATAAAGTCAAACTGTGTGTTCCCAACTAGTAAAATGCTCCTAGAGAAGCTTAGCTAAATTCCATACAATTTTGGACAAAAAAGTAAGTAAAGTTCATGTTACTAAAACAATTAGTGCTGAATGAAAACCATTATATTATATTAAAATATTAAATTAAATTATATTTAAAAAAAAACTGTATTTGATAACGTTGTACAAATAGAAGCAGCAAAATGATTATTTAAAGCGACACATAACATTTTCTTTTTAAAATCAATGAATCAGTGGCGTAGACGGGGGACTCAGGGATTGGTTACCGCCCCTTACACTCCCCAGAAAGTGGAAGAAGTCATTATATTCATTATGATTTGGGGAACTCAATTGATGTGTAAGCATCCCCCCGTTAAAAAAAATCCTGACTACGCCACTGCACTGAATACAACCAAGAAATTAATTTATGCAATTTCTTTCGTATATTTAAAAATCGAGAATTAATTGCATTCATTAAAAATGAGTTGTAATAATAAAATGATTTATATTATTAAGAGCAGCAGCAGCAGTGTTTAATTAATGACATTCTTGAAATAGTAAAAATATTACCTTCGTTAAAGAATTTAAAAAAAACTGAGACAATCAATTTTCACCAATCTAGCTACATATTGATATACACTGGTTGGCATATAAATGCTATAAATTTCGTTCAAATTAAAAAAGTATATATATATTATGTATACGTATTTACATTTATGCACCGCATAGAATGCAAATGAAAAAAAAAATCAAGTGGGGAAGGATTATCTTCTGCGTGCCGAAGATTTAATACTCTTCTCGAACCTTTAGGCAATTTTCACTCTGCCAACTGCACCACCGAAATATGAAATTACGCATATCTTTGCTAATTATGACAGAATCGATTTGTAATTTTAAACATCGATGAGTTATAGGGATGTTCAAGTGTACAACGAAATTTAAGGCGATAGCTTTGAAAAGATCGAATATATGACCAAAACCGACTTCGAGTTGTATGGCAGCTATAAGATATAGTGAACCGATCCGGCCGGCTCCGATTAATGTGATGTATGTTTAAATAATAAGCATCTGTGCAAAGTTTAATCGCGATAGCTTTGAAAACATGGGATTTATGGCCAAAACCGACTTCTAGTTGTATGGCAGCTATAAGATATAGTTGTCTGATCCGGCCGGCTCCGACCAATGTGCTGTCCCTGAATAATAAGTGTCTGTGCAAAGTTGTATCGCGATAGCTCAAAACTGAGGGACTAGTTTGCATACATACAGACAGACAGACAGACAGACGGACATGCCTAGATCAATTTGTATTGTCATTCTAAGCATACTGGCACTAACTTTTGGGGGTCTCCGACGCTTCCTTCTATGCGTTACAAACTTCAGCACAAACTTAATATACTATTTTCTTTGAAAAGAGTTTAAACAATAAGGAAAGTGTATTTAGCATGCAATATATTTATCAAATTGATGCAACCTGTTAATTGAAATACGTTTAAGACACAAGCACAAGTGTGTGTCTGGGGAGATATTCAACAATGCAGCACGCAATTGCGATTAGCATTAATTGAATAACACTCATAACTATTCAATTGTGAAGCAGCTCTCGTTTTGAGAGCTAACGTTTTCAGTGTCGTTCGCTCGTTCGTTCGCCTATCGTCTATCGATTGCCATTTACATGTATGCGACATTATCGCCAGCGGCCCAGGCGGCCATAATTCATGGCCGGTTGGGCATTGTCGTGCAGCTTCCGGCTAAACGCTACCCGCATGCTATGAGTGGACAGACGACATGGCCCGCATTATCATTTGCATCATCATCATCATCATCATCTTTATCATTATTATTGTTATTGTTGTAGCGTGTGGCCGCGTGTAAAACCAATTTTTCATTTTGTGCCCGTCGAGCCATAAACTTTTGCGTATTATTTTTTATGTGCTGTCATAAATAAAAATATGTTTTATTCTATGTGTGCAAGGGTCTAGGGTTACGCTTGTTACGGGTCTACGGGTGTACGGGTGGACGGGACTACGGATAGCGGCTGCCGCCCATTAAAGCGTGCTAATATGCGATTTAAAATGAATTGCCAAATAAGAAAGCACATTTCACGCCCAGCGATTTTTCAGCTCAGCTCAGCTCAGCTCATCTGTCCAGAGATGCTTCTTGCTGCTGCATACGGCGGCGTATACGTAATTTGCCCCCTGGCATTTATGCGCAGCCTGCTGTCTCCACACGGGTCGTATGCGTAATGTCTTTTATGCTGGCATCAAACGCAAAAGTCAAAGTTAATTTGTGAGCTCCAGCGGGGCAGGCATTCATTTAGTGGCTGCCTGGCAAATTCAATAAACTTATGAATTTACCGCGCATTAAAAGCGTTCATTTCACACAGGACGACGACGACGACGACGACGAGTCCTGTCAGCCAGCCTTGTCTCTTGTCAGATGAGTCGCATCGTCCTTGTGCCGTCAGGCACACAATCGAGCAACCTGTTGCCAGTCCCTGCTCCTGTTTCACATGATATGGGCAAATGTGAAAGGTTGGACGCTTCCGGCGCACAGTTCTTAAGCGAGTGCAAACTGCTGTCTGTCTGTCTGTCTGCCTGTCCCTCTGTCTGATTGTTGAAAGCGCATAAAGCTTTGATCTCATTGCGCGATAGCCCGAGTTGTAAAATATACTAGAAACTATCAACGCATTTATATACTAAAGCTGACATAGACAATTTTATTGTGGACTTTGGTTTTTATCAGTGTAAATCATACATACATATATACACCTTTGCTTGCTGTTGCTGCTCCTCTTTTTTTGTCATATATTTTTAGCACTTTGGTGCCATTTTATATGACTACTGATTGTAGGTTGTACAAATATTGCTAGCAATACTCTATGCAACTTTGTGAATGCTCTATAGCAATTGTATACCTTCTTTTCTCTCTCACATATTCAACACATTGCTCACTGTAATTGCTGATGGCATTAACGATGAATGACAATATATCATATATAATATTTGTTGGGGCCAGTTTTGGTCAGCATGTATCACATTGATATGGCTGATCTGTTATTTATATGTCATGTGCTTTTTCGCATGTAACATAAAAAACTGATTTATTATGACATTTTCTGCACTTGTATGTTGTATGGTGGGTGTTAGCCATTGGCTAAAAATAACTCTAAAATGATGTTAACTATGCAGTGGTGTGTGTGTGTGTGTGTGTGTGTGTTGGGCATCCGCAAAGGTCGCTGTAAAATAAAACACATATCTGTCCAAAATGGCAGCCATTGACATTTACGAGTCAGCCATTCTATGCTCTAAAATTTCAGCACTTTAGACGCTGCACTCAGAATTGGCAAACGAATAAATTGCCAGGGCAAACCAACAAGAACCTGGCCTCAAAACTGTGACTCAACGTCAGTGACTTTAAAAACTGTTACATCTGCATTGAGAGCTTGGTTTAAGGGCTGTTTCCATTTTCTGAACGTACTTCGTTGTGTGTCAATTGAAGTAATTATGAGATTTGCCATCGTTTTTTCTATAAAGGTATTTTACTCGTTGTATTTTTTTATATTATTCAAACAATGCTCTTAATATTGTCGGCTTTTAAAACACCAACAACGAATATTTAAAACAAATTCGGTCAATATTTTTGGCCAGATATTTAAAGAGCTTTATGACTTCGGTAACAGAATTAACAAATAAATATATATGCATAAACATATATTCATATTTTGTATTCTTTTATTTTTTTCGTATTTTTTTTGTTGGTTGAAATTTACATAAGAAAAATATATAAAATCTGATTAACAATAAATATATGTATGCATATATTAAAAGTAACTGGCCATTTTTTGGTGCTTTTCATAAATTAACACGGGCGAACATTATTGTTAGATTTGTATCTTAATTGAATTATCATAGGATTATTTGTTGCTAAAGCCAAAACGCGACTTTAAAACAATATTCGGAGTTGCTTAGATGTGGGAATCACTTCGTGAAGGTAACTAATTGACGAAAGACACAAACTATATAAAAGACAGTAGTATTTTGATTTAAATAACTGATCAAGTCAAATTAAGCTCAGATTATAACCTATTGAAGAGACATTGCATATTTAAGAATGCTGAACAAAAAGCTGAGCAAAAAGCCGCTTGTCGATTTCAATCATCAGTGGTTAAATGAAAATTGCACACCTGGCAACAAAGAGTTTACCGCCTGTTGATTAAATTTGCATCTTTTGCTCAAAGGAGCCTACGAAAATTGAATAGGATTTGCTTTGGATGCAGTTGCAGCAGCAGCAGCAGCAGCAGCATCAGCATCAGCATCAGCAGTGGCAGTAGCAACAACAGCAAGCGTCTGTCAGTTGCAGTTTTGGTCCATGCAAATTGAATGTGCGTTTGCCAGAAAAGCTATGAATATGATTTGTTGCTGCAGCTTCCCTCTAGCCACACCCACACCCACACCCACACCCCCACCCCACCCCCACCCTCGTCCTCTCTGCATATTTGCATATGAAATTTATAATTGCAGAACAACAGAACTCTGGACAGCGAAATCAACAGCAATAGCAACTGACCAAGGCTAACATTAATGAATAAATATCGCATGTTATTGCGCTCATTAAAGCGCACAAGCGGCGAGAATTTGAGCCAGCACCCAGGACGAGCTGCCATCCGGTACCACTGTGCACCACAAAGCACCCGACCCACCTCCAACTCCTTCCCGTTCCGTATCCGCCTCGACCAGACGGCGGCTTTGTGAATGCTTCCTCCATACGTTTCATGGATGCAGCAACTGCAACAGCAACAACATGAAATAAGACCTTCCCGGAACAGTGTTGCTAATTTGTTTTGGAAAAAAAGGCTACTCACATGTTTAACTAAAAGTTTGATACAAAAAAAAAATATTGGTACAAAATATCTTTTGGTTATTGTTTTTCACATTAATATAAAATATATATTTTTAATCGAAATAAATTTGTAAATTTGGTAATCAAAAAAAAAACATCTTTTGTATATTTAAAATTGTTATATTGTATAATACTTTTTATACTCTTTTCGAAGAAAATAGTATATTAAGTTTGTCCTGAAGTTTGTAACGCATAGAAGGAAGCGTCTGAGACCCCCAAAAGTTACTGCCAATATGCTTATAAAAACAAAACAAATTGATCTAGCCATGTCCGTCTGTCTGTCTGTCTGTCTGTCTGTCTGTCTGTCTGTCTGTCTGTCTGTCTGTCTGTCTGTATGTATGCAAACTAGTCCCTCAGTTTTTGAGCTATCGCGATGCAACTTTGCACAGACACTTATTATTCAAGGGGACAGCACATTGGTCGGAGCCGGCCGGATCGGACCACTATATATTATAGCTGCCATACACCTCAAAGTCGGTTTTGGCCATAAATCCGATGTTTTCAAAGCAATTGCCTTAAATTTCCTTGTACACTTGAACATCCATATAACTCATCGATGGGTAAAATCGCAAATCGATTGAGTCATAAACAGCGAAGATATGCGTCATTAAATATTTTGAAAAAACAGGTGCATATGAGCAAACAAAGTCAAGCGCAAGAAAGCTTTTGATAGTCTGAGCAAACAAAGTCAAGCGCATGAAAGCTTTTGATAGTCTGCTCTTCAAGGTATTTTGTCACCGATCATCAAAACGGTTTGTGGCGTATGGCGTAAAGAGCCGCGCTAACGAACGCAGGTTTCGCAAGTTCGAGCCTCGGCGGCGACTGATTATTAATTTAATACTTTTTTCTTTTTCTTCCTTCCAAATATACATATAACTGTAATCAAATTAATTTGCTTCCAATAGCTTAGAACAAAAACAATGCCACGCGAAAAAACAAATGCTGACAAACGCGAGTTGCAGGTTGCAGGAAAACAAAAGAAGGAAATTTGTAACAGTCGGCTCTTCAAGCAATTTTGTCAGCGATCATCAAAACGGCTTGTGGCGTAGTGGGTAAAGTTGCGAACTGGTGAGCGAGAGGACCCGGGTTCAAGACCAGCGGCGGGTGGTCATTTATTTTCATTTTTTCTTATTCTTCTTTTCAAATATATAATAACTGTAATCAAATTCATTTGCTTTCAATGGCTTAGAACAAAAACAATGCCACGCAAAAAAACAAAAGCTCAGTAAAATCGAGTTTGTCAGCGATTCTTAAAACTGCTTGGTGTAAGCAGTAAAAAGCAAAACAAGAAAGCTTTTGACAGTCTGCTCTTCAAGGGATTTTGTCAGCGATCATCAAAACGGCTTGTGGCGTAGTGGGTAAAGTTGCGAACTGGTGAGCGAGAGGACCCGGGTTCAAGACCAGCGGCGGGTGGTCATTTATTTTCATTTTTCTTATTCTTCTTTTCAAATATATAATAGCTGTAATCAAATTCATTTATTTTCAATTTCCTAAATTGTTTCTAATTTTTTTTTTCATACATAAAGTAGCTTTAATAGAATAATTCAAAAGAAAAATTTAAATTCATTGGCAAAACCAATGCCACGCGAAAAAAAATATGGATCTCAAATTCTGAATATAAGCTCTCGTATGTTCAGATTAAGTTTTATGACAATTCAATTTCCGACAGCAGCCTTGAAAGGTATAAGAGCAACAGGCACAAAATTTGGTATGTATATTGTAGTATACATATGTAATGTAGTTTTGACTTTTTGGAAAAACTGAAACTTGTTTATTGTTCAATTCGGTAGCACTTATGAATGCTAAAGGACGCGTCCACGAGCTGCGGATAGTGAAACGTCCCTGTTTACATGAATACCTTTATATATTTTATTTTATATGTAGGGGTATATGTATGCGACATTAATATCTGCGAATTAAATAAGCAGTCACGGAAAAATAGTAAAAATTGCTTTAAGGTTCGAAAAGAGTATTTAATCTTCGGCACGCCGAAGATAATCCTTCTCCACTTGTTTTTATTTAAAATGGTTTTGCCACATTTTGACACATTATTTTCTTTTTGTGGATTCGGAAATGAAAGCATTTTACATTTTTGACAATGTGTTTGCAATTTGTTTGAAAATGCTTCCATGTTTGTTTATTACAAATAATATTATTTGATTTAAACATGAATAAAAAAAAGGATTTAGCCCGTTTATTCAAGCAGAAACCAAATGCAATTAAATTGGTTTTCTTTTTATACTCTTTTCGAAGAAAATAGTATATTAAGTTTGTCCTGAAGTTTGTAACGCATAGAAGGAAGCGTCTGAGACCCCCAAAAGTTACTGCCAATATGCTTATAAAAACAAAACAAATTGATCTAGCCATGTCCGTCTGTCTGTCTGTCTGTCTGTCTGTCTGTCTGTCTGTCTGTCTGTCTGTCTGTCTGTCTGTCTGTCTGTATGTATGCAAACTAGTCCCTCAGTTTTTGAGCTATCGCGATGCAACTTTGCACAGACACTTATTATTCAAGGGGACAGCACATTGGTCGGAGCCGGCCGGATCGGACCACTATATATTATAGCTGCCATACACCTCAAAGTCGGTTTTGGCCATAAATCCGATGTTTTCAAAGCAATTGCCTTAAATTTCCTTGTACACTTGAACATCCATATAACTCATCGATGGGTAAAATCGCAAATCGATTGAGTCATAAACAGCGAAGATATGCGTCATTAAATATTTTGAAAAAACAGGTGCATATGAGCAAACAAAGTCAAGCGCAAGAAAGCTTTTGATAGTCTGAGCAAACAAAGTCAAGCGCATGAAAGCTTTTGATAGTCTGCTCTTCAAGGTATTTTGTCACCGATCATCAAAACGGTTTGTGGCGTATGGCGTAAAGAGCCGCGCTAACGAACGCAGGTTTCGCAAGTTCGAGCCTCGGCGGCGACTGATTATTAATTTAATACTTTTTCTTTTTCTTCCTTCCAAATATACATATAACTGTAATCAAATTAATTTGCTTCCAATAGCTTAGAACAAAAACAATGCCACGCGAAAAAACAAATGCTGACAAACGCGAGTTGCAGGTTGCAGGAAAACAAAAGAAGGAAATTTGTAACAGTCGGCTCTTCAAGCAATTTTGTCAGCGATCATCAAAACGGCTTGTGGCGTAGTGGGTAAAGTTGCGAACTGGTGAGCGAGAGGACCCGGGTTCAAGACCAGCGGCGGGTGGTCATTTATTTTCATTTTTTCTTATTCTTCTTTTCAAATATATAATAGCTGTAATCAAATTCATTTATTTTCAATTTCCTAAATTGTTTCTAATTTTTTTTTCATACATAAAGTAGCTTTAATAGAATAATTCAAAAGAAAAATTTAAATTCATTGGCAAAACCAATGCCACGCGAAAAAAAATATGGATCTCAAATTCTGAATATAAGCTCTCGTATGTTCAGATTAAGTTTTATGACAATTCAATTTCCGACAGCAGCCTTGAAAGGTATAAGAGCAACAGGCACAAAATTTGGTATGTATATTGTAGTATACATATGTAATGTAGTTTTGACTTTTTGGAAAAACTGAAACTTGTTTATTGTTCAATTCGGTAGCACTTATGAATGCTAAAGGACGCGTCCACGAGCTGCGGATAGTGAAACGTCCCTGTTTACATGAATACCTTTATATATTTTATTTTATATGTAGGGGTATATGTATGCGACATTAATATCTGCGAATTAAATAAGCAGTCACGGAAAAATAGTAAAAATTGCTTTAAGGTTCGAAAAGAGTATTTAATCTTCGGCACGCCGAAGATAATCCTTCTCCACTTGTTTACTTTGAGACGCTAAAAAATCTTTAAAAGATAAATAACAAATTTGGTCTTACAATATAATTGAGATTTAGACAATTTATATAGATTTATTAAAGAATTTCCATTCTGGAAAGAGTAAGTTTTTGAAACAAAATTGTCAATTTAATTTTTGAAAGTATTTGATGTTTTTCCATTTGACTAATAATAGTACAACATTTGTTTTGCCAATGCATAACTATCACTATCAAATATTTGCATTTATTTTGACGCCTTTAAACATTAAATTATCGGAAAATCGGCTCACAAAGTTGCCAGCATGAAGTTTTTTTGTTTTTAATTTTTGCTTACACCAAATGATTATCATTATAAAATTAACACAATTCATATGAAGTGAAACTCATTAAAGGCCGGCCAGACACGCAAATATCCGCAGCCTGCTATTTCGACACGCTCAAAAATGCCAAAAATGTACACGAGAATAAAGCGCAATTGACAACACTGAAGTGAACCAGTGTTGGAGGCAGGATGCAGCAGCTGGTGGTGTGACAGGATATGTAATTGAATTCGTTTCATCGCCATTAGTGTAGTTGTTGCTGCTGCTGCAATTACATTTGACATTACATGGTAACTGGCTCCGGCTATCTCAAATTGGCCAAAAATGTCGGCTATAACGGCAGATTGCTGGTCATGTAAGTTATGGCCAGCAAATGAATTGCGACTTGCGCCTGCGATTATGTCATCAAGTATGAACGTGATCCTGATTGCGAGCGAGTACGGACCACTTATAGAGCTATTCATGAATCCTCGCAGCGAACTCAATTCGTTATGCATTCAAATATTTTCGCTTGTCTTCGGCAGCTGTGTGTGTGTGTGTGTGTGTGTAAGAGAGTGTGAGTTGTTAACAACATCGTCAGGCGCCAATGTTTGTCAGCTAGTTTCTTGCTGTCTGTCGTCCTGTCAATCAAGTGATTGAGCATCGGAACCCTAAGCCCCCAGCCCCCAGCCCCTTTCACTATCCTAGGCACACACACACTAACACTAACTAGCTTGTGCACAGAAACAAAAATCGTAGATTTCATTGCTAAATATATATTTGTCAATTTTAAAAATTTTTCTGTGACGACTGTTTATAGTCGACATTAAATAACTAAATAAATGATTAGTTAGTACATATGTCGTTATAAGATTAACTAATTGATTCTATTTCAGTCATTTTTAACGTTATGTCATATATTTGAGATAGTTTTGATTTGCTCTTCAAATTATAGAATCCAAGTATTTTACTATTTGATCATATTAAGATGCTTAAAAAGTTGATGTATATATATGTAGATATAAATTTATATGAGAAAACTTACAATTTGACAGCTAAATTCTAAAATAGCATTTCGTTATAAGTGAATATTAGATATACGGGCTTAATATAAGCATATTTGTACTTGAATCAAGTATTTTGCGACTTCTGAGACTTAAGTTAAGAACTATATCCTTATATACATGCTTAAACATTTTCTTCAGTGTAGTCATGTTCTTCTTCTTGTTCATGTGGTGCTACTGTTATAGCTGCGCTTCCTTCCGCTCATTGATTTGCCGTCGAATGTAGGCAAAAAAAAATATATATATAAAAATAGAAGATGCCCAGGATAACACGCATCATCGTCCTTAGCCCCAAGGAACGCTTTCAATGATGCTGTCAGCACAAAATTTCAAAGCTGGCTGACCTTCTACGAGTGGAGCCCCTTCTACTCCGTCCAGGCTTATCATACTGCTTGTCATTCTGCAGCTGACCTTCGCAACAGCCCGAAATTATGCAACATAAACTAAAAATTAAACAGGCGCTCAACGCAAAACAAATATTTGCTTGGTCGACAGGCAGTTGGGGAGGGTAACGATATAGGGGTAGGGCAGGGGGTACGGCTTGTTAACGGATATTGTTTGTTATTATTATATATATATATGTATATATATATGACATGCGGGTGCCAAAATGTTGCTGTTGTTGTTGTCTACTGCAGTGGTCAACCACAAAACCAGACATAAACACTTCACGACCAGAAGTTTTCGACCAACAACAAACCAGCAACAAGCAAATTGTTTTGTTGTTTGCAATGCGTGGCATTTCAGTAAAAACTTCAAAGTTCTCAATTCTTCACAATTTGTTGTTGCCGACTGACGATTATCGCAAAGTTTTTAAGAGAGTGGGAGACTCTTTGCAGCAGCTGTTCAAGTGGTTGCCAGTTAACAGCATTCCAAAGCAATCAAAATGAATCATACAAAAGTGCTTTCGATGTGAGTGCTCGACTAGCAGCTACCCCAACAATGTTTAAACATGCCAAAGAGTTTTCTAGTCGCAAATACTCAGCTAGCAGATACCCTGTAGCTGTTTGTGCGCCATTAATTCAGTTGAGAGCTATCGACTTATAGATACCTTGTACCAAATTCTTACTCATTCCTATGCATGTCTTTAATGTTTACTTTACGAAAAAGTAGTGACTTTATAGAGTGAACTGGACCAATAGATACCCTAAGTTTAACAACTTTTTTTTGGAAAATTTAGTATTATATTTATGTTTATATTTCCAAATTGTATATTACTGAAAAGTAAAAATTATAAAATATATAGACATTGAAAATGGGTGTTGTGAAATTGAAGAATTTACGATTTGTGCTCAAGATTAGATGCTTATACGAAATTTGGTATTTCTAAATCTAAAGACGAGACCAGCTCGACAGCTTTATCAAATGGCTTTTTATCCATTTTGATGAGATAGAGCAAATAAATAAATAGTTCGCTCAACTTGTCAGCTTTTATGACTCCAATTGACCCGCATGCTTGCACACGATAACCCCCGCCCACTTCCACACACACACACACACACACACACACACACTCAGTGAGTTGTTAAATCAGACAAAATGGATTCGAATTGCGGTACTGATGCTGTGGTTGCCCCCCAGAGCAACCGCACTGCTGACTCGCTTTTTCTACGTCTCCGGCTCAGACTCCGGCTCCGACTCCGACGGAGACTACTCTCATTTCATGTGTCCTCTGTCTCATCACATATTTATGAAGACGACACGCTTTTTACGAGCATCCAGAGCCGCCTATGACAATGACTTCGAAACAATTTCAGCGTGTGGGCGTTGGAGTAGGGGGCGTGCCCCACTTTTGGGCACTTGTTTCGACTTGCAACGACTGTTGTCATAATATATATATATATATGTACATGTATTCAGCGCATAACGATGCGATAGCCCAGCGATCCCAGCGAAAATCGCTTCGGCAGCTGCTCAACTCTGTGTGGGATTTAATTGGAAATTTTTCGCTAGGCAATCGCTGGTCGTCAGAAGTACTCGTAGCTTAACTCAGCTGGTGCTCAGCAAATGCATACACTGAGACAAAAAAAAAATAATACAATTCGAATCTACAATTTAAAGACGAATTCGTCGGGCAGATTCTAAAATATTTATGCATATTTATTGATTAACATTAAAAATTATGCACCGATTGCATAAAACTTCTGAAATGCAAAACGTTCCAGTCATTTTCAACATTGCATTTGTATTTCCAGCATATATATCTCAATTGATTTAAGCTGTTGAGTACGTACAGAATACGAATCTTATAATGTACTGCAATCAAAACTAAGAGCAATTGCACTTAATTTATTCCAAAAAAGTCTTATATTTAGTCCTATATTATATTGTAGAAATAACTAAATACGTTCTACAAATTCGAATCAAGCTTCAACTAAGATCAATTGCACTCAATTATAATATAGAAATATCAATTCTAGAAATACGAATCTTATATATCACTGTTCAAGTTTAAAGTAGGAGCAGTCGTACCTAATTTATATCGTCTTATATTTAACGATTTCGATCTAACGCAAAATCTTCTAGAAATACAAATTTCGTTGACAATTCTCGACCATTTTTCACAGTGTACATGTAAATTTTTGGCAACGACTTTGAAGTAAAGTTTTCGCCGCAGCAGCAGCAGCAGCGGGTGACGAAACCATTTTGCGTTCTGCACTTGCAAATTGAGGTTTTCTTTTTTGGTACCCCGAAGAAAAAGAAACGTGTCTAAGGCACTCAGCATTTTTATAACTGAATCGAAATCATGGACTTGCCATGTTATCCAAACTTTGCCACTGAAAAGCTGCTGTCAAGCGAACCCAATTGATTAGCTTCTTCACTCCGGCACTCACTGGGCTTTAAGCGCCGGCTGCTGCCAGCGACTTTAAGAAAGTGCCGGAATGGACTGCCGGCATGGAATGGCTTTTATGCCCACATTTCATAGGCGTTTCTCACTTCTCACATGCCTAAGTGGTTCGCCGCATCGTTTCATTGAAGCTCCAAACCATAAAACATTTCTTTTTATCGATGGCAATTTCCTTGTGCTAAACACGAACCGAACAGAACTCAAACTGTCCGTTTCTCCCCCGGACTAATAATTTAAGTGCGAGTGTTTCACTTGCCCGGCCTTTTCTGTTCTATTTTTTTTTTTTATTTTTTTTTATTCGTTTTAAGTAGTTAGGGCTTAGCTGTTGGAGAGGAGCTGGCCGCGTCTCGTGTTTTCTATCGCGATACAGTTAATAGTTCAAGCACGACACAACAAGAAACTAGGACATTCACATCGAAGAGATATTTTAATAAAAAAAAATAATTTCAATTGCCGAAGGTTTTTAAAAATAGTCATACAAAATTGCGAAAATTATCATTAGTATTTATTCTTATACATACAAAAAGAAAACACATTTAAACGTGATAACTATTGAGGTTTTAGTTTCCTAGCGTCCATTGCATATTAATTTATAAAAAAAAAATTAAAATCATTAAAAAAGCGGAGGAAATCAATATTTTCAAAAAATGCAAAATAAAATAAATAATATAGATTATAGAGCCCAAATCATAACACAAATAGAAATTCATATATTTATATTATGATTCACTAAAAATAAAAAAAAAACAAATGTTTTGTTTTATTGAACGATTCACTTTTGAAAGCTTACAATTCACAAATAATATTTACCAAGTTTAGTGGCAGACAACAGAAAGCAGAAACACACTTGCAAAGTGTTGTTTTTGGTTCAAAAATGTTTGACAGCGTTCGCAATTTGTAGTGGTTCGTGTCAGAAAAGTTTTGGACACGCGTCCATCTCTCGCAGGAATACCCTAGCTACTAGCAATTAGAAACAGTCGTAAACAAACGAGTGCCAAATGTTGCATTTTTTGTTGCTTGTCTGTGCCATCAATGGCAGTGTAATTGGTAAGTATAAGTCATGTGAAAGTTTCGTAGTACTCTCTCTCAACTAGAACGATGCAGTTTTTGTGAACCCAAATGATCTATGAGCTGTGCTTGAAAAATTGTCCCAGATTGCACCTGAGACTAAGTCAATCTATTAGCTAGCTAATTGAATGGCAGCAAAGCTCTTATGAGTTTTTCATGCCTCTACCTTTTTGTTGTTGTTGTTGTTGTTGTTGTTGTTGTGTGGCAAGATGCCGGAGATACCACATCGCATTTTGTCATCTCGTAGATGCCACAGCAGCTCATCTGCTGCTGCACTAAATAATTGAAGGCAAAGGCGGGGCAGTTGATTGATAGCCAAAAGCTTTTTATGCCATCAAATAGTTAACGAAGCGTAACAGGTAAGAAATGCCAGCGTGTGTGTGTGTGTGTGTGTGTGTGTGTAGATGCTTCAGGATGCAGGCCAACACACACACACACACACACACACACAGTCGTGTAAGTGCATGCTTGATTCTCGTCCTGGCCCTGGGCAGCAGCAGGAGCAACTTAAGAGAATTGAGTTGATATTTGCGCTTTGGCTTTCGGAGCAGTGGAAAGTTGAGGTACTAATGCCGTGTAAGGATGGAACAAACCAAAAGAAATACAACAAGTGAGGAAGGATTTTTCTATGGCATGCCGAAGATTTTATACTCTACTATTCGAATCATTGCACATATTCTGCTAGTTGAGCTTAGTTTAGTTTCTTTCAAAATTGTTTGCTTTTATTAATCAATTCCTTTGGAATTGAAGACAGTGGTGTGTAATAGGGATGTTCCAGCGTACAAGGTAAATTAAAGGCTATAGCATACAAAATATGGGAAATATGTCCAAAAACGACTTCCAGTCGAATGGCAGCAATAAGATATAGTAGTCTGATCAGGCCAGTTTCGACAAATGTGCTGTCCCTTTGTACAATAAGTCGCTGTGCAAAGTTTCATTGCGATAGCCTACAAACTGAGAGACTAGTTTCCATACATGCACACAGAGAGACAGACAGACATGGCCAGATCAATTTGTTTTGCCAGTCAAAGCATAACTTTTGCGGCTATCTGAAGCTTCTTTCTATTACATTACCTACATTACATTCAAACTACAACACAATGAATATACTATTTTCGGCGAAAAGTGTATAAAAAGAATAGAAAGAATTTGCTGTTGCAACAGAAACTGAGCTACAGCTGCCACATATCGAGATGGCTGTCAAATGGCTGGCAAAAGTTGAGCATCGAGAGTTTTAAACTAATTGGACAGCGAACTTTCAGGATATGGGGTGAAAGTATCAGAAGTTTATTGTTAGCATATATACTATATACATTCATTTGCAATAATTCTTTTGTGCTGCGCTTATGTTAGCATTTGCAATTTTCATTCGTTTGTTAGTTGGGCGCCCTTCGCTAAACTTAAAATTTTTCAGCCGCATTGCAATTTCCCTTTGCAGCCTAACCCAATCAATGATAAAATGCGTATGCAACAATAAGAAGCCGCAGCCACAACAACAGCACCAATGCAGGTAGCTGCCTGAAATGAGTGGGGCGATTGTATGCACTAGGAGTAGGGGGCAGGAGCAAAGGAGATGTCACCAGTGCAGATGCAGACATCTGCTGTTAGGCTCGTCTCTGTCTGTCTCTGTCTCTGTCTATTTGTATGTCGCTGTCCCTGTCTCTCCGTTGTGTTGCCATCAACGTGCAATGTGCCATGTCCTTGTTCTCCTTCCGTTAGCTGTGTCTGTCCTCTCCCTGTCCTGTCCTGTCCTGTCTCCCGCCCATTTTGCCTGTTTGCTGTTTTCTGCTCTCTGGCCTGTTTTCTACACGCTTCATGTCATGCGGAAATTGAATAGTTTCCGGTATCGAACAATGATTACTTTCGGCCCCGAAATGCCAACCCACAAAACTGAGTCTCTTCTCTCACCAGACACCAGACAGCCGACACAAGTCACATTTCGCAATAGCCAAAGTAATGTGCAACGAATTTGGTTACCCTTCTCAAGCCCAAAGTATAATTCTTCATATTCATGAGCCTGCCAGCTTTGTTATGTTAATCGGGCTTTTAATATAGTTTGTGGTAAGCCAAGAAGAGAAGCCAAGTTAAGAAAGAAAGAAGGCACAACAAAATTAATATAATATAAAATAACTTGATTTAATAACTTTCTATTTTTCTCTTTCCAAAAGACAAGTAAATTTTTAAATAGACCATGTTTTTAGTTTACATCAAACTTCACTCAGGAAACAATACTGCCTTTAATATATGAGATACACGCTCTGAAAAGTCATTGCTAGCAAACTGGAACTAATTCCTTTTAAAATTTAGAATACGAGAAATGTAAGCTTTTGTTTAAAATTAATAATTCAACTAAACTATTCCATCTTTTTAATACATTACAACATGGCGATAAACGTTGTTATACTTATTTATGGAAATGTTTTATGAGATCTCAAAATATTGATCAGACCAACAATATTAAACTAAATAGAAAAATGTGAGATAAAAAAAATTACAAATTCTAAACAATATGAAAGTTGAAATATCCGAAGTATATAGATATTATTATCGTCGGTATAATATATTATTATTATAACCATACCTTTTTTGCAACAATATTTTAATAATAAAATATTTTGATTGTACAAAATTGCTGGCAAATGATCGATAGTATCAATGTTATCGAAGAATAAGGGTATTCCTGCTGCGGCAGCCTCAAAAATCTATAATTCATTTCTTGCTTCGTCTTATGCCGTTGCCTGTGATCCGTTTTTCGTGTGAATCTTTGTGTTCAGTTTTTGTCATAAATTGTTGTCAGAAAGTTTTTCTAGATGCCAAATGTGCCTGTCGAAGGACTTTTGCTAGAGGTAGCCTTGCAAAACGGCATTTGCCTATTTCACTTGTTGTTGCTTATTTTGCACTTGTTTTTCTTAGATGTTGTTGTTGTTGTTTTTATTGTTGTTGTCGTTGTTGTCGTTGTCGTTAGAGAGGCTGGGCAGCATAATTGAAAGCATTGAGGCGTTACATTACGCATTAGTCAGTGGCAGAAAGGAAGCTCTTGATGATTTTCGGTTGTGAGTAGACCTCCTTTGACATTGGCCCCTCAATGGCCTTGCAATATCCGCTTTGCGTCAAATTGAAGCTTATTGTTCCAACTGGCAGCGGCAGGTGATCCCCTTGCCCCCAAATTTGCAATTCCCCCAACACGATTCGTTTAGTTTAACCTACCTGCCACGATGATATTGCACTAAATGTGAGGCCCGTTATCAAAATGAAGCCGTAAACTTTCCGGGCAGTCTCTCTTTGTTAAGACACAGTTGCAACTCACCTGCAAGAAAGAACAAGAAGAAGATGCGAAATATTGATGAGAGAAAATAAGGATTTGGCGCGTGTTTTTCATTTAAAGAGGCTGCTTTGCATTGCAATTGTTGCCATCAATTATGCAGCGGCATGACGGATTCAGATGAGTGCGCCACTGATGGAGCAAACAGGACAGCGGCAAAATGGAAACAGGAAACTTAGCAAAGAGTAAACAGTCATCGCTTAACAGTTTATTGAACGCTGAGTAAGCGTTGTCGAAAGTTAAATGTGTATGCATAAATACAATATTTATAAATAAGATTGCAGTGAACGAATAGCATAGATGAAGTTCCAACCACTATCGGTTACTATTTGTATTATTATTTTCAAGTTTACAAATATAAATGCTTTAGTTTTTACCATATCTCAAAGTTAGGGTTTAAATATGTTTTTAAAATGGAAATACTGTAGTTTATATATATTTATCTGCTTTAAAACGGTAATATGCAAATACAGTGAAAACTTGTACAAACTTATTTCATATTAAAGCTTCTTTTATACTCTTTTCGAAGAAAATAGTATATTAAGTTTGTCCTGAAGTTTGTAACGCATAGAAGGAAGCGTCGGAGACCCCCAAAAGTTACCTCCAGTATGCTTAGAATGACAATACAAATTGCTCTAGCCATGTCCGTCTGTCTGTCTGTCTGTCTGTCTGTCTGTCTGTCTGTCTGTATGTATGCAAACTAGTCCCTCAGTTTTTGAGCTATCGCGATAAAACTTTGCACAGACACTTATTATTCCAGGAGACAGCACATTGGTCGGAGCCGGCCGGATCGGACCACTATATCTTATAGCTGCCATACAACTCGAAGTCGGTTTTGGCCATATATCCCATGTTTTTGAATCTATCGCGATGAAACTTTGCACAGATACTTATTATTCAAAGAGACATCACATTGGTTGGAGCCGGCCGGATCCGATCACTATATCTTATAGCTGCTATACAACTGGCAATAAATTAAATATTCTTAGAACGATTTTGTACAGCTTATGAAATTTCAGTGGTGCAGTTGGCAGAGTGAAAATTGCATATAGGTTCGAAAAGAGTATAAAATCTTCGGCACGCCTAAGATAATCCTTCCCCACTTGTTTTCTTTTAATATTCATCAATCGAATATAAACCAGAAGCTGCTCGACAGTCGGTGTCCGACTAAAAGAGTTTTTACTGTAAAATCATAACGATATTATCGAGTTTGCAAACTATCGATAGTCTTTAATTCCTGATGTTCAACAATAACATATTCAAATACTAATTCTCTATAATTCAGCTATTGAAACTTGTAATTGAAAATAAAATAATATAAAAAAAAAACACCAGAACATTTCTATAATCCTGAACAAGTTCGTGACATATACACTTAAAACAAAAGCTCACTTATAACAAGTACTTGGATGATAATTGCAAAAGCAAAACAAATTTGGAGAGGAGAGGAGAGAGATGCTGTCCAAAAATGTTGGCAATAATTTTAATTTTAATTTAAAAACCAGGATCATCGTTTAGTTCATTCGTTGCGCCCTCGACGCCATTTTGAAGGACGTGACGAGCCGACGGCGCGTTGAGAGCGTTAAGGAGTGCCCAGTGAAGCTCGGAACTTGAACCCCTTGGGGTACACAATGTGATTTTGTTTACCTAAAAGTTAAGCAATTTATTATTAAGAAACTTTTTTACAGGCCCTCGCGGCATAGAAGAGAAAGTCGACCGCGCCCCAGATTCAAATGTGGTGCTAGGCCAACAAAATACATACATACATACATACATACATATAAAAATATGCTGCATTGGGGGAGAGCTGTGTATGATAAATGAGCATATTAAATAAAACATAACAAGAAAGTCGGCACAAGTAGGACCCAATCTGAGGACTGCCAGGAGGCAGCTCGTTAGGAGCGCAATGTCAGCGAGAGTACGAGTTATGTGCTCCCAAAATAGTACAGCACACAAACTCTGTGGGCCCATAAAAAGATGGTAACAATTTCGGTTGCAAGAGAGCTAATCAAGAGATTCGAATGAGAATTCAGACTGTTGTTGTTTACCAGTCTGACGTTTATGGCAGCGATAAACAAAGGAAATGACAGATTGACAAAGATATGGAAATAATGTAAGCTTCACAGTACTACTTGCGATATTGAAATAAATGGTTTTCATATTGAGATTAACTAATCAATTACAATTTGTGCCAGTAAAACGTTTATGAATTGGAATTAGAATTGGACAGATATGGACTAATTTTGAAGAAGAAAATGCATTGAAAGATGCTTCAGCAAGAACACTTCTTGTATACACTTTAAGTAAACAAAAATTAGAGACTAGCAGCGAAGAGAGAGTTAAGCACACAATAAGTTAATGTTTCAAGCTGTGGCAGACGAAGGATTTTCGGTATTCTACAACACTGCCAATAAGATAGACAAATAATCCAACACTGTATCGCATAAATTGCCAACTATAGTCAAACTTTCTTTACAGTTTCATATAAATGCGAGTTATTATCTACGAAAATGCTTTTACACCCTTGTTAGTTTTCCCAGCTTCAAGCAGTCTCTATATTGTATCTAGAAAAATCTCGAATTGAATCAGTCATAGATCGTGGAATGCATTAAATATAGTAGCACATATAGTTGTACATTGTTGCTTGATATATATACTATATGCGCGATTTGCAAAATTCAAGAAGCTCCATTGTGTGTGTGTGTGTGTAGAATAATTGGGGGGCGTTTAAATACGCGAAACGGAAGTGCTAAAAAATTAGTGCCTGTGCATTAATAAATAACGCATCAAAAATTCATCAGCGAAATGTTGTTTGTGTATCTTTTGCTCAACAAATAAAAAAAACAAACAGCAACCACAACAACAACAACAACAAGTAGTCCGCATAGCCATACATTAAAACAAAAATTCAAGTAATTAATTTCACACGGAATAAGTTTGCAAAGTTAATTGGCTTAGCGTTGGCTTTTGACTGACGAACGGACGGATTGACTGACTGACGACTGACTGACTGACTGACTAACAGGCAGCCAGATCGGCTGGGGCAAGTGGTGGGGGTGGTGGGGGGTTTTGAGAAGGTCGAGAGGTAGCGCTGAGCTTTCAGCATTAAACATTCAACAACATTCACTCAGTGTTGCACTCCATGTCTCTCCTCTCTCTCCCACCGCCTGCTAACAACTTTTTCCTATTCACTTTGCATTTTGCAATTGCATTCGCGAAGCGAACTGCGCTCAAAAGCTGCTGACTGAACTTTGGCATGACCCCAACAAGAGCTGAGAGACTGAGCGACAGAGAGACAGAGAGAGAGAGAGAGAGAGAGAGGGATAGACAAGTTTTAGGGCTTTGGAAAAACGTGCGATTTAGAAGAGATTTTTGTGGTCGCCCGCCCATTAAGTTGCAGACGTGAATCAACTGCAGGGAATGCGCACCAACAGAGCATAATCAGTATTTTATTTTATTTCTACTTTGTTTTGTTTGGTTTTTTTATACTCTTTCCGATGAAAATAGTATATTCAGTTTGCGCTGAAGTTTGTAACACATAGAAGGAAGCGTCCGAGACCCCCAAAAGTTACTGCCAGTATGCTTAGAATGACAATACAAATTGATCTAGCCATGTCCGTCTGTCTGTCTTTCTGTCTGTCTGTCTGTATGTATGCAAACTAGTCCCTCAGTTTTTGAGCTATCGCGATAAAACTTTGCACAGACACTTATTATTCAACGGGACAGCACATTGGTCGGATCCGGCCGGATCGTACCACTATATCTTATAGCTGCCATACAACTGGCAATGAATTAAATATTCTTAGAAGAAAAAAATGTTTCGCGACAAAACGATTTTGTACAGCATATGAAATTGGCAGAGTGAAAATTGCCTAAAGGTTCGAAAAGGGTATAAAATCTTCGGCACGCCGAAGATAATCCTTACCCACTTGTTTTTTTTTTTTTTTGCCAAGTGTCATTAAAACTATGTTTATTATTGTAATCAGACACAAGCTGCGGGGAGAGAGAGAGAGAGAGAGAGAGAGTGAGAGGAAAGAGGAAGGGAGCTGCCATCTCTCACTTATAGAGACTTAATTTATTTTTGTTTTGCTGCTGGTTCCGTAATTGGCAACGTGAAGTGCAATTGCGCTGTTCGCTAGCGATTTTCAGTGAACTAGTTCTGTCGGGTATTAAGGGGTGGGCGCATACATAGAGATAAATGCGTTGCTGATCGACAAACGGTTCAAAGCGCGATTCTAAATGCTTGGCTTCAGCTACAACTCGAAAAATATTCATGTGACACACATGCAACGAAATTAATTTTGTGTTTTTCAATTTTGTAAGTTATAAAAAACAAGAATGAAATGTTATCTGAGCGTTGACGTAGTTGAAATATCCTATATGTGCAATATAATATCATTAAATATGATATTGTATTGTGATGTTAATCATTATAAGTTATGGTTAAGTTAGACATAAGAACTTCAACAATTCGCTTAGATAAAACTTAAGGGTAAAGTAATACCGCTTGAAACAAAAATTCGTGTAATTATTTATTCCAAGTTTCCAAAAATCTCACAATAAAATTAAGCTATTTTAATATATTTTTTACGTTTACTTATCAATAAAAAATAAAACTTTACAAGTTCTAGGATAGAGTTACTTCATTCAAAACTGCACTCAGAAAAATGCATTTCTTTCAAATTATAAAAAAAGAGTGCTGAAACTAACTGCGTTACACAAAAAAAAAACAAGTGGGGAAGGATTATCTTCGGCGTGCCGAAGATTTTATACTCTTTTCGAACCTATAGGCAATTTTCACTCGGCCAACTGCACCACTGAAATTTCATAAGTTGTACAAAATCGTTTTGTCGCGTAACATTTTTTTGTTTTTGTTTTTTCTAAGAATGTTTAATTCATTGCCAGTTGTATAGCAGCTATAAGATATAGTGATTCGATCCGGCCGGCTTCAACTAATATGATGTCTCTTTGAGTAATAAGTGTCTGTGCAAAGTTGTATCGCGATAGCTTTAAAAACATGGGATATATGGCCAAAACCGACTTCGAGTTGTATGGCAGCTATAAGATATAGTGATTTGATCCGGCCGGCTCCGACCAATGTGCTGTCCCCTGGAATAATAAGTGTCTGTGCAAAGTTTTATCGCTATAGTTCAAAAACTGAGGGACTAGTTTGCATACATACAGACAGACAGACAGACGGACATGGCTAGATCAATTTGTATTGTCATTCTAAGTCAGTAACTTTTAGGGGTCTCCGACGCTTCCTTCTATGCGTTACAAACTTCAGCACATACTGAATATACTATTTTCTTCGAAAAGAGTATAAACAGCCTTACTTTTCACCAATTTTCAAGAATCAAATGATTTTTAGGAAATTTGCAAGAACAAGAAAGCATATTCGTAAAAGTATAAAAGCTTTCTTTATATTAGATCATTTTTTCTATCTAGTGCTTGATAAAATTTTTAAATTATTCAATCGATAGATTCGAGTTGTTATGTTTTCTTAATTTATTATTACTTCAAGTTTAAGAACATTCTGAAATGTTAATTTGAAAATAACAATTCTAGCCGAAATATAGATTTGAAAAGCAAACGTAATTTACGTCGATGACTATTTATTATAGTCGAAACGATTAGGTAAAGCCTCAAAAAAACTGTTTAACTGTTTGGCTGGGCAGCGTTACACGATACAATAACAGTACAATAATAACTTGACCATATCGTATATCACACATGCATTGTGAATGTTTTAAATGCTCATCATGCCAGTGGGCAATGGGGCGTATGAGTATTGTGTATAGAATTTCGAATTGCTGTTGTTATACCCTGAACCCATTTAAATGGGTAAAAAGGGTATAATGAAGCTGTGCAAAAGTATGTAACAGGCATAAGGAAGCATCTCCGACCATATAAAGTACATATATTTTTGATCAGTATCAACAGCCGAGTCGATCTAGCCATGTCCGTCTGTCTGTCTGTATGAACACGCTAGTGACTCCATATTTGGAATATAAGTTCTCGTAGTGCCGGGACAGATCAAGTTTATTTCATTTTATCGATAACTCGTCCCGTTCAAAAGTTATCGATAAATTTATATTTCAGACTAGCGTTTTTGGGGCATAACTTCAAAGTTATAAGTGCTAGGAGACCAAATATTGGCATGTATAATCTCGGATGGCATACACATGTAACAAATATTTCACTTTTTGGATGCCACCCCCAATCTCCCCAAAAGTTAAGTTTTTGAAGATACGAATTTGCAATTTGGTTTGGTCACACATTTTATTGCCCATTTAAGATTAAGACTCAACTTTCTGTAGTGTGGGGCTCAGTGCAGAAACAAGCTAATTGCTTACACCGCTTGCACTGCTTGCAGCATGTGTGTGTTTGTATGTATGTACACTGATAGGTTATTATGGAAAAATGTAAGGACCGGGCTCAAGGTATCTCCTAGTCGTGCACTCCCGACTAGAGCACTCTTACTTGTTTTTTTGTATTGTTGCTGCTATTATTGTTGTTGTTGTTGACATGACAATGCATTGGTGATGATTAGCAGAGGTGGTCACAGCAAAACAGCAATAACAACAACAATAACAAAACCGTGAGTCAAACAATGGAAATTGGAAAATTGAATATGCGAAATGCGCCGGTTAATTTGCAATTGCGCAAATTGAAATTGCTTTGGCTAAACAATGCCAAATGGGATGCAGGCCAGATGGACGGAGGATGGCCGCATCTCAAGCCGGGAGAGTGAGAATACACGCTAACTGTTACTTTTTACCTGTTTGACATGGGCGCGTCGCTCGAATTGAATGCCAGCCGGATTATGATCGGCGATGCCCAAAACGATGGGAGCAACTGTGGCCGCCGGAATGTTAGATGCTGCCGTTGTTCTGCTTGTTGTTGCCTCTATTGTTGTAGTTGTAGTTGTTGTAGTTGTTGTAGTTGTTGCTGCGGCTGGCGCCGCCGCCGCTGGCAGCGATATGGAATCGACATTGCCCTCCATCAAAGCATCCGCCGCTTGCAGCATATGCGGCATGGGCAATAGATCGATGGCGCCCATCGAACTGGAACTGGAACTGGTGCCGGAACTAGTGTTGTTATTACTATTGCCACTGCGCAGCCCAATCTCAATGACAATCTTATTCGGCTGCGGCTGTGCGGTCGCCATGAAACGCTGCAAATTCTTCGGGTGCGTTGCCGCCGATATGTAGTTGAGATCACTCTTGGACAGATGATGCTGCTGCAGCGTCGAATACTGCTGCTCCACGAGTGCGGCACGCGTCTGAGCCGCCTGATGGCCGCCATTGGCTGCCGCTGAATCGCTGGCGACCTTTTCGCGCAGCTTGACAATATTGGATATGTTGATGCTGTTGGTTAACGTGATGCCCGTGATGCAGACAAGGACAATGGTCAGCAGGACGCCGCAGATGACTAACGTGGGCATGCGAAAACATTTGCGGCTGCACATTTTGCCGGCCGACTAGCTAGCTTTATCGTTTATCGATTTATTTTTGGTATTTCTATTTTACACACAAATATTGTTATCGCTTTGCCAGTTGGGTTCTTTTCGTTTTGTTTAGTATTTGCACTGCACTTTGGCCCGACACGATCGGCAGCGTTCGGCGCACTCGGCTCGACTTCGGGCTCGTTTTTGAAGTTCGCTTCGCTTCGATTCGATTCGCTTTCGCTTTCGCTCTTTGCCGCCCCGTCGTCGTCAACGTCTGCTGCGTTTCGCTGCTGAAACTCGAATGCAGCTGCAGCGACTCGGCTGCTGCTGTTGTTGCTGCTGCTGCTGCTGCGGCTGCTGCGGCTGCTGCTGCGGCTGCTGCACTCTGCACATTGCTCTTCGCTGCTTGCTCTCCACTCGCGCTCACTCACTCTCTTCTGTGCTGTAGCAAAGCGACAGCTGAAGCTGCTTCTGCTGCTGCTACTGCTGCTGGTTCACCTTGGCGCCGGCGCCGCTGCCGCTGCTGCTGCTGCTGCTGCTGCAGCCGTCGCAGCTGCGCGAATCGTATTTGCATGTTGCTGTTGTTTTTATTTTTTACTTTTTTGTTGCTTTTTTTGGTTTATATTTAGCTGGCTGATATTGTAATTAAACTAATAAATGCTGTGCACTTTGTTTTTGTTTTTGTTGCTGCTGCTGCTGCTGCTTACAAAGCGAAATGCGCCATAAAGAAAACACAATAAAATATGCGCACATAACAAAAAAGACAAACAAACTAAAACCAGCAGGAGCTAAAAAAAAATATCGTTTGCCTTTTGGATTGCTTTAGGGAGTGTCCAGAAACGAGTCACACACGCACACACGCACACACACACACACACTCGAATTGCCAAATGCTGTGCGACGACCATTTGAATACTCTGCCAATTTGTATATTTATTTCCACTCAAACATGGACAATTAAATTGAATTTATATGAACTAAAGTAAAATTAATAATAATTACCAAGGCTGCAAGCCGAGCTTGAGCCGAATCTGAATTCCACGATTTTTCCTACTCTGAACCAAACCGTGAATTAAGCCAGTTATCAAAAAATTAACTGAACCCAAACCTGAACAAAACCCTCGATCACGAAAATTTGCAAAAATGTCATACATGAAATAAATTTTGTTTACATTATAAGAATTAAAAGTAAATAAACGGAAAAACATCATCAATTTATTAAGTTCAATCAAAGCTAATATATTTTTTATGCAAATATTAATTGAAAAATTGTTTAGTTTTCAAATGGGGAAAATCACAATTGCATAAACCAAGTTTAGAACCAGATTGAATGACCACAGCGTTTTTGTAGCTTAGCTTTTTTTTTGTCTCAACTCAATCAGAATCAGAATCCTCGTTTCGGTTCGACAGTCGGAGCGTTGAATGCAAACCGATTTGTCACTGATTACTACTAATTGAAATGCCTTTAACATGCTGAATTGAATATGTAATCCGTTAATGCCCGAAACGCGCCATCCCTTGGCTTACCCTCTCCCTCGGCCACACCCTTTCTCAAGCCTTGGCCCCGCCCATGACCTTACTCATTCGAAGCTGCGTAGTTGATATTTGAAATCGTCATCAAAATAACTGAAATATATTGCTTAAGGTGGCCAGTAAGCGATCGACAGATACCCTGCACAATTTTTCGAGGCACTTTATCTCATGCATGCATTTAGCTTAAAAACAACTTCCCCGTCCGTATTCATAATTTGTTTATCTTGCTTACAAGCTAGTTGAACTAGCTGATAAATCTTAAAAGGAACATTGATTTCCAGTCCAAAGTAATACCTAGTAATACGGTCCGAAAATTGCGAGCTTCCATGATTTTCTTTCATGCTGAACGAAACAGCCATTTTGATCACAGTCTAACCACAAAAATATATTTTTTATAATCTCTCACTTTTTTTTTTATTTGGCAAAAACATTTTGAGATTTTGTATGAAAATTTGCTGAATTTAAATTCTGGTTACAGGGTATACAAATACACAGGCCAGTGTTATGCCATTGTTAAAGGGCTCTTTCTTCGAAATTAATTAAACGACAAAGACGCAGCTTCATTAATTGAAATAAATAGAAAACAAAAAAAAGGAAAAGACCAAAAGAAAAAAGAGCAAACAAAGAAAAAAGCCTAAAGCTTGCGTCACAAGCCGAACGAATGTGGAACGTGAGAAACATGAGGGCGGAGGGGAGTGGTGGGAGGTATACGTTCTGTGTGTGTGTGGTGGGGTGGGCGGAGGCGGGGGGCGTGTTAGGGGGCGGGGTGCTGTGAGGAACGTTATTAGGCGTCGATGTCATTTGCCCGAAAATATTTTGTCTAGGCAACAGGCGTTAATATTCAATTAGGCGAATTTCGTTGCCTTGGGTGTGAGTGTGAGTGTGTTGCGTGTGTGTATGGTGTGTGTGTGTGTGTGTGTGTGTGTGTTCTGGTGTGTGAATGATACATGCGTGCGTGTGCAAGCGTGTCAAAGCTCTCGCATGCCGCTCAATTAAATCCGCAAGTATGCCACGACCACAATAGTGCCCAAAGCCAGTCCAATCCGACTTCGAATTCCACAACTGAGACGAAGACGAAGACGGAGACGCAGATGAAGATGGATGCGGGGATTGTGTTGTGGGAGCGGAAAGCCCCAGCGCGTGTGCTGATCCCATGGAAATTAAAAAAACGTTGAAACAGAACAGAGGAAGCCGAAGCAAAACAGAAAAAAAAACAAAAAAAAAAGTTGAAGGCCGCCGATTTGATTATTGGGATAAAGGGTATTATTTAGAACGGCAGCTGATTGATAAGAAATGCATATATATTTAAGTACTAGCCAGCATAAGATAAACGGCTATATGAAATGTTGTTTACTTATTATATAAACTATAAAATGTGGCATTCAATAATCATGACAGCAACATAACAAAGTCTTTATTGTTTAGAGGCAGGTTGAATATCTTAAAAACAAACAATAAAAAATAAATATACAAATAAATACTCGAGCTCCACTTACTCGAGTTACAGAGAATTTAGAGCTAGAGCACATTGACATTCCATCTAACAAAAACAAAATCGAGCTTGCCTGCATTTTAATTAACATTTCAATTTAAACATAATATATAAGCAAAATTTGGTTCTTAATTTCAAAGTTTCACTTCTAGCGCTAGGAATTCATATTTTCAAATCAATTTGAGAATGAGAACAAAAACTATGTGTAATATTCTATAACCGCAATTCGATGTTAATTTTAAACATTATTTGCACTTAGCTCTAATAATTGTTAAGAAATTACTATCAAAATGCATTAAATGTAAAGCAAATAAATTTCACTAAGACAGCTTTTTGCTATCTTCATTTATTGTTATAGTATTACCTAAATTAGGTCATGTTTAAGTGATTTTTGGGTACAATATGAAAACTCAATTTGGAACCAAACCCAATCTGCATCAATATCAGTATATATACTACATACAAACATAAATGGGCAGATGTACAAACAAAAATAAGTTGCTAAGATACTTAAGTTATTAGCAAAAATTGTAATGAAGTTCCATGAAAAGGATTTAAGAACTGCATTCAAATTTGTTAAAGTTAACTAACAGCTTACCGACTGTGTGCGCTTTTTGAGCTGTAAAATAAGCTTTTGGCCATGTATATGAAAATATCGCTTAATGCACTCTGTCTTAATCTCCGGAAAAGTATATACCATTAGTACTTCATCTGTAAGTATTTGTAATATGCAATTCTTTCATATGTATATATAGACTCGGGCAAAATACGACAATATATATATATATATGCCTTGACAATGCATTTGAGAGTTAAAAGGTTTTATTTAAATGCTCACATCATCCCCTCATTGTCAGTGCTCATATTTCGTGTCTCGTCGCTTGAGTCTCAGCTTAGCGCATCAGGCATGAAAATTGCGCCCGACTTTCAAGTAATTATTTTCAACAGCTTTTCGCCAGCGCAGCTTAAGGCGGCCGACTAGCAAACAGATTGCATTACAAGGCACCAACACACACACACATACACATATATATATATATATATATATACACACAGATAACAACCACAGGGCGGTGCAACAAGCTAAGAAGAATAAGATGCTGTTGTGTTGGGACAGGACA
Source organism: Drosophila flavopinicola (assembly GCA_035042425.1). Taxonomy (NCBI): domain Eukaryota; kingdom Metazoa; phylum Arthropoda; class Insecta; order Diptera; family Drosophilidae; genus Drosophila; species Drosophila flavopinicola. Next base: position 102,839 of record JAWNLL010000372.1, read on the forward strand.
GGACAGGCTGAGGCGGTTAGCCGTTGAAACATTACTCGTTGGCAACTTTATTAAATTGCTGCTAGTAAATTGCAATTTTGCATAGCACAGTTTTGTGCGCCTGCCATAAAATAGCAGCAGCAACGCTGCGTATACGTACTAAATGGACGAACAGCAATTTCTCAGTGAAATCCCCCGAAAGACCCCGCCCATCGTCGACCAGCGCAATTGTCCACTGCAGCCTGTCGTTGACTGTCGTCCTGACTGACAGACTGTCCACTCTGTTGCCGCCGTCCTCGCGTCCTTCCCTTTGCTTTATAATTGACGCACTTGCATATGAGCAATTTTGATGGCCACTATGGGATACCCACAGACACACACAGTCACACACACACACACACACACAATTAAGAGTGGCAGGACATAGTTTGCTAAAAACATATCGATTAGCACTGCTCTTTGATGGGAAAATTATAAAAAAAACGAGGCGAAAGCATAAAAAACTATCTTCGGCTATTTATTTATTTATTTTATTTTTTTTATATGCTAAATACACGGTATGCATTTACAGCATACGCTTTTTAGCTAAAACCAAGTAAATTAATGAAGCAGCTTTTTTGCCAAATGGATTTGCTAACCAATAAAATAACTAAAACGTTATTCATGTATCATGCATTTTCAATCACTTTTTATCTTTACATTAATTGGACAGCTAAAAAGTGTTTTTCTTATACTCTTTTCGAAGAAAATAGTATATTAAGTTTGTGCTGAAGTTTGTAACGCATGGAAGGAAGCGTCGGAGATCCCCAAAAGTTACTGCCAGTATGCTTAGAATGACAAAACAAATTGATCTAGACATGTCCGTCTGTCCGTCTGTCTGTCTGTATGCAAACTAGTCCCTCAGTTTTTGAGCTATCGTTACAAAACTTTGCACAGAGACTTAATATTCAAAGGGACAGCACATTGGTCGGAATAAGCCGGATCGGACCACTATATCTTATAGCTGCCATACAACTGGAAGTCGGTTTTGCCCATAAATCCCATGTTTTCAAAGCTATTGCAATGAAACTTTGCAAACTGGAAATAAATTTAATATTTCAATTCAAATTGATATCATATGATATCAATTTTTACAGATGAAAGTGCTGCAGTTAGCAGAGTGAAAATTGTCTTAAGGTTCGAAAAGAGTAGAAAATCTTCGGAACGCCGAAGATAATCCTTTCCCACTTGTTTTAAGCTATTTTCTCTTTGTTTTCATCAATTAATTAATAGGAAACGTTTTCTGCATTTATTTTTTGCCTTAAAACAAAATGAACATATTTTTAGTGTTTTTAAATTTTCGACCTACTACGCTTAATCTTGTAAAACAATATTGAAATAAAAATTTTGAACTGCTTTCAAATCGAAACCATGCCAACTTTAGTAATATTTTATCGATATTCATAATGTTTATTAATAAAATTTTCGAGTTAATTCTTAAATATTTTCATTTTTAAAAAGCTCCATTTTACAGCCAAAGATAAAAAGCAAATCGAACTACTGAAAAAAGAAAGCTTAAACATGAATTACATTTTGTAATATATTATAAATAATTTGCAAATATTTTAATCTTTGTTCTTCTTTTATTTTATTAAGCATGTTTTATTTTGTAGGCAGAGAAGCTCAGAAAAAAAGGGAAGTTTTATTGTGGATTATATTTTCGAGTTCATTTTTAAATATTTTCACTTTCATTATTTTAAAGGTGTACTTTACAGGCAGAGAAACGAGGGAAGCCTTCACTCTAGTCGTCAAATAAATTCGCTCATAGCCAAAGGCAAACAAAACAAAGAGTCATTTTTTGTTATTGATTTGTTGGCCGACTGTCAACTGGACTGACATTTCACATGCGCGCCAGATTATTATTAATTATTTAATAATTATCTAGCTGATGTCTTTTTCGCTGGCGGCAACAATACAAACAGATGTGCCAGCAAACAAAAACAAATTTTGCCAATAAATATTTATTAATCTTGTCCACAAGTAAATGTCATTAATTATACGAAGAAGACAGCAAACGACTGCGAAGAGCAAAACAAAGTGGAAGAAAAAGCCATGGACGTGGAAAAGGTTAGATTAATGCACAATGAGTTAAAACATTTAACTGGGTGAATCTTACATTTGTACTCAAGTGGCATTCAAGCTAAACAATAACGTAGATAAAATCACTTATTACACAAATATGCTTTAAGAAATGCTCATTATATGTATATCTCGACTATCAATATTATTATACTACTATTTTCGAAGAAAATAGTATATTAAGTTTGTGCTGAAGTTTGTAACGCATAGAAGGAAGCGTCGGAGACCCCCAAAAGTTACTGCCAGTATGCTTAGAATGACAATACAAATTGATCTAGCCATGTCCGTCTGTCTGTCTGTCTGTGTGTCTGTGTGTCTGTGTGTCTGTGTGTCTGTGTGTCTGTGTGTCTGTCTGTCTGTCTGTATGTATGCAAACTAGTCCCTCAGTTTTTGAGCTATCGCGATAAAACTTTGCACAGACACTATTATTCCAGGGGACAGCACATTGGTCGGAGCCGGCCGGATCGGACCACTATATCTTATAGCTGCCATACAACTCGAAGTCGGTTTTGGCCATATATCCCATGTTTTTAAAGCTATCGCGATGAAAATTTGCACAGATGCTCAAAAAAAACAATTTATTGCAGCATATGAATTTTCTGTGGTGTAGTTGGCAGAGTCAAAATTGCCGAAAGGTTCGAAAAGAGTATAAAATCTTCGGCACGCCGAAGATAATCCTTCCCCACTTGTTTTCATTTATTTTCACATCGTCATCATTTATAAGTTAGTAAATACTTTTGGAGTACCTATAACATTAAAATATATATACAATTATTCAACATATTTCTGGTCAGAAAGTTTGAAAGATTTCGATAGAATTCTGGATTTTAAATGAATTCAGGCAAATTGCATTTCAACTGAAAACAAATTATGCAAACTTTAGAACATATTTCTGCGTAATTGTCATTTCGCTTGAGTTCAGGAGTAAAATGTTCATTCAGTGAAATTGCATTTTGGAAGAAAAGCTAGTTAAAATATTAAAATATGCAAAGATCTCTATTGAGTTCAAGATGTGCATGTAGTTCGATTACATTTCAATGGAAACAAGTAAGTATGTAACTGATATCAAAACTGCTGACAACTTTGCAAGCCAAATACTGAGAACATGTTAGCTATGTGTGCATGTTATGTGTGTCTTGTGAAGCGGCCAAGGATAACATGAACATGTATTCACGGCATTTACTTTGAGATGCCATTTGCTATCCTTGTTGCGCGCGCGTATTGACAGCATCTTAAGGCTCATTATAATTATCCCACTGTGAGATGCGCCGCTCTTGAGTAACGGTGCCACAGTAGTCCAAGTGCCCCCCGAGCCACCCCTGACCCACAGGGCATTAACAGAGACCAAGGGCCAGAGGCCGCTAGCAAGTAGGCAGCTCTACTAATTAGAGATACGTTCCAAGGATGAAGATATTTCTGTTTCTGTTGCTGCTGCAGCTTTGTTGATATTAGTTGGCTTTGCTTGAAATTGAATCGTGCAGCGAAGTCGCATTTGTATTCGCACTTGGATTCTGCAAATATATACAGACAGCACAAATATAGCCAAGGACGTGTCGTGAGAGTGCAGCCTTGGATGTAAATCAGCGGCGGCACCGAAAAAAAAAAACACAAGTAGAAAGCAAATAGGGAAACATCTGCTAAACATAAGCCAAAAGGAGAGAGATAGAGGGAGAGAGAGGGGGATGGCGATGGGAATATGCGGTGCAAAGCCTAAAAGGAAGCGTTGCGGCAACAAACGTGGCCAAAATGAAATGAGCATTTGAATGCCAACGATTTTCCACGGCCAATGCGAAATGGCAAAATAATGCGTTCAGGCAACTGCAGCACAAAGAGGAAAATGAAAGAAAAGTGCGCAAGCAGCAGGCAAAAGCAAAATAATGGCAAGAGAGCCATTTTAGTGCCTTGATAATGCCTTCCTTCACCGGATGGGTAGGCAGGAAGAAACTCTCTTTTCCCTGCTAAAGTAAAGTGCCTGTTCAAAATACGAAGATATATTTATATATATATATATATATATATATGTCTGCCACTATAAAGTGGAACAGCGACATTTGACAAGCACAAGTAGCAATGAAATATTTAAAGGATTCTTGGACAAGTTACGACGCATTTCTCTGACTGCTTAGTACTAAAGTGATCGCTACTTATTTGCCAACAGCTTAATGATCTCTACAGGATTTGAGTACTGCTAAATCAGCCGAAAGTGAATTTTAATATAATATTGCTTCGATATGACTGAGATAATAGCAGTATAGATCTTGTTAGCATTGTAATTGTCAAATTTATTTGTAAAAACAAGAAAAAAATATATTAGTTTTAACTGTGTACACTTTGTGACAAATTGGACAGTATATCTTAATCAGGCATGCTCATTAAGAATATAATGTGGTTGCGTTTTTTTTTTGCTGTGGTATTTATCAAAACTAATGAAAATGGTACATAATATCGCTTTTGATACAATAGAGTTAATTTCTCAATATAACTATTCATTTTAACCAATAACATTTCAATCCCTATTGTATTTACATGTCTATTGAATCCGAATCCATAAAATGTATAAAATAAAAATATATATTTATTTTATTTCAAATTCCGAATTTATTACAATTATGGTCTTTTTTAAGTGCTTGAATAGAAAATACACCAGAATCAAAGACTGTACCATTATATATCCTATATTCATGTCTTGAATATAATAAACCAGATTCGGTAGAGCGAATAATTTCTAGAATAAATTTGGTGTTTATTTTTAATGGTTTTGGTATTCTCAGAATTGTATTGAATGCAGCCTAAAATTTGAATACACGGTATTCCAAGAAGAAAGCCCAACGCATATAGACGCAAACAAATGACATGCTGGCAGCTGCACATACAGTCTAGTTTTAGCGCTGCACTTGATGTGAGAAGATATTTGGCATTACGTATACGCAATGTGTGCGTGTGTGTGTGCGGTCGGTGTAAATGGCAAAACAAAGCGACATTAAATGCGACAGGGAGCAGTCAGGCAGCTAGGCAACTAGCTAACATCCAGCTGGCAGCCAGCACTTTGAATTATTAAAACGGCACCACACGAAACTGCAGCAGTAGCAGTAGCAGTAGCAGTAGCAGCAGCACGAAACAACAAGAAGCTACCACAACTAGCAAAGAGAAGGAAAGAAAAAAATGCCAGGAAGGAATTATCTTTGTCACGACGACGATTATATACCCTTGTAGACCGCAACTTTTTGACAAAACATTTATAAAAAAATAAAAATAAAAAATAGACCACAGAATACAAAAAAAAAAAGGTTGTGTTTTTTCAAAAGTTAGTTCCTATGGCAGCCATATGAAATACTGATCTGATCTGGAGGGTAGCAAAAAGAAGGGTAAATGCCAAATAACATCAATATAGCTGGAAGTCTGATAGACTAGTTGGCATAGAACGACGGACAGCAAATCGGCTATTGATGCAGATCAAGAATATATATATATATATACTTAATGGGGCCCAAGTATTCTTCATCAATGCGTTACACACTTTCTAACAAAAAAATCAGAATACCCTCTGCAAGGGTATAAAAAACCCCAAACGCAATTGCACATTTGTGTGTGTATGGCCATTGTCTATTGCATCAGTTTGTGTGTGCTGTGTGTGTGTGTGTGTGTGTGTGTGTGCGGCTTTCAAGTGTCCTGTTGCCAGCCGGCATGTCCTGCTGTGCTTTGCCGTCCTCCCGCTGTGTTGTGCATTTGAGTTGTTAAGCATAAGCAAACACGATATGTTCTACGTTCTATCTAATTTGGCATACAGCTGACTGCTGCTGCTGCTGCTGCTGCTGCTGCAATCCTTGCCGCAAAAAGGTCAAAGTTGGCCAATCCAAATCGATACGAGTGCCAAAGCCAAAGAAACGAAAGAAAACAGATGCAACCTTTAATTAGTCACTGTCAGGGCCAAAGCTCAATGGCAACTGTTAACAGGACAAAAATGTGAGAAACCTAAAAAAAACCAGAAAAAATCCAAATCAAAAACACACAAACAAAAAAGAACATAGAAAATTATCAGCTGCAACTGCAACTGCAGCCGGCAGATAAAGTCGACGCTAAGTCGATTGAGCTACTCAGCTGCTCGGTTTTGGCAGACTGCCCAAACATGTCTGACAAGCCAGTTGAGTCCTGCTGCTGCAAGTCCTGCGCCAGTGACATCGCCATTTTGCTACATCTCCTGTTCAAGTGTCGCATTTGCATTTCTGTTTTTTTGGGATAACAGGTGCCTCCTGTTGCCTGCAACGTACTGTAGATCAAATGCACACTTTTTGAAATAAATGTTCACTTTCATTTGAATAGAAAAGCATCAGCACAAAATGTTGTCTTAACAGCAGTCGCTACTGCTAACATAACAGCTGTTAACTATTTGTCGACAGAATGTGCAATTTTAACTGTGATGAAGTAGCATAAAGCCAATTCTAGTAAAACTTTTGCTATGGAATACAATCAGACTGGTTTGTATTCTAACATGGAAGTCTTAAAATCAAGATTATTTGTCAGTAAGTGTGAACCATCTATTAAAACACATTTTGTATACAAAACTTGTATTTACAAAAAATGTTAATTTGAATAACTACAATATATGGCTTATTGAACATTTATTTCCTCATCGAATAAACATTATCTTAAATTAAATTTTGTAAAAGAAAACCTCGCTTTTAGCAATATAGAATTAATTGTTTATCGGAAGAAAGAAATTAAATGCAAATTTAAAAATACTATTCAATTCTTTTTAGTTTTTTTTTTCATCTTGCAAAATTGCTATGCTGTAAAATCGATCTTAGTCTTTTTACTTAACTAAGCTCAAAACTCTCGCTTCGTCTTTGCGCTATTAAATTTGGCCACAAAAGTGGTAATATTTCCCATAGTACAACGAGCTCGAGACACAAGTTACAAATTTTAACATTCACATAACTTAGCATACTTTTGTGCGTCGCATGTGTTTGAGCATGTGTGTGTGTGTGTGTGTGTATACTTTATGGCATGTTGTGCCAAAGACATAAAGACACTGGTAGTTGTTAATATTATACCGAAAGTATCATGTCTAGCATATTGCCAAACAAATTGATGCGCATGAGAAAATACAACTAGTATGTGATTTTTCAGTTGGTTGTAAGCTAGAATCTAACATCAGGAACACATTTCTTGTTGTTGCTGGTCGGAACAGGATAACACGGTGGATAATATGCTTTACTGTTGTTTTCTAAGCACAAGTTCAAAGCTGAGCATAAATGCAATTTTACTAGCTCAGTATTTACACAGCTGCTGGACAACCAGAAAGAAGTATTAATTGAATTGCAGGTGAAGCAATAGAGGAAGAAGAAGAAGAAGAAGACGACGAAGTGGAAATGACAATATGTATGCACAGGTATTTCTAATCATAAACGATTTTACCACACTGGTTTTTTTTCTATTTTTTTGTTGTTGCCTTATCCGCATAAGTGCATAAGTGGTAACGATATGAATGGATATTGATTTAGAAGAATGGATGGCATGACCCCAGGCAAATTTGATAAGCATATGGGCGATAGGGATAATCACGTTTACAAGCAGATTGCGCTGCAGATCCCGGCGAACACTTTGTGTGCTGGTGTAAATTGGCATTATTAGAACTTGTGTGCTTACCAGGGACCGTAAACAATGATTATGTTCAACCAATAATATCATACTGAACATATTAAGTATACCACTAGTATCCCTTTCAGATATAAAGTTTACTGCGTGAGTTTTATACTTGACAAAAAAAATACAATATTAATAAATTAAACTCATTTGTTAAGTTTGTGTTTAACTTTGAAAAATTCTTAAACAAAAAAAAAACAAAAAAAAAGATAAATTAAAAAATAAAATTAAGAACTCAAAAAAATTAGAATATACACATGTACAAAAAAAACCTGTTCTGCACAAACAGATTGTTGGACATGAACGATAGATGTTGTGCTTTAAGGTCCTTTAAGGTCCATACTTATTACATTTTTCCAAGGTTTTGCTGAAAAATCCATTTTGTGCACATTTTATATTTATTTGCAATTTTTGATTCTAATTGACTCCACTTGACATAAATATCGTTTATTTTGAAAATAACCAGAGCATTGGTCTCTATGCCCCCCCGTAACTAGCTAAATGGAATTCATTGGTTCCGCTTTCCGGCTGCAACTGGCAGACAGGACAGGCATCAGTTGTGTGCCGACTGGGGACAAAGGACAGCTGCGAGCAGATACCACAGAATGAAATACAACTGACTTTGGCAATTAAAATGCAACGACCAGATACGTATTGGCAAAAAAGAAAATAATAATAAACTACAGCCAAATGTGAAAGAGACGAGAGTTCTCCGGCCAAAAAGTCAGCGAATGATTTTTACAATTTGTTGTCCACTGCAGTTGCTACAAAAAATACAAGAAATAAATAAATCAACAAATGGCAGGGCAAACAACGGGGGCAACAAAAATGGCAAAACACACGCAGGCAAACACACACACACACACACACACGCACACACACACACACACACGCACACACACACACGCACACACACACACACAGAAGCTGCGCAAAAAGTTTGCCAGGCTGCATACAAAAAAATACAATAAAATAAAATAAAACGGAAAACAGGTACAATAATAATAGTAAAAATAAGAAAAAACAAGTAAGAGTGCACTAGTCGGGACTGCCCGACTAGGAGATACCCTGAACCCAGTTCTGACATCCATTCATACTTGCCTAATAGTGTGCATACATACAAACACACCACACATTACTGCAAGCTGTGAAAACGGTTTAAGCAGTTATCTTGCTTTTTCACTGAGCCCCACACAATGGAAAGTAAAATCTTAAATAACTTCTGTGTTTATTGTCCGATCTTTTTAAAATTTGTAGGACATAACATTGGCTATAAAATGTGTGACCAAACCAAATTGCAAGGTCATACCTTCAAAAATGAGTTTTTTCAATTTTTGGGGGAATTTGGGGGTGGTATCCAAAAAGTGAAAAATTTGTTACATGTGTATGCTATTCGAGATTATACATGCCAAAATAGGGGCCTCTAGCTCTTATAACTTGTAAGTTATAGCCCAAAAACGCTGGTCTGAAATCGAAATTTATCGATAACTTTTGAACGGGAGGAGTTATCGATAAATTTTAATAAACTTGATCTGTCCCGGGATTACGAGAACTTATATTCCAAATATGAAGTCTCTAGCTCTTGTAGTCTCTGATATCCGCGTGTTCATACAGACAGACGGACGGACGGACGGACGGACGGACAGACAGACAGACGGACATGGCTAAATCGACTCGACTGTTGATACTGATCAAGAATATATATACTTTATATGGTCGGAGATGCTTCCTTATGCCTGTTACATACTTTTGCACAAAACCATAATACCCTTTTTACCCATTTTTAATGGGTTCAGGGTATAAACACAGCTCGCTGCAAAGTGCCGAAGATTGAATACCTTGAGAGGCATTTAGTAAAAGTACAACATAATAAATTCATATAATATTAATTTAAATAAAAAATGCTTACTTGATTAAAGCAAAAAAAAAAGAAGAAAACCTCGACCAAAAGGAAAAGTTAATGACATAGTAGCTTAACAATTTGTAATTATATTATTTTTTTGTTATGTATTTTTTTTTAATTGCAATAACACATAATTTCATTTGCTGGGTGTTAAAAAGAGTAAAATAATTGTATCCCAACTTATATTCAATTGATCTAATGTTTCTAATTATTTGCCCGAAAATGGAAAGACTACATTTCTACATATCTTTCTTTAGTTAATAATAGGTCGTGAAAGAACTCAACTTTTGAATATGGTTTTTTTATACACTAGTTACACATTTGATGACAAAATGAAAATACCCAAAGGCAAGCGTATAGAAAGCAGAGGAACATCGTGTGCTGATAAATTGTGGGTTTCCTTCTGCTTTTTTTTTTAAATGAACTTTTGCTGGTTGGCTTTTATTTCTTTTGTTGCTGGCCTGTTTTCATTGCATACTTTGAGGCGGAGCAACAGGAATTATGAGCTGGCGACAAAAAGGCGTGGAAAGCGCAATGAATTATTAACAATGTGGCCAAAGTCGCAGTCGCAGTCACAGTCACAGGAGCAGGGCATAGGAACAGGGCACAGTCCGGGAGCAAAGCCAAAGAAGCAAAGCCGCTCTGGGACCGATGGCCACAAAACCGCAAAAGTCAATAAAATGCAAAAGGCTTGTAAAGTGAACCACACGAAAACCGAAGCAAGCCAAACCAACAATGAAAACAAACAACGATAAATGTAAATTTGTCTTGACATCAAATCAGACGTGTCAAACAGAGTTCCGAGTACTGAAACAAGTGGCCAAAGCACCTCCTTCTGTGCCATTGGAATGGGTTGCTTCTCTTCTTCTTCTTCGTTTTTTATTTTCCATCAGCTTTTATAGATGTGTGTTTTTTCATTCCTTGTCGACCAGGTCAACGGCAGACAACAGTCGGCAGTCAGTGGCACATGTGTGTACGTACATAAATGGGTTGTCCTCAAAGTTTTAGCGCAAGCAATTTAAAATATATATTTAAATATATGCATGCATCATTTTGCAAAGTTTCAGCAACGAATGCTATTTTTATGGCAACTTTCAACTAACTTGGCCATTGTTGAAATGAGCTCAAGCTTATGGAAATCCATGTGAGATGTTTCAAACAAAACTCAATAAATACAAAACGAACTGGGAAGTAGATTTAGCCAAGCGGTAGCTATTAACATTGTATCAAAGAGATATTAAGTTGTAAGTATGCAAGTGAGACAAAAGTAACAAGGCGAAAAGTATTAACGAAAACAATGTGTAAGCGAAAAGGTAAAAGCGGAAAAGTTTGCAAATGCAATCAAAATAAAGAGCAAGTTAATCGAATACGTTCTGAATGTCCTTATCTGCCATATTCGCTGATTTCAACTAGGCTATAAAGCTCGATTTGAATTTAACAGCCAAATCGCCTTAGTTATTAATTAAAGACTTAAAGTGAAAATCAATTATATTTTCAAAAGGTTATTGAACAAATCAAGTCTGCTTAAATGATTTTAGTTTAATCCGAATGAGGCTAATAAGCTCAATTTACATTCAGGCTTCGTTTTTCATTTATTGAGAATATAATGCATACAGTATTTTTTTTTTTTTTGCTTTAGTTTCAGAGTTTGTATCTTAGCTCAGTTTGATTTGACGAGATTCTTAAAAAGTTGTCGAAAACTGCTCAGTATACGATTTATAATTTATTCAAGTTGAGTACACAATAAGCTAACGCAAAATGGTGGCAACAAAACTTATTTGCACCTGTTGGTGATGACAGTTTTTCTATATTTTTTCTATATCCAGAATACTTATCTAAAAATAAAAATCAATTACAAAACATAACAAGTGGGGAAGGATTATCTTCGGCGTGCCGAAGATTTTATACTCTTTTCGAACCTATAGGCAATTTTCACTCTGCCAACTGCACCACTGAAATTTCGTAAGCTGTACAAAATCGTTTTGTCGTGTAACATTTTTTTTTTGTTCTAAATTCTATAAAAATCTATAAGATATAGTGATCCGATCCGGCCGGCTCCAACCAATGTGATGTTTCTTTGAATAATAAGTATCTATGCAAAGTTGTATCGCGATAGCTTTAAAAACATGGGATATATGGCCAAAACCGACTTCGAGTTGTATGGCAGCTATAAGATATAGTGATCCGATCCGGCCGGCTCCAACCAATGTGATGTCTCTTTGAATAATAAGTATCAGTGCAAAGTTTCATCGCGATAGATTCAAAAACATGGGATATATGGCTAAAACCGACTTCGAGTTGTATGGCAGCTATAAGATATAGTGATTCGATCCGGCCGGCTCCGACCAATGTGCTGTCCCCTAAAATAATAAGTGTCTGTGCAAAGTTTTATCGCGATAGCTCAAAAACTGAGGGACTAGTTTGCATACATACAGACAGACAGACAGACAGACAGACGGACATGGCTAGATCAATTTGTATTGTCATTTTATGCATACTGGCAGTAACTTTTGGGGGTCTCCAACGCTTCCTTCTATGCGTTACAAACTTCAGGACAAACTTAATATACTATTTTCTTCGAAAAGAGTATAAAAATACTAAAAAAAAAGTAAGTCAAAAATGTAAATTAAAAAAATATAAAACTAAAGTTAATCCAATCAAACTAAACACATAAATTCTAAGTATTAGTACGTGTTTGTTATGTACAAAATAATAAGTTAAAATATAGACGTATACGTATACGTGTTGAAGCTTTCGATTAGGGAATAACTAGCGGCAATGCAATTAATTGTTAGGCGAAACTCAAATCGATGTCGATCAGTAAGTAATCGAACGACCCTCGCGTTTAGTTCGTTCGTGTTGGTGTCGCTGTTGCTGATAGCACACGTAGTAGAGACACTGAGCAGACACACGGACACAGATACTGACACTGAGGCCTGCCTGCCTGCCTGCCTGCATTTGTTGCATGCCACTATCAAGTGGATGTGCCCTGCCCTCAACTAACAACAGCAACAACAACAGCAACAACAACATGCAACGTCCCGCCATCGGCTTAGCCTGGCTTACTGGCAGCGCCTAAGTGCACTCGAGTTGCCTGTAAACACATAGGCGCCTCTAAGCGCGCGAGGTAGTCATAGTCATATAAAATTACACTCACTGCGATGTGGGCGTAACCGTAAAATGCGGCGGACGGGGGTGGGGTTGGGGGGCCACTACCGAATTGGCAGACATGATACGCCCAGGCTCAACAGGATGCGGCAAGGGATGTGTATATTGCGAGGCCGTAAGGCTGTTTGTTTCGCCTTTTCAAATGTGGCTTTGCTTTGAGCTAGCTTTGCTTTTAGCTTCGAAATTCAGCATCAGCATCAGCATCAACTTTGGATGCAGCAACAGCAACAGCAACAGCATCACAAGCCATCTGTTTGGCTTACTCGCCTATGTATTTATTATGTTGCTCAAGTGAAAAATGACGCATTATGCTTTTAATGTGTGCGTGGTGAGCGTGTGTTTGTGTTTAGTCATATGTACACACTCACACACACACACACACACACATCACACACACACGTACGCACACGCACACCCAAGAGTTGTCTATGGCACAGATTTTCTGTGTGTGTTGTGAAATTTGCAACAATTTTGTTTTCTGGTTTTCATACCCTAGACCAATTTCAAAAAATATATCAAATGGGCATAATCAAATTGGGCCAAAACAAAAGCTGATCGCTACAAAATACCGTTGATATTAAGCAAAAAGCCTTAGCCAAACTAAAGGAGCTAGTTTAAAGCTTAGTTTGTAGCTTATATTCTAAATCTCAAGTAAAGAATTTGGGTTAAATAGTATGTCACGCACTATATATGTTGCGTCACGTAAGAAGCTATCCCAATAAACACAGTTTTGAACCTCAAATATTATTTGAAATCATTCAAAATATAAGATAACGTAATATTAACTTTATATCTTTAATTGAATATTTTAAATTTTATGTAAGTTTTGTTTATACCTTTAAATGTTTTATAATTTTATATAAATTCTTTTGTGTCGACTGTCAATAGTCGACAATAAATAAATAAGGATTTGGATTATTTTTGATTTTTTTTTGTTACGTTCGTTGTCCTTTTTGTTTGTTAATATCATAAAAGCGAAGTTTTTTTACAGCTCTCAGCTTTGACCCAAAGAAAATGTAAGTACTTAAGCTACAAATCAAAGCAAGAAGAAAATTTTGATTTGTTCTATTGCTGCAATATTTGAAATTGGAAAACATCTAAACGACATATTTAAATTCGAAAATATTAAGTTTGTTTTTAGTTTGTTGTCAACGCAAAACGAACAAAAGTCTGTTAGAGCGACTTTCAAGTGACCACACGGTATCTCCTAGTCGAGCAGAGCACACTCATGTTTTTTGTATACCCTGAACCCATTAAAAATGGGTAAAAAGGGTATAATTAAATTGAGCAAAAGTACGTAACAGGCATAAGGAAGCATCTCCGACCATATAAAGTATATATATTCTTGATCAGTATCAACAGCCGAGTCGATTTAGCCATGTCCGTCCGTCTGTCTGTCTGTCCGTCTGTATGTACACGCAGATATCAAAGTCTGTACGAGCTAGCGACTTCATATTTGGAATATAAGTTCTCGTAATCCAGGGACAGACCAAGTTTATTTCATTTTATCGATAGCTCGTCCCGTTCGAAAGTTATCGATAAATTTCGATTTCAGACATATTATTGATAGTTGTTTGCCCCAAAAATAAAATTCAAGTAAATTCAATAAGATCGGAATATAAACACAGAAGTTATTTAAGATTTAACTTTCCATTGTGTGGAGCTCAGCGAAAAAGCAAGCTAACTGCTTAAACCGCTTGCACTGCTTGTACTGCTTGTACTGCAGTAGTATGTGTGTGTTTAGATTAGTATGAATGATTGTAAGGACTGGGTTCAGGGTATATCGTAGTCGGGCACTCCCGACTAGAGCACTTTTACATGTTTTTACATATATATACATACATATGTATATATTTGTTTTGTATATTTGAAATAGAATTCGTGTGGAGCATTTTTTCAGGCATGCTGTGCGCGAATATGAATTTAGTTGATAGCTCGACTGCTGTCCCCTGGGTGGGCGGTGGGCGTGGCAATGCAGTGGCGGTTTGGGGATTTTGGTTGTAATTTACAAAATTGTTGCATGGCTTCTTCTTCAACTCGTTATTTTTTTTATTTATTTATGCATATATTATATGCTTTCTTTTATTATTATTATTATTATTTATTTATGCTAACAACGGCGTTTGGGAATTTCAAAGAGCCTAAATGACGTTTTGATGTTGGCTTTCAAAACGAATTGTGGTATATGCATTTGCATAAAACGTGTAAAACACAAAGGACTTTGATAATGTGCGTCTGACATAAATGGAAAAATCATTTCAAATAAAGGTAATTGGGAAAAAATTAAAATTGCTGACACTCGATATTTTTGACATTTAATTAGCTATCAGAAGCACTTTGTAAGGCTTTTCTATAAATTCGATGCAAGTATTCGAATACTGTATTCATTTACGTGTTTCTGACAGACAAACTAATTAAATAATCAAAGCTGAAGACTTTAGATACAATTTAGACAATTAGATACATAAATTATGTAGAAAAACTCAAAAAACTTAAATCAGTTCGATTCCTAGGCTTCAAATATGCTTAAAATGCTTTTTCCGGGCATGTAAATTTTAATTGTTTTTTTTTTTGTTAACTTGAACAGTGTAAATAGTTGCGGAGAGATGTATTCAATTAAGTAATAATAATAATAATTGCTCTAAGACCAACTTGCTACAGCATAGATTTAGTTCAATAATATTACTATGCGCATATATACATATGTATTTAAAATAATGTTAAGCAGCTATTATTTCTTTAACAGCTGCATCGTTATATAAAATACATATGTAGGTATATGTTAATGCATTTAAAATTATCATTAACATTTCGCACATTGCTGTGGCTGCTGTTGGGCACATTTCTGGTCACTGGTTGCTTTTGTCATTCACTCATTAAAATGTAAACACCGAAAACAAACAAACAAACAAACAGCACAGCACAGCACAGCACAACAACAAAAAGTGTAAAAGAAAGGACCAAAGGACTGGCCAAAATGGCGTCATCAACACATTGCACATCCGTTGACGCCCGCAGCTGCATCCTGCATCCTTGCAGCCCGCACACCTAACCACAATTAATACCAGCCGAAACAATGCCAGTCCGCTTGCTCCTTGCTCCTTGCTCAGCGCATTGTTTATTGTTTATTTACGCGCTTTTGGCCGGCCGAAGCCCTTTTTTTCTGCTTCTTCTTAGGGCCGCGTTAACATCGAGAATTTACTGGTCACTGAGTTCTTTACTTCGGTTGTAATTACAGTTTTTTTTTGTATTTATTTGCTCAGGTGCTGCTGGTGCAGGAAGCTGCTGCTGCTGCTGCTGCAGGTAGCCTTGGACACAACAGTGGTGCAGACAACTACGACAAAGACTACAGCGATGGGCGCAGAGTTGCCCGATTGACACCGAGAGGAGCGCGCGCCGAGCGTTTTTTTGCGAATCTTGCGTGGCGGAGTTGACGCTTCCAGCGCAGACGAGACATTAAACGCGCCAGAGCAAAACATCAACACAAGAAGCCAGCGATGCGGACGGCACGGACCGAGCGACAGACCGATAGACCGACAGACCGATAGACCGACAGACCGAACGACCGGCCAGGCAGCTGGGCGGCCAAACGGCGCCGTTGGGGCCAACGCTGGACGCCCAACAGCGTCAGCCGAGCGGCGCACGATTGCCAGCCGAGCGGGCTTCGTGTCGCATACGAGTCGAGTCGAGTCGAGTCGAGAGGCAAGTCGCAACGAGTTGCTCGCTGTCGAATGGGAGACGAGCAGCGTTTGCGCAACGCACTGCAAATACACTTTCGTAAGTTTGACAAATTCCGCCCAATAATAAGTACGCCCAAATCTCTTTCGACACAGTTTGAAAAAAACATATATTTAAATTGAAATCTAAATCTGTTTTGATTAAACAAACAATTTCATTAAAATCCAATTATCACAATCAAAATTAATAAACCGAAATATATGCATTTGGAGCAGTAAACCTAATCAACCTTACTGACTTGATTTAAATACAAGCTTTCGTTTTGGCTGCTATAAATAGTATGTATATTGAATTTTTAGTGCACTACTTCAAGCAGTATATGCGTTTTATAGTAGAGAATATTTTATATACATACATTTGTACAGAAAAACCAATATTCATATATATTATTAATAATATAGCTGCAAAGTATGTGGTTGAAATAAGCTGACATTGATTTTGCTTGATTTTTTAGTTTTTAATTAATATAAAATGTTTTACAAATATTTGCAAAATAAATGAAGTCATATTTTATAAGTTAAAGCCTCAGACTAACAAATTACGCTTAAATTATTTTGATATCTCTTTTAGTTTAGATTTTATACATGCCTAAAATTTTTTGAGTTGCTGGTTGAAATAAGCTGTGAGCCACTGTATATATTATTAAGCTTCATTTTCAAAGCTAAGCATTTTCGCAATTTTTAAATATGAAAAGCTTTAGCTGAATTTGTTATCATTCAAACATTAACATTATAAAATTTCCATAATTGCATCTGAGTAATATATATTTTCTGTAGTAAGACATTTAGAAACTATAGAATGTGAATCCAATAAATCTAATTAATAAATTGCAATCGAAATTAATTAAATAACAAATAAATAAAGATTGGCCTTAATTCAACTGTAGTTTAATTAATTGAAATACATTTCAATCCTGAGCTCAATAGCAGTACCATTCTCAAACATGAAACTAATGTACCCATTTACCGTTACATTGCTAATGAACCCTTTCAGTTGTCTCAAGCTTTCACCCAAACCACCGAGTTAAGTTGGCAGCGCGCGTTTTTTTGGCGCCAAAAAAACAAATGTACGCTCGCTAAAGCCAACGCAACGAGCTTTTTGCGACAGCTTTTTACGTTGCGCACTTTGCGACGAAGCGGACCAGAACGGAACGGAACGGAACGACTTGGCAATGGAACGAGCGACGAACGTTCTCACCAAACACAGAAGCTTCTTCTGCAGTTGCCTCGTCACCGCACTTAAGAGCGGTCGAAGTCGCTTTGTCGCAAGATGTTGGAATGATGAGACCACCCAGATGAGAGTCTTTGAGTCGTTTGAATCTGGTTTGGATTGCATGTGTGCCAAATTGGCAAGGGATAGCGGCAAGCCCAGCAAAGGTCAGATGCCACCCGGCGCATGGCGTGGGCAAATGCTCAAGGGTCAGCGGCCACTTGGGGTTATTTGTCATGGAAATTAGTGCGGTTTAACCTTGCCCAACTAACTCAGCCAAGTTAATAAACTAGCGATCAGCATTTACCAGTCAGAGCGTACAGATTTATTTTCTATTCTAAATTGTATTTAATTTATTTGTTCTCGCTGTACTTTTACTATTCGAAATTTCCAAATATGGCAAAGTTAACTTGGACTCTGTCTGTCTGTCTGTCTGTATGTATGCAAACTAGTCCCTCAGTTTTTGAGCTATCGCGATGAAACTTTGCACAGAGACTTATTATTCACAGGGATAGCACATTGCTCGGAACCGTCTATATCGGACCACTATATCTTATAGCTGCCATACAACTGAAGTCAGTTTTGGCCATATATATTTTCCAAGCTATCGCATTCCATATCCTTGTACACTTGAACAACCTTATAGCTCATTAATGTTTAAAATTTCAAATCAACATCAAATATTTTAATTTTTTTCTAATTCTTTTTTTCACAAATACAAAAGCTTGAGTTTAATAATTCAAAATAAAGATTTAAATTCATATGACATCAATTCTAAAAAAAAACCTAAATAATCTTAGCTTCTGTGTAACGTATGAGAACTTGTATCGATAACTTTTGATTTGAAACTGGAATATTAGAACATATATTGCAAATATAATGCCTCTAGCTTTTATAGTCTCTGAGAGTTACAAACGTGTTCGCATTGACGGACATGGCTAGATCGACTCGGTTGTTGATACTGATCAAGAATATATACATATATTTTTTTTTATATGCTCGGAGGTGCTTCCTTATGCCTGTAACAAACTTTTTCACAACTATATTATAACTTTGAGCCCACTCTGAATAGTTTCTGGGTATAAAAACAAATCGCACATCAAACAGCTCAACTTTGTAGACAAAACATATGTGTATGTGTGTATATGAATGTGTGTGTGAGTGAGTGTGTGTGTGTGTGTGTGTGTGTATGTTGTACATACAATGCATTTGTTTGTGGCTAGTGATTCAATGGATGTTAGCTCTGCTGCCGCTGGTTATTGACACAAATCGCTCCACTACGCCAGACAGTGTTGTTTGTTGTTGTTCTAGGTATTTGTTGTACTTATATGCATGCACAACACGAATATAACACACACACACACGCACACACGAAATTGTTGCTATTTGTGAAAGCCAAGCCCGCGCACTTGGCCAATTAAATGTCACCAACAGCCCAAAACAGACAGCACTTTTCACTTGTCTCTGTGTGTGTGTGTGTGTGTGTGTGTGGCTGAGTGTGTGTGTGTGTGTATGTTTGTGTGTTAGTGTACATGTGCGCAATGACTACATTACCTATGGAAAGCAGTCCAAAATGGGACCGGGAATCGTTTCGATTCGATTCGTTTCGCTACACAAATGACATTTGTAAGCGAAAGTTTTTTTTTTAATCAATGCCAAACTATAGTCCTTGATCCTGGGTCAGGTTATTGATTGAAAAAAATAATGATATATGTATATATGTATGTAGATATATAAAACTGCTTAAATATGGGCTGGCTGGCATGAGTACTCGCAATTATATTGCACTAAAAAACCAAACAAATTACAATCAATATTTAATGAGCAGTCACGAACATTTTCTGCTCAGGTTGGCCTGAAAATGATTCGTTCAAATTTTAATGGGCAGTCATGGCTTGCTGCTGCTACTAATACTATATTATAATATATAATAGGAGAATTCTATGCGTTTCACTTGTTTGCTATTAATGTTTATTTAAAAGGTTCGTTGACTAATCGGCTGTTGAGGCTAGCAATTAGCAACTAGCTAGGAGAAAGAGGGAGGCATGTACTATAAGTTTCAAACTAGCCAGATTGAGAATAAATGCCATGATAATAAATACCACATCAACTGAACTTAACCCCCTCGACGGCATAGCGTATGCTAATTTGATAAGAGAATATATAGAAAAACCCGCTCAAGTTGACACCCTTTTATTATTAATTCTAGCAACATTGAGATTAGTTGAGTTAATATAACCAAATCGTTTTATACATGTTTCTACAGCTTATTTCTAGCATTCACTGTAATACTAGTCGAAATTGGCTGTATAGACTTACTGCTTAACTATAAACGATTGGAAAACAGCTGAAATATGTAACTTGCATATGGTAGACTTTATCTGGCAAATAATATATGATTTTCGTATTGACAATATGTATAAATTAGATTTTGCCTACCCTGCTAAGACTTGAAAGACTTAAAAGGGTATAATGAAGTTATGTACCGATCTCTGAGACTTTAAAAGCGAAATAAGCCAACTATGAATATGATTTTTTCGAAATTTAAAAATCACTTGTTAGACATAATATGTTTAACTAGTTATACCCTGTAAAGTCAGTCAGGTGTCATTCTTACGTGGCCATAAGCGCTACATATAGCAACAACAGCAAATTTGGTATGCAAATGCCTATTGTCGATTTTTTGGTAGACACATTGAATATTCAACGATACTCAATTTGTTATTTTACCTGCAGTGAATGACATATTTATGTTTGTGCACGAATCTTAAGAAATAGCACTTCGAATAGCTTTCGAAATGAAGTTTAGACGATCAGGGGGAGAAACAACAAATAGTGAAGTGCAAATAATCTTTCCACTTTACTTATTCGCAGAGGCTTCTCTTTGCAAAGTAATGAGCGTACATAAATCACTTTGTATACCGTTTTTAGAGTTTGCCAGTGATTTACAGATTAATTAGGAAATTTCTATTCGAACTGCAAACTATTGTTATTACGTATGCGAAAAAGTTGTATACATCTATACATATATAGTATTTATGCATTCCATAGTAGAAAATCTGTCGAGACTTTAAAAAAATAATTGCTTGCTTGCTCACAATAAATTTCCTGATCGTGATCAAAAGCCGGCAAACTGGTTTATCTCTATCTCAGTCGCATTCAAGCATAAGAGTGCGACAAATTAAGCCAATTGAGTAAATATGTATGTTTCTTGTCGTTATCGCCATTCGCATTTCTTGCAAATTGTGACGTGACAAGCCAGAGACAAAGCGACTTCGATGCGAAAGTGGAAAATAGTCTGAAGCAATGCAAATTGAATTCGCTTTCGTTTATAAAACAATTCGCGGATATATCGCAGGATTTACATAAATATATTCAAAAGCGTTTCTTTTCTTCTTTTGTTTTTTGTATAAAAAGTAGTAGCATATTAATACCAGATAAGAAAAACATACTCTCTTGGCAGGACATTAAAAATATTTCAAAAATATTCAAACATCTAAATATATAAACATTGTTATGCACAAATGTATATTTTTTTCTAAATTCAAATTATTGTTGACTCAATTTAATTAAAACAATAAAAAAAGGCATAATAATTAAATGTTTAATTTTAATTTTCTGGCCACTCGAGATAAAAAATAAACTTCACACAATTGAGAAGCCATAAAGTGGTAGAGATAGAAAGAGTTAGTAGCGTATCTATAGGAAAGCAAAAGTGTATACGCATACAATATAGCAGAGATAAACAAAATTCGGGGCAACAGCGGGTGCTATAAGTATGAATATGTCTAGTGTATTCGCATTGTGATCGTCGATAAATCGCATACAATGCAAACAAACACACAGAAGCGCTTTTAATTAATACCTTTTTGGGGCCTATCACAATCACATTCAGTTTCTATATGTCTGTAGAACAAAGCGAACGCACGAGCAAAACAAACCGAATAAACTGAAGTCCACGTCAACGATCTTTATACTCTTTTCGAAGAAAATAGTATATCAAGTTTGTGCTGAAGTGTGTAACGCATAGAAAGAAGCGTCGGAGACCCCCAATGTATGCTCAGAATGACAAGGCAAATTGATCTAGCCATGTCTGTCTGTCTGTCTGTCTGTAAGTATGCGAACTAGTCCCTCAGTTTTTGAGCTATCGCTACAAAACTTTGCACAGAGACTTATTACTTAACGGGATAGCACATTGTTCGGAAGCGGCCGGATCGGACCACTATATCTTATAGCTACCATACAACTGAAAGTCGCTTTTGGCCATAAATCCCATGTTTTCAAAGCTATAGCGATGCAACTTTGAATATATACTTAATATTCAAACATACATCACATTGATCGGAGCCGGCCGGATCGGATGACTATATCTTATAGCTGCTATACAACTTGAAGTCGGTTTTGGCCATATGTCCTATGTTTTGAAAGCTATTGCGATGAAACTTTGCACAAAGATTTAAAGAGACAGCACATTAGTCGAGGCCAGCTGGATCGGACTACTATATCTTATAGCTGACATACGACTAGAAATAAATTTAATATTTGAAACGAAAATTTAAATTCATATGATATCAGTTCCTAACGAATTTGTACAGCATATGAAGTGCTGCAGTTGGCAGAGTGAAAGGTTGTCTAAAGGTTCGAAAAGAGTATAAAATCTTCGGCACGCCGAAGATAACACGCAGTAAAAAAATAATAGAAATAAACCAAGAGCATAATGAGCGAACAAAGTGAAAGCACATCAAAAAAATATGTATGTATATACACATACATATATGTAATTGTATAGTGGCCCAAAATATGTGTCTGCTCTGGAATTGAGTTCTACATGGGCATATTTGTAAGCATGTCAATTTATCAGCAACAAATTGTTTTCGATTCTGTTTCATTTTAAGTGACAACATATGTAGCCAACATGTACACATTTATTTCCAATCAAATGGCCTATCATATAGCAGAAATTTTTGGACATTTCATTAGCGCGTATGTTGCTTGGTATCAGTCTAAAAATAGGACTCATGTCAAGCCAAATATTGTCAAACTTCTTGGAATCAAAATTCTGTTGAATTCTGGCAACATAATTCGAATATCATATCTGTATAGCTCAACTTTATTTATCGCTCTCAAATTGTCTATTGTCTATCAAATTTGTTTATTAGATTATATGTAGGAACTTGTGGACTTTCATAAGCTATAATGAGAACTTTGCTTAAAGGTAAAGTAAAGCAAGCAAACAGTTATTTCATTAAGATAGGGTATACTTGTATGTACAGCACCTAAAATGTATGTTTTATGTCTACTTTTATGCAGCACACAACTGAAAGAAAAAAACATAAAATATTCGTTTACTTTGATAAGCTATCTAGCACCATTGGGTATTTGTCTAATTTATGCACTGGAAGAAAATGAATATTTCACAAAATTGGTTTGAATCTGCAGAAGAAAACATGCAAGAAAAAACAACAACAAAAATAATGGAAAAATTTTGTTTCGCATAAAATCAGAATAAAATATAAAAGAAAAAGTGCACAACTAAAACCCATTTTTACCAGCATCTTTTGCACATTTGCCACAAATGGCTGAATACCTTTTTTTTTTGGAGTGTGGAATCTCTTCTGTTAAGCATTTTTGTCAAAAATTTAAACGGTTTTCACATAACAATTAAGAAGCAACTTTACAAATTCATCAATCAAAATTGTGAGAATGATGTGTGATTTTATGTGGACTTTTATCTGCATATATCTGCCCACACACACACACACACACAAACACACACACACACACACACACACCACACACACACACACACACCACACACACACACACACACACACACACACACACACACACACACACACACACACACACACACACACACACACACACACACACACACACACACACACACACACACACACACAGACATATATATATATATATATATGTACACTTAAGGTCGCATTGGAATGCAGCCATAACCTAACCTGAAAGCGATAGTGCAAATCTGGCAAATGCTTGCAAAAATAGGCCAATTGAATCGGAGACGCTAGTTGAGAACGCATTTAGCGAACAACAAATTGGAATGCTGCATTTATTTCTAATGCATTTTCGCTGTTAGCTGGCATTACTTATTACTCGTGCCAACGCCGAAGTAAAGCCGAAGTAAGGCGACTGACTACTAGAAGAAGATGTCAGCGCAATTTAGCGCACGCTCAAATTAACAACAGCAGCAGAAAAGCAAATATGTATATACATACATACATATGTATATATATGTGTATATATGTATATTCGAAATTCCGAATCAACGAGCTATCAGCGTCAGCGTCGCTGTCGGCGTCGCAGCATCCGTCAACATCAACTTCAACGGCACTGTTTGTTGCTGTTGTTGTTGTTGTTGTTGCTGTCGCTAGCGCACGGAAGTGCACAGCCGTATGTAGGTAAGAAGAAGCAGCGAGCACACGATGCCGCCGTTGCTGATACGAGCAACACGGGTAACAAAAACAACAGCAATAGCAACAACAACAACAACAACAACAAAATTAAGAAAATCAAAAGCGAGTGACAAAATAGATCTCGCCCACAGTGTTGCCAATTTCACGTTTTTTTGTATACCCTGAACCCATTCAAAATGGGTAGAAAGGGTATTATGGTTTTGTGCAAAAGTATGTAACAGGCCCAAGGAAGCATCTCCGACCATATAAAGTATATATATTCTTGATAAGTATCAACAGTCGAGTCGATCTAGCCATGACCGTCCGTCTGTCTATCTGTCTGTATGAACACGCGGATATCAGAGACTACAAGAGCTACAGACTTCATATTGGGAATATAAGTTCTCGTTATCCCGCGACAGATCAAGTTTATTTCAATTTATCGATAACTCGGCCCGTTCAAAAGATATCGATAAATTTCGATTTGAGACTAGCGTTTTCGGGACATAACTACAAAGTTTTAAGAGCTAGAGGCCCCAAATTTGGCATGTACGATCTCGAATAGCATACACATGTAGCCAATATTTCACTTTTTGGAGACCACCCCCCAATCCCCCCAAAAGTTCAAAAAACTCATTTTTGAAGGTACGACCTTAGAATTTGGTTTGGTCACACATTTTATGTTATGTCCTACAAATTTTAGAAAGATCGGACAATAAACACAGAAGTTATTTAAGATTTAACTTTCCATTGTGTGGGGCTCAGCGAAAAAGCAAGCTAACTGCTTAAACCGCTTGCACTGCTTGTACTGCAGCATGTGTGTGCTTAGATTAGTATGAATGATTGTAAGGACTGGGTTCAGGGTATCTCGTAGTCGGGCACTCCCGACTAGAGCACTCTTACTTGTTTTTTTTAACCAGCATAACTTATGACACTAATTGAATATTCAACTAAATAACATTAAAGCTCAAGAATTTTTTAATATTATTGTTATTGGTTAAAAATGTTGGTCTGATTATAACATAGTTATTATTATTATATTAAAAAAAAGACCATAACAAAAACCAAATTTTTGTTTGTCGTTCAAGATTGCAAGCTGGGTTTGAAGCGATTTATTCGATAAACCGCAGCAGGTTCCAAATTCCTTAACCCAATTATCATTTTGGAATATTCAAGTGAACGAAACGAAGCTAAAGATGACAGACATTGAACCATTTTGACATTGACTCGAACCGTGAACCGAACCAGTAATGGGTCACAAATATTTCATGCATATTGACGTCGATATAACTATAAATTATATAATATAATATAATTATGTATATATATATATATATATATATATAAAAGATATTGAAGAAATCCATTTGATATAAAATATATTTGAGAAAGACTAACGCATTGCTTTGATTTAAATGTCTAATAATTGGCAGCACTATTGGCACAAGTGCGAAAGAGATGGTTGCGTAATTATAATCTTATCAAGTGCCGGCAGACAGAATATGCGATAGAATGGAAATGCGGCACATGGTTGTTGCCAGTGACGTTGGCAGGGAGGGGTTAAGCAGAGAGATTCCACAATGGGAGGATTCAAAAACGAACGGCAAAATTATAACGAAAAGTCAACTCTTTTATATGAAAAGTAATTATTTATGTATTCTGTATTATGTAAAGTTTTCAAATACTTGGTTTTACAAATTAGTATTACCGAACATTTTCTGAACTTGCGATAAAAACACAACGATATTTTCCTTCTGACAGCAAAAGCCAAAGTCGACAAAGTCTTCAAATAGAATAAGCCTAACAAATTATTTTCGTTATCAATAATTGTCGGTCTCAGAAGAAAAGGAATTTTCGTATTATAACTGGCACTCACCTCTTTGACTTTGAGACGCTTCTCCTCCATGGCGGCATCCGCGGACGCCGCAGCGGCGCCCGCCACCAGCTCCTTGCCCATGCCCATGCCCATGGGCAGTTTCAGCAGTTGGCCATGGTTGTTGTTGTTATTGTGGGTGGTGGCATCCCAGCCGGGCAGGGAGACACGATGCGCCGGCGCCGGCGCCACATCCGCCACCCGATCCCTGTCCACGGGCTGCTCCTGTTGCGCAGCCGGCTGCGGCTCGGCATCGGCTGCTAGCGCCGCCGCCGCCTGCGGCTCCTCGAGTATGTCGCCCAGTTCGGCGATGATCTTCTGCTGCAGCCGCTGGCGATCGCCCATAAAGTGCGGATCCTCGCCGCGTGGCGCGTGCGCGGCCAGCGGGGGAGCGGGTATGAAAATTTCGGGTCCGGCCTTCTGGAAGTGCTTGTAGACGCGCAGGACGCGCTCGCTGCCAAAGTTATCCGGCAGCAGGAAGATGCCGCCGAAGCACAGGAAGCACAGGGTGATTAGCACGAGTCCAATTAGGCATTTCTCGCGCGAATGGAAGTTGGATTTGCGTCCAATTGGTCCAATTCGATACATTTTCGCTGGCTCTTGTTCTTTCTAGGCGGAGGTGGGCACTTTTCTGCTTGTTGTTGTAGTCGCAGCTGTTTGCGCGAAGTGCCGTTATGCCGGCTTTAAAACACACTCACACACGCACACACATGCACACACATGCACTCACACAGACGCAATGACGCAGGCGCAGGTGAAGCTTTGTTTTTTTTTTATTTTTCTTTAGTGCATTGTTGTTGTTTCCACTATTTCTGGCTTGGCTTTTGCCTTTGTTATTAATAATATTGCTTGGCTATTTTTGGCAGATTTTTTTTAAGACACGTAAGCACAAACGTGTGACGTACACTGAAAGCCACAAAAAAAAATTCAAATAAAATAAAATAAAACAAATCAAAGTGGACGTCGCTTACAAAACTGCAGCGTCTCGAATAAGTGAGAGGCAGCGGAGGCAGTCAGGCGGCCAGACAAACAGGCAGACAAAGCGACGCACGCAATTTGCAATCAGCAGCAGCAGCAACTAACAACAAAAGCGGCGCTAGTTATTACAGAATACCGTTAATGCAAAAGTACCGCACAGATAGAGAGCGCGCAAGCGAGCGAGAGAGATGACAGACGACAAATATTACAGCTGTGCCGAATGCGAATGCGAATGGGAATGGGAATGCGAAAACCGAAAATCCGAAACGAGGGTGGCCGCTGCTCTGCCGCTGTTTCTCTGCTGCTGTCTGGACGCAGACTGAGGCGCTGACGTCTGCTTTGATTTTTTTGCAAATGACTTTCGTTGCTGCTGGCTGCCGTCGTTTTTGTTGTTGTTGCTGTCGCACTTTCTATTTGGCCAGCAGCAGTAGCAGCAATAAAACAATTGAATAGCTACTCCGATTTAATGTTAATGCATATTGTTTACAACAAATTGCACACGCACATGCACACACACACACACCAATTAAACAAAAATACAGCGCGTCTTGGCCTTAAGTTACAAATAAACGCACACTCGCACGATATTTAATTTATTAAACGTTAGATCACAGTTGGAGCGGGGCAAACATCACACGAATGGGAGCGGTAGAGCGTTTAAAATGTGTCCATTCCTTGCACGAACATTTATTGTATTTTGTTTTATACTTGCATTTCGCATATTTTTGTTGTCATAGCGTTGCCAGAGTGTGCACTTTTCGAGACAGCTATTTAAACGTTGTGCAACACTGTTGATTGTTTGGCATTTTGAAGCATGGACATTTCAGTAAGCGACGTCACTATGCTTCATAATCTGCGTTAAAACCGGCTAACATTATAAACAATTTATATGTCGTACAACAAATTTATTACATTTTGTTATCGAGTATGCTGCCAGCATTTTTTGACATTGCCGCTCCATGAACGCGGCTTCACAGCAGTTGGCTTTTGAAAGGCACCTTTGAAAACCGTGGGGCAAACCAACAAAATCAAATTATTTTGCTAACATACATATATATTAAATCTCATATACAGCTTTTATTTTGTACTAATAATTACATTATTATATACGTGCTTGCACTATAATATTGTATAAGATCTCTACGGACTGACCAAAGCAAAACAAAATTATTTAACACATTAAAAAATATGTATCAAGTTTCTTAAAAATACAGAGCGAAAATAATGGAATCGAAGTATTTAAAATTTTATTTATTCGCCCGTGATTAAGTCAACCATGAAATACAATCGAATAGGCTCAAAATTTGTTGGATTGGGTTTCTACATTAACTGAAAAGGGTCTTCCTTCGATTTTGCGTTGTTCTTTATTTTTGAAAATCAGCTGTTTCATTCAATACCTAAACATAGCGACAGTGTGGCAGCTCCGCTATAAAATAGTAACAGAAAAAATGTTGGCTTTCCTCGATATATTAGGCAAATAATTTAAATTTTGATTATTATCAAAATTATTTATTTGCATGTAAGAGCTTTGACACGAAATCAAAATGAAATCCTTAATTTTATTATGTTTTGTGCTAAGCACAATCAAATCTATATCAAATGACGGCGTACTCTATTTTAAATGTAAGTGTAAATGACGATCTATCGATACGTGTCAAATCAACGGCTAACAATCGATATATGTTTTCTCCTATTTTGTTTTGACTCAGTCTTTTATTTCGCAAATTTAGTGCATTTGAGCTGCCAACATGGAAAAGTGGCTGGGCGAAACATTGTCCAAGTGCCTGGACTGTGTGGTCACCGACCAAATGATGTCGTAGGTGCTGGTTACCTGAATGTGTTTTATATACTCAACACCACTCATTTTGCAGCGCCATTTTGGCCATCAAAGATGACCAGGATTTCGACAACTATTTTGGGAATCTGCTGTGCGAGGAGAATGAGGAGCATCGCATCTTCCTACACAATTGCCGACGGATGCTGCTTAGCGGCAAACAGCCGCGCAGCACGGGCAAAAACCGAACGCCGCCAGCTGCCAGCGGAGGAGCAGCCAAAAAGCCAGGCAAATATGTAAACATGTATGCGGATGGGAAGCTGCTGGGCGACAGTGTGCTGCTCAAGGGTCGTCGCGCCTGCGACTGCCAGGCGGCGGAGCATCGGCTGATCAACAATTGCCTCGGCTGCGGTCGCATTGTCTGCGAGCAGGAGGGCAGCGGTCCCTGTCTCTACTGCCGCCAGCCTGTCTACACCAACGAGGAGGAGCAGCAGCTGGCGAAGGTGGCACGGGCCCAGCTCCAGCCAAAAGCCCAGACAAAAGCGCAAAAGAAGCAGCAGCAGCAGCAGCAACAACAGCAGCAGCAGCAATCGAGCAAATCGCAGAAGGATTTGCAGCAGGCGCTGGCGCAGCGGGATCGCCTGCTAGAGTACGATAAGCACAGCGAGAAGCGCACCACAGTTATCGACGACGAGCTGGACTACTTCCAGGAGAACTCCGTGTGGCTGTCGGACGCGGAGCGCGAGAAGTTCGAGCAGCTGAAGAGCGAGATGCACGAACTAAAGCACGGCAGTCGCGTCAAGCGGAAGATCAAGCTGGACTTTGCCGGTCGGGAGCTGCCCGACGAGCAGCCGGTCAGCAAGGAGTACGAGCAGCAGTTGCTGCGTCAACTGGCCGCTGCCAGCAAGGCATCCGCGGGCACATCGCTAACCGGACACTCGTCGATGGGGCTGGCGCCCAATCTTGATGTTGCGAAGCCGCCCGTCTTTCGGGCCAGCAAGGACCAGCCGGCGTTGCCTGCCCACGACGGTCTTGAGCGCGTCTACAATCGGGTGCAGGACAAGGAGCTGCTCGAGATGCAGGACATGCGTCAGTGCCTGTCCATGCACCAGCCCTGGGCCTCGCTCCTTGTGGCGGGCATTAAAAAGTACGTAGCCATATTTCAATTTCAATTTCAATATACCTCCTGTTTAAGACTCGAAATCGCAGCCATGAATCTTTGAAAGGAACTTAGCCGCTTTATTATGTCTTGATTTTTTTTAATATAAAAAATCCAACATATTTAAATCCATCTGATTTAAATGCAGTATTAATATTGAAGTCGAATCATGGTCAAAACTGCCTCGGGATCGAAAATCGGATAAGATTAGATAGAGCAATGGTAGTTTGAAATAATGGAAGCGCATTTCCCGGATCTTGGGAGACTTATTTGGGCTTGTTTCTCATTGAAAATCAAAAATTTTAAAATACTTAAAATTTAAATGCAGAATTTATATAGAAGGTTAACCATAGTCAAAACCGCCTAGGAATCGATAATTGGATAAGTTTTGACAAAGTGATGGGAGTCTTGAGTCTTGGAAGGGCATTAGTTGGGACATGGAAGGCCTCTTAAGACTTAAGTAAAGGCAATTGATATTGATGTTAATTTGCTTAATTTGATCCAGGCACGAGGGACGCGTTTGGTACAGTGAGCATCGCGGACGTCTGTGGATTGCTGCCACGTCGAAGGAGCCTCAAGCCGCCGACATTGCCCAAATGGAGGAGTTCTATCGGGTGCTCTACAATGGTCAGTTGGATGGCTAAGCCCACATGGACATGACCAGTACTAATTGTATGTCTTGCAGATAATGAGCTGAAGTTTCCCACACACTATCCAACCAGCAGCCTGCTGGGCTGTGTGAGTGTGGACAGCTGTCTGCCGCAGGAGGAATACCGTGATCTGTATCCGCAGGGCGAGTCCGACAGTCCCTATGTTTTTGTGTGCACCAAGCCGGAACAGTTGCCCGTGTTGCTGCCCGTGCAGGGCGAGCATAAGATCTGTAAGTCATCCAACGCAAAGTTCCAACGATCCATCCACTCCAATCCTCTCCTGCATTCCAGATGAGCTGCCGCTGAAGACACACATTGCTGCCTGTAAGACATTGTTGCGTGCACGAGTCAACAAGGGATGAATAGAAAAATTGTATTCAAATTTAGCATTTGAATGAAATATGTTTTCGAAAAACATGTTTCAATAATTGTATATTCTAATAACAAATTTTACATGATTATATATTTAAATTATAGCCGTTTTTAAATCGCATTTACCCAAGGTTGCTTGGTCAAATATCGATAGGCACAATTGTACACCACATTTTATATTAAAGGTATTCCAGCAATTGGTTGTTGCGTCTTATTACCAAACAATTGTTAACATTTGAGACAAGCTTTCGTTTGTGCCTGAATTAACTTAATTAGATAACGTATAATTGTATAAACATAATCGCCATGGCTTAGGCTAAAAATAAGTGCAATCGCAGCATCTATTTCATTAAGGTTTAAAGTTATGTATACGAGTTTTGGCGTAGTATTCGAATATTAAATAAAATTTAAAAATATGTATTAGTATAACAATAACAATGATTTATAACGTAAAGGACTTACATAAATAAAAAAATCATTTCAAAATTAAATAATCCATTCTTTGAGCTCGTTTTTAGCCATTTGTCATTTGCCATATTCCAAGCGAAATATAGACAATCAACTTTATTTGTAAATTTATGTTTGTATAACACTAGATTGAAAATCTGCTCGAAAAATTAATATAAAAGCAAATTTAAAGTGTTAAGCGTATAAGCTAAAAGCAGTTATCAATACATACATACATATGTATATCATTGTAAGATCCAGTTCAACTTTGGGGAATACCATTAATTTTATTTTAGTTAGCACAGATGTTTTTCATATTTATGCAATGGTCAATGTGGACGTAGAATATTGGTAAGTTGCGGCCCATTATCGCTATAGATTTATAGGCATATATATATATATATATACAAATAACGGTACCTTCTATTTACAACAGTGGCACTTGCAACTATTCGCTGCAATGTCAGCTGCTGCTCCAGTTTCTGGTGGATGCGGCGCCGGGCGTTCAGGCTGCCTGCCGCCAAGGACGACGCGGCTCCTTTGAGGTGACCATAGACGATCAGCTGGTGCACTCGAAGCTAGCCAGCTTGGCCTTCCCGGAGCATACGAGTATCCTGGCCCAGGTGCAGCGGGCGGAGCGGGGCGAGGCGCTGGAAACGGTGCAGGCGGCGCCCATCAAGGACTGCAGCATCTTGTAAACATACATGGGGCAAAAGGCTCGCTTAAGAACTGATACCAATAAATCTTTATGTACACAAAGTGGAGTCCGGAAATTGGAACCTATTGGTTCTTTTGATACTTTTCATAATTGGATAGTTTTTAATGTCCCTCATATCGTTTTTTAGTATTAAAACCAAACTTGAAGTCTTTTCGATTTGTTGAATGTACACAAAAATTAAAAACATTGGAAAATTGTAGTTTTTGGTCTTAAATCCTGACCGATATGGACGATCCAATTTCTGGAAGCTCTTATTTTCGAGCGTTCACTGTATTTACATATATTAATTTCAATTAATTTCGAAGAGAACTTTTAAGCAAATTTGTATTAATTTCTAAGGACATTCGGCAATTAAAGTACACAAATTGATTTGCAAGCATCAAACTCGAAATTGTGAATACAACTGTTGCCAATTAGTTCACTGTGTCGAGCGAGCACTGTAACTACAAATCTTAACCCTGGTGGGAGGCAAAATGACAGAGTGTATGACTTAAAAAAGCACAAAAAAAGTTAGTTTTTATTATTGGTATGTAAAAGCGCAAATATAAAATATATAGTATATGTATGCATGTATATTATATTATGAATCGCTTTAGCGCCTGTAGCGATAGCGCTTGAAGTGGAACCAGAGCTGAAAGATGTTGTTGTGGAATTGGCAGCGGAAGCCGCGCTTGTAACTGAACTCCACCTCGCGATTGACGATCTTAAAGGCGATGTCCTCGTAGGGCGGACCCGTGTGGAAGCGCAGCACGGCAAAGTCGGCATTATCGGCACACGGCGTGAGAAAGTATTGAGGCGTCTGTGACTTGTCCATGAGATCCGGATAGAAGATGTTGAACTTGTAGCCTTGGACGATCTTCGGCGGCGGATTGTCCATGTCGTAGTGCGTCTGATTGTACTTATTCCACTCGAAGCCGGTGTGGACGCGATTGAAGTAGCGCGGCTTGCGCGGCCGATACTTGTCCGTGGCCAGCTGCGGCACCGCCTCCAGCTGCGTCTCCACACTGAACTCCGCCTCGTCACCCTGCATGCCCTTGCGCGCCTCTCCGCGCATCCGCTGCTCCTGCGGGGTTAGTTGCGGTGTTGCCTCCACACGCTCCGGATGCACCAGCTGCAAGCGCTGGCGCTGCACCCGGCGCTCATCGTCGCTGTCTGCGTAGAGGCCGCCATCGATGTTGTCCTCGTCGGCGGTTGTGAGCCGGCGGCCGGTGAAGTCCTCCTCGCGTATGTAGCTGGGTGAGTAGCTGCCCAGCTGATAGGCGCGCAGCGATTGTTGCAGCTGCCTCAGAGGACTATCCAGCTCCTCCTCCTCCTCCACCTCCTGCTCTGGCTCTTCTTCCTCTTCCACTGGCTGCTCCTCCTGCTGTTCCGCCTCCTGCTTGATGGCCAGCGGGGAAGCATTGTCCTGGGACTCCATTGCCGTTGCCACTGCCGCTTCATTCTCACACTTGAGCAGCTGCAGCTTCTCGCGCAGCAGCGCCTGGTGGCGATCCCTGAGACGCGCCCTTGCCATGTGCGCCTTCAGCTGTGAGAGCAGGCTCTCCCAGTAGCTAATGTCTACGCCGTCCGCCCGACCGCTAATCTTCGCCTCGATGCGCGTGCGCATCTCCTCCAGCTGCTTGGCATTCTTTCCGCGAAATATGTCCGCCACATCCTTGACCACGCTCTGGTGGATGCCATCACGGCGCTGATTCAGCGCATTCGCCTCGCTCAGCTGTATTTTGAGCTGCTTCTGCAGCTCGTCCTGCACAATGGTGATCATGTCGTTCCAGAAGTCAATGTGTCGGCCCTGCTCCAGCTCTTCGTACACCTTGATATCGACCAGCAGATCCTCCAGCTCGTCCATGTGCAGCCCGTGCAACAGCATATACGGTTCATGCATCTGCATCTCCAGAGCATCCTCCAGTGGCGTCTCCGTGCTGCCCGCCGCCACATATTGAGCCAGCAGATCGATAGGCTTGGCGCGACCATCCCGGATGCGTATCTCGCTGCGCAGGCGCGCCTGCTCCAGATGGAACTGATCCTCCTGACGCTGCCACTCGCGGAACTGCACCGCCTCCTTGGCGCGCTGCAGTTGCATGGCGTCGTCGTCCCGTGCCTGTCGTTTTGACAAAGTGATGGGGGTCTTGAGTCTTGGAAAGGCATTAGTTGGGACATGGAAGGCCACTTAAGACTTAAGTAAAGGCAATTGATATTGATGTTAATTTGCTTAATTTGATCCAGGCACGAGGGACGCGTTTGGTACAGTGAGCATCGCGGACGTCTGTGGATTGCTGCCACGTCGAAGGAGCCTCAAGCCGCCGACATTGCCCAAATGGAGGAGTTCTATCGGGTGCTCTACAATGGTCAGTTGGATGGCTAAGCCCACATGGACATGACCAGTACTAATTGTATGTCTTGCAGATAATGAGCTGAAGTTTCCCACACACTATCCAACCAGCAGCCTGCTGGGCTGTGTGAGTGTGGACAGCTGTCTGCCGCAGGAGGAATACCGTGATCTGTATCCGCAGGGCGAGTCCGACAGTCCCTATGTTTTTGTGTGCACCAAGCCGGAACAGTTGCCCGTGTTGCTGCCCGTGCAGGGCGAGCATAAGATCTGTAAGTCATCCAACGCAAAGTTCCAACGATCCATCCACTCCAATCCTCTCCTGCATTCCAGATGAGCTGCCGCTGAAGACACACATTGCTGCCTGTAAGACATTGTTGCGTGCACGAGTCAACAAGGGATGAATAGAAAAATTGTATTCAAATTTAGCATTTGAATGAAATATGTTTTCGAAAAACATGTTTCAATAATTGTATATTCTAATAACAAATTTTACATGATTATATATTTAAATTATAGCCGTTTTTAAATCGCATTTACCCAAGGTTGCTTGGTCAAATATCGATAGGCACAATTGTACACCACATTTTATATTAAAGGTATTCCAGCAATTGGTTGTTGCGTCTTATTACCAAACAATTGTTAACATTTGAGACAAGCTTTCGTTTGTGCCTGAATTAACTTAATTAGATAACGTATAATTGTATAAACATAATCGCCATGGCTTAGGCTAAAAATAAGTGCAATCGCAGCATCTATTTCATTAAGGTTTAAAGTTATGTATACGAGTTTTGGCGTAGTATTCGAATATTAAATAAAATTTAAAAATATGTATTAGTATAACAATAACAATGATTTATAACGTAAAGGACTTACATAAATAAAAAAATCATTTCAAAATTAAATAATCCATTCTTTGAGCTCGTTTTTAGCCATTTGTCATTTGCCATATTCCAAGCGAAATATAGACAATCAACTTTATTTGTAAATTTATGTTTGTATAACACTAGATTGAAAATCTGCTCGAAAAATTAATATAAAAGCAAATTTAAAGTGTTAAGCGTATAAGCTAAAAGCAGTTATCAATACATACATACATATGTATATCATTGTAAGATCCAGTTCAACTTTGGGGAATACCATTCATTTTATTTTAGTTAGCACAGATGTTTTTCATATTTATGCAATGGTCAATGTGGACGTAGAATATTGGTAAGTTGCGGCCCATTATCGCTATAGATTTATAGGCATATATATATATATATATACAAATAACGGTACCTTCTATTTACAACAGTGGCACTTGCAACTATTCGCTGCAATGTCAGCTGCTGCTCCAGTTTCTGGTGGATGCGGCGGGCGTTCAGGTTGCCTGCCGCCAAGGACGACGCGGCTCCTTTGAGGTGACCATAGACGATCAGCTGGTGCACTCGAAGCTAGCCAGCTTGGCCTTCCCGGAGCATACGAGTATCCTGGCCCAGGTGCAGCGGGCGGAGCGGGGCGAGGCGCTGGAAACGGTGCAGGCGGCGCCCATCAAGGACTGCAGCATCTTGTAAACATACATGGGGCAAAAGGCTCGCTTAAGAACTGATACCAATAAATCTTTATGTACACAAAGTGGAGTCCGGAAATTGGAACCTATTGGTTCTTTTGATACTTTTCATAATTGGATAGTTTTTAATGTCCCTCATATCGTTTTTTAGTATTAAAACCAAACTTGAAGTCTTTTCGATTTGTTGAATGTACACAAAAATTAAAAACATTGGAAAATTGTAGTTTTTGGTCTTAAATCCTGACCGATATGGACGATCCAATTTCTGGAAGCTCTTATTTTCGAGCGTTCACTGTATTTACATATATTAATTTCAATTAATTTCGAAGAGAACTTTTAAGCAAATTTGTATTAATTTCTAAGGACATTCGGCAATTAAAGTACACAAATTGATTTGCAAGCATCAAACTCGAAATTGTGAATACAACTGTTGCCAATTAGTTCACTGTGTCGAGCGAGCACTGTAACTACAAATCTTAACCCTGGTGGGAGGCAAAATGACAGAGTGTATGACTTAAAAAAGCACAAAAAAAGTTAGTTTTTATTATTGGTATGTAAAAGCGCAAATATAAAATATATAGTATATGTATGCATGTATATTATATTATGAATCGCTTTAGCGCCTGTAGCGATAGCGCTTGAAGTGGAACCAGAGCTGAAAGATGTTGTTGTGGAATTGGCAGCGGAAGCCGCGCTTGTAACTGAACTCCACCTCGCGATTGACGATCTTAAAGGCGATGTCCTCGTAGGGCGGACCCGTGTGGAAGCGCAGCACGGCAAAGTCGGCATTATCGGCACACGGCGTGAGAAAGTATTGAGGCGTCTGTGACTTGTCCATGAGATCCGGATAGAAGATGTTGAACTTGTAGCCTTGGACGATCTTCGGCGGCGGATTGTCCATGTCGTAGTGCGTCTGATTGTACTTATTCCACTCGAAGCCGGTGTGGACGCGATTGAAGTAGCGCGGCTTGCGCGGCCGATACTTGTCCGTGGCCAGCTGCGGCACCGCCTCCAGCTGCGTCTCCACACTGAACTCCGCCTCGTCACCCTGCATGCCCTTGCGCGCCTCTCCGCGCATCCGCTGCGGGGTTAGTTGCGGTGTTGCCTCCACACGCTCCGGATGCACCAGCTGCAAGCGCTGGCGCTGCACCCGGCGCTCATCGTCGCTGTCTGCGTAGAGGCCGCCATCGATGTTGTCCTCGTCGGCGGTTGTGAGCCGGCGGCCGGTGAAGTCCTCCTCGCGTATGTAGCTGGGTGAGTAGCTGCCCAGCTGATAGGCGCGCAGCGATTGTTGCAGCTGCCTCAGAGGACTATCCAGCTCCTCCTCCTCCTCCACCTCCTGCTCTGGCTCTTCTTCCTCTTCCACTGGCTGCTCCTCCTGCTGTTCCGCCTCCTGCTTGATGGCCAGCGGGGAAGCATTGTCCTGGGACTCCATTGCCGTTGCCACTGCCGCTTCATTCTCACACTTGAGCAGCTGCAGCTTCTCGCGCAGCAGCGCCTGGTGGCGATCCCTGAGACGCGCCCTTGCCATGTGCGCCTTCAGCTGTGAGAGCAGGCTCTCCCAGTAGCTAATGTCTACGCCGTCCGCCCGACCGCTAATCTTCGCCTCGATGCGCGTGCGCATCTCCTCCAGCTGCTTGGCATTCTTTCCGCGAAATATGTCCGCCACATCCTTGACCACGCTCTGGTGGATGCCATCACGGCGCTGATTCAGCGCATTCGCCTCGCTCAGCTGTATTTTGAGCTGCTTCTGCAGCTCGTCCTGCACAATGGTGATCATGTCGTTCCAGAAGTCAATGTGTCGGCCCTGCTCCAGCTCTTCGTACACCTTGATATCGACCAGCAGATCCTCCAGCTCGTCCATGTGCAGCCCGTGCAACAGCATATACGGTTCATGCATCTGCATCTCCAGAGCATCCTCCAGTGGCGTCTCCGTGCTGCCCGCCGCCACATATTGAGCCAGCAGATCGATAGGCTTGGCGCGACCATCCCGGATGCGTATCTCGCTGCGCAGGCGCGCCTGCTCCAGATGGAACTGATCCTCCTGACGCTGCCACTCGCGGAACTGCACCGCCTCCTTGGCGCGCTGCAGTTGCATGGCGTCGTCGTCCCGTGCCTGTCGTTTTGACAAAGTGATGGGGGTCTTGAGTCTTGGAAAGGCATTAGTTGGGACATGGAAGGCCACTTAAGACTTAAGTAAAGGCAATTGATATTGATGTTAATTTGCTTAATTTGATCCAGGCACGAGGGACGTCGAAGGAGCCTCAAGCCGCCGACATTGCCCAAATGGAGGAGTTCTATCGGGTGCTCTACAATGGTCAGTTGGATGGCTAAGCCCACATGGACATGACCAGTACTAATTGTATGTCTTGCAGATAATGAGCTGAAGTTTCCCACACACTATCCAACCAGCAGCCTGCTGGGCTGTGTGAGTGTGGACAGCTGTCTGCCGCAGGAGGAATACCGTGATCTGTATCCGCAGGGCGAGTCCGACAGTCCCTATGTTTTTGAGTGCACCAAGCCGGAACAGTTGCCCGTGTTGCTGCCCGTGCAGGGCGAGCATAAGATCTGTAAGTCATCCAACGCAAAGTTCCAACGATCCATCCACTCCAATCCTCTCCTGCATTCCAGATGAGCTGCCGCTGAAGACACACATTGCTGCCTGTAAGACATTGTTGCGTGCACGAGTCAACAAGGGATGAATAGAAAAATTGTATTCAAATTTAGCATTTGAATGAAATATGTTTTCGAAAAACATGTTTCAATAATTGTATATTCTAATAACAAATTTTACATGATTATATATTTAAATTATAGCCGTTTTTAAATCGCATTTACCCAAGGTTGCTTGGTCAAATATCGATAGGCACAATTGTACACCACATTTTATATTAAAGGTATTCCAGCAATTGGTTGTTGCGTCTTATTACCAAACAATTGTTAACATTTGAGACAAGCTTTCGTTTGTGCCTGAATTAACTTAATTAGATAACGTATAATTGTATAAACATAATCGCCATGGCTTAGGCTAAAAATAAGTGCAATCGCAGCATCTATTTCATTAAGGTTTAAAGTTATGTATACGAGTTTTGGCGTAGTATTCGAATATTAAATAAAATTTAAAAATATGTATTAGTATAACAATAACAATGATTTATAACGTAAAGGACTTACATAAATAAAAAAATCATTTCAAAATTAAATAATCCATTCTTTGAGCTCGTTTTTAGCCATTTGTCATTTGCCATATTCCAAGCGAAATATAGACAATCAACTTTATTTGTAAATTTATGTTTGTATAACACTAGATTGAAAATCTGCTCGAAAAATTAATATAAAAGCAAATTTAAAGTGTTAAGCGTATAAGCTAAAAGCAGTTATCAATACATACATACATATGTATATCATTGTAAGATCCAGTTCAACTTTGGGGAATACCATTAATTTTATTTTAGTTAGCACAGATGTTTTTCATATTTATGCAATGGTCAATGTGGACGTAGAATATTGGCAAGTTGCGGCCCATTATCGCTATAGATTTATAGGCATATATATATATATATATACAAATAACGGTACCTTCTATTTACAACAGTGGCACTTGCAACTTTTCGCTGCAATGTCAGCTGCTGCTCCAGTTTCTGGTGGATGCGGCGCCGGGCGTTCAGGTTGCCTGCCGCCAAGGACGACGCGGCTCCTTTGAGGTGACCATAGACGATCAGCTGGTGCACTCGAAGCTAGCCAGCTTGGCCTTCCCGGAGCATACGAGTATCCTGGCCCAGGTGCAGCGGGCGGAGCGGGGCGAGGCGCTGGAAACGGTGCAGGCGGCGCCCATCAAGGACTGCAGCATCTTGTAAACATACATGGGGCAAAAGGCTCGCTTAAGAACTGATACCAATAAATCTTTATGTACACAAAGTGGAGTCCGGAAATTGGAACCTATTGGTTCTTTTGATACTTTTCATAATTGGATAGTTTTTAATGTCCCTCATATCGTTTTTTAGTATTAAAACCAAACTTGAAGTCTTTTCGATTTGTTGAATGTACACAAAAATTAAAAACATTGGAAAATTGTAGTTTTTGGTCTTAAATCCTGACCGATATGGACGATCCAATTTCTGGAAGCTCTTATTTTCGAGCGTTCACTGTATTTACATATATTAATTTCAATTAATTTCGAAGAGAACTTTTAAGCAAATTTGTATTAATTTCTAAGGACATTCGGCAATTAAAGTACACAAATTGATTTGCAAGCATCAAACTCGAAATTGTGAATACAACTGTTGCCAATTAGTTCACTGTGTCGAGCGAGCACTGTAACTACAAATCTTAACCCTGGTGGGAGGCAAAATGACAGAGTGTATGACTTAAAAAAGCACAAAAAAAGTTAGTTTTTATTATTGGTATGTAAAAGCGCAAATATAAAATATATAGTATATGTATGCATGTATATTATATTATGAATCGCTTTAGCGCCTGTAGCGATAGCGCTTGAAGTGGAACCAGAGCTGAAAGATGTTGTTGTGGAATTGGCAGCGGAAGCCGCGCTTGTAACTGAACTCCCACTCGCGATTGACGATCTTAAAGGCGATGTCCTCGTAGGGCGGACCCGTGTGGAAGCGCAGCACGGCAAAGTCGGCATTATCGGCACACGGCGTGAGAAAGTATTGAGGCGTCTGTGACTTGTCCATGAGATCCGGATAGAAGATGTTGAACTTGTAGCCTTGGACGATCTTCGGCGGCGGATTGTCCATGTCGTAGTGCGTCTGATTGTACTTATTCCACTCGAAGCCGGTGTGGACGCGATTGAAGTAGCGCGGCTTGCGCGGCCGATACTTGTCCGTGGCCAGCTGCGGCACCGCCTCCAGCTGCGTCTCCACACTGAACTCCGCCTCGTCACCCTGCATGCCCTTGCGCGCCTCTCCGCGCATCCGCTGCTCCTGCGGGGTTAGTTGCGGTGTTGCCTCCACACGCTCCGGATGCACCAGCTGCAAGCGCTGGCGCTGCACCCGGCGCTCATCGTCGCTGTCTGCGTAGAGGCCGCCATCGATGTTGTCCTCGTCGGCGGTTGTGAGCCGGCGGCCGGTGAAGTCCTCCTCGCGTATGTAGCTGGGTGAGTAGCTGCCCAGCTGATAGGCGCGCAGCGATTGTTGCAGCTGCCTCAGAGGACTATCCAGCTCCTCCTCCTCCTCCACCTCCTGCTCTGGCTCTTCTTCCTCTTCCACTGGCTGCTCCTCCTGCTGTTCCGCCTCCTGCTTGATGGCCAGCGGGGAAGCATTGTCCTGGGACTCCATTGCCGTTGCCACTGCCGCTTCATTCTCACACTTGAGCAGCTGCAGCTTCTCGCGCAGCAGCGCCTGGTGGCGATCCCTGAGACGCGCCCTTGCCATGTGCGCCTTCAGCTGTGAGAGCAGGCTCTCCCAGTAGCTAATGTCTACGCCGTCCGCCCGACCGCTAATCTTCGCCTCGATGCGCGTGCGCATCTCCTCCAGCTGCTTGGCATTCTTTCCGCGAAATATGTCCGCCACATCCTTGACCACGCTCTGGTGGATGCCATCACGGCGCTGATTCAGCGCATTCGCCTCGCTCAGCTGTATTTTGAGCTGCTTCTGCAGCTCGTCCTGCACAATGGTGATCATGTCGTTCCAGAAGTCAATGTGTCGGCCCTGCTCCAGCTCTTCGTACACCTTGATATCGAC
This sequence comes from Drosophila flavopinicola, assembly GCA_035042425.1. Classification (NCBI taxonomy): domain Eukaryota; kingdom Metazoa; phylum Arthropoda; class Insecta; order Diptera; family Drosophilidae; genus Drosophila; species Drosophila flavopinicola. The sequence goes on from JAWNLL010000372.1 coordinate 144,579, forward strand.
CAGCAGATCCTCCAGCTCGTCCATGTGCAGCCCGTGCAACAGCATATACGGTTCATGCATCTGCATCTCCAGAGCATCCTCCAGTGGCGTCTCCGTGCTGCCCGCCGCCACATATTGAGCCAGCAGATCGATAGGCTTGGCGCGACCATCCCGGATGCGTATCTCGCTGCGCAGGCGCGCCTGCTCCAGATGGAACTGATCCTCCTGACGCTGCCACTCGCGGAACTGCACCGCCTCCTTGGCGCGCTGCAGTTGCATGGCGTCGTCGTCCCGTGCCTGTCGCTCCAGCTCGCGCTCCTGGCGACGCTTCTTCACCTTCTCCAGCTCACGCCTGTTCTCCATCTGCTTCTGCAGCGACAGAACCTCCACTGTTTTGGTGGATAGGTTGGAGAGGCCCTCCACCTCCAGTTTTTTGCCCCAGTGAAAGGTAGAGGTCAGGTTGGAGTCACCAAAGGGATTGTCCTCATTGGAGTATGTCTGGTACTCGTTGTCCCAGCCCATGCGCTGGCGGCGACGCTGCTCCTTGGCCTGCTTCTCGCGCAGGCGACGCGAACGTTTCTCCTCGGGCGTCTCCTTGGCCTTCAGCTGCTCCTTGACGCGCTGGCGTTCCTGTTGCTCACGCAGGCGTCGCTCCTCCAGCGTCTGTATCAGCTTGATGGAGCTCATCTCGGGACTGCGACGGCGTGCGGGCGGCGCTGGCGAGGATGATGACGATGATGATGATGAGGACGAGGAGCTGTGATCCTTGCGTCGCTGCGGCTCCTTCTGCCCGTGACGTCGCCTACTGTGACTACGGCTACGCTGCTCCCGACGCTTGTGTTCATGTCTATCACGCTCTCTTTCCCTTTCCCGATCACGAGTTCCGGATATGTCCCGCTGCTTGTCGCGGCTCTGCTTGTGCTTGTGCTCCGGTGTTCTTTTTCTGTCCCGGCTGTGACTGCGCCGTCGCGATTTCTCTTTGGGCATTTTGCGCAAAATGTATTAAACGTTTGCAAAAAGTAATACACAAAGCACAATACGTTTAGATAGTAATGGCTCACAGCAGCTGCTTGCCACCGATACTTTCTTTTTATTTCTATCAATACTAACAATAATCGATATTGCTAATGCGCTCTTATCGATACTTGCGCTTGCGCCTTGTTTATTATTATGGCAAACTAGAATAATATGGTTTTTAAAATGCTATTTAATTTTGACATTAGTTTCAATAAGTACATTTTAAATGTGCATATGCCAAAAATTAAAAAATATATTTAGAGGTGGTATACATTTCATTCATTCATTGAGTCGATTTTAGAAATCTTTAAATTTGATAAAGCTGCGAGATATGTTGGCTTATCTCTATTAATTAAACAATTAAAAGAAAATTATTTATAGTGACTTATCGATTAATCGCCTTACTAAGAAAACGAAACACGATCTACTATTGTGAATAGACACTTATCGATTGATCATACGAAAAGCAACATCGCTAATTACCGAAAATAATTGCCGGTTCTGACCTTTCGAGTTGTGGCCATAAATATCGCGGATGCTATTGCCAATGCGCAATAATGAGCGAATACACGTCGGAGTTCAGTGCGGACGAGCAGGCGCTCATCGACAAAGAATTTTCTAGGCTTGCTGGTAAGCTATGGTGAAATCGCACTCAATTGCCAACTGATAAGAATCCAATGTCACGCAAATAATTTCCAGATAGCACCTACCTCGACCATGCGGGTACGACTCTCTATGCGGAAAGTCAAGTGTCCGACGCAGCGCAGCAGCTGCAGCGTGATGTGATATGCAATCCGCACACCTGTCGCGCCACCGGCGACTACGTGGATCAGGTGCGCTACAGGTGAGTGCATAATGTGCATATATCTGTGGCAGGATTTGTTTGGGGTAGGGAAATCACAGTCCAATTTCAATTTCTTGAGGATGTAGTGATCGGAATCCTGAGGACGGCTCACACTATTAACAACAGTCCCGCAGTCAATGCGGCGCAGATTCCAATCATTCCTTCTTCATTTTAAATGCATTCCCTCTTTGGAGCGAAAAGCTGACCAATATTCATGACATTCTGTTATATCCTATTCAACAAAGTTTTTGTGGTATTGCAACTTTGCAAAGTATTGAAAATGTTTCGTAGGCCATAGTAAGGTATGTTGACCCTCTTGTCACAAGTAGGATGCTACATTTACAATCAGTACAATAATGCCCTTTGCAGAATCTTGGAATTCTTCAACACCAACTCGGATGACTATCACGTTGTGTTCACCGCAAATGCAACGGCTGCATTGCGTCTGGTAGCCGAACATTTTGACTTCCAGAGCGATGGCAATTTCCACTACTGCCAGGAGAATCATACCTCGGTGCTGGGCATGCGGCAAGTGGTGCAGGCCAAGCGCATCTATATGCTTACCCAAGCGAACCTGATCGCCGAGTCGAAAGCTGCACCCGCAGCTGCAGCTGCAGCTGCTCCAACTGACCAGGCACAGTCCAATTCGCTGGTTGTCTTCTCCGCTCAGTGCAATTTCAGTGGCTATAAGATGCCTCTGGAGCTGATTGAGAAGATACAGATGGAGGGACTACGGGAGCCGGGCAAGTGCATCTCTCGCGAGCCGCAGCAAGAGTCTACGGCCAGTAACTACTATGTCTGCTTGGATGCAGCCTCGTTTGCGGCCAGCAGTCCACTAGACCTGCAACGCCATCGTCCGGACTTTGTGTGCCTGAGCTTCTACAAGATCTTTGGCTATCCGACCGGCGTGGGCGCCTTGCTGGTCTCGCAGCGCGGTGCAGCAGTGCTGAACAAACGTTTCTATGGCGGCGGCACCATCAACTATGCGTATCCGCACAGCCTGGAGCATCAGTTGCGCAGCACATTTCATGAACGCTTCGAGGATGGTACTCTGCCGTTTCTGTCCATTGTAGAGCTGCTGCAGGGCTTTCGCACGATGGAGCGTCTTGTGCCCGGACGCAGCATGGAGCGCATTTCACGGCATGTGCACAGCCTGGCAAGCTACTGTGAGCGCGAGCTGAAACTATTGAAGCATCCAAATGGAGCGCCGCTTATACAGCTGTACAATCATGCAGGCTATGCAGATCGTTGCCAGCAAGGCGGCATTGTGGCTTTTAATGTGCGCACTGAACAGGGCGATTATGTCGGCTTTGGCGAGGTGGCCTGTGTGGCTGCACTGCATCGCATCCTGTTGCGCACTGGCTGTTTCTGCAACCTGGGCGCCTGTCAGCACTTTTTGCAACTCAATGCAGATACTATGGATGCCATTTACAAGCGCGCTGGTCGCATTTGCGGTGACTACTACGATCTGCTCGATGGCCAGCCGACGGGCGCTGTGCGGGTATCCTTCGGCTACATGACACGCCTGCAGGATGTGCAGCAGTTTCTGCAAATGCTGCGATCGAGTTACCTCAACATACGACCGCAGCAGCGGCACAGTTTTATAGAACAGCAGACGGAACAGCTGCCCAAAGTGTTGCAGCAGCGAGCACAGCGTTTGCGACCACGCCTACTCCAGCTGGCCATCTATCCAGTAAAGTCGTGCGCCGCCTGCAAGCTGGAATCGTCCGAGCTGACGCCGCAAGGACTGCAGTACGATCGCGAGTGGATGATTGTCGATATCAATGGCATGGCGCTGACCCAGAAGCGCTGCACGGATCTCTGCCTGCTGCAGCCGCGCATTGTGAAGGATCAGCTGCAGCTGCACTTCAGTGGCGCCACATCGTGTGCCAGTGTGCCGCTCTCGCTGGACATTCAGGCCGCCAATTCCGCACGCTGTCGCAGCAAGGTGTGTCGTCAGCCCATCGAGGGCTACGATTGCGGCGATGATGTGGCCAGCTGGCTGAGTCAGCAGCTGGGCGTGGATGGAGTGCGTCTGCTGCGTCAGTCGACGCAACGCAGCTCACCAGGTGACCAGCAGCAGCAGCTCAGTTTGGTCAATCAAGCTCAGTTTCTGCTGGTGAATCGCGCCTCGGTGCGTTCGCTGCAGTTCGAGGAGCCACTGGACGAGACTGTGGATCGCTTTCGCGCCAACATTGTCATCGATACGACGCTGCCGTTCGAGGAGCTGGAATACACGCAGTTGCGCATCGGTGATGTGCATTTTCAGGTGGATGGCCCCTGCCAGCGCTGTGACATGATCTGCATCAATCAGCGCACCGGGCAGCGTTCCCCAGAAACCCTGACGACCATTGCCCGCATGCAGAGCGGCAAGATGCGCTTTGGCATCTACATCTCGCGGGTGTCCAGCGAACTGAATGGACACAAAGAGCAGCAGCAGCAACTGGTTTGTGGCGATGCCATTATTGCTAGTTAGTTAGTTACACATATGTATGTACATACATACATACATCACATACATCACATACTATACATCACTAGACATTACTAGGTGACAGTGATCGCTCGCAAGTTCAGTAATTTGTATCATCATTTTCAATGTCTTTAATTTGTCTTTTGTTATCATTTGTGGCATATAATAGTCATAAATATTTCAATGAATGCTTTCTATAGAAATTTCCAATTGTGTATATTATAGTCATCATTTTTGCATTTAAAGCCGAAAGTAATTGAAGAATTCCGTCTCATTTTCGAGCGACCATTAAATATAATATACACATACACATAATATAAATATTTCACATGTAATTTGATTGATTTACTTAAGTGCAACAGTAATTGTATATTTCACATGCAATTTATCAGAACTTTGATGTGTCACAACTCTATATTGTTTACATTTACAAACAAATAAATAAAAATTTATTAAAAATGCTCAGCTTTCAGTTGTCTCTCGAGATAGAGCGAGTGAGTAGCCTTTCGATCATGTCTTACTTGGCTATTTTTTATAACTGTAAATATAGTTTGCAGGCGATGACGAAATAGCAATTATCATAGTTTAAATAACGGAGATATAATCATATGCATGCAGTTCGGGAATAGAAAATAACTATATGTAAGTCAATTTCATGAAATCGATTATGCATGTTTAGTGTAATTTAAGCCTTTTTAAAATACGCGCCATTCAACTCAAATCTATCGACAGCAATCGATAGACACATTCGCTTGTGGAAGCGACTGCCAACGGCTTTGAGCCGTCTATGTCAATAAAGTGCCGTTAGTACACAAACGAACCTGCTGGCGAACGGACGAGCAACGGCGAGAATAGCAAGCAAAAGGAAACGGACACACACACACGCGCACGCACCGAGTGTGGAAGCAAAATGGTGTGAGACCAAGAGCAAGAGCAAGAGAGAGAGAGAGAGAGAGAGTGAGTGAGGGCCCACAAAAGTATGCAACACAATGAACTGAGCATAACGGGGGAGCCATCAAAATTTTCGTCCGTTTATTTGGCAACAAAATCAACAACAACAACAACAGCAGCAGCAGCAGAAGTGGCAGCAACAACAACGACGAGCAGCTGAAATGTGAAGCATCAGCATTAATCGTTGTGTGCACAAATACATATGTACATACATACATATATGTATATGTATGCTCGTTATTTACTCGTATTTTCATACAAACACATATATGTGTGCAAAATGCGTAATTATTTTTGGACAACGCTTTTAAAACCACTACAACAATAATTGGAGGAAGAAGAGCTACAGCAACAGCAACAAGAAGCAGAACAACAACAACAGCAGCAGCAGCGAAACACACAGCAGCCGCAGCGTGTGTGTGTGTGCGTGTGTGTGTGTGCATATGAATTTACACACATGCATATGCATGTGCATGTGTGTGTGTGTGTGTTTGTGTGTGCGTAGCTAAAGTTTATACGACAAAACTAAGCCAACAAATGAATACAACGAATATAAATTTTTATACAATTTAATTTTCTGCACAACCAACGAAGTTAACGCATATAACAATTGATACAAAATAAATAAATAAATAAAGGAAACCAAAACCAAACAGCAGCTGGGACAAAGCTAGAGCGAGAAAGAGCGCGCGCGAGAGAGAGAGAGAGCATAGAAATAGAGCGAGCGAGTGAAGAGAGCGAAACTAACAACGACGACGCATAAACAACAAAAAAAAAAAACTGAAACTGAAAATATTTGCCCAAAGCATTACATACCTACATACATACGTACATACATACATACATACATACATACATATATAAGAGCCCAAAGCGTTGTGGCGCTAAAACGAGCAGCAGCAGCAGCAAGAAGAAGAAGAACAGACGGTAGCAGCAGTAGCAGCAATCGAAATCCTGGGGGTTAACAGCGAAGCACGTCCGACGACCACCTAAAATGAATATGCTACACAGTTTCGGCAGCGGTGGCGCCTCCAACGCCAACAGCGATGCCACCAGCGGTGAGTGTGAACAAAAACCATTTGTAGCTTTTTCTTTTCGTCAACAACAGCAACAACAACAACAACAGCAACAGCAACAGAGATAGCACTGTCAATTACATACATATTTACCCATACACATATACAATATTTAGTATATATATAGCTCTATATAAGACATCAATATAGTATGTATGTATGCGCTTGTGTACAGCTGTATTGTTGATGATTCGAAAGCGAGCGTCGGCAGCTGAAGGTGAGAAAACGAAATGAATTTGCTTTTTCCTGCAAGACAAGACAAATGCGGAGTATAAGCAAACTTTCGCATCACAACTTTTGTAATCAATGTGTGTGTGTGTGTATGCACACTTACTATGTGTATACGCATGTGTATGTGTATGTGTGTATGTACCTGTTTGATATATGGCCAAGTTACAATGCCGTCTTAATACCGGTAAGCTTTTTGTAGCATACTTCGCAGGCGCATATCGAATATGGCAAATAAATCAAAGCAAATTATGTAGAGTATTGAGACTGTTAACGCAGCCCATAAATAAGGTAAGTAGTTTGATATGATATTCTGACAGTAATTCATTAGCTTAAGTGCTTACTTACATCGCAAGCTGCTTACAGCCACATGAATTCAAACTCTGATAGCATTATCTAAATTGATAACATTATCAAGCTATATACATGTATATACCTTATGATTTTAGCTTTACATAAAATAAAGAAATTTTTTTTTATTTAACACATTATATTCATTTAGGAAAATATTATTTTTTAAATTAGGTATCGCTAAATTTTATTGTTAATCGATTGTGAGTCATGTCAGGATTAGTATAAAAACCGTATGCAAAGTGATTTACATTTGATGTCTTAAATCAATGGCAAAAAAGAACACAATTTGTACATGCATAGTGCCAGAGTCCATGGAAGTATCCCACTCAGCATTCCCTTTCTCATAACTTTTCCAAAACCCTAACCTTTAGCTTAAGTCATTTTGATAATGGCCCACCCTTTAGACTTAATCCAAGTCCTGAGCTTGTGCATTTGCCAAAACCAAATATTTCGAAGAAGAATTAAAATTGTAAGCATATTTTTTTTGTGAAAATTAAGAAATTTATTTCTTGTTTTTTTATACCCAGAACCCATTAAAAATGGGTAAAAAGGGTATAATGGTTTTGTGCAAAAGTATGTTACAGGCATAAGGAAGCAGCTCCGACCATTTAAAGTATATATATTCTTGATCAGTATCAACAGCCGAGTCGATCTAGCACAGACTGTCCGTCCGTCTGTCTGTCCGTCTGTCTGTCTGTCCGTCTGTATAAACTAAAAGAGCTAGAGACATATTTGGAATATGAGTTCTCGTAGTCCCGGTACAGTACAAGTTTGTTGCATTATATCGATAACTCGTCCCGTTAAAAAGTTATCGATACATTTCGATTTCAGACCAGTGTTTTTGGGCCATAACTTGAAAGGTTTAATAGCTAGAGGACCCAAATTTAGTATGTATATTCTCGAATAGCATACATAATACCGTACCCCCATCTCCCCAGAAGTGAAAAACACTAATTTTTCAAGGTATGACCTTGCAATTTGGTTTTTATGGCCAATGTTATGTCCAGAAAATTTCATAAAGATCGGGCACTAAACACAGAAGTTATTTAAGACTTACATTTCCATAGTGTGGAGCCATGCGAAGAAGTTAGTCTGCTTAAACTGCTTGCACTGCTTGCAGTATGTATGTGTTTGTATGGATGCGCATTGATTGGTAAGTATGAACGGATGTTAGGACTGGGTTCAGGGTATCTCCTAGTCTGGCACTCCCGACTAGAGCACTCTTACTTCTTTTCATTAAATGTGGGTGACGCAATTATGCCATCCCAAAAATTCCATCTAAAAAGAGTTTCAACTTTTTTTCCCCATTCGAATTTTTGAAAATTCCGTAGTTAGTTAGTTAGTTTTGTATATTTGTGTATTGATATTCAGAGTTTCAATAGTATAAACGCATCTTAGCATCAATTTCATGTTCGGTGCACATTCCATTGAATCGCTTGACGTTTTCTCGGAATTCAAGAAGCAAAACAATAATAATAATAATAATCACTATAGAAGTGCAGCTAAATCACTTAAGTTCTTTGCTTGCGTGCCGCATGTATTGTTATATGCCCTGTTGCGCTCACAATTGGCTACTTAGTGGTGCAGTCAATGCATAATGCGAGTAGTGCACTAATTGGCATCAATGCCGTGAGTGCACTTGAAACTGGATGCTTTATCTGCCTCAGCTGTGCACTCCAACAGACAACAGACAACCCACGCCACCATTACCGGTCCACTAAATGTGGCAGCCAATTAAATTACGCATACTTGCAGCTTGTTGCTTGTCAGAGGGGGGACAGAGAAAGAGCAAAATGCAAAAGTTCATGGCCACGTGAGCGAATTTGCATTCATCACTTCCACGTTGCCTGCCAGCGGCGCGTGTCCTGCCACGCCTCCCCCCCACTGCCGCCCCCTGCCGCAAGCCTTTGTCAGGCTAATTGAGCGAATATCGGTTTTTAATGACAGGCTTGCGTACCGGTAATTGCATTCGCGCTGCTCCACCTTCTCCTTCTCCACCTGCTCCACCTTCTTGTCGTCCTCCTCCTGTTCGCTAACATGTTTATTATGGCATTAAAGCTGGCACACTGTTGTCGCCTGCAATCACAATTCGCCCCCAGTTGCCTTTGAGCGCAGCTGCATTTAATATTTAACAAATTGGCTGGCCAATTGAAGCAATCTGAAACGCGTTCGCAGTTTGCTGTTCATGGCCAAGGTGCCACAACACAATCACACACACACACACACACACACACTAGTCGACTACTCTCTCTCTCTCTCTGTCTCTGTCTCGCTTTAGTTGCTGCTGGGTGGCAAACATATGTTTGGGTCCAGCTTCCATTTGCAATATGGCTCTGCCAAATGGCAAGGGCGCCAGCATGTGTGAGCTGACAGCAAATTAAAGGCATTGCTCATATTTGCCATCCTGCTCACTCCACAATCGAAGTGGCCCGCGCGCTGCGCCAACAGTTGCCGTCTCGCTCGCACGCAGCGCGCCTCTCATCAGCTGTTTTATGTTGTTCAGGGTCAAGAGTGTGCGTCGCAGGTGTAGAAAACACCACGCATCCACCCACAGCTAACATAGCACACCCTGTGCTGGGTACACACATTGTCTAGTTTACGATTCACGAACGCTTTTCTTCCTTCTCCATTTTCACTCTGTACGCGCGCGCGTGTGCGTGTGTGTGTGTGTGTGTGTGTGTGTTGTTGTTTTTGTTTTGCACTGCCTTTGGCAAGTCAAGGTTACGAGTGCTCCAGCTCGGCTGGCGGTCCTGTCTTGGCTTCCTATTAATTAAACTGTTCTATGCATAAGTTTAATGGCTGACAATTTGCATTCATTCCCGCTGAAAGTCAAATACGGTTATTATTATTTTACTGTTTACGGCACAAAAACTATCGACACCGCTTTAACATATACTTATCTTGCTTCAAAATGTAGCAATCAATACGTATTATGACAGATTGTCATAATAAGTTGATAGTTTGTAATAATAACCTATAACTGAAATCAATTGATACTAGGTTGGTATCACTTCATTTGCGTTGAGTATCGGTTGGGTGAGCACTTTGTGTTATATATCCCACTTTATATTTATATTCTTTATAAGTTCGGAAACTATCAGCTCAAACTTAAAATTTTGGGCTGCTCTTTTATTTATTTATTTATTTCCTCACTATCCTAGAGCTACAATATTAACTTATATTTAGGGCACAACGTTTTAGGATATAAATCTTAACAAGGCAATTTAATAATCAGGTTTAAAAGATATCTGATGTCTGTTTATGATTAAGAATTCGAACCAAATTGTCGTTAGACATATTTTTAGTTTTAAATCGGATCGATTTGTATCCTAACGTTTTCAGCACTCTAACAAGAAAATAATAATAAATGCACTTTTTTATTAATTTATTTATTGTTGACTATTGACAGCCGACACAAAAGAGTTTATATAAAATTATAAAACATTTTAAAGTATCTAAAACATTTAAATACAATTTCAAATATTAAATTAAAGATATAATGTTAAAATTACGTAAAGTTCTGGGAATATTAATAAAAGATTAAAATATTGGCCCACCATTTGTTGCAAGGATTGGGGAAAAGAATTCAAGGCTTTATCCACCGCCATTGGTGAAAAACGAATGAAATTGCTGACGTTTTAGGCAAAAAAAACCATTAGCTTATCATTAATATTTATTGAAAATCAAATTAGATTGGAAGAGAGGTGGAAAAATAGTTTGTGGAAAATATATAATGATTGGCAATAGTCTTTAGATGTGGAATGCCACTGTTGCACAAAGAGCTTATAAACTAGTCTAATGTGAAATTGGATTGCCATGTCACGTAGTTGCTGGCCCAAAAATCATTTCCATCTTATTTCCATTGTAATTGGAAGCGCGCCTTTTGCGCTCGATGTGTGCGTATGCCATTAGCATATTTGTGAATACATCCTTGGAGAGGATATACATGCACAAGTGGGTACATCGTTGATAAGGACGATTTGTGCACAGAGCAAGCAGCAACGAAATTGACAGTGATGGCAAAATGATTGACATCGGTCTGGCGACCAGTTCCAGTTCAAACGCACTCCCAATGGGCAGACTGGAAACGGCTAACGGCTAACGGCTAACGGGCAACGGGTTGAAGCGCATTTGGCTATGCCATCAATCACTCCTGACCAGGGGCGGGGCAGGGGCGTAACTGTAATCTGTAATCTGTATATGGAGTTGCGTTTTTTATGTTTGACTACTAAAACAAGCTAGTTGGCGAGTAATATAAAGCAAATGGCATTTGTTAGTGACTAAGTGCAGGTTGTCCTTGTACAACTGAAAAGCATTAAATATATAACAAAGCTATATATTTTTTAAACACATTGAATCAGATTCTTGTTGAACGTTTTATTTTAAATTTAGCGGCCTCAGAGCTGGATGCAAATGTTTTAGCCCAGAAATAAAAATTAATCTCTATAAAAATATGTTTATACTCTTTTCCAAGGGAGTAGTATATTCACTTTGTGCTTAAGTGTGTAATGCATAGAAGGAAGCTACGGAGACCCCCAAACGTTACCTCTAGTATGCTTTGAATGACTAAACAAATTGATCTGTCTGTCTGTATGCATGGTATCTAGTCCCTCAGTTTTTGTGCTATCGTGATGAAACTTTGCACATAGACTTATTATTCAATGGGACAGCACCTTGGACAGAACCGGCCGGATCGAACCACTATATCTTATAGCTGCCGATTGCCGTAAGGTTCGCAAAGAGCATAAAATCTTCGAATATAATTCTTCTCCACTTGATTTATTGTCTTTTTCCCAGTTTACATTTGTATTTTACTCTTTATGTCGAACTGTTGGTAACTAGAACTAAATTGTGAAACAATAGCGCTTCGAGTATCAGTTGTAATTCGAGCTCAATACTATTGCTTAAAATTGAATACATCACAATTTGGTGAGTTGTTCTGGCAATAAATCAACTTTCGACCAGATGTAAGAGTATCTTATGATGTTCTCTCACTCAAAGTCTCTATAAATGAATATTAATTTAAAATAATGTTCATTATACAATACATAATTTTAAATATTTCTTATGTGTAAACTACTAAGTCGCAATTAAATAAACATATAAATAAATAAAAAAAAAACCGAAATATTATTGATATATATGTAATAGTTTGAATGCATTTTGAAATATGCAATATCAATAAGCTAGATTTATATTGAAAATTCGCAAATCGAATTATTCTCATAATTGATCAAAAATCGGAGCAAAAAGAGATAATGCTTTGAAGTCCCACCTGTTTTTTTTCTAATTGCTCCCATCAAAAAAGCCAGTTTTGGCGGAATAAAAGCGACTAAGGCCATGCCACTCATTAGCATATATGGACATACATATGTGGCATCGAAGATTGCAAATGACATGGGAGTTGGGGGCTTCAATGTGCACTTTTTGGTCAAGTTTTCCATATTAAAATCGCGTTCTTGTGTCTGTTGTTTTTTATCTTTTTAGCGGAATGCGAGCTGAAGGAGCGTCTGATTGCGAGCGTCAAGAAGGAGGTGAAGCAGCTGATGGAGGAGGCGGTCACCAAGAAGTACGTGCACGAGGAGAGCAGCTCGGTGACCTCGCTCTGCGGCGCCGTCGAGGCCTGCCTCAGCCACGGATTGCGCCGGCGGGCTTTGGGACTGTTCAAGACCTCGTCGACGACGGCACTTATACAGAAGATAGCGAAGATCTGTCCCGAGGCGGACTATGTGACCCGTCGTCTGCTGGAGCTGGAACTGGCCCAGGAGAGCCATGCGGTCAGTGGCAAGCGCTCCTCCTCCAGCAGCGATAGCATCATCAAGCCCAAGCTGCTAAGCAAGGGCAGCGGCAGCAGCAGCTCCGTGACGACCATCAATACGGTCGTCTCGACGGCGGGCGCCAACGGAGCAGCAGCACCGCTGGGCAAGTATCTGTGGATACGCCTGGCTCTCTACGAGAAGCGCCTGGCTAAGATCATTGAGCATCTGGTGGGCAATGCGCAGAGCTACTACGATCGCGAGGCGCTGGTCGCCGATCCCGATTATGGCTCCATACTCAGCTCCCTGCTAGTGGGTCCCTGTGCCCTGGAGTTTACGCGCGCCAAGACTGCCGACCACTACTGGTCTGATCCCTGTGCCGACGAGCTGGTAAGTTTCAAGACAATTTCCCTGCATATGTCTGTTTCTTATTTATAATTTAATTTGCATTGCATCTACACACTCGTAGCACTAAAAGAAAATTGTGTATGTTCTTTTTATTTTTTATCAATTAATTACAAGTTTTATTTATGTGAATTATAAACATTGCCCGTAGCGTCAAATCTAGTAAAATCGTTCAGAAAATAAAACGCAGCTCTAAGAACTATTTGCTAATATCGAAAGCTCTTACACTTTGAAAAGTTGAATGCTGCTTAAAATATCTCTGTCTGTCTGTATGTACGCAAACTAGTCCCTCAGTTTTTGAGCTATCGCGACAAAACTTTGCACAGACACTTATTATTTAACAAGACAGCACTTTGGTCAGAACCGGCCGGATCGGACCACTATATCTTATAGCTGCCATACAACTGGCAATGAATTAAATATTCTTAGAACAAACAAAAATAAAATGTAACGCGACAAAGCGATTTTGTACAGCATATGAAATTTCAGTGGTAAAGTTGCCAGAGTGAAATTGCCTTAAGGTTGCAATTTTAAGAACATCGTCTGAAATTCTAATCGCGATATACCTTAATTCATAAAGGCAATTTTTTTAGTTGTATACTAATATTATTTTTAGCTTGGCAAAAAAATATCGTTTTACTCAACCTTTTTAAATCCTGTTGCGTATTTAATTCCAAGTTAAACCGTAAAAGGCCCACTCTCCGAGATGGAATTGCTTTCAGTTATTGGCAGTTATATTTAAGAATTTATTTCAATCTTATTTTCAAAAATACACAAAGTTGGCTAATGAATTATTTTCATTTATTGTGAATTCAATTTATAACCATGTAAAGTGTTATTTTGATTTTTCTGTTTTTTTTGTTGTCACTCTTTCACACATTTACGAAATTTAACGAATATTATCTGTGTGATTTTTGGTTGTGGTAATTGTGGCAATCGCGTTAATCTGATCATTTGCCTCATCAATTCCATCTTCCAGAGCAACGGTCACTATACCCATTTTCAATGTCGTGAGTCCTTTGGTGTTTGTCATTTGAATACGACGGGAGCTCTGGTTGCGATTGATACCTCTGTTGAGGGTCACAGTAGGTTTGACCTCCGGGATGTTGCGAATTGCTGGCATTGTCTGCTTTTGTGATATCTGACAATCAAGAAGAAATTTTTCGTTACTTGTGTAAATTTCTTTTTTGGAACTTGTTTCTTTAGACCAGTTAGATCTGCTCTGTTGCGAGCTGTGTTTTGGAATGAATGTTTTCCGTTCTATACTTTACTAAGACCTGTTTGAATCTCGAATATTTTTCTCAGCTTGCTTGGATCCAAATAAAAAGCAGTTACAGTTTAGTACGGTGCTATTTAAAAAAAACAAATATATGGAGTACAATTGTTAATGAAGCTAGTTAGCTAATTAGTTAATAGTCTATGGCATTTGAGTGCCAATTGATAATATATAGTTTTATGCACTGTACAAAAATGAACATACAATTTTCCAAAAGAAAAGTCAAAATCACAATCCCCTTCTAGTAACTACGATGGAGTTAATCTATCTGACCTGAAGTGAAGAGGCCATGAAGATTTCACATATCAAACACTTTATTTATATTTTTTAATTTGTATTAAATATTTAATTGCAAGTACTACAAGTGATATTTATAAAAGAGGTCAGCAGTGACTACAATAAAAATTGGTTACATATTTTGATTGCATTATTTTTGAATTCAAAATTAAATTAAGCTTTCATTATTTTAGTAATTTTCTTCATTTTTTTCGTTCTCTCTGTTTGCAACTTTTTTTGCATTTTGAACGTACTCGGCAAGATGTATGCAATCTGTTTTCTAAACTTTAGCGTTTGTTTGCTTAAATTAATAATTTTTTTCTCTCTGATACCGAAGATATTCATGCTATTCCATCATGCTGTCCGTCTGTCTGTCTGGACGAACGCAAGTTTCTTCGACGCAATTGAAGATAGAGACTTGAAATGTGGTCTATTATACTTGTTGTTATATACTTCACTCGAAGTGTTAGGAGTTTGTGCCACGCCCACGCGGAGGCTGATAGAATGTCAATATGCCTCAGATCTCAAATCGATAAAACGTAAAATATACATTCCACAATGTTAAAGCTAGTTGTATCAAATTTGTTAAGTAGATGGTTGTTAGCCTCTTCAAAAATTAGATCCAGGAATCCCTGGCCACGCCCACTATAACGTCCCCTAGCCATCCCGCCCCACAAATCTCGGAAGCCTATATGTACCACAGTCTTGGAGCTAGAGTCACCATGTTTGGAATATATATTACTGTTGGAATCAGTGTAAGCAGTCGGTTATGTCTGAGGGCAACGTTCTTTATTGTTTCATATCGATTCTTTATACATTCGACTTTAAGGCAATCCGTTCGTCCTTTTACTTTACTCACTTTAATCATCTCTGCTGCGTTCCTCTTTTCAGGTGCAGCGCCATCGCATCAGCTCGGGCAACCGCACGCCGCCCACTTGCCATCGGCCCATCATCAATTTCAAGCGCAGCCTGCACACCAGCTCGGAGGACACGAGCAGCGGCAGCTTCAAGGCCTGCTCGCCGGCGAGCGTGGCCAAGGACTATGTGGAGTCGCTGCATCAGAACTCGCGCACCACTCTGCTCTATGGCAAGAACAATGTGCTGGTGCTGCCCAAGGATGTGGCCGAGCCGATGCCCGGCTACCTCAGCCTGCACCAGAGCGTCCAGTCCCTGACGATCAAGTGGACGCCCAATCAATTGATGAACGGCTACAACGATGGCGATGGCAGCGACAAGAGCTTCTACTGGGGCTATGCGCTCAACATCAATGTCGACGAGATTGTCTATGTGCACTGCCATCAGAATCGTGGTGGCGACACCGGCGGCACCATCATTCTAGTTGGCCAGGATGGCGTCCAGCGGCCGCCCATACACTTTCCGGAGGGCGGGCATCTGCAGGCGTTCCTCAGCTGCCTGGAGACGGGTCTGCTGCCACATGGACAGCTCGATCCGCCACTTTGGTCACAGCGCGGCATTGGCAAGCTCTTTCCCTGGCCCAAGAGCGTTAGACGCCACATTCTCCCCTCGGTCATGGAATCGTCCATCGACGAGACGCCCATTGACTATGTCTTTCGTGTGGTCAGCAAGAGCCAGCACGAGGAGTTCCGTAAGTAGCAGCACTCTGAGAAGAAAAACATCATTTTGTACTTGAATCTAGGGCAAAGGTTATCGAAATTCGATTAATAGGAGAGAAATTCTCCTTTCAAGAAGGTTTCTCTGTTAACCCGAAATTTCTAATTAAATAATTCAATATGCTTTTTTCTCATTTCACAACAATTCCGTTATGAAAATATACCCAAGTATTTCTTAAATTAGGAACATGATCAAAAAGAGTAAGGTCTTTAGCTCTTAGTTCAAGTACCCAAGCTCTAAAATCAATCCTCATATTATCTGAAAATAATCTAAATACCAGATATTTCTGAAGTTAAGCAATATATTACTTCAATTCATATATTTAGTTGTTGTTTCATGTTTTCAAATGAGCTAATGAGCTAAAATCAAGAATTTATGTACTCAATTTGAAAAATACTTATGTTAGGTTAAAAATTCTTTACTTGACTCAAGAATATTTGTTATGTATATAGCATGACTGATAAGTATTGATTTTCTTTGCATATTTAAGAGTATTTATGATGCAGCTCTTAAATCACTTGGATATGCCTTAAAAATAAAACTTAATCAACATTATTTAAGAATTCAAGCTTTTCCATTAAGAACTTGAACGTTTTGTACTTATTTTAAGTCGAAAAGTTCGTGAGCTGAGTAGTTTGAGAACTTTTGTTCAAATTCACTAAATATGAACATAAATCAGGAATACATAAATGAATAGCCTCAAGAAATTCGATCGTTGTTGTGCTTGAATTTAGAATAAGGATGGGCTAAGTGTAATTTATAAGCCCATGCTGTCTCTTTACAGTGGCCACACATCCCATACTGGAGCTGGGTCGTTCCAGTCCGCGGCGCAAGCATCTGGGCAGCTGCTCCACCACCGGCAGCAGCGATTGCTCCAGCAAGAGCTTGTCCATTGACCAGAGCAGCAACCCGGATCCGCCATTGATTCAGGCCAGCCAAACGGCCAGCATTGAGCTCGTCTGTTCCACGATGCGTCGTCAGATCATCTCGCGAGCCTTCTATGGCTGGCTGGCCTACTGTCGCCATCTATCCACGGTGCGGACGCATCTCTCCGGCCTGGTCAATGGCCGAATTACACCGGACTGTGAGTTTTTAACTAAATACTTTTCACCTATTTTTCGTTCGTGATTTGAGTTTTCCAAAAATCTGTATACAATTTATTTAATATTGATATATATTTTTTAAGAGAGGCATTTGTCAATAATTTTGAAGCCGGTTGACAGAAGCCGGAAACTCAACTTACCTTGCACACAATTTTGATCCATTGGGTTGGATACTTGTATGTACTTTATCGGAGATCTTTAAAACTGTCTTTGTGGCTGATCGTGTGAAAACAAACAAAATAGTTTTTGCCCATCTTTCGACTGCTGGGGTGGATTTCCCAAAATTATTATTTTATATAGCACTGAAGAGAATTTTGAAGCTAATCTTCCGACCCTTAAAAACTTTCAATGTTTTATGTCAAAACAATTGGTAAAAATGTCAGAAGCCTACAAGGCCGATAGCTGGTAATTATCAGAATATTGTTTAGTCAAAAAAAAAATAAAAAAATCTTATCATTTTCAATTTCTAAAATAAGTAAAAAATAAAATAAATGTTAATTTAGAAATTATAGCACTTGATGCTGTCAAGGCTATTTTTTTATACCCTGAACCCATTAAAAATGGGTAAAAAGGGTATAATGAAGTTGTGCAAAAGTATGTAACAGGCATAAGGAAGCATCTCCGACCATATAAAGTATATATATTATTGATCAGTATCAACAGCCGAGTCGATCTAGCCATGTCCGTCTGTCTGTCCGTCTGTCCGTCTGTCTGTCTGTATGAACACACAGATATCAGAGACTACAAGAGCTAGAGACTTCATATTTGGAACATAAGTTCTCCTAATCCCGGGACAGATCAAGTTTATTAATTTATCGATAGCTCGTCCCGTTCAAAAGTTATCGATAAATTTCGATTTCAGACCAGCGTTTTTTGGATATAACTTACAAGTTATAAGAGCTAGAGGCCCCTAATTTGACATGTATAATCTCGAATAGCATACACATGAACAAATTTTTTACTTTTTGGATACCACCCCCCAAACCCCCCAAAAGTTAAAAAAACGCATTTTTGAAGGTACGACCTTGCAATTTGGTTTGGTCACACATATTATTGACAATTTTTTGCCCCAAAAATTTCAATAAGATCGGACGATAAACACAGAAGTTATTTAAGATTTAACTTTCCATTATGTGGGGCTCAGCGAAAAGCAAGCTAACTGCTTAGACCGCTTGCACTGCTTGTACTGCTTGTACTGCAGCATGTGTGTGTTTAGATTAATATGAATGATTGTAAGGACTGGGTTCAGGGTATCTCGTAGTCGGGCACTCCCGACTAGAGCACTCTTACTTGTTTTTTTTATTTATTGTCGACTATTGACAGTCGACACAAAAGAACTTTTATAAAATTATAAAATATGTATGTATGTAAAACATTTAAATAAGACTTAAAATATTATTTTAAAGATGAAGTTAAAATTTCGTTAAATTTTGGGGATATTAATAAAAAAATTAAAACATTGAACCAATCAAACCACAAAATAATACAATTTTTTTTAGTAATTTGTTAATATAGAAAAGAAAAAAATATCAATTTAAAGTTAGTATATTAAATGGAGTTTCTACATTATTATTTATTTATTTTCATCATAGCGTTACAAGCTTAACTTATATTTAAAGGACTAGGTATAAGTTAGCAAACGAGTTGCTTTCGTCTTTCAGCTTACGCTTTCCGTTAAACCGAAGTCAATCAATCAATCAATCAATCAGTCAGTCAGCATATACAATTTGATCACTCTCTTGCAGTGGCCGCGGATGAGGAGGGTCTAACCCGTCAGAAGTGGGAGGCGATGCATGTGGATGGCGTCGTCGCTGGCGAACTGGAGCTGTATCGTCTGGTCTACTTTGGGGGCGTGGAGCACGAGCTGCGCAAAGAGGTGTGGCCCTATCTGCTGGGCCACTATGCGTTCGGCTCGACGCCGGAGGAGCGCCAGAGGCAGGACGAGACCTGCAAGCACTACTACGAGACAACAATGAGCGAGTGGCTGGCCGTCGAGGCGATTGTGCGACAGCGGGAGAAGGAGAAGACAGCGCTGGCCGTGGCCAAGCTGAGTGCGGAGCAGGCATGCCTGGCGGCCAACGCCCGTGCAGATGAGCTGCTGCCCAATGGCAGCAGGCAGCGGGAGCGGCACCACCATGATGAGCTGGTTGAGGATGAGCTGGCTGAGGGTGAGAACGATGTGTTCGATGACAACGACTTCTCGGACATATCCGATCCGGGTGATGAGTACGATGACGAGGAGCAGTCGCCAGGGCAGCATGATGAAGTTGTTGCCGTGGACACAACTGAGCCGCCGCAGCTCTGTGAGCAGGTAGTTCTGGAGTTCCAAAACATTGATGACATGGAACCACTGCGTTTGCAGGAGAACTGCTTTGCCGACTCCGAGAACGAAGGCGATATGGGCTTGACACTGGACGGCAGCGGCAATATACTGATGCTGAGCATTAAGAGCTCACCATCCACCAGCAGCTACGAGACGGTGGGCAATGAGTTTGCCGACCTGGCAGAAGCAGCTCAAGAAGCAACCCAAGATTCGGATGTCGATCGTTGCGGCCAGCTGAGCAAGTTTCACAGCGCCGACGATGTGCGTCATGATGAGGAGCATCCGGCAACGGCAGTCATTATCACGGAAGCCGCATCGCTGGACGATCTCGATGTGCAGTGCAATGACGATGAGCCCACCGAGGAGTTTACCTCACGCAAGACCAGTTTGATGTCGCCCCTCAACGAGGACATCACAGTCGTCGCCTCGCTGGATGCCCTGCAGGAGCCAAAGTCCGCCTGCGTCTCCCCGGCCAGCTCCAATGGCGGCGTCTACAGCGTGGAGCTACTCGAACAGTTCGGCCTGAATCTGCACCGGATCGAGAAGGATGTGCAGCGGTGCGATCGCAACTATTGGTACTTTGCCAGCGAGAATCTGGACAAGCTGCGCAATGTGATATCGACGTATGTGTGGGAGCATCTGGACGTTGGCTACATGCAGGGCATGTGCGATCTGGTCGCTCCGCTGCTGGTCATCTTCGATGATGAGTCGCTCAGCTACAGCTGCTTCTGCAAGCTCATGGAGCGCATGATCGAGAACTTTCCCAGCGGTGGTGCGATGGACATGCACTTCGCCAATATGCGGTGGGTAACAGCGTTCTAACAATGTCAAACAATATATATCACTTATTCGAATTGCTAGTGCTGCACTAGTTAATTAACTGATTTATATACAATTAAACTATGATTTACTTGTTAGACCTATTTTTGTTTGGTGGATATCTTATTATTCCTTTTCGATTCTTTCAATCCATCTGTGGTATTCTTTATTTAGGACTTTCTAGTTTTGTTCTAGATTGATTCTTGTTTTGAAATAATAGTAACAAAAGGTACAAGTCACTTGATTGACTTATTTAATATTATTTGTCTTAAGTCGAATATTCTGATTTGTTTGTATGTATTGTATTTATATTTTTTGTAAAGATTATCAAATTATATTAATACAAATGATATATATGTATCCTTGTGATGCCTTTCAGCTCGCTCATTCAAATACTCGACTCAGAGATGTACGACTTGATGGACTCGAATGGCGATTATACACACTTCTATTTCTGTTACCGCTGGTTCCTCTTGGACTTTAAGCGCGAGCTCATCTATGACGATGTCTTTGCCACCTGGGAGGTCATCTGGGCTGCCAAGCACATTGCCTCCGGGCACTTTGTGCTCTTCCTGGCGCTGGCCCTACTCGAAACCTATCGCGACATCATTCTCTCCAACAGCATGGACTTCACGGATGTCATCAAGTTCTTCAATGGTATTCTATATATATATATAGATGTATCATTTATATACTACTATGTTTCACTTTGTAATTTCAGAAATGGCCGAACGTCATAATACGCAGTCGATACTGCAGCTATCACGCAGTCTCGTCCTGCAATTGCAGACAATAATTGAGAACAAATAAGTTTCGGAAGTGGCACACACGACTTGGAGCTGAAAATGGAAATGGAAATGGAACTGGAACTGGAACTAGACCTGGCACTAGCTTTGTTGTCTGTATTATCTGTGTGCGCATGTGTGTGCGTGTGTGTGTTGTTGTAGTAGTAGTAGTAGTTGTAGAGAGGTGTAGTTGAGTGTGATCCGCAGCAGCTATAAATTAGCAGTTTGTAGGCTCAACTAAATCGGCTAGCTCTCGGTTCTCAGTCACATGCAATGCATATAGCATCCGTACTTCCCGATCAGTATTGGATTCCATACATATATATATACATATATATATATATATATATATGTAGTAGAGAGCACATACGAATTGCATACTAGTTATACCCTTTGGGTTCACAATCGTACTCACAAAATTACAAATTAAGGGCAAGCTGCTAATGAACTACATATTTAGAGAGTCTAACATACATAAATATATATAAAGGGAGACGTCACCGTATAAAATGCACCGTTAGGATACCGAACGCTCTTGGGGCAGTTGTTAGTTAGTTATCTCGGTTATCGGTTATCGTTTATCGTTTATCGTTAATCAACTATCAATAATCAGTTATCTATGGGTAGAATCGATAAGTTTTCCCACTGCACGGGCTTCGTTTTTGCAATTTTTGGAATAACCGGCTGGGAATCGTTTTAGAAGCGCATCACCTCAGTACGTTGTTAACAATAAATTTATGCGAAAAACCAAAACAAAAACAAGAAACAAGTAACAAAAAAACAAAACAAAGCGAAACATTTTATTAAGTCAAAGACAAATGCATAACGAAACTAAGCCGTAAAAATTGTAGTGACCTGAAGACAAAAAACACAAACAAAAAAAAACATAATATTTATACTTATACAATATACATAAATACATACATATATATACATAAGTATATATATATATATATACATACCTATTTAGAGGCAATTACAATGCGAATGCATAATATTTATACGTTTTGTATATGCAGAGAGAGAGAGAGAGAGGGAAAGAGAGAGAGAGAGTGAGAGAGAGAGGGAGGGATGGTTGAGAGAGGGAGAGGAATATTGCATTATTATATACATATACAGCAAATACATACATATACATACATACAAACATAAGTACTAAGTGCAACGCTGTGCGTGTGGGTTTAAGGGTGGGTTTTGAACGGAACAGCTACTGTTTCGACAATTGTTAATGCTATGTTGGGGTTTGTTAACAGATCAACAGACACACCCACACACACATACATACGATTTATATATAAATGGATAACTAAATATCGCAATTGTTTATGGGGCAAAAGGTATTTAATTGGTTTTGGTGCTGCTTTTTGTACTTGACAACGGACAGCCAGTTAACTCCGATTTAGGTACATACATAGTATATATATACATACATATATCGGTTTTGCGCAGATCTGTCGCCCAGTTGTAATAGTTAATGCAGTTCTGTGTTTAGATCGCACCACTGTAGTTGATTGTGAAATGTAAAAGAAAAATGTTATTTGCTATGGTTACAATAATGTATGATATGTTAATGAGTGAATGAATGGATTGATGGAAATGCCTGTCGTAATATACAATATACATACACACATAAATATACTATCATAAATGGATTTGCATGTGTATATATATAAAATATATAGATACATATACATATACATATATTGTTATAATCAAAGCGAAATCGGGATTGTTCAATAATCAAAAAATACAAATTAAAATTTTATTCCGCCGATATCGATGGAAATAGTACTCTCAGGCATGTTGATACCCTGTACCCAACACGTACATGTAGTATATGCATATTATTGATGTTAGTCCGTTTAATGAAATTTCCGTTACACAAAACGAAGACCAAATTTCCGTTCTCCCAGTAAAATTCTAAAAAATAATATATATTATTCCCAATTATACAATGATCACAACGATCGTATAATGTTAAGTGCTTTGCAAACGTGGTACGGGGTATCCCACTAGTCGGGCATACACACGACTATGGCACATATTGATTTAGTTTTATTTATTTAGTTTTTGTGGTAAGTGCAGGCGCACCAAAAACTCCCTCCACTGGGCTAAAGGTTTGTTGTTTACACACGTGTAGTGCATATATATATATATATCTATATACAAAACATATACATACATATACCCAATAAATAGAGAAATGCGAGTAGCACGCTTTTTGTGTATAGAACACCCCCCCCCCCCCACCACACCCACCCAACCAAATTCACTCCCATAACCAAAAACAGCAACAACAACAAAAAAAAAACGAAAATAAAAATACTTTATGTGATTTCTTGTTGCTTCTTTGAATATTGATATTTTTGTAAGCGGTAAAGAAATTTTACATACAATGATAAAAACTATAAATTTATATAAAATATAAAGGTCATCCACAACCAACTAGATGCGGCGGGCTATGAGTTTTGAGTTATGCCTGCAATACAAGATGCAAACGATTTAAAGAATTCAACAACTTTTGATACACATATTCAAGGAGCGGTAATGGCAAACAACAACTCTCAGCTCTCTCGCTATATTATTATAATATGTAATATGTAGAACGTTAACACGCATGTAAGCATATGTAAAAAAAAGAAATAATATATGTATATATATATATATATATAAACATACATATAAGAAAGCATATATACAAGATATTATGAATAATATGTTATGGTTTTAAAAGCTAGAGTATGAACAAACCTCTGAGCATTTACTCGTAAATACATATGCTGACATTCGAGTGTATGTGTGCTAATGCATATGTATTCAATATATTTAACGCTACATGCATACAATGAAGAGAGCAGTAACAAATGCCATTATACATAGCTGGAGTGAAGTGAATAGACGAAATGAATACATATATTTACTATATCTACATTTACACAAACACACACACACACACACAAACATACACAATACACATATATATATATATATACACATATATATTTAAAACAAATCAAACAATGGAAAAATGATACCAATAAATGTGAAATATGCAAAATTGTTTACAACACCAAACATTAATTGTGTTAATTGCAATCGCAGCTCAGCTAAAACCCTAAATACATATCTTGGTAAGTACACCCACTGCAGTAGTTCCATACACATTCAATAAAACGTCAACACACAAAACTCTAAAATGATTGCACTGAAAGCAATTCTACATACGATTATCAAAAATGACCTCCAGAATATCTATATGCGAAAGATTTCCATACAAAACAATATAAAACAAGTGGAGAAGGATTATCTTCGGCGTGCCGAAGATTAAATACTCTTTTCGAACCTTAAAGCAATTTTTACTATTTTTCCGTGACTGCTTATTTAATTCGCAGATATTAATGTCGCATACATATACCCCTACATATAAAATAAAATATATAAAGGTATTCATGTAAACAGGGACGTTTCACTATCCGTAGCTCGTGGACGCGTCCCTTAGCATTCATAAGTGCTACCGAATTGAACAATATACAAGTTTCAGTTTTTCCAAAAAGTCAAAACTACATTACATATGTATACTACAATATACATACCAAATTTTGTGCCTGTTGCTCTTATACCTTTCAAGGCCGCTGTCGGAAATTGAATTGTCATAAAACTTAATCTGAACATACGAGAGCTTATATTCAGAATTTGAGATCCATATTTTTTTTCGCGTGTCATTGGTTTTGCCAATGAATTTAAATTTTTCTTTTGAATTATTCTATTAAAGCTACTTTATGTATGAAAAAAAAATT
Source organism: Drosophila flavopinicola (assembly GCA_035042425.1). Classification (NCBI taxonomy): domain Eukaryota; kingdom Metazoa; phylum Arthropoda; class Insecta; order Diptera; family Drosophilidae; genus Drosophila; species Drosophila flavopinicola. The sequence goes on from JAWNLL010000372.1 coordinate 169,673, forward strand.
AGAAACAATTTAGGAAATTGAAAATAAATGAATTTGACTACAGCTATTATATATTTGAAAAGAAGAATAAGAAAAAATGAAAATAAATGACCAGTCGCCGCTGGTTTCGAACCCGGGTCCTCTCGCTCACCAGTTCGCAACTTTACCCACTACGCCACAAGCCGTTTTGATGATCGCTGACAAAATCCCTTGAAGAGCAGACTGTCAAAAGCTTTCTTGTTTTGCTTTGTACTGCTTACACCAAGCAGTTTTAAGAATCGCTAACAAACTCGATTTATACTGAGCTTTTGTTTTTTCGCGTGGCATTGTTTTTGTTCTAAGCCATTGAAAGCAAATGAATTTGATTACAGTTATTATATATTTGAAAAGAAGAATAAGAAAAAATGAAAATAAATGACCAGTCGCCGCTGGTTTCGAACCCGGGTCCTCTCGCTCACCAGTTCGCAACTTTACCCACTACGCCACAAGCCGTTTCGATGATCGCTGACAAAATTGCTTGAAGAGCCGACTGTTACAAATTTCCTTCTTTTGTTTTCCTGCAACCTGCAACTCGCGTTTGTCAGCATTTGTTTTTTCGCGTGGCATTGTTTTTGTTCTAAGCTATTGGAAGCAAATTAATTTGATTACAGTTATATATTTGGAAGGAAGAAAAAGAAAAAAGTATTAAATTAACAATCAGTCGCCGCCGAGGCTCGAACTTGAACTTGCGAAACATGCGTTCGTTAGCGCGGCTCTTTACGCCATACGCCACAAACCGTTTTGATGATCGGTGGCAAAATACCTTGAAGAGCAGACTATCAAAAGCTTTCTTGCGCTTGACTTTGTTTGCTCAGACTATCAAAAGCTTTCTTGCGCTTGACTTTGTTTGCTCATATGCACCTGTTTTTTCAAAATATTTAATGACGCATATCTTCGCTGTTTATGACTCAATCGATTTGCGATTTTACCCATCGATGAGTTATATGGATGTTCAAGTGTACAAGGAAATTTAAGGCAATTGCTTTGAAAACATCGGATTTATGGCCAAAACCGACTTTGAGGTGTATGGCAGCTATAAGATATAGTGGTCCGATCCGGCCGGCTCCGACCAATGTGCTGTCCCCTTGAATAATAAGTGTCTGTGCAAAGTTGCATCGCGATAGCTCAAAAACTGAGGGACTAGTTTGCATACATACAGACAGACAGACAGACAGACAGACAGACAGACAGACAGACAGACAGACAGACAGACAGACGGACATGGCTAGATCAATTTGTTTTTTTTTTATAAGCATATTGGCAGTAACTTTTGGGGGTCTCAGACGCTTCCTTCTATGCGTTACAAACTTCAGGACAAACTTAATATACTATTTTCTTCGAAAAGAGTATAATAATGTTTCTTATTTATTTTATTTGCAATCATAAGCGTTTTCTTCATGGAGTCATGAAACTTCTACAATCTGAATAAAAACCTTAAAAATTAATATAAATTTCAGCAATTTAAGTTCATAAAAAATGTTTGGCATAGTGAAGAATACAAATTTTATATTTGTATGTACACAATTATAAAATACGCGACATTATATGCCATATTTTTGTACACTTTTCGAAGAAAATAGTATATTAAGTTTGTGCTGAAGTTTGTAACGCATAGAAGGAAGCGTCGGAGACCCCCAAAAGTTACTGCCAGTATGCTTAGAATGACAATACAAATTGATCTGGCCATGTCCATCTGTCTGTCTGTCTGTATGTATGCAAACTAGTCCCTCAGTTTTTGAGCTATCGCGATAAAACTTTGCACATACACTTATTATTCCAGGGGACAGCACATTGGTCGGAGCCGACCGGATCGGAACACTATATCTTATAGCTGCAATACAACTGGAAGTCGGTTTTGGCCATAAGTCCCATGTTTTTAAAGCTATCGCGATACAACTTTGCACAGATACTTATTATTCAAAAAGACATCACATTGGTTGGGGCCGGCCGGATCGGATCACTATATCTTATAGCTGCCATACAACTGGAAGTCGGTTTTGGCCACAAATCCCATGTTTTCAAAGCTATCGGGGTGAAACTTTGCACAGATACTTATTACTCAAAGAGACATCACATTGGTTGGAGCCGGCCCGATCGGATCACTATATCTTATACGCTATGCAACTGGCAATAAATTAAATATTCTTAAAAAAATATATATATTACGCGACAAAACGATTTTATACAGCTTATGAAATTTCAGTGGTGCAGTTGGCAGAGTGAAAATTGCCTATAGGTTCGAAAAGAGTATAAAATCTTCGCCATGCCGAAGATAAACCTTCCCCACTTGCTTATTTTTATCATAGATCAAATAGGAATCAATTCGTATATATAATAAATATAAAGCATTACGTATACGTAATGTGAAGAACACAAATTTTATATTATAAAATATGCAACATTATATGCCATATTTTTTTATTTTTATCATAGATCAAATAGAAAGTAATTCGTATATATAATAAATATAAAGCATTACGTATACGTAATGTGAAGAACACAAATTTTATATTTGTATGTACACAATTATAAAATACACAACATTCTATCCTATATTTTTATACTCTGATACCGAAGGTACTCATAGTATATTGGTTTTGTCGAATGTCCGTCAGGCCGTCCGTCTGTCCGTCTGTCCGTCCGTCCGTCTGTCTGTCTGGATGAACGCGCGTATTTCCGAAACGATATTAGATAGACTCTTGAAATCTTTTGCGTTATGATTATAGCTATCTGCTTCAGATCAAGTTTATTCCAAATTTATGCCACGCCCACTGGGAGGCTGGCAAATCGATAACATGTCGATACACCTCAAATCACAAATCGATTAAACGTGAATAACTCCCACAATTTTGAAGCTAGAGTAATCAAATTTGGTAGGTATATTGCTGGTGACCTCCCAAAAAAATTGGATCCTAGGTTAATCGGCCACGCCCATTATTACGCCCACCAGCCCCCCCTCCAAAATTAATTTGAAATGCTTATATCTCCCGCAGTTTTAGAGCTAAAGTCACCATATTTGGAATATATATTACTGGTGACGTCCTCTACAGATTACAGAAACAAAATTTCGACCACGCCCACTCCCGCCCCGTAATCGCGAAAATCGATATACATGAATGCACAATTGATACATGTATATTTCCCGCAATTTTGAAGCTAGAGTCCCCAAATTTGGAATTTAGACTAGGGCTGACCAGCCCAAAAGATTGCGTCCTGGATTTTCCGGCCACGCCCACTGGAACGCCCCCCAGCCACCCCGCCCCCACGAAACACGGAAGCCTATATCTCGCACAGTTTAAGAGCTAGGGCCACCAAAATTGGAGGATAAACTTATTGTCAGCCCCCTAAAGATCGGCAAAAATTTTGGGGCCCCGCCCCCTCCCGCCCCCAAAAATCGCGAAAATGTATATCTTCCACAGTTTTAGAGCTAGAGTCACCAAAATTGGAGGATAGACTTATTGTCAGCCCCCCTAAATATCGGCAAAAAATTTTGGGGCCCCGCCCCCTCCCGCCCCCAAAAATCGCGAAAATGTATATCTTCCACAGTTTCAGAGCTAGAGTCATTAAACTTGGAAGATAGAATTCTGGTCAGCCCCTCTAAATATCGGTAAAAAAATTTGGGGCCACGCCCCCTCCCGCCCCCAAAAATCGCGAAAATGTATATCTTCCACAGTTTTAGAGCTAGAGTCAAGAAATTTGTAAAATAGACTTCTTGTCACTCCCTCTAAAGATCGGCCAAATTTTTTGGGGCCACGCCCCTTCCCGCCCCCAAAAATCGCGAAAGCTTATATCTTCCACAGTTTTAGAGCTAGAGTCACCAAAATTGGTAGATAGACTTCTGGTCACCCTCTCTTAAGATCGACCAAAAATTTTCTGTTCACTTGCTTTCAGCTGTTCTTAAAATGGTATCAGAGTATTACGCAGTCGGCTCCGCCCGACTGCAACGTTCTCACTTGTTTATTCTTATTATTGATCAAATAGGAAGCAATACGCATACATAATAAATATAAAGCATTACGTATACGTAATGTGAAGAACACAAATTTTATATTTGTATGTACACAATTATAAAATACACAACATTCTATCCTTTATTTTTTATTCTTAATTTTGATCAAATAGGAAGCAATACGCATACATAATAAATATAAAACATTACGTATACGTAATGTAAAGAACACAAATTTTATATTTGTCTGTAAACAATTGTAAAATACACAACATTCTATGCTATATTTTTTATTTTTATTATTGATCAAATAGGAATCAATTCGAATGCATAATTAATATAAAGCATTACGTATACGTAATGTGAAGAACACAAATTTTATATTTGTATGTACACAATTATAAAACCCGCGACATCATATGCCATATTTTTTTATTTTTATCATAGATCAAATAGGAAGCAATTCCTATATATATAATGAATATAAAACATTACGTATACGTAATGTAAAGAACACAAATTTTATATTTGTCTGTAAACAATTGTAAAATACACAACATTCTATATAAAGCATCACGTATACGTACTGTTTTCAAGGAAAACAAGTAAGAGTGCTCTAGTCGGGAGTGCCCGACTACGAGATACCCTGAACCCAGTCCTTACAATCATTCATATTAATCTAAACACACACATGCTGCAGTACAAGCAGTACAAGCAGTGCAAGCGGTCTAAGCAGTTAGCTTGCTTTTCGCTGAGCCCCACATAATGGAAAGTTAAATCTTAAATAACTTCTGTGTTTATCGTCCGATCTTATTGAAATTTTTGGGGCAAACAATTGTCAATAATATGTGTGACCAAACCAAATTGCAAGGTCGTACCTTCAAAATGCGTTTTTTTAACTTTTGGGGGGTTTGGGGGGTGGTATCCAAAAAAGTGAAAAATTTGTTCATGTGTATGCTATTCGAGATTATACATGTCAAATTAGGGGCCTCTAGCTCTTATAACTTGTAAGTTATATCCAAAAAACGCTGGTCTAAAATCGAAATTTATCGATACTTTTGAACGGGACGAGCTATCGATAAATTTTAATAAACTTGATCTGTCCGGGATTAGGAGAACTTATGTTCCAAATATGAAGTCTCTAGCTCTTGTAGTCTCTGATATCTGTGTGTTCATACAGACAGACAGACGGACAGACGGACAGACGGACAGACGGACAGACAGACGGACATGGCCAGATCGACTCGGCTATTGATACTGATCAATAATATATATACTTTATATGGTCGGAGATGCTTCCTTATGCCTGTTACATACATTTGCACAAAACCATAATACCCTTTTTACCCATTTTTAATGGGTTCAGGGTATAAAAATCATTAAGAAATCTTTTTTTAGATTTATAGTTTACAAATATCAATCATAATAATTACAATTATTGTTGTCTTCCACACAAAGAGCAATCATAAATTGTTATAATACATATAATAAATAAAATGCAAAATTAATTTTAAAAACAGCAATAATTATTACGATTGATTTTTGTAAACAAACATATATTTTTGGAATTATAACTCAAAACTTTTTTTTATACTCTGATACCGAAGGTACTCATAGTATATTGGTTTTGTCGAATGTCCGTCAGGCCGTCCGTCTGTCCGTCTGTCCGTCTGTCCGTCTGGCCGTCTGTCCGTCTGTCCGTCTGTCTGTCTGGATGAACGCACGTATTTCCGAAACGATATTAGATAGACTCTTGAAATCTTTTGCGTTATGATTATAGCTATCTGCTTCAGATCAAGTTTATTCCAAATTTATGCCACGCCCACTGGGAGGCTGGCAAATCGATAACATGTCGATACACCTCAAATCACAAATCGATTAAACGTGAATAACTCCCACAATTTTGAAGCTAGAGTAATCAAATTTGGTAGGTATATTGCTGGTGACCTCCCGAAAAAATTGGATCCTAGGTTAATCGGCCACGCCCATTATTACGCCCACCAGCCCCCCTCCAAAATTAATTTGAAATGCTTATATCTCCCGCAGTTTTAGAGCTAAAGTCACCATATTTGGAATATATATTACTGGTGACGTCCTCTACAGATTACAGAAACAAAATTTCGACCACGCCCACTCCCGCCCCCGTAATCGCGAAAATCGATATAGATGAATGCACAATTCGATAACACGTGTATATTTCCCGCAATTTTGAAGCTAGAGTCCCAAAATTTGGAATTTAGACTAGGGCTGACCAGCCCAAAAGATTGCGTCCTGGATTTTCCGGCCACGCCCACTAGAACGCCCCCCAGCCACCCCGCCCCCACGAAACACGGAAGCCTATATCTCGCACATTTTAAGAGCTAGGGCCACCAAACTTTGAGGGTAGACTTCTGGCCAAGTCCTCTAAAGATCGCACAAAAAGTTTTGGGGCCACGCCCCCGCCCGCCCCCAAAAATCGCGAAAATGTATATCTTCCACGGTTTTAGAGCTAGAGTCACCAAAATTGGAGGATAGACTTATTGTCAGCCCCCCCAAAGATCGTCAAAAAAATTTGGGGCCACGCCCCTCCCGCCCCCAAAAATCGCGAAAATGTATATCACTGTATATGTATAAAATATATAGTCACCAAAATTGGAAGATAGACTTCTTGTCACGCCCTCTAAAGATTGGAAAAATTTTTGGGGCCACGCCTCCTCCCGCCCCCAAAAATCGCGAAAGTTTATATCTTCCACAGTTTTAGAGCTAGAGTCACCAAAATTGGAAGATAGACTTCTTGTCACCCCCTCTAAAAGATCGGAAAAAATTTGGGGCCACGCCCCTCCCGCCCCCAAAAATCGCGAAAATGTATATCATCCACAGTTTTAAAGCTAAAATCACCAAATTTGGAAAATAGACTTCTGGTCACCCCCTCTTAAGATCGACCACGCCCCTCCAGTCCCCAAAACTTGGAATGCCGATTTCGGGTCACCCAAACACCAGCAAAAATGTTCTGTTCACTTGCTTTCAGCTGTTCTGAAAATGGTATCAGAGTATTACGCAGTCGGCTCCGCCCGACTGCAACGTTACTTGTTTCTTGGTTAGAAAAGTTGAGAGTTTTCGTCAATGTTTTTTTTCCAGGTGTATGCAATATAAGCCCACGCGTGGTGCACCAAAATGCACTAGCCAAAGGTCGAATGCAGCGTTGTTTGCGTTTAAGCCGGAATCGGCTCAAATTATTTCCGCGAAATTTGATATACGCAATCAGGCTGTTATTGACGTCTTTGTGCAGCAGCGAATGGCGAATTGTTTGCGTCAGACACATTTAAGATAGATGCTCATATGCAGGCTCTCATTTTATAAATTTTGTCAATCGATAAAAAAACGTGAGTCGCTGCCTGCATAAGGAGTATGATTGTGCTACAGGTAATGGGGAGGGAGCTGTGCTTACGTCTGCAATTCCGTACCATACGACATTCTGATGATTTCATCTCGATGACAATTGCGATTACTTGTCAGGCGCAGATTCTCAAGTGCCAAATTCAATACTTTTTTTTTGGTAGCACACGCGTATCCAAAGTGTGCAGTTTTGGCATCCGGGGCCAGTGACGCCACGACAAGCAACAGGAGCAGGAGCGGAGTTGGACTGCCTGGCGAGGGGCAAGCGCAGCGCGCAAACTCGCAAATGTGAAGCGGCAGCTGCCGCAGCCGCCGAATTTGGGGCAGGCAGCGAGCGGAGCCGGGCAGCTCGCTTGTCCTGTTGCTTGTGGCAAGATGTGTCAAACAGCGTTCGACGTCAGCATCGCACACATATGTACACACAGACATACACAAACACACACACACAAACACACACACAGATTCGTATTCGCATACACTCGCATACAGATACACAAAAGTGGGAGCGAGATAGCAATGGTCAAAGGGCAGTGTAAAAGCTTTCAAGCGACGGCTAAAAATTACTGAAGGCAGAAGGGCTGGCGCCGCAGCTGAGTCTCAACAGTCGGCTGCGGGCTGGCTGGTTGGGTGGTTGGGTGGCGTTGGGCGTGAGGGAGCGGGAGGCTCGGCATGTGGAATAGGTGCAAACTGGCAACAGCAACAGCTTCGTCGGTTTTTGTGGAACGCAACGAATGCTTGCTTTCAGTTTTACTTTCGAGCTGCTGGCGTGCGGACGTAACGCGTTTGCTAGGCTGGCGACAATACGCATCAGAAGCGAACCAAATACATACACAGATAAACACGCACACACACACACAGTTACATTAATAAGTATTCAGAAGTAGTCAACATTTCGTAAGCTTACTCCACGCCGCGCCTACTGTTGCTCTGGTTCGGGTTCGGGTTCTGGTTCTGGTTCTGGCAATGGCAGCAACACTAGCAACATCATCAGCCGTAGCAACAACAACAACAACAATAACAACAGCAGTAGCTGCGAACGTTGCTCCCCAGCGGCAGCATGCCAAATTATTTATAAAGCGCAGTCAACGAGCAACTAGTAAATAAGCAAAGGCAGCCAGACGCTGTGGTGCGAGCGCAAGCGAAAGCAAAGGACACGCATGATTATTGTAAACACAGAGCATAGTTAACCAACAAATTACACATACGCAGCGTACGCAGTAACGGAAACCGCAAGACACGATAAGAGCAACACTAGCGACAAAAACTCCACATACACACTGTATACGCACAAAACACACACACACACACAGACAGCGTGCTACTTATATATTGTAATTATATACATATTTTACGCGCGCGTGTGTAAACGTAAAAAGCTTAACAGCTTTTTGGCCGACAAAATGGTGCTAACAACTGCAGGTATTTAAATCAGCTAAATATTGTACATATTAACCATAAACACAGCTCACAATCACAATCACAACCAAAACCATATATGTATGTATATATAAATAAGTTTTATATATCAAAAGTATACTTGTATTATGTGGCCTGGCCGCAATCAAACGCAATTGGTAATCGTAGGGCTGACATTCAGGCCGCAAACGACGTGCTCACATTTATTTGATTAGTTGACAAACAGCAATAATGAGCAGCAGCAGTATTTGAGAATTTTAGCCAGCGCCTGGCGGTATGCAACGATATATATTTCATTCGCTTTCAACACAGCGGCAACAGCTGCAGCTTAAGACTTGATTGCATTTGGTGTGCATTTCGGCCAGCCTGGTATAGTCACGCTCGCTATATCAGACCCGGTGTGCCTCAGGCTGATAAGCATGTTCTTATAATATTATATCGTAGATATTGCTAAAAGGGTTGAAATCCGATTACATTTTGCCTCGCTGCCGTTGATTGCATTGCTTTACGTCCTACAACAGTATTTGTGAATATAATACTGAAACCCTAAATTGCTTACACAGCAAGCAAGCTCCAATTTAATCTTGTTGCATGAAGTAACTGTGAAACTAAATGTTTAAATTGCTCAAGAATTTAACAATATATTTCAGTGCAGATTTGTTTGCATCACAGATTTAAGGCACGGTTCTTTCCCCAAACTCTGCAAACGCTTTCTATATGCATTGTTGTAAACTATATTTTAAGCTTGACAAGCAAATAATTGCTTGGCTCCTTTAATCATGCTCATTTCATACCCTTGCTAACAGTCGTTTACATTCAGTTGGTGAGCCTTTGCATTTATGAGATTATAGCTGATTATATCTTGAAAAATGAAGAGACGTCATAAGCTGTAATAGTCTTGCTTTCGCACAAATATAAATTAGATGCCCGTTTATATTCAATAATAGCCTAAGCTTCTCTTGTTGCTATTTAACCAAAAATAAATCGTGACGTATACAAAATAAATAGAAAACATTGTGTATATACAAATGAAAAATACCATTGCGTATACTTATTATACAAAAAGCATAACGTATGCATAATAGATATAAAGCATAGTCTTAAGCATTACGCGTATATATTAAATAAATATCACTACATATACGTACTGCAAGAAAACGTATTAATTAAGCGTAATAAGTACAAATTATTACGTATACGTATTAAATTGAGAGCATTTTGCCCATGTCATAAATAGAAACATTAAGTAAAAATAAATGTAATAAAAAGAACGCATTAAGTACACGTAATAAGTAGAAAGCTCAGCTGCCGTTTAATTACTTAACCGTCACTTTCAATTGGCCACCAGTGTAGCCCAGGCATACAAGAACGTACGCACAACAAAGAAGCCTCAAGAGATTAGCATCGGCTTTGACTTTGGCTTATGCTGGGCATTGAGTTGCAGCTGCAACTGCAATCGCTTGCACTTTTACACTGGTTGGGATCTGATCGATGTGTCGTTGCTTTGTTTGTACGGCAAATACGCATGGATGCATAAGCTTAAGCGCCTTAAGTGTCCGACTAAATCCTGAACGCGTGAAAGTTGTATGAATGAAAAGCCATTGGCAGCATAATTGAGCAAAAATGCGAGGCAGCCAAGTGCATGTGGGCGTTTGTTTATCTCGCTACTCGAACTGAGGTACGCGCGGTACACGTGGGCGTCCACAAAGCCGGCAAAGCAAAGCAAAGCAGAGCAAAGCAAAGCACACACAGCACGGTAAACGTCAAGCAGCTGAGCTCAGCTGCACTTAGTTAGACGGGGGTGCTTCAGCACAATTATGGGGAAATTCTAGCAAAACAAAATGTTGCTCCGTGGGTCCAAGGTATGACAAATAATCGTATTACTGTGAATGCACAAATACACAGTCAGCCCGAATACACAACTGTACAGCACAATGAGCAAAAGTGCTGAATAAACAGTTGGTTGAAAATTATAAGCTGGACAGCTTTATAAATAGCGTGCCAGAGAGAGAGAGAGATGTCATCTTCTATAATTCCGTCCAGCCCATGCCATTTTATTACTACGCACACACGCACACACATCATCTAGTATTTAATTCGTCATGCGAGCACAGCGAGGAGTCTAAAGCTAAGGGTCTGGGTAAGTAGTGCTGGGGATTTCGATGGCGCGCGCTCTTGGCACGTTTTGTGGCGCGTGTGCTCTGTCTAACAGTCCATAAAACAGCCAAGAGTCTAAATATGGTCTTACTGCCAACGACAGTCCTGTCATTTCGTTTCTGGCTCCGACTCACATGTCCTGTCAGCGACAGTTGCCGACCCGAGATGAATTTTTCAAAATGATGCCTCACACGCCTCACTCAAGTTCATTTCAAATTGCAAATCCACTGTCTGGCCATCATTAATTTCACTGCGCCCAGCCGACAGCTGCCTGGGCGCATGTGTCCCAAGTAGTTAAACACAAAAAACCAATTAATTGTGCTCTGGCGCGAGTCCAGAGAGTGCCCGACTGCGAGATAATCTGTAAGCACTTATTCCTATCAATGCAATTAAAAGTCTACATCCGATTGTGGACAATTGCCATCAGTTAATAGCACTTCAAATCGACCTGATGCAATTTTTTGCAAGTAAATAGCACAGAAAATTTTAATTTTATATTTATACTCTTTTCGAAGAAAATAGTATATTAAGTTTGCGCTGAAGGCACACCGAATATAATCCTTCCCAACTTGTATTTTTGTTTGGCTTAAAATATGAAATATTGTAGAAATGCTTAAGGTTAAAAATCGTTTTCCAATTATTAGAAACATGTCAATTATTTGAAAATTTTCTATGCAGGAAATTTGGCTGAAGATATAAACATTTCTTAGAGGTATTTTGGAGGCACTAACTTTTTTATCTTTCTACAATCCTTTCCGAGAATAATTTCTTGTGATTATAGGAAAATGAGCAGCATACTTTTAAATTATTCTGTTAACGCATTTAATTGGCATTTCATTAATGGAAATGCAATTACGGCATACTTGTTTGTACATTTATTTTTTTAGTATAATTCATATTGCTGGAAACTAAAACGATTTTCCTAGAAATGTTTTTTATTCGCATGCATAGAGAACTTGTGTATTATTGCGGGACCCCCTTTTTTTTAGCTGAAATGCTAACCATTGCATTTAAATGTCTCAAGTTCAAAGCGAAGCACTTAATGCGGATTGCTATCAGTATCAACAGCATTAAAGGGGAACATATAATGATACAAAATAAATATATATAGCTGAGCAACAGCTAATTGAGTTTTATAAATCACATTTCGAATCGAATTGCATTTTATTTGACATTGCAATAAGCCAAGTTGTGACTCGCAATTTGTGCGCTTAATGTGCGAATGTAATGAAAGTCATTTTCACTTGAATTACCACCGCACTTTGACCTATGCACTTCAATAACCCAAGCTCGTAGCTCGAAACGTTGAGGAGTACATAAAGCAAGTGCTCTGAATGGCAATCCGAAGTCTTACAAACGCATCCTGAGTCCTTGTTTATGTGGGGCTTAGCGCATGCATTTGACACAGCTGCAGCAGGAAGTAAGTCAGTTGCCAGTTTTGCGCAGCATTCGGAATAAAATTGAAATCGCAAACACACACACACACACAGCGAATGAATTTCTAATTAGTGCAAACAAACAATCAAAATGCGAAATGAAGTGGAAATTAGCATTGAAAATCAAAGCCAAACTGCACTTGCAAATATGCGTGGGATGAGGCTGATATTGCTGCTGCTGGGGATGAGCAGCAATTTAATTAAATTTACCAATGGACCCTTTGCACATAGTTGACCTTTGGCATATAAAAGCTGTCGTCGCGCACAGAAACTAGCAAAAGAAATGCCAACAATTCTTCTTGCCCAAAAATGTCGGCAACATTTTCTTGAGCAATGCCAAAAACGACTTGCTGAACACTAATGCAGTTTGTGTGTACAACATTTTGTATATATATGCATGTATATATTTCTATATATACAAGCATATGTGGACACGCTGACTATAATTAATGTGTGTGTGTCTGTGTGTGTGTGTGCTGCCTTAGTTGGTGAATTTAATGCGGGCTTTGTCTTTATTATTGCTTTCGTTGTTGTTGCTGATAGCAGCAGAAACTCATTTGGCAACGCACAATAGCGATAACAACAGCAACGACAATAACAACAACAGCAGCAGCAGCAATAATAGAAAGCAACAGATGTGTGATCCCCGGAGAAGCAGCCGGCACCAAACCCGGTACCCCTACCCGTACCCATACCCGTACCCGCACCCCATCGGCCTTGGGTCTATGTGCCTTGTGTCTGTTTTGTGCCTAATTAAGTGTTTATCTTAATTCTATAAAAATAGTTGTCACTCTGATAAAGCTCACATGGCAAATAAACAGATACTGCAATTCACTGGCGCTACACGTATATAGCAGACGTTATATACAGACGTCTATATAAAGACGTGTGAATGCTATATATACGCGTACACTTGAAGAAAAAAAACATAATAAGAAGCAGTTTTACTTATATTTATTATTACTAAAATTATAATTTTTTTTTTAAAATTTAACACTTCACATTTATTTTAAGTTTCCTTTTGAAGAGCAAATGGAAAATGTCAGCTGATTAATAGATACTTCAATTAAACAAACAAATAATTTGTGCTAACTTTTCTTCAAATTTATGTATTTAAATTATTATTTATTTATGTCTAGTGCCAAATACAAAATTATAAATATAAGGAGTTTTAAGAAATTCATACTAAAATATAAAGTTAAAGCGTAGTAAGATTTTATGTTTTTTTAATGTACGGATTGTCTTTATTATCAACCATTAATAGAAAAACAAGGTAGCACAAAAATTCCCAAATAAAAACTTTTTTTTAGGGATTGTAGATAGCAGTTAAGTTTTATGTAAAGTAACATGGAGTATACCTGTATATACATATATGTTTAATATATATTTTATATGCACAATTATAATTCAGAATTAACAAAACTATATTTGGTCTGCGATACAAATAGTACTTAAGCTGGAGCAACAGAGTTGAAGTAATCTAAATGAAAATATATAAAAACAGATTTAGAGAAATATTCAGTTCGCTCATAAAGAGTAGGAGCACCAGAGCTCCGATAGTTGTTAGTTAAATATAGAAAATTACAATATACCAGTAAGCTACAGGATAGCAACCTAGAACGCCAGAGTTGCAACAGTTCAAACTTAAATATATGTATATATATATATTAACATATATATCTTGTATACAAATCAAATACACTTTGGACACAACATTTGAATAAATGGCTGACGAATTTTTTGGCACAGTGCAACGCATTTTGTGGGCATATCTGGCATCGACTTCGAGCTTGGGTTATGACATTCAAGGGTCAAATCATTTGCGATGACAGCGCACAGCAGCCCAACCGAAAATACAAAACCAACAAGGACCTCGTGTCCCTGTGCACACACAAACAGAAAAGCGAAAGCGAAAGCATACTGAATCTAAAATAAAATGGAGCATCGAGCTAACGCGCATTAAAATAGAAATATGCGGCTTTATTTTCAAATTTCACCGTGTGCCAATTAAAGTCCACGCCGCAGGAGCCAGCTGAAATGCGTTTCAGCCATTTAAGCCATCAATTTGCTATTTTGTGAGTGGGCTGCAGCTCTAATGAATTTACGATGGCTGCCACTTAAAGTGATATTTAGCTGAAAATGCAAAATGAAATGCGCAGATAGCAAACTAAAAGCACTATTGCACATACGCCGCGTATGCTCGTTTGTACATTTGTTACTTTAAGCAGCTGGCTTCAACACATGCTTGTGACATTACACATTACACATTACACATATAATATATGTATATGCTGCCATGCTGTCCGCGGGGATTGTGCATAGAGTAATTCTTGTCAATCCTCCCCTGAACAGCCCAGGGACATGCGTTGCGGGCACGACTTTTGTTTTTGTTTCTGCTTCTGTATCTGTCTGTGTTTGCCTTCGTGCCAATGTCATCATAAAAAGTTTGCGCACATGGCATTTACGCTGCCCGACAATTATCTTTGTGGTATTTACATACATTTCATGCGTATAAACAGCAAATAGACAAATAACAAACTGGCAATAAAAAAGAAAAAGAAAAATGTAAAAAATTTATAAATATTAGAAGTAATGTGAAATGTAGCTAAAGTTGAACTTTGCTCTTGTGTTTACACTTGCACCACCCCCGCACACCCCCTTAGCCGTACCCTCTCACCCGCTATAGCTGCTTGTTTGCCTTTCACTTCAAATTAGTTTATTAAAACTTTGTCCTTTGGCGTCCTGCGGCTGCTGCTGCTGCTGCTGTTGCTGTTGCTGTTGCTGTTGTACCTCACATTTGAATACTAATTACGGGCCATAGAGAAATGTGGCAAATGTGAGTGATGCAACAAAAGAGCAGCAATTAAAATGGCAAACCCCACACACTGAACTCCAGCTGCTGCTGCTGCTGCTGCTGCCGTTGTGCCCGCCCTCTGTCTCCGCCCGATAAAGTGACGCCAGTTAGGCAGCATGTTGCACTCGTGGCATTCGTGTACGCATTTCATTTCAGCATGCGGTCCGGAGTGCCCCGCCGGCTTGACCCCCCTGCACCTTCCCTGTACACAATGTGTGCCCCCAGTGCACATCGCATAGCAGACAGCGTATTGTCGCCAGACCGACACATAATGGCCGCAGCACCCTGCTGGCTCTGCCCCAGTGGCGGCAGCAACAGCTGCGTCTGCCACACATGGCTGTCACAGACGCAGCTTTAACTTGGAACAGCGTGTTGCAAACTGCATAACTGTATAAGTGCTTGCAAAATGGATTTGTGTGTGTGTGTGTGTGTGTGTGTGTGGCAGCATGCGGCGCGTTTAGCATTTGCTATGGCGATTAAGTTAAAGACTTGCAAACAGCTATATTGCCGCATGCCACCATGCCACCTGCCCCATTTGTGCGTGAGTGTGTGTGCGTGTGCTCCAATTTCTGTTTAAACAGTCTGACATTTCATTTGCAGGCATGCTTTTATTAAACTGACACTCAATCGCTGCACAAAACTAGAAATATACGTTTAATGCTGCATCAGCTTAGATGCCCCACTTAGTTTGCTTCAAGGTTGCGGCACCTGCTGTGGCAATCACGACAAAATCAGCCACAATCCGACAAACTACACAGTTATAGAAACAATGGTACAATGCAATTACAAGAATATAATGCATGAAACTATTTATGTTGAAGCGAATTTTAATAAAAAGCGCGTTGATTTACGTAATTTGATAAATACTTCTGAAACATAGAAATACATCCAATACAATACTAGTTTATATGTTTTTTATGTTTTTTCAACTATGTGCAGAATTATTTCTTTGCGTTATATTATTAAACAAAATCTTTATCTCGATTGTCAAAACATACATTTTTTTATACCCTGAACCAATTAAGAATGGGTTAAAAGTGTATTATGGATTTGTGCAAAAGTATGTAACAGGCATAAGGAATCATCTCCGACCATATAAAGTACATATATTCTTGATCAGTATCAACAGTCGAGTCGATTTAGCCATGTCCGTCTGTCTGTCCGTCCGTCCGTCCGTCCGTCCGTCTGTCCGTCTGTCCGTCCGTCCGTCTGTATGAACACGCGATATCAGAGACTTCAAGAGCTAGAGACTTCATTTTGGAATTTAAGTTCTTGTAATCCCGGGACAGATCAAGTTTATTTCATTTTATCGATAATTCGTCCCGTTCAAATGTTATCGATAAATTTCGATTTCAGACTAGCGTTTTTGGGCCTTAACTTAAAAGTTATAAGAGCTAGAGGCCCCAAATGTGGCATGTATAATCTCGAATAGAATACACATGTAACAAATATTTTCCATTTTGGATACCACCCCCCAATCCGCCCAAAAGTTAAAAAAACTAATTTTTGAAGGTATGACCTTGCAATTTGGTTTGGTCACACATTTTATAGCCAATGTTATGTCCTACAAATTTTAGAAAGATCGGACCATAAACACAGAAGTTATTTAAGATTTTACTTTCCATTGTGTGGGGCTCAGTGAAAAAGCAAGCTAACTGCTTAAGCCGCTTGCACTGCTTGCATGTGTGTGTCTGTATGTATGCACACTATTAGGCAAGTATGAATGGATGTCAGAGCTGGGTTCAGGGTATCTCGTAGTCGGACACTCCCGACTAGAGCACTCTTTCTTGATTATTTATAATTTTGTTTTCTTCAATCATTTTTTACTCTCTTAAGTTTTGTTCAAATAAATTTGTTATTTATTTATTTTTTATTTTTTAAATACACACAAATTGTCTATATGATTGTCTATAACCGAATCAAACTAAACAAGCAAATTTCCAAATGCAGTTAATTTTCCAAGCCGCTCGTTTCTCCAAGTGTAGCGCTTTCATGCATATACAAATACAGGCAGATTTTGTACATGTTTGAAGTATCTGCTGTATTTGCTGCTGTCCGACAAGGCAGGGTGGTTGGAGGTAATGGAAAACAATTAATGAAAATTAAATTATACGTAGCCGGAAGCCATCAAGAATTTTGAGTGCAGATACCATTAGCATTTGCCGGGCGCTGGTAAGGTGTGGCCGTATCCTGGTCTGCGACTGGGCACACACTGGGGTGTCTGTTTTAATTTCATTTGTAGGATGCGACCCAGCAGGACCATCAGTGGGGCAGTTCAATGGCAGGGGGTTAGTTGGTCAGGGGGTCTGTCAATACATGTTGAGCATATTGAGTTTCCGAGGTAATGGCGACAATGGGCCACAGGCGGACTAGAAGCTTAGGAGGGCGCTGAAAACGGGCGTCATTGCTGTGATTTGATTTTAAGGCCCCGCGGGTCTTCTTGCTTTTATGAGATTCGCGTGGCGAGCACCGTTGGAAGCCAAACGAACTAACTTTAATGCTGCTTGTATTTGTATTTTTTTTTGCCAGATGCCGTCGACTATAAGGAGCGTCTGATTGCGAGCGTTAAGAAGGAGGTGAAGCAGCTGATGGAGGAGGCGGTCACCAAGAAGTACGTGCACGAGGAGAGCAGCTCGGTGACCTCGCTCTGCGGCGCCGTCGAGGCCTGCCTTAGCCAGGGATTGCGCCGGCGTGCATTGGGTCTATTCAAGACCTCGTCGACGACGGCGCTGCTGCACAAGATAGCCAAGACTTGTGCCGAGGCTGAGCACGTTAGCAAAATGGTGCAGGAGATCGAGTCGAATGATCCGAACAAGCGTTCGTCATCGAGCAGCGATAGCTTCAATCGACCGCCCATGCTCAAGAAGGGCAGCAGCAACTCTATGTCCACCACGAATGCAACAGCATCAGGCGCAACCACATCCGGTTCCGCATCCGTTTCGACCACGGTTTCGGTATCGGTCAGCGCCAGTAACTCCAGCATGTCGCTGGCAACCATGAAGTGAGTAGTTAGTCCACATATATATATATATGTATTTGGGCTAACGCTCTCCTTTCAGATATCTCTGGATACGGCTGGCTCTATTCGAGAAGCGTCTGACCAAGATCATCGAGTATCTGGTGAGCAATGCACAGAGCTACTATGATCGCGACTCTCTGGTCGCCGATCCCGACTATGGCTCCATACTCAGCTCCCTGCTGGTCGGTCCCTGTGCCCTTGACTTTACACGCGCCAAAACTGCAGATCACTACTGGACGGATCCGCATGCCGATGAGCTGGTAAGCAACTGATTCAAATTCAGCTATCGCAAATAATGATTACTTTCAAACTTGTTTGAAGCTTTTACTCTTATATTTTTATTAACATCGTTAGACTATTAATATATATATCTAAATATAATATAAATACTATATATATATATATATATATATATATATATATATTATTTTTGTCATAAGAAAATTAGAATAAATAAATTAATACATATTAATTTTTCTTGAGTTGATTTCTTAACTTTTAATTTTGGTCCTGAAAAATAAAATTCAAGCAAATATATTTCATTTTCCGAGGATTTAATAAAACTCAATACGTAATGCTTATAAGTAGTTTTTCAAAATATAAAATTTAATCGTTTCGGTCCCTGCAAAAAAGAATTAATTAAATAAACATTAAAAATTTTATTAAATTTGTTCTTCATATTTAAACAAATAATTGGAAAGGATTATGGTCTGAAGGCTATTGAAGCTAATAAATTACAGTTTGGAATATATTTATGAATTAAATTTTTTTGCTAGTGCTACAATAATGTTTCCCTGATATTATCTGCTTAAGTCGGATATATGTTCCATTCAATTTGGACTTACACTGCAATTAAACACAAGAAATACTACATTTTTATATTATTTACTTAGGGTCCTTTGTATAGTTAAAATTTAAATAGCTCTATTGTATTTAATTGGCAACTTTAAATCGCAAAGTCTCTAATTGGAAATAAATTAAACCCAATTATGCCCAATTGTATGTTGCATACCCTCAGAAAAAATAACTTAAGATTAGAAAACACCTGCAAATCACTTTTCTGTATAAAAAGTTGCAGTTGTGTTGCTAAGGAAATTTTCTAAATATTAGAAAATATTTTTGTAATTGTCGCTATCACGATTTTACAGCTCATTTCTCAAAGTCTTGTGGGAATCTATTTTTGCTTTGCTTACAAACATATACGAATGTTGTACGTTTCCTAATTACCTGGCTTTTTCAGGTGCAACGTCATCGGATCAGCTGTCGTCGCTCCTCGTCCACCTGCTCCCGGCCGGCGATAATAAACTTCAAGCGCAGCTTGAACACCAGTTCGGATGACGCGAGTAGCTGTTCGTTCAAATCGATGTCGTCGGCAACGGTGGCCAAGGACTATGTAGAGTCACTGCATCAGAATGCCAAGGCCACGCTGCTCTATGGCAAGAACAATGTGCAAGTGCTGCCCAAGGATGTGGCAGAGCTGATGCCGGGCTATCTGAGCCTGCACCAGCACATCCAAACGCTGACCATCAAGTGGACGCCGAATCAGCTGATGAACGGCTACAACGACACCGACGAGGAGGACATTGACAAGGAGGCCTACTGGGCATATGCGCTCAACATCAACGTCGACGACATTGTCTATGTGCACTGTCACCAGAGTCGCGGCGAGGACAGCGGCGGCACTGTGATCCTGGTCGGCCAGGATGGCGTCCAGCGTCCGCCCATACATTTCCCGGAGGGCGGGCACATGCAACAGTTTCTTAGCTGCCTGGAGACGGGTCTGCTGCCGCATGGACAGCTCGATCCGCCGCTCTGGTCGCAGCGCGGCATCGGCAAGATGTTCCTCTGGCCGAAGAGCATGCGGCGACGCATTCTGCCCTCGGTCATGGAGTCCGTGGATGAGACGCCCATCGATTACGTTTTTCGCATTGTCAGCAAGAGTCGGCACGAGGAGTTTGGTATGGCTTCAAATGAATATAAGATAATAATATCATTTAATTTATTTCCATTTAAAACTCTTATTTTTCACTTATTAAGTGATCAATTAATTTTTAGTTTTAGTTCACAATTAACTCTTTGATTTTTTTGGTATTAAAATCTTTTTAATATCTTGCATTTTTTTGTGAACTATTTAATTCATAACTTTAACTTAATTTTAACAATATTTGTATTAACATATTGAAAATATTTTTTATATCTTTAGCTTGTTGATCAATTTGTTAATTTCTAATTTTTTGTGCTTAATTTTCAAATAATTTATATTTTTTCATATAAATGTGCATCTAAACATTTTTCGCTTTCTCCTTCAGCTGCCACACACTCGATTCTGGACTTTGTACGCAGCACTCCGAGACGTGCTCAACTGAGCAGCTGCTCGACCACTGGCAGCAGCGATTGCTCCAGCAAAAGCCTGTCCATTGATCAGTATCCGTTGGAGTCGCCGCTGCTGCAGCAGCACAGCCAGAACACCAGCATCGAGATGGTCTGCTCCACGATGCGGCGCCAGATCATCTCTCGCGCCTTCTACGGCTGGCTGGCCTACTGTCGCCATCTATCCACGGTGCGAACGCATCTGTCTGGTCTCGTTCATGGACGCATAACACCGGAGAGTGAGTGCCTACTACCTAAACTATCCATTTGAACTAACCTTTAAGAAACGTGTAATATATGTGATATTTAGATAGATAGAGAAAGTGAGAGAAAAACGAGGGAGAGAGGGGGAGACAGAGACAGAAAGAGTTGTAGAGACATTTCCAACGCTCAGTTCTTATACTCTTTCCGAACCTTTAGACAATTTTCACTCTGCCAACTGCAGCACTTTCATATGCTGTAAAAATTCGTTTTATCGCGTGGTATTTACTTTTTTTTTTGTTCTAAGAATATTAAATTTTTTTCCAGTTGTATGGCAGCTATCAGATATAGTGCTCCGATCCGGCCGGTTCCAACTAATGTGCTGTCCCGTTGAATAATAAGTCTCTGTGCAAAGTTTTATCATGATAGCTCAAAAACTGAGGGACTAGTTTGCATACATACATACAGACAGACAGACGGACATGGCTAGATCAATTTGTTTTGTCATTCTAAGCATACTGGCAGTAACTTTTGGGGGTCTCCGACGCTCAGTTCTATGCGTCACACACTTCAGCACAAATTTAATATACTATTTTCTTCGAAAAGAGTATAAACAACAATATTTGATGGTATTTTTTTCTCGATGTTTAATTGATAGGAATCAGTTTTTCATTCATTGATTTTCCTAGACCGTTGACGATTGTAGTTTGGCAAATACAATTTTTTCTTAACAATTTTCTTTTAATCTTAATTTATTTACTATAGTTTTGATCAGCGCCTTAGTGTTAGTTCCTTGGATGGAATTATAAATTTGATGGGGAAAAAATGGACGAAAAACTTTCTAGTAAATTTTTTTCAAATAATTGTATTGCCCTTATGTGTAAGTTGGCAGAAAAGTATATTCATTTATTTATTTATTGATTTTGCGATCACAACAATTTCACCTTTAAATTATTGTGGCAGTCACAAAGAATAATAAGTCACTGTCTTCTTTTAAATTAATTTAAATTCGTATAATCTGTAATACTTATACTTTTCCAATTCGAACAGTGAAAGCCGACGAGGAGGGCCTGACCAAGGAGCGCTGGCAGCTGCTAAATGCAGAAGGCAAGTTGCAGAATCCCACGGAGTTCTATCGCCTGATTTACTTTGGCGGAGTGCAGCCGGAACTGCGCAAGGAGGTGTGGCCGTATTTGCTCGGCCACTATGCCTTCGGCACCACGCTGGAGGAGCGCCAGAAGCAGGACGAGACGTGCAAGCACTACTACGAGACAACAATGAGCGAGTGGCTCGCAGTGGATGCCATTGTGCAGCAGCGGGAGAAGGAGAAGACGGCACGGGCGGTGGCCAAGCTCAGTTCGGGCAGCAACAGCGGCAACGAGCGAACGGTGCGCGCTGCAGATCTGGAGGCTGGCGGCGAGCTGGAGAATGAGGTGTTCGAGGACATATCGGACATCTCTGATCCCGGCGATCTGGAGTTTGACGATGAGCAGCGACAGCAGCAGCAGCAGCAGCAGCACCAGCAGCAGCAGCAGCACCAGGAGGCAGCTGTCGTTAGTGCCTCCCATCTGAGCGTTAAGCCCATTCCGCGTGCAATGAAAACCAGCACCGATTCCGGACATGTTGACGAAGGCTTGGACGATCTGGACGAGGAGGAGGAGGAGCAGCAGCGCGAGGAAATGGAACAGCGACAGTTGAAACAACAGGCTGAGGCAATTGCAGTCAAGTCACCCGTGGAGAAGGAGCCGCCGGCCAGCTGCTCCACCTCGACGGCCTCCTCCTATGAGACAGTCGGCGGCGCTCCACAGCTGGGCGACACTCAGCGCAGCGTACTCAGTCCGGAGTACCTCAGCGCCGATGATCTGCAGGCAGATGAGGGGCAGCTGCCCCCCGACGACGACGAGCAGGCGGACAACAAGCCGCAACAGCAGCAGGCGGCAGTCATCATTACGAATGCTTCCGTTGACATCGCCAACTGGGAGCGTAGTCCCAAAGCTGGGGCCAGCGGCCAGATGCCGCCGCTCACCGAACAGCTGGAGAACAGTGGCACCAATGCACTGCAGCAGCCAAAATCTGCCTGCGCCTCGCCAGCCAGCTCCAATGGCGGCGTCTACAGTGTAAGTGTATATAAGCTACACAGCCAAAAATAACTGACTCTTATGCCATTTTCGCTTCAATCTTACATCGGAATTCTTAAAATTTTCGCACGAAAATACTCCTTTTATTAACATTGTTCTTAATAAGAATCAGAGCAGCACATTTGGTATTCTATAAAGCATTCTAGACAACTACAATCTCCAACTATATTCCTATAGCTTAAGATAAAATCCAGTATATTGATGATATTGCAATTAAAATAGTTTAAAGAAGTTTTGAATGTAAGCCATACTTATTATCCGATTGTGTATGTAATTCTATCAAAATTGGTAAGATTTCAAGACAAGTTAATCATGCTTGAAATGTGGTTAAAGTGAAACATTTGTAGTTTTGGCGAATTTCGATGATAGGATAGGATAGTTCCCAAAAATCTTGTCTACTCATTGAAAAGGAACATTTATGACCAGATAACAATTTGTTTTTTGTTGATAGTACAAAATTTGAATGTTTTTCGCATGGATTTTGTAGTATAGAATATAAATAAAAACACTTAAAGCAGATGTAAACATCGAAAATCTGGTGCAAAACTTTGACATGACCATGAATTGAAAGACAGGGATAGGGATATGTGCTTTTATGAGTGAGACACTTACATATATGCGTCTCGCTCGCACAGCTTACATTTTGTATAAGGCTCATGCTGCTCGTGCTAACAGTTGTTAGTTGTAAATGAAGTCTTTTGTAGTTATAGTAGTAGTAAAATATCCAATTTCCTGACAGAGCGAGCTACTCGAACAGTTCGGCCTGAATCTGCACCGGATCGAGAAGGATGTGCAGCGGTGCGATCGCAACTATTGGTACTTTGCCAGCGAGAATCTGGACAAGCTGCGCAATGTGATATCGACGTATGTGTGGGAGCATCTGGACGTTGGCTACATGCAGGGCATGTGCGATCTGGTCGCTCCGCTGCTGGTCATCTTCGATGATGAGTCGCTCAGCTACAGCTGCTTCTGCAAGCTCATGGAGCGCATGATCGAGAACTTTCCCAGCGGTGGTGCGATGGACATGCACTTCGCCAATATGCGGTGGGTAACAGCGTTCTAACAATGTCAAACAATATATATCACTTATTCGAATTGCTAGTGCTGCACTAGTTAATTAACTGATTTATATACAATTAAACTACACTTGTTAGACCTATTTTTGTTTGGTTGATATCTTATTATTCCTTTTCGATTCTTTCAATCCATCTGTGGTACTCTTTATTTAGGACTTTCTAGTTTTGTTCTAGATTTGATTCTTGTTTTGAAATAATAGTAACAAAAGGTACAAGTCACTTGATTGACTTATTTAATATTATTTGTCTTAAGTCGAATATTCTGATGTGTTTGTATGTATTGTATTTATATTTTTTGTAAAGATTATCAAATTATATTAATACAAATGATATATATGTATCCTTGTGATGCCTTTCAGCTCGCTCATTCAAATACTCGACTCAGAGATGTACGACTTGATGGACTCGAATGGCGATTATACACACTTCTATTTCTGTTACCGCTGGTTCCTCTTGGACTTTAAGCGCGAGCTCATCTATGACGATGTCTTTGCCACCTGGGAGGTCATCTGGGCTGCCAAGCACATTGCCTCCGGGCACTTTGTGCTCTTCCTGGCGCTGGCCCTACTCGAAACCTATCGCGACATCATTCTCTCCAACAGTATGGACTTCACTGATGTCATCAAGTTCTTCAATGGTAGCTGTGACACATTGCCAAATGCCTGAATCATACTATATATGTATATATGTATCTGTATAATTTCAGAAATGGCCGAACGTCATAATGCCCAAGCGGTGCTTCAGCTGGCGCGCAGTCTCGTCCTGCAGCTGCAGATGATCATTGAGAACAAATAATTAGATTAAATGTGGGTTTATTAGTACTCAGTATGTTTATATTGTAGTCGTAGACGTTTTATCTATGTTTTGCCAAAAACCTGAAGGCCACATATTCTCCCAAGAGGCACAAATACTATACTTATACTGTAGTAAGATGTAATCCAGAACTTTAACTCTAACTGTAACTGTAACTGTAACTGTGACTGTTATTATGTATACACATTTTATGTGAATGTTCTTAAGTGTTAATCCCCATATCCCCGGCAATGAAGCTATAGGGGCCGACAACGTAAAAGACTACAAAGTGAATCTGATAAACTGTAATCAAAAAGAAATCAGCATTTCAGACTTCAGATCGTAAATATTATTAGAAACAAATGTAATGTTTTTTTTTTTAAATGGTGTTTCCTGGAAACTATTACGGAAATCAATAAAATAATCAATGTGTGTAGTAAATTAGAGTGCAATTAACTAAAAACAATATATATCAAAGGAAAAATATAATGTATTATGTACACAATATGTACGTACAACCCTATATATAAAAATATAAATGTGTATACCTGCATGTAGAAAAGTAATCAAAATCTACAAAGATCTGTACCAATCTTAGCTCTTCGATCAATGAATGTAATAAATGGAGAAAAAATCAATCAGCTAATCATAAGTAAAAGACCGTTATAAGTACCAGATGTTAAAAGCGTTATGCATTGATACAAATTTATCAAAAGTTACGTAGTATCCACAATTGTTAACCAATCAATAGTTTTTTATGGTCTCATTTAGTTTTTCGGTTTTATGTGTTTTGCAGAACAATTTATTATTATTATGCTCATACACAAAACCTCGGTTTGTACCATATATTAACAATGTGTATCTTAACTATTTCTGCTAAAAATTATAAATATTAAATTGTGCATCTTTGTGGTATTTTTACTCGTATCATATTTAGTTGGGTGACCAAGTTGGGTGTTCCGAGTTAAGGTTCTTGAAATGCAAATTTCAATCTTTCATTTAGGATTTTTTACAACAACTGAGTGCGGAATTCCCGATGTCTTTCTGAATGTATAAATGCAAAGATTTTGTTGCATCAATTAGTTCAGAAAGCCCTTAAAATCTTTCTATTTATTTTCTAATCGATTATTACGTGTAAACAGTTGGTAATAAAAGACAATACGCGCACTTCAGATACAGTGCACATATACTTGACACAGATACTTTATACATGGCAACAAAATGCGTATTTTCTAGATACAAATAATGTTGTGAAAACTAAAACTGAAATAAAGACACTAATTAAAATGATTATTTTACTGATACTATTACCGAAATAAGTAGCTTTTGGTCAACTTAATCTTTTGCAATACCCCCCATAGAAAACAAATATATGGTTAATCAGCTCAAGAATGCTACCTTTGTATATACATAGTATAAATGTATGCACATATATACAAAGGTATATTCGGAATCCATCAGCTGATCCAGGCAATAATCAGTTTCCAGTCAAAGCAGCTATGGTACGATATCAAGAAGCTTTATATTTAGCAGTACGTTTTATACGGTTGCTAACGTCCAATCCTCAAATGCTTTCAGTGTAATCTTGCCAGGTAGCTCCCCATATCTGTATGTATATATACATATGTATATACTTATGTGCATGCACGTACGTATACTCGCTTTTGTTTACTTGTCCTCATATTCGCATTTCGTGTTTTGTATCGTGCCAGATCTGTGGATTGTGGCTTCGTCTCGTCTATAAAAGCCCGGAGCTGCAATCAAATCGATCAAGTTCTCAACTCATAGCTCGTGAATAACATGTCGTCCCATTTGGCAAGCTTACTTGGCCTCGCCGATGATGACGGCCCGGCTAAATCTATTCCGTTGCAGCAAGTGAAACTCGCAAGAAGTAAGTTAAGTCAATAGAAGTTTGAGTTGTAGTATATAAATGAAAGTGTTAAACCTGATTGGCAATTGGCAGTCAACGTTGAGCCCAAGCCATAAGAGCTAGTAAGCTCAAGTTTTTTAACAGTAGTTTTCCTTTATGTCGAGAGTGAGCGTCAAGCTCTGAAAATGAGGAAAACCGGTTGTGTGACAATTTTATGTGGTTGTTTTAAAATCATATTTAAAGAAACTACTTTTAAATTGGTCCTACCTCTGTGGGGCTGTGGAAATTAGATACTATAAATATAACATCACGTCTTTCTGTTTTTTTTTTTATACCCTGAACCCATTAAAAATGGGTAAAAAGGGTATAATGAAGTTGTGCAAAAGTATGTAACAGGCATAAGGAAGCATCTCCGACAGTATAAAGCATATATATTCTTGATCAGTATCAACAGCCGAGTCGATCTAGCCATGTCCGTCTGTCTGTCTGTCTGTCCGTCCGTCTGTCCGTCCTTCCGTCTGTCTGTATGAACACGCGGATATCAGAGACTATAAGAGCTAGAGACTTCATGTTATGGAAAATAAGTTCTCGTAGTCCCGGGACAGATCAAGTTTTTTTGAATTTATCGATAACTCGTCCCGTTCGAAAGGTATCGATAAATTTCGTTTTCAGACTAGCGTTTTTGGGTCATAACTTAAAAGCTATAATAGCTAGAGGCCCCAAATTTGGCAAGTATAATCTCGAATATCATACACATGTTACAAATACTTCACTTTTTGGATACCACCCTCCAATCCTCCCAAAAGTTCAATAAACCCATTTTTAAAGGTATGACCTTGCAATTTGGTTTGGTCACACATTTTATAGCCAATGGTATTTCAGAAAGATCGGACAATAAACACAGCAGTTATTTAAGATTTTACTTTCTATTGCGTGGGTTTTTATGTATACACACTGATAGATTAGTATGAATGAATGGATGGACTGGGTTCAGGGTATCTCATAGTCGGGCACTCCCGACTAGAGCACTCTTACTTGTTAAGATGTGGTGTTGCTCTGTTTACGGGAAAAAGCTAGATTATCACATAAACTAATGAGTTTATTCAAATTTAGTTATCTTGAAATATTGTCGCGAAAATAGGAAAGTACGTAGGCAGCATATACTCAATCTCTGATAAAGAAATGCGTATGGTGTGATTGAAGCTTTCATTCATAATGTGCTCAAGGCCACAAATCGGACCATTCTTTAGCATACTAAATAGTAAACAAGTAAACAAGATTACCTAATCATCAATATTCAACTCCAAATATCTAAAGCCCGTTAGAAATATGTTTGTTGTCTGGAATTTTTCTAAATTTATTTATTGTATTTTTACAGCTTTTTTTTGTTTTCAAAAAATGATATATTTGTAGAATATTACACTTTTACCGACTTTACCAACACGATCAGAAATTATAACTATTCAGAAATTAGAATCACATTTGAAACGAAGAAGTTCCAAATTTCAAATAATGTGTATTGATCAGAAAAAGTTGAAGCTAATGTTAAATTAGTTTCAAACTTAATAGAAGCTTTAGCAACTTAGGTCTTAAGCTAATACTTATGCATAGTATTATAAGTAAGTATGAAAATTGCAGTCAAGAGTCTGTTACAAGAATGAAGCTAGTTCAAAACAGGTTACAATTATGATCTTGTTGTTTTCAAGGCAGAGAGTGGAAACTGCAATCTGGAAACAAGAGCTCAGTTTCAAAGTTAAATTGTGGCAAATTTGGAGTTGCAAATACGATCTGATACAAAACACAGATACCAAATATAAATTGTATACTCCATAGTGTGTAGTAATAAATAAACATTTCCTTGTCGAGTGCACAAAGCTTGCAATAACAAGCAGAAATACTATTCTAGCTGCAGCATATTAGAATATAAAGAGAGAGAGAGAGTGAGAGAGAGAAGTGTATATGCGAAAGCTTACCAGATAAAAGCTCTCCGAGCTTGAGCTTGAGCTTTTGTGCTTTCGCCTAGGCGCTCTCAATTGTGGTCAGTAAGCAGCTGTGCTTAAGGCAAGTAGGTTGCACATTCCGCTAGTGAAGTCAGTTGAACACCGATCAAAGGTGCGTGATGAACGAAGCGATCTTTGTACCGGGCTGTGGTGGGTTGCGTTTGTTTATATGTGTATTAAATGTGCTCAGTTGCCTTTGTTGCAGTTACACGCAGACAGACGACAACATTGGCTGCCACTGGAAAAACGATGTCTTCGCTGCGCTTCTATTACGATCTGATGTCGCAGCCCTCGCGGGCGCTGCTCATCATCTTTCGCCTGAGTGGCATGCAATTTGAGGATTGCGTTGTCGCGCTGCGCAACGGTAGCTATTAATTAAAGTACTTATCTATTGAATACTGGGCACTACTATTTTTATCTTTGCACTTTGCACAGGCGAACATATGACGGATGAATTCAAGCAGCAGATCAATCGCTTTCAGCGTGTACCCTGCATCAATGACAATGGCTACAAGCTGGCCGAGAGCGTTGCCATTTTGCGCTATCTGAGCGCCAAGGGCAAGATCCCGGAGCATTTGTATCCCAAGTATTTTGTAGATCAGGCACGCGTCGATGAGTTCCTCGAGTGGCAGCATATCACACTGCGAGTGACCTGCGCCCTGTACTTTCGCACCATCTGGCTGGAGCCGCTGCTGACGGGACGTTCGCCCTCGGAGGCAAAGATTGAGACTCTGCGCATGCATATGGAGCGCGGTCTGGACGTTATCGAGGAGGTGTGGCTGGACAAGAGCGAGTTTCTCACAGGACCCACGCTCACTGTTGCCGACATATTTGCTGCCTGCGAAATTGAACAGACGCGTAAGTCTATTGCCTAGACTCATCCAACGTTACAACGACCTTTGCACTTCCTTCTCTATACTATACCATATATACATAGGCATGGCCGACTACGATGTGCGTATCAAGTATCCGAAGATACGCGCCTGGCTGAAGCGCGTGCGACAAAGCTGCAATCCGCATTACGATGTTGCCCACGCTTTTGTCTACAAAATATCGGGCACTGGACCACAAGCCAAGCTTTGAGTGCATTCCGTATAACAACAGCAACAACAATAGCAACAACAGATTCTGTAATCGTTTTTGTAAATGTTCATATTCTTGATTGCCATTGCTATCATTTATGTTAAGTTGTCAGAGTTTAAGTATTTATAGATTTAAGACATATTAAAACTATGAGAAAACAGTTTAATTGTATCTTGAACCGATTGTGGGTGTCACAAAAGGTATACAAATCCATATGATGGCTAGATGGATAATTACAACACTTTATGCTTGTATATTGCCTTCATTCGCAAACATTCATTTTTAATCGATTAATAGTATTAAAAATCCAAAGAAAAATGATCTTAGAGTGGTTCGTTTTTACGTCTACAATCAAGGTGTGTGTGCTTTGTGAGCCCCTCTAAATGCCCTTCGAAGAATTTAAGCTCGCATAACTTTGCTAAAACTGAACCAAACTGCAAGCTCAAGGCCAATTTGATCAAAGTTTTTCGTTTACATTTTTGTTTTATCAAACAAAACAAATACCCATGTTTTAAATTCAAAAGCATACACTTTACAATGTAGAAAAAGTCCAGTTAACTCATTCCTAAATCATTACATATTATCTTATTCACCGGAAAAAAATGGGATTACCTTAAATAAGTACACAGGAAATAGCCAGATTTTCTAAATCCTTAAATATTTTGAGAATTTAGCATATTATGTGAGCGGCGTTAAATGTTAAGCCTGCAGATCTAAATAAGAATAAAAAAGAGCGAATAAAGAAATTATATAGGAAGAAGTAGACATCATATTTGTGTCCACCTAACAACTTTAGATCCACGTTCAGATCAAGTAAAAAATGCACAACTTCGCTTTACAAGTACTCTTATGATGTTCTTTTATTGTGTCGTCATTGTAGCTTTTATAAATTCACATTTATTAAAAAAAAATACAATTTTAAAAATAACTACCTAAAACTAATAAAAAATATTAATAATATATAATATAATATATATAGCAACGTTACGCGCTTGGTTCTCTAACATTTTGCAACAATTTTTTTTCTTTCTGTTTTTGCGATAACAAAACATAATATGTATAGGTAAAAGTAAGGTTACAAAAAATATATTTATATAGGAGCAAATCATGGTAAAACAAATCAAAAAAGGCAAAAAAAAAATTTAAATAAATGGTATATACAAATAAAAAAAAATCTATACAAATCTATACAATATGTATATAAACATATATACTGATGTAGCTATGTAAGCACAAATATGTAAATATGTGTATATACACATATGCATGTATGTGCGTGTGTGTGTGTGTTTGTGTATATATAAAACTACATACAACTCTAGGCTATATTCACTTAACTCTAATTGCATATATATTTTTTTGTGTTGCATTCAACTTAAAATAATACAAAAAATATACAGCTACACAAGAATATATGTATGTATATGTATCGTATTGTATTGTATATAGGTATGTATGTATGTATGTTAATTCATATGGATACTTGTATGCGTTTCGACCCAATTCCAACATCTGCTAATCTTCGTTTATATGTTGACATACATTCAAAAATATATGTTTTTGCTCTTTATATACTTATGCGGAAATTGCTCAATTACATATGTATATAAATATGTATATATTTATATATATATACATACTTGTATGTATGGCATTTTGTTTGCCAAAAAAAAAAGGGATTATTTGAACGAAATGTTTAGATTGTTGCGTATCTTGCGTATTTGCACCTTATATTTGTCGCCTGCCACACACACTCTAAATAAAACCATTGGTCAGAGGCAGCTGCCGCATTCTGCCCAACTGAATTGGGCCCGCGGGTCTTTGGACTTAACTAACGTTTAACATATGACAATAATACAAGAATAAAAGAACAAAAACAAAACGAAAAAACAGAACCATGGTCGTCTCTTAAACTAATGACACGACAGCACCAATCGCAGATACGCGTTTGTAATCGATTGCCAATTGAGCACCGTTTTTTTTTGTTCCCTAAATCATGTCACTCACGAGATTTTTCTTAAAGCAAATCAATTAAGGCACCGGAAAAAACTATTGCATATCGCAAGCTACCCATAGCATAGACAGGTACAGGGTATAAGCTACACGCATATGCAGTCGAAATGCATGCGAAACAGCTACCTCTATCTCTCTCTCTCTCGATCTCTCTGTCTGTCCGTCTCTTTCTAGCTGTGTCCTGTTTCTAAGCTGTGGACAGGCGACATTGTCTGGTTACATGTAAATATATAAAGTATATATTTGTGTATATAGTTATATATATATGTATATATAATGTTTGTATATACTATGTATTTGTATATATATGGCTATCAAGTTTTCGCGCCAAGTTTAGCTTATATGTATGTATATAAATATATGTTTTGCATGCGTATGTGTGTGTGTGTGTGTGTGTATGTGTCTTTGTGTATGATTATATTACAAATATATGTATGTATGCATATGATTTAAGCATATTCCGTACTGTGTATACCTTTTACAAAATAGTTATGTATATATTTCTTGCTCTTTCTCTTCATGCCAATTCCGCACGCTCTCTCTTTCCTTCTCTCTCTCTCTCTCTCTCTCTGTCTCTATATCGTTTCTCTTGCTTTTCATTTGTTCCCTCGATGTGTGTGTTCAATTTTGTTTGTTGGGGGTGTTTTGTGTGCATGTGTGTGTGTCTGTGTGTGTGCGCTTGAGCCACAATTTGTTGATATTCTAAATACTTTTTCGCCTGCACATAATTACATTGCATACATATTATGCAAATTGTGCTGTTTTATATACTTTGATTATAATACTAAGTTTTTTTTTTGTTGTTGCTATATATGTATGTAGTAACTGCTTCTCGCTCTCGTTATCGCTCTTGCTCGCCCACTTTCTCGCTCATGCTGTGCTTTAGATTATTTCTGCAAAATACAAAAAAGTCACAAATTAGTATTGGTTTAGTTAGTAAGATAATGTAATGGGGTCAACTTATTTACTGGGTCAACAAAATCAATGGGTTTTTTTTAATACGACTAGTTAACTCATTTTATGGCTTAAAGACTTTTAGCGGCCAGTAACTAAGTATTTTACAAAGCTAATTTCATATAAAAACACTTTGTCTACAAACAAAAATTTGTAAACAAATTTCAGAAGGAAACTTCACTGTTTCTGTCCAAAATCAAAGTTTATTTTTTAAATACTTGATTAATTCAGAGAATAAATTTGTAAACAAAAATGGTTTTTTTCTAAACATTGAGAGCATAAGTACCAGTAGCTTTTGTACTTTTAAAACTTGAGTTTTCTGTTGTTTCAGAATATTTGTATGTATAATTTTGTAAATGTGAAAAATTTTGGTGCATGAAAGGGCTAAAATATATAGTAAGGTATACTGTAAAAGGTGGTGAGCTAGATTCCTTTTATCCCTAAAAAAAACCCAATTTTGCTGATCCCAATAATTGAGTTGATTCCGTCAAAGGCGCACCTTTTTTTTTAGTAGCGTCCTCGATTGATATTCTTGATCCTGATGCCCACCTCGAGGACTTGCTCACCGCCGCCAGCGGCCACGCTGCTGCTGCTGCTGTTGTTCGAGGAGCTGCTGTTGTTGCTGGCTGCACCACCTGCACTACCAGCAGCAGCAGCAGCACCGCCAACCACGCTGTTGCCATTGCTGCCATCGCTTAGCGGCGAATTGTTGTTGTTGCTATTATTGCTCGAACTGGCACCGGAAACAGGTAGCGCGACATTCGCCTCGGTGGTGACAACACCACCACCACCACTAACACTGGCACTCGCACTCGCACTGGCTGCTGGTGCGCCCAGTCTGCGCAGCACTGTGGTGGTTGTTGTTGTCGTTGTTGTTGTCTCGGCAGCAGCACCACTGCCAGCGCCAGCAGCACCACCCAACTTGAGCAGCTGCTGCTGATGATGTCGGTTGTGATGATTGTAGTTGATGGCGGTTAAATCGTGGGCAGCACCACCACCAGCTGCCGCTGCCGCTGCCGCTGCACCACCACCAGCTGCTGTACCACTATTTGCCGCATAGTCGTGCGGTCCACCGACCGTGTGACGTCGCTTAATCGAGCGATTCTGTTTGTTTTGGATCTGCCGCTTCTTGGTCAGATTCATGTCAGTCTTCTCGTCCTTGGTCAGCGGCGGCAAGGACGACGACGCCGTCGGCGAGCAGCAGGCGCTGGCCGCTGCGGCAGCCGCCGCAGCAGCAGCACTCGAATTGCTGCTGCTCATGTGTCGCGTCGTGTAGTTGCGACAGTTGAAGCTGGCGCTGCGAAAGAGTCGATGGTCGCGTCGCTTTTTATTGTAGCGCTCGAGAAAAAACGACGGCGATGGTGCGGCCATTAGCAGCTTCTCCTTCGGATCGCTGGTGGTGGAGCCCTCCGAGTCATCCTCGGAGCCGGCGCCGGCTGCCGAGCCAACGCCGCCACCCCGCTCGTAGGCCAGTGAGCTGCTGAAGCGTAGATTTTTGCTGCCATAAACCGAGTTGCGTTGGCTGCCCACTTGCGAGCTGGGCGTGCCGGCCAGCGGCGTGGAGGCGGCGCTGCTTGAACCGGCGGTGGGCGTGGCCGCGCCGCTAGCCGGCGCCGTTGAGCTACCCTGGTGTATGGGCGCCGTTGCCGAATGCTGCAGCTTGTGTGCCGCCTTTAGCAAGCTAGCGGGCAGCGGTGCCACCGTTGGCTTCATCAGCAGCTGCAACTGATGCTTGTCCTCCTTGGGCTCACCCAGACTATTGGTCGCCGTGCAGGAGCGACTCAGCAGCAGCGAGTGGGGTGCGTCCAGCGGGCAAAAGTTGTGGAACAGTCGCTCCGGCGACTCGTCCGCATACGGAATGTTCTCGGAGTGCAAGTGCAGCGGCTGGCCCAAAGTGTGCCGGCGATTCTTGGGAAACTCGGGCGAGCCGTTCTCATCGTTTGACTCGGAGCCGCTGCGCAAGTTGCGCAGCTTGCTGTCCAGCGTATCCGTAATGGTGGTCAGCGACATAGAACCTGCCCAAAAGCACAGTGAGTCATTAGTATGTATTACAAGTTCAGTGGCTAAGTTACATCACATCTATAGGAGGATCAACCATGTAGACAGCTAATGGGTAGCGACAAACATATCCTTAAAGTAACACCCTTAAAATACAGTTGTCGGCATTTATAATTTGACATGCTGTCAATTTATTTGTTGTTTTATTTAATTTTCCACTCATGCTATGCAAAAATTTAAATAAAACTTAATTTGTAAGCAGTTGCGTTCTTCTACACGGCTGACGGGAAATAAACTAACGGAAACAGAAGTTTGTTGCTTGTCAAAATACAAATGCCGACCAGCTTATGAAAGAACGGAAACATCAAAGGCAAATTTGCACCTAGAATTCTCAAACGGTTCTAGCACATACAGTATGAAGTTTCTAGTTCTTTTTTTTATAAGACTTCAACAATAAGAATTGTACACTTGTATCCAACTCACAGCATTTGAAGCTTAAGTCTTCATGTTATCTTTTTGAAAATAAAGAGAACAGTTTTTTTACAGCTCAGGATCGTATTTTTGTAAGTGCCAAATATCAAGGTCATAATGCCATAAAAAAAAAAGTGTTCTCAAATTTTAAGGTATCTCTAAATACTAATATTCTTGGTTTGAGTTGCTCCCATTTTCGAATCCACAAATGTGGATTTAGATCAAAAAGCTAATTTGTGTAACTTAATATAGCAAAGCCATTTTAATACATTTTGAATATATAAATGATGACATTTGTTATAAAAGAGTTGGTTTTTCTTTATACTTTTGCCAATTACTTTTCAATCCCCATTGTTTTTGGATGTGGATTGAACTCGAATGAATTCGGAAATGGGGCATGTGCCTCTGTAAGCTCTGCTATTTCACAAATCCGTAACTATTTTTATCTGGGTGCACTATCGACAAAAACAACATAAACGTGTTCATGGTTGCCACATGTAGTACAATTATACCAAAACTGGTACATTATTTATTCGATTGTACATTGAATCACTTTTTTTTCATCTCAAATAGTACACTTATAAACATGCTTAGCGTATTTGTATATTTAAATAATCTTGCAAAATAAAAATAAAGTATATAACATTTATTTGTAATTAACAGCGAAAAAGGCTTTTAAACATTAAAAACACTTATTTGTTGCATATGAAAAAATGCTCTTTCTTTTTCACACGGATATGGCTAAATCAACTCGGCTGTTGATGCTGATCCAGATCATAGTTTTATAATACATCTTTTTTAATTTAACATTTTTTTTTTTAATTTTAATTATTTTCCTGTATTGACTGTTAATAGTCGACACCAAGTAAATAAATTTAAAAAAAAATATATTTACTTTTTGGAGTCGGATTTGTCTCCTTCTGTCTCTTACATACATTTGCACAACTTTATTTCTACCCATTTAAAAAAAAAAAATTTTATGATTTACTATAAGAAAAAATGTGAGCAAATTTTGGTTAATTTATGTAATCACAATTGAAACCAGCGAATGTGATGCCTAATTCTCGTTAGAGGGTCTTACCGGTATCGCTAAGGCGACTGCTGGAATCATCGTCCGTCAGCAGTATGGAGATGTCGACGCTGCTCCTCTGCTGCTGCTCATGATGCTTACCAATGCTGCTGGCCGAGTCCACGCTGCCCGAGTCCTTCTCATCGAGACTGGCCTTGCGTGTCTGGGCGCTGCGCGAGCTGGCGCTGGACAGGAAGCCCCCGGTGCTGCGCTTCTTCGTGACCACCGTTGCCGCCTTGGTGGTTGTTGTCGAGGCGGAATTGGTGGCCGTGTTGCTGCCGCTGCCGGATGAGCCCATAGCCGAGCTGAGCAGCTTGCTGGTGGTGCTGAGCTTGCTGCTGTGCATCGTGGAGCTGCTGCTGGTGCTGGTCGTGCTGCTCGCTGATACCTTGGCGTAGTCCAGCGACTGAAAGTGAACAGCGGGCAGTATTAAGCCAAAATCGCAAATGCTTTGCACAGCCTTGCGCTGCATTCGTCTTTGGTTGGTGGTGCGGATGGTGGTGGTGGTGGTGTTGGTGGTGGTGGTGGTGGTGGTGTTGGTGGTGGTGGTGTTGGTGGTGGTGGTGTTGGTGGTGGTGCATTGGGAGTTGGCCAGACTAGTGCCGCTTACCAGAACACTCTCGCCGGAGTACGTATCAGAGCTGACGGCGCTGCGCTTGCCATGGGTACGTCGGCGCAGCTGCGGAATGAAGCGGGAGGAGCGTGTCTCGCGCTCAGTGATGCGCTCAATCTTGGACAGATTGTGGAGCAGCATGCTCGTCTGGTCCTCCTGCGTCTGCTGTGGCTGTGCCGGACTCGGCGCCGCCGCACCGCCAGTTAAATCGGCCAGTTCCGGCAGACTGCCGCCCTCAAAGAAGTACTCGTACTGTGAGAAGAAAGAGTGAGAGACCGAGATAAGGATTTGTTTTTGCAACTCTACTGGCTGCATCGTGGCACCCACCTGCGTGACAAGCAGCTCGACAATGCGACACTGATGCTTCATATCCTTGACGGCCGTTTCCAGTGTATCGTTCGGTGTGCGAATTATGGAAGGCCCAAAGATAATGGCCAGATTCTTTGGCTCCATGCGATTGACCTCACAGTTGTCGCTGACGCGGCACAGATGCCGTATCAGATGCTTCATTGTCTCGTACGGATGACGGGGCAGCGACTCCACAATGTCCTTGAGCAGCATAATGCGCTCCATGCCCGTCTTCTTGTCCGCCTCAATGAAATTGATGTAGAAACTGGCCGGCATCAGGGCATCCGGTAGGCTGCGTATGAACAGCTTCAGCAGACTGCTAACCACATTGACATCTTCCCATCGCACATCCGTTGCGCAGCTCTCGAACTGAAAGTCCTTTGTGTTGACCAGTTCGGACAGCTCCGAAATCGCAGCCTTATTGCCGGGTATACGATAAATGCCGACGACACTCAAACCTTTCGTTTCGACAATGTTGGTGCACACCTCCACGAGATGCGGCACATAGGCGTTATTCTTGCCCATGGGACAGGCACGCAGCGGCAGACCAATGGAGCCGCCCGCCTTGCCGCCACAGCCAGAGGGTGAGGCCAAATCGCCATGGGAGACGCCACCGCCGCTGCCGCCGCCACGGCGAAAGAGCAAATCCTTCCAGTTCTTTGACTTGGGCGATCCCAAATCCTTGTCCGGCACATGCTTGTGGGAGGCGGGCTTGCGCAGCTTCATCACTGGTGATATCGAGTCACTGGTGGCAGCCGCTGCAGCAATGGATGCCGCTGCCGGTCCCTCCACCAGACCGCCGCCCGAATGCGAGCTGAGCGGCGAGCTGTCTGCCGCGCCAGTGACATCGTCCAGATAGCTGGAGGTGGCGGCGGTTTTCTGTGGCTCCGCCAGTTGCTTGCCGGCTGGCTGCTCCTATGAGATTATATGAGATATGAGATTATGGCGACTTTTAAAACTTATTTTTGCATTTCTTCATCCTTTTTGTTCTAATTCGATTTTTTCAGGGTTTTTTCAATCCTTATAACAAATGTTGATTAAATTGTTTTACTTAAAAGCCCAAAGATTATTTTCATTTGAGCTATCGCGATAACACTTTACACAGAGACTTTTTTTTTCAAAGGGACAGCACATAGGTCGGAACCAGCCAGATCTGACCACTATATCTTATAGCAGCCATACAACTGAAAGGCGGGTTTGGCCATATATCCCATGTTTTTAAAGCTATCGCCTTCGACTTCTTGTAAACTTGAATATCTTTTGAACTCATCAATGTTTAAAATTTCAAAACGATTGAGTCATAAATAAGCAAAGATTAATTAAATATTTTTTTTTCCAAAAAAAAAATTGACAAAAAATATTAAATTTTAAAAATTTAACCAAATTTAAATGTAGAACAAAGCCATATTGGCCTGGAGCTTAAAAATCGGTTGAGTTTTGGCAAAGTTATGTGAGTTTGAGTTTTTCAAGGTCCCAAAAAGCACTTTACAAGCTATTTTTGTTATGTTTGAGCTGTTTTTATACCCTGAACCCATTAAAAATGGGTAAAAAGGGTATTATGGTGTTGTGCAAAAGTATGTAACAGGCATAAGGAAGCATCTCCGACCATATAAAGTATATATATTCTTGATCAGTATCAACAGTCGAGTCGATTTAACCATGTCCGTCCGTCTGTCTGTCTGTCTGTCTGTCTGTCTGTCCGTCTGTCCGTCCGTCTGTCTGTATGAACACGCGGATATCAGACATCATATTTGGAATATAAGTTCTCGTAGTGCCGGAACAGATCAAGTTTATTTCATTTTATCGATAACTCGACCCATTCAAAAGTTATCGATAAATTTCGATTTCAGACTAGCGCTTTTGAGCTTTAACTTACAAGTTATAAGAGCTAGAGGCCCTAAATTTGGCATGTATAATCTCGAATAGCATACACAAGTTAAAAAAATTATCTCCAAATTTCTCCCAAATTGGAAAAAACGCTTTTTTGAAGGTACGACCTATCAATTTGGTTTGGTCACACATTTTATAGCCAATGTTATGTCCTATAAATTTTAGAAAGATCGGACAATAAACACAGAAGCTATTTAAGATTTTACTTTCCACTGTTTGGGGCTCAGTGAAAAAGCAAGCTAACTGCTTAAGCCGCTTGCACTGCGTGCAGTATGTGTGTGTCTGTATGTATGCACACTATTAGGCAAGTATGAATGGATTTCAGAACTGGGTTCAGGGTATCTCCTAGTCGGGCACTCCCGACTAGAGCACTTTTACTTGTTTTTATTAAAAAAATGAACATCCCCAGAATCGTGTTTCTTATGGATTTTTATACTAATTATAACACCCACAATTATTTAAAAATAAAATTTGCAGTTGTATGAGTTTGCAGCTCACTTTTTTGAAATAAATTTTTTGTTTGAAAATCAGTAAGGGGGGCTTAAAAAACTTAATGTATAAAATATATATTGTACAAAATATATAAGAATGTATAATAAATTTAGAGGGAAAAGTATGAACAATAAACAAATAAATAAATAATGACACTTACATTGTCATCATAGTTGAGGCTATCCTTCCACTGCAGCAGGCCAAAGAGTCGCTTCATCTCGTTGCTGCTCTTGGTCTTGAAGAGAATCTCGGTATAGGGGCCGGCACAGGCAGCGGATGCAGCTGCCGTCGTTGCTGCCGGCGTCTGCGGCTCGGCGGCACTGCTGCTCCCCGATGAGGTCAGCTTGTCGTGCGCATCATCCAAGTTCAGCTCGTTGCCCAATGTGGCCAAATGGGCGCCGCTTGTGCTCGGCTTCGACTGCATGCGTATCAAGTACTTCTTCTTGTCCAGTGACTCGTCGTAGAATTTAAAGTTTCTAATATCAAGCTCTATCACCTGGTCAATTCGAATGCGATCAATATGTTAGTATAGTTCAAATTTAAATTGAGATTTTTGAGTGACACTTACATTATGCTCCGACTTGGCATGGCGTCCAGAGTAAATACGCAGCAAATCGCCTTTAATCTCTAGTTTGACCTGACGCCACGAGCGATACTCGGACATCCGCTGCGGGAGGAGGCAATTCAAATTTGACTTAGTGTGATTGTGCAAATATAGTAAACAAAAAGAACATAATATAAAAGTATAGCAATCGTCTCAATTGCTTTCCATTGTTATATATTTTAAACTAATTCATGATTACAAAATACACTTAGAACTCTCTTGTTTATAACTCTCTATTTGCTGTTTTTTCTGTGGTTTTCCTAACCGCAGTAATATTAATATAATAAATATAATATAGTACAAAAACAGTCGCTTTCAACTATTTTTAGCTTTACTTTACAGATTCAACCATAAATTGCAGTTAGATTACCCGATTGTTAAAATAAACAACACAGTAGTATTATAGGGAAAATGCGATTTTGTTAGCTAGACATTCTTTACAAGTTGATAGCTGGATCCATGGATTTTGGTAAATGATACACTGTTTATACCAGAGTAGCACGTGAATCAGCTGTTCAAATTTACAAATAAACACAGCGAGGAGAGCGTAAACATTCGCAGTTAGAGCTCCGCAAGAGAAGTTGATGTTGATGAGCGCAATATTTATTTTATGCATTGAAAGAAATTGAGCGACATTCGAGTCCGCTTTCGTTGGAAGCATTTTGTGCACTGCTGTAAAATGTGCGATTGCAACACAGCAGGGAACCTGGGAACGAAAATTCGTCAGTGTCAGCAGCTATTGGGTGCCCACCATTGATCTAAACGATCCCGGTGCCAAGCCACCCTTCAAGAATGTTTTTCGCATTTTTTCTCGGGATTAAGTCAACATTAAATACAAAATAAATAAATAATAAGTTCGTAAACTTTTATATTTATCCAAATGACGAATGTATGGATATATTAATAAGCTTTGTTTTACATTTTTAAATCGCAATTTATGGTCAAATATGTAAAGTAAAAAGAAAACACATGAGATATAACAAAGCCTCACTAAAAATATAAGAAAAAGTCAGGGCTAGAAAAATTGCACATATTTATGGTTTCCGCTTTAGTGTGAAATAATTAAAATGTTGTTACATGTTGTAAATATTTAACTGTATGTTCAGTCTTCCCCAATTTTCTGTGCCGACTAACAACTAGTGTAAATTAATGAAATCAATAATCGATAACTACTATCAACAGCCACTTACCTTGCCATTAATGCAGGAGGATTTGATCTCGATCTCCGTCTCGAAGGCCTCCAGCTCATTGGGCACATACTTGCCATTCAGCTCGGCATCAATGTGAATGCTATACAAATTACAAATGGCAATGATTGCAATTAGTCAGGATTAGCTGATGGAGTCATGTTTGGCAACTGACCTGCTGCGCATTTCGCTGTTCACCGAGGCGCGCCGGCTGCCATGGAGTGTGGACAAACGCACATCCTCCAAGCCGTTGGGCGTCTCAATGAACTCATGACCGCCGCCAGTGCCACCGATTACATCGTACGTGGGATCCGGATGCTCCTCCACCAGTGCTTTGCTCTTGTGCGGCTCCACAACGGCCGCGGCAGCAGCTGCTGCAGCAGCAGCAGCAACAACAGCAGCGGCCGCTGCACTCGCCGCACTCGCCGCTGCCCCATCTGCCGTTGGCTCTCCGTGGTACTCCGCCTCGTTGTTGGTGGCACGCAGATATGAGATGCGTCGCACCGGCTTGCCCTCGTCGAAGGAGCTGGAGGCGAGCGGCTTGTAGCGACGCACCACATTGCCCGACACGGATGCGGCGTCCACAATGGCAGCGGCTGCAAGGATGAAGAGGGATTCAACAAGTTAGTAAAATAATAGCTATACAGTGTATATTTTTAATAGTTAAAAACATGCTTACGTCCATGGCATAATATCTGTATATTTCGTTTTTTAAATATTGAATATGAAAATT
Source organism: Drosophila flavopinicola (assembly GCA_035042425.1). Taxonomy (NCBI): domain Eukaryota; kingdom Metazoa; phylum Arthropoda; class Insecta; order Diptera; family Drosophilidae; genus Drosophila; species Drosophila flavopinicola. The sequence goes on from JAWNLL010000372.1 coordinate 211,799, forward strand.
ATATAAAACTATAATAAACACCATTGAATTTGAGGCCAAACAATTTACACTCTTTAAACGTTGTATGTTGTATGAGTTTCCACCCACTAAATACACTTTTGAGAAACAATGAAACAACAACTGAACAGTTTTATTTGCAACAGCATTGAAGCCGATTTGAGGGAAGTTAACTCTCGCCCCCACATCTATTAGGGAAAAAGTCGAAGGGATTAAAAACAAAAGCAACAAGAGGGCTCTAGTCGGGAGTGCCCGACTAGGAGATACCCTGAACCCAGTGCTCACATCCATTCATACTTACCAATCAATGCACATCCATACGAACACACACGTACTGCAGCAAGCAGAGCAAGCAGTTAAAGCAGACTAACTTCTGTATTTAGTGCCCGATTTTTGTGAAATTTTCAAGACATAATATTGGCTATAAAATGGGTCCTCAAACCGAACTGCAAGGTCATACCTTGAAAAATTAGTGTTTTTCACTTTTGGGGAGATGGCGGTACGGTATCCACAAAGTGACATATTTGTTAGATGTGTATGCTATTCGAGACAATGCATACCAAATTTGGTGCCTCTGGCTCTTATAACTTTCCAAAAAACACAAGTCTGAAATCGAAATTTATCGATAACTTTTGAACGAAATGAGTTATCGATCAAATGAAATAAACTTTTACTGTCCCGGGACTACGAGAACTTTAATTCCAAATATGAAGTCTCTAGCTTTTATAGTTTCTGATATCTGCGTGTTCATACAGACGGACAGACAGACAGACGGATTGGCTATATCGACTGGGCTGTTGATACTGATCAAGAATATATGTATATATATATACTTTATATTGTCACAGATGCTTCCATATTTTTGCACAAAACCATTATACCCTTTTTACCCAATTTTAATGGGTTCAGGGTATAAAAAGGGAAAATAAAATTGCTATGAAAAAATTCTACAAAATACATCTATCGAGTTGAGACTAAAAACAAAACGTAGCATACAAAAGTTTTCAACCATTTTTTTTCCCCTTGTTGTGTGGAATCACAAAAAATTTGGAATTCTAACGAATTTAATTAATTGCTTTATATTGTGGAATGTTAAAAACTTATTTGTTGCTCACTGAAAATTAAAACAAATAATTTAATATTTCAAATAACGCTTGTGAAAATATTTATGCCAAGCAGTGTCTATGGTTAAACAAAAATTACGAACGCTTGGAAAGAAGAATCTCTTGGTTTCAGTAGTGGTTCTTATTACTAAATAGTAGTTACAACTTCTGAAAGCGTATTTTTTATGTTAAATAAACTACTTCTGATGCATTTTGTTGCTTGTTTTCATATTAGAATTCCGACAGAATTCGAAATATAAAATTGTTGTTTGTTTTATCTATATATCAATACTGATTTAAGGTTTATGGAATCTTTCGGAAATTGGAATTTTCAGTTCAAATTGCTGACCGTAAGACATTCTAAGAGTAAAATTCGAATGTCGGAGCGTTGAGTGTATATAAACTTACCGCTGCTCTCGGCAATGTCCGCCAAAGTGGCCACCGTATGCGAGGAACTACTGGCGGACTGAGAATGTTCACTTGGATGCGCCACTTGGCTGAACTCTGCAAGTGAAAGGAAGCCAATGAGCATTGATTTGTACAGGCAGGCAGGTATATGATTGTCTACTTACTGCTCGGCCCGGACTCAATGGTCGCATTCGCCAGCGTTGCCTTGTGCAGCTCCATGCGACTGCTGCTCTGGCCATCGACGGCGCTGCTGCTGCCTGAGGCGCTGCTCCCTTGTTGATATTTGGCCTGCATCTGATGCAGCGGATGCTGTTGCAGGGACTCGTAGAGGACGCTCTGCTTTTTGCTGCTCGCTTCGGCGGCGGCATTCGTGTTGATTGACAGCGGCTTGAATGGATCAAAGCCCTTGGACATGTGCGAGACCAGTTTGCTCTCAAAGCTAAGTATTAGAGTATAGAGTATAAAGATTAGCAAGATTGATTGGAGTTTTTAGTTTGGCTGACTGCACTTACACTTTGTTTGTCACGCCCGTCTCCTGCAGCGTCTCAAAGTAGTCCAGCTCCTTGGCGTACTTGGCACTGTTGCTGGCCACACTGACAACCACTTGACGTTGCTGCTGCTGGTGCTGCTGCTGATGCTGCTGCTGTTGCTGCGACGGCACTGCGCCCATGGAACGTGGCGCCAGCTTGCTGCCCGTATAGCTATTGTACATATCGTAGCCGAGCACAAGCTGCTGCTGCTGATGCTGTTGATGATGGTACTGCTGCTGGTGGTACTGATGCTGATGCTGCTGCTGCTGCTGTTGGTGATGCTGCTGTTTAATCAGCACTTGCTGGCGCACGCGTGGTGCAATTACTACTCCTCCTCCACCTCCTCCGCCTGTTCCTATTCCTGTTCCTGCTCCAGGTGGTGTGTGCGATGGGAAAAAGTGTTGCTGCTGCTGCGGCGATGATTGCGCTGCGTTGCCGTTGGATGATGAGCTTGCAGCGGAGGCGGACAGCACTCCGGTGGGTAGCGGTGATTTGAGGAACTCCTCCTTCTGTTTGATTGACTCGCGCAATCGTATCATCAGGTCGCTGTTCTCGCCGCCGCTGGCATTCACCGCATACAATGCTTGACTCAGTGCCGCTGCCGATTTGGGTTGGCGCGTGGTGGGCGTGGTTGGTGTGGTGCTTGCTAATACTGTTAGATTTGGCGGCTGATTGGCACTGCAAGTGGAGGAAACAACATGATGATTAAAGGATTTGAGAGACCAGGTTGACAAGCATTGTACAAAGCACTTAATTAGCAGCACTTTCAAGAGTCCGATGCTTGTTGTCCTATGTCTAAGGCAATTATTTATAAATTACAGCACTTTCCTACACATTATAATAGTAACAATTATAATCTGTCAATTGGCACATGCAGGCTGGCAGTTTTATTTGAATTTGATAGATACACGATTTTCTGTGAAATTGTTGTTGTACTTATACGGTAGACTCTCGAAAGTTAGAATCTCTTGTTTTCTGGCGTAATTGTAATTTCTGAATATTTTTCACATATCGTATAAAGAAATGAAAATTCTTTAGCGAAAATTGGAATATACATATTTGTATATCTCGATTTGAATACCCTGCATATATTTTTTTCAGCAATTAGTTTATTCCATTACTTATGTCGGTGTTTAATATTCTATCTGGGAGCTATAACATATTAAATCTGACACAAAAAAGAGCGTAAAAGCAGTGTTTTTTTTGTAATGTATTTTTCACACGTGGCGTGGGTGGATTTTGGGAAATCGAAAGCTTTGCACATAAGTTCGAAGTAAATCGAACACAAATTATGCTTCCGACCGGACACATTTATTGATTGACGAAAATGATTGCATAAAAAAGTAAAACTCGAACTATATTAACTATATATAACAAACTACAAACTGTAGATGTGTTATGACAACCTATTTTGATGTGCAACATTTTGAAATCAGTGTACTAATTAAACGTTTATAAAAAGACGAAATTGTTAAGAGCACATCCGATTTAAAAGTTATGTTGCAATAAAATCAACGTTTGGGCAAAATCTAATTGGGATAGCAAAAACAGTAGATTTTATGTTTCTTTTTGACTCGGTTTTCGGATAATTATAATAGAATATTTGTAAATTTGATATTAACATTGATAGCAAGGACATTTTTTAATTTTAATTGTACAATTTCTATCGCTTGTACCTAGTGCCAAAACAGATAAAAAAAACAAAAAATTGTTTGCTTAAAGTATTTATTTCAAATCTGTTCGTATAATTTATAGGAGTATCGGGCGGAATGAATAAAAATTATACTGAGTCTCGGAATGGAAACGCTTCAGTATTCTTGTAGCACTAGCAATATAGATCATTCACTAAATAAATATGGAACGTTGTTTTCAACAACTTTAGCACATATTTAATTTATAGCTTACACGTTTTATTGTGTTTGTTTTAATTATTTCGGATTTATTACATCAATTGCCAGACTGCTGGAACCAAAACCAAGATAGAGATTTAGTTGAAAATAACGGCACCTGATTGCCATACGAAAAAAGGTTGCTAGGCAGAGGTGGAAGGCCTGAGACGCTTAAGCGCGTGCCGTTGACGTCGACTGCGGCAGCGACTGCGGCAGCGACTGCGACGTCGACTGCGGCAGCGGCACGTGAAGAGATCGGAGTGTATCCGATTTGGCATCGCGACTTCGTCAGCTGTTTGAATATGCTGGCCACGATAACTGACTGTCTGGCTGACTGAGTGACGACGACAATGACGACGACGACGACGACATCTTCGTTGCCAAATACGCGTAAGCTGCGCAATTTGCGCAAATAGCAAACAGCAGAGTGCTACGCCACACACTCCGTGCCCAATTGCCCCACCCCAGCCCACCAAACAAAAAAAGCAGCTACCTGGCTACGCGCTTAGCTATTTGTACTGTGAATGTGAATGCGAATGCGAATATTTATAGTTGTTTGTTTATAAACGAATTGTATTTGTTTGAGCATTTCTCGTGCTGGCGTGCGAGCATCCTCCCGGACTGCTATGGATCAGTGCGAGATCTTTTATGTCGTCGCCTCGTGCCACAGGTGCGCTTTGGCCATTGTCCATAAATAGTAACACCAATAACAAGCAAACCAAACTAAACGAAAAAAAGCAACAAAAAAAAAACCAGCTACTGGTCAACAGTTTCAGGCTGATGCAAGGCCAAATTAGTGGGGGCAGTGTACAATGGGCGCATCGTCAACTTTAGCTGGCCAAAAACCCATTGTACGAAAGTCATTCATTTAACTGATTGTGTACACCAATACGTATACGTAACAATAATTATTAAAATCCACATTGCTGTTAAGTTAACAGCTGTTAAACACAGCTGTTTTCTAATGATGTAATTTAAATGTATTTTAAATGCATCTAATTTCAGTTTGCAACTTATTTTTCGAGAGCATTATCTAAGATTTGACAATTCAAAAGCGAATCAGTGAAAATATTTACCTATTGAAAATACCAAAATAGGCATTCATATATATATTTATCAACAAAGTAGCAAAATCAATAATGGGGAATAAACACAACAAATATAGTAGCCCGATGTGGAAAATGTTAAGAACATAATGACAATTGAAACTGGTGCAATTGGTCACGATATCCAAAAAAAAAATAAATCTCAATAAAAAACGTATCTTTTGATCACTTGCTCTATATCCATATATAGTTATGCGATCTTGTAATATATAGTAGTAACTGATGCGATTGGACGCGATATCTGGAAGAACAAAAAACAAGTAAGAGTGCTCTAGTCGGGAGTGCCCGACTAGGAGATACCCTGAACCCAGTTCTGACTTCCATTAATACTTGCCTAATAGTGTGCATACATACAATTACACACATACTGCAAGCAGTGCATGCGGTTTAAGCACTTATCTTGCTTTTCACTGAGCCCCACACAATGGAAAGTTAAATCTTAAATAACTTCTGTGTTTACTGTCCGCTCTTTCTAAAATTTGTAGGACATAACATTGGCTATAAAATGTGTGACCAAACCAAATTGATAGGTCGTACCTTCAAAAATGCGTTTTTTCCAATTTGGGAGAAATTGGGGGGTGGTTTCCAAAAAGTGAAAATATTTTTAACTTGTGTATGCTATTCGAGATTATACATGCCAAATTTAGGGCCTCTAGCTCTTATAACTTGTAAGTTAATGCTCAAAAGCGCTAGTCTGAAATCGAAATTTATCGATAACATTTAAACGGGAAGAATTATCGATAAAATGAAATAAACTTGATTTGTCCCGGCACTACGAGAACTTATATTCCAAATATGAAGTCTCTAGCTCTTGTAGTCTCTGATATCCGCGTGTTCATACAGACAGACAGACAGACGGACGGACATGGCTAAATCGACTCGACTGTTGATACTGATCAAGAATTTATATACTTTATATAGTCGGAGATGCTTCCTTATGCCTGTTACATACTTTTGCACAAAACCATAATACCCTTTTTACCCATTTTTAATGGGTTCAGGGTATAAATGTGTTCAAACAAAAACGTAAATTTGACCAATTTTTTGATGTATGCCATATAATATAGTGATCGGATCTTGCTCATTTAATCTGTGTTATTACTTAGCTAAATGGACCTAACAGTCTTTGAGCTATCAATGAATGCCACCAAATGTATCCGCTGGGCCCACAGTGCACTGTTGCAGGCAGGCGTCAGCGCATGACGAGTATATGCAGTTGTTGCAGCTGGCAGCTGGCAGTTGCCAGTTGGTTGCCTCTCTCTGTCTGTCTGTGTGTGTGTGTGTGTGTGTGTGTGTGTGTGTGTGTGTGTGTGTGTGTGTGTGTCTGTGTGTCTGTGAGGCGGACACACGACTAATGGCCATGACCGTGACACGGGGCTGAATGGAATTGTTGTGATTGTCCCGTTCCCGGCGGCCGGCCCCACAGCAGTTCCATTTGCACCACAGAAACCGAAACGCACTACCAGTGCTTGATTGAATTAGATTGCAGCGCAGCTGTCAAAGCATTTCCAGTTAACTCAATTTGATGCGAAAGGATGCTGTTACATGCAGGACACCCGGAGTGGAGCCTGTTCGCTTCCTGCCTTTGCAGCGATACCAATTAGTTTAACTCACTTAGTGCTCTTGAACCTTGCCCTCGAATGCGCCGAGTGCAGAACAGCCAAGAATAGCCGCCTTTAAAGTTCAGCTAAGTAAATTGATGTCCCTCCATTCCCCCCCCCCCACCCAACCACAACCCCAACACCCCGCCCCCTTCTCAGCCCACGCGGTATAATGCAGGTGCAGCTGTTAATTAAAAGGCTTTTAATAACGAATAAAACTAATTGATTGAGTTTCAAGTTTGAGGTCAAATCGATTTAGGAGCGACACACAGCAACTAGATACTTTCGCAGTGGCCATTTTGTCAAAGCGTAAGTCGATAATTGAATTTTTGTGGCACATTTTGTGCATTACGAATTTAAATATATGTATATATAAAATCGCTTTTCGAATATAATAGAGTTAACAAATTGTATACTTTATGATATTTATGCTAATATTGCTCTTGTGTAAAACAACAAAAGACACATCAAAAGCTGAAATTATCGTTAGGTTGGCAGAAATCTTATAATAAAGCAACAACTACTTTATTCTCATTTTCCATGAAAATTATTACAAATCATTAAAATTGTCTTCTTTTTAGTTTTTTTTTTTTTGTTAACAAGATTAAACGTTAAAAGGTTAATACTAATTTAATATAGCAGACAAACTGGACGCTGTACCCAAAAATATCGGAAGACAAGTTCCGGCGGAATTCAACTACATACATACATCAAATAAAATAAAATTCAACAACAATTTTAAATTTAAACAGAATTTTTACCTAAACATCGAGCCGACAGATTGATAAAGTTAAAAATGTCATCAAACTTGAAATGTTAAAAACCATTTTATAAATTTTAATAATTCTTTTAATCTTAAATTTTGTAATACAATTATAATTATATGTCAACTTTGAATAATTCAATGAAATAAAATATTCAAAAGCAAGTAAATACATTGAAATAAAATGCTGACACAATTAATAATTAACTCTTTCGAGTTGAAAGTGAGATATTCATATTATAACAATATGAAATGAGCAACTAAATAAAATACGAGCTACACCAACAATGTGACCATGGATGACTATAAAACGCCCAAATGACCATGGATGATGACAAGTTAAGTATGTTAGCCGAATGCGAGTGCAAATCAATTGCAGGACCATGAAAAACAACCAAAATGACAGTTTAAGGGAAAACAAAGTGCAATAGCAATAATGCGTAAGAGTAAAAGCTGATTGCAAATATGTTTACTATATATATAAATATGGTATATGTATATTGATAGATATATATATATATATATATATAGATAGATATATATATATATAGATAGATATATATATATATATAGGTATCGAGTATCTATTGCAAGTATTGTTATCTTTGCATAAGCTTTGCACACACAAGGCTACAGAAATAAATAGATCCCATTGACACAAGTGATTCGACACGGACTCTATTGTGCTGATTTGTTGTTGTCATTGTTGTTGTTGTTGTTGTTGTCATTGTTGTTGTGTTTGTTGTCATTGTTGTTGTTGTTATGGTTGTTGTTGTCATTGTTGTTGTTGTTGTTGTTGCCTGCTGCTGCTGCTTATCAGTAAAAAGTCAGCCAAATAAATGAGCTGTATCTATCGGGCATAGATACATATATACATTCCTATATATATTACAAACTGAATGGATGTGTGTGTGTGTGTGTGTGTGTGTGTTTTTGTGTGTGTGTGTGTGTGGAATTTCGCGCTTTATTGTCTGCTTGTTGTGCATGCACTGACTCTGCTCATTGTTGTTATTGTTGTTTGGTATTGCCGGCTATTGTCTGATTTGCGTATTGGCAACTATTTCGCCTCACTCTCTCTCTCTCTCTCTCTCTCTCTGTCACTGTCTGTCACTCTGTGTGCAATTAACAAGTCATAAATAAAAATGTTGACATATTTGATAAGCCAGCAACCAAACGCTATACACTGGCCGAAACCTGTCAGCAGTAGTTCACAATGCCATGCCCCCAAAACAGCTTCGCCCTGCCATCTTTTTCTCTTACTCTCACCCTCTGTTTGTTTGCTTCTTTTTGCGGAATTCGCATTGCATTTATGTTTATTGTTGGCGTTTTGGTATCGATTTCGCTGCTGGTGGCGACGGCGCCCAGCGGTGTCGATAGCGACAATGGCGACACCCATTGCCTTTGACGTCGACTGCGACGCTGACTGCGTCGGCAGCGCTGCCGTGTTTGGGCAACAACATACGCAACGTATACGCAATACGAAACGCAAAATCGCATTCAGTGGAGACAATTTGTTCAAATAATCTCAATCGAATCTCCATCTACTGCACAAAAACTTATACTTCTAGAAGAAGAGATACCATAGTGTCGAATTAATTACTGTATGAACATCTTTTTCGTTATTTGTCTCGTTGTTTAACTCTAAACTATACTCAAAGTTATTTTGCGTAAACACAATCAAGAATTTGGTGTTACAAATTCAACTTCTAAGAATATTATCACAAATTCCTGTATCTTTTATGGAAACAAAATACGTTTAATTTCAAACTTTAATCAAAGTCATTTTGCGTATACGCAATCAAAAGTTTGTGTTCGAAATTTCCGTTTGACTTATGTCGACAACATTGGAATTCAGTTTAGTTAACGTTACAGTTAGGAAAAGTTCAAATTTTACTACTTAGACATGTAGACGAACGCTGTTGTTGTTGTGTAGTTGTTCATATGTTTGTTGGACTTTAAGCAACATTTTTGCCTCAAGAGTATTTGTCACTGTCACTGTCACTGTCACGATATGGCTGTATACTTATACTTATACGATATGGTTGCTGTGCAGCTCATCTCTCTCTATTGAAAACACTTGAACTTTGCGATCTAATAGATTTCAAGGTCTGTGCAATTATGTCGCAACTTTCCGGTGCGAGGGTTTTAACAACAATCAAAGCCGCACTTTCGTCATATTTTGGTTTTTCTTTTTATGACGATGACGATGACTCGTTGTCGTGCCCTTATCACAGGCAATCACAATTAGTACACGATACCAATGATAAGTGCATTTTCAAATTCGAAGCGATAATTAAAATTCAAGACACCCACACACACACACACACACACGCATACACACAAGGCATACACTCACTGGGCTCTAGATTGAATGCATTTGGTTGTGATGCGAAATCTACGCGCTCCACTCGCCATCAGCAACTAAACTAAAGTACAACCCAAAGTCCATGCGACTAAACTGAAATACAAAAAAAAAAATAACAAAAATAATAATACAAAAAAAAAAAAAAAAAAAAATCCAAGCGACGAAAAAAAAAATCCGCTTTGTATGCATGTATGAAATTCATATTAAGCTCGCGACAAGCAGCAAACGAGACAGCAGGCAGGGCCAATTGAAAAGAGCCCCCAGCTATTGAGTGGGCAACCGTTGTCGAACAACCTACCGTCAAGCCACCGGCGACCCATCGACCCACCCAACCACCGAACAACGAGCAACGAACACAGAGAACTGAACGCTCTTTCTTTTATTTTATAACCAATTGTGCCACGCGCATAGCGCAAAAATATTTCATTGTACACACAGAGACAGACAGACCGACAGACAGACAGACAGACACATAATACACTACTGCAAATGCGATGCAATGGGAGACGATGGGCTCGACGGTATATATGAGAGTAAATATGCCATATGAATATGTGTATGTATGTATGAATGTATGTACATATGATTAGTATATACATATATAAGTATTGTGTACGCAACATGAAACTAACAGATTCGATTGGGAAGTGGCAAAACAGGCGTTTGGGGATATTCGAGAGTTGTGCACTTGGATTCGGGCGAAAACCAAATAGTCCATCAGGTCCATCTGGCTAACCAGAGACAAGGTTTCGGGCGAATAGCCCTTCACGCAAACCTGTTGGTCACTGGTGTACTGAGTGGTTTCCCGAAAAGTTGTCAAAAAGGCTTAAAATTAAAAAAAAAACAAACAAAATGTTCAACGAATTTTCATATAGATGAAATTACAGAATTACTCTTAAATTCAGGTAATTTACGGTTTAAGTCCGAATTACATAAATACCAGTAAGCTCAATTTTAACATGCATGTTAAAGTGGCAAGCAAGATTAATAAAATATGTATCTATATGTAAAATAACTAAAATTGAACAATTATGCTTGAAGTATGAATTACTTAGCTTAAACTTTTATTAATTCTGTATTTAATTAAAAAAAAAACAATTAAAAATAAAGTTTTTTTTTATTCTTGATAATTGTTAGATTTTGAAAAGAACTTAGCAAATTCAAAGAATATTATGGTAACGAAATGCTCAAAGCGATTTCGACTCGATTTTGCGACACTTTGCACCACAGTGCTTGTCATAATTGTGTGTGTCCAACTTGTTACACATTTTTGCCATCAACATTGTCATCATCCATCAATCACATTAGTCAAATGCGAATTTATGCGAAAACCCAGGTGGAAGGGATAAAAGGTCAAATGGACAACACAGCGTATCTGTTTCTATATATATATATATATATATATATATATATGTATATATATCGCCATATTTATCTACATTCGTATCAGTAGCACTTGTAGCTGTATCTATATTTGTATCTGCACAAGATAATGACGCACTGCTGATCATATCATGGTAGCGAACGCATTATACAATTACAGGCTCAAGTAGTCAATAATTCATATATATATATATATATATACAACTACTTGTGTACATATCATCTTTCTGTTCAACTTCAACTTCATCTGCATGATGCCATCGTGGTCATTATCTCAAGCTCCTCAGACTCGGTGCGCATCTTTGGTACAACTCAATCTCAGTTGTGTGTCGCCCACTTTAAATGCAGCTCGGTGGGCGTGGCCAGTTGCACAGTTGCTCCACATTGGCTCCCTCCTGCTGACATGCGAGACGTCCAGCTGAGCGAATAAATTCAAATGCCATTCACTGCGGTTGAGCGCTTATTTTTCGTTCATGTCTTTGTTGTTGTTGTTGTTGTGCTGTACAAAACTCAATTAAATTTGTCGTAATCATTTAACAATGGTGCGTTAACAAACATTCGTGTGCAGTTGCTTTTGTTGTTGTACATTTACACTCAGAGTTATGCACTCACATACCCATATATACATATATGCATACATACATATATATTTATATTTAAGGCTTCAGCGATTTCGCATATTGCGGTTTAGTAGTGTGGCTGTTCTTCTTAATGGTGTTGTTGTTGCTCGATTAGTCAATGAGTTGACGTTGTTTGCGGCGACATACACATATATTATAATTGATTGCAAACATACACACACACACACACACACACACGCGCGTATGAAATATGATTTACATCACAGAAAACGACTGCGCGAATGCGGCGACAAACGTTGCGTATACGCAATTGTTTGTTTGTCTTCCCGTTCATGTCGAAATGTGGGCGTCATAATGTCCAAAATCCACTGACAAATTCGAAATGTGATTTGAATTTCAACAATTCTCGCTGTTTTTGCTTTCTTCAGGTTTTTTTCCCCTGTTTTTTTTTTTATTGGTTCGTCATCTTTAATGGGTCACAAAACAGCGAAACAATTGTTAAATAAACAAATCGAGTGTGCTAGTCTGGCAGATACCCACTAACCTGACCATTTGTACATTTGTACTTACAAATGTCATTCTTAATTGTGTGCCTAAAAATCAAATCAATCAAAGGTTTATTTATTTCAATTTTGTTTTTAATTTGCAAAGTGTTGGATGGTCTCGGTCGGGTTTAGTTGTTTAATGTACCCCACAGAGAAACCAACAAGTGAACAGTTACAATATATGTTTAAGTGGTGCCTCAACTGGCTTCATAGCTTCTGTATCTACGCGAAAGTTGTTCACAACTAGTTTGCCAGCACGTAATTAGAAATGATAAGTGCTAAAAAAAAAATGTTAAGAAAATAAAATTTGACATGTCATCCGTGACACGTGCCAAACAGTGTACACAAAAAAACACTACTCAGCAAAAAAAGAAAAAAAAAATTAAAATTATTAACTTGAGTTTCTTTGAAAGTGGTCGAGAGGTCTTCGTTATTTTGTTCAGTGTGCAACTCACCGCTTATGTTTAATACACTTCTCAAATACTACTAAAACTGGTATATTTCATATAATAAGCATAAAAAATGTATGTAAAAAAACATCTATCGATAGAACTTATCGATAACTGCAGTGTGATTGTCAATAATTAATATATGTATAATTATATATATTATCACTAGAAATATACTAATTTCGATTTATTACATTTTAAACTTCAATTGTAATGCCCACGAGAGCGCACAATTTTTGCATTCCAACGTTTTGGTCAGATCTCTAGGGGATTGTCTATTTGCCCTATACATCAACATCAACACAAGCACACACACACACACACAAACACATACACAAAGACATATAGACGGAGTGAAAATAGGAAGTTCGCTCAGTGGCCAATGGCCAATGGCATTTTTATGCATGTGTTTATTTTCGTTTTTCACAACACGAGAAATATGAATAAATGCATTCGTCGTCATTGCCAAATCAAGACGCAGTCAAAAAAGAAAACAGAAAATACAAATGATGAGCAGAGAATAATCGGAATCAAGCAATGCAAACACAAACAACTATCGAAAATCGAGAAATATTGTGAAAAAAAGAAGCCTGTTGCTGATATTCAATTTCTGAGCATAGAATTATCGACAGTCATCGGTGATAAATGTATGAATTCCCAAATGGCGCTACTTATCTCTGAAATTGTCCTCAATTCTAATCGATAATTATCGATTGTCTCTGATATTGAAATCAGCTACCAATAGTCATAGTCAATAGTCAAATAGCGATTAACAAAACTATGATCGTATCCAAAAGGGGATGCTAATTTTCTGAATTATAGATAATAACAATAATCAATTTAAGATTGGAAAACCATCAAGTTTCGATCAAGAAATTTATAATAACCACAAGTAATATGACTAAGTATATGCTGCAAATGTACGAACATTAGGAGGGAGGTGGTAAATAATATGTGATGAAATCACTCGTGGTAGTCATAGCGTCAGCCACATTTATCTGCTGTATGGTGTTCTATAGTTTTATAGGCCGTCGTCGGTCAAAGTATGGACTCATCATCATTATCATATGCGCCTACATAGATGTATATACATACATACATACATACATACATACAAATGTATTTATGTATAATAGCATGTGTAAATTAATGACAGTGAAAAGTCGGCCGAAGAATGTGCGAAACGAATATTATGCGAAAAACACTCGCTATGGAGCCCAGAGAGAGAGGGAGAGAGAGAGAAAGGGAGATGAGTAAGTGGGCGTGGCAGGGGGAGTTCAAAACACTCTCAAAGTTCACTTTACAATTGTTTTTAATTATTGTAGTAGCTGTTGTTGTTGCTGCTTAGTTAATGTCATTTGAAGCATGAACTTAATTTTATAACATATATTCACAGTTCCGCGCTATTCGATTACTCGATTACTCGCATCTTGCTGTCAGCTGCTGGCGTTGAATTTGGCTTGTGTGTGCAATTTATATTTATTTGTTTGTTTCTTGAATGAAAGTGATATAATGCATACACACTATATATGCATGTGTGTGTGTGTGTGTGTGTTGTATGTGTATTGGCAGGGAGGGGAGCTCTAAAGGTAGGCAGTCTCTAGCTGCCACCATAAATCAAATGGCGCACAGTGTGATCAAGTTCATTGAAACCGCCAACGGCGACGGCGCCAAAGGCTGTTGGCCAGTAAACTGTCAATTTGTCTCGCTGACTGAGTGTACGCATATGCATGTGTGTGTATGTGTATGTGTGTGTGTGTGTGTATGCCTATGCCTGTGCTCGAAACATTCGAGCGTTATTATTAGCATTGGCAATTTCACAAAAAACAGTCGCTTAACTTTGATTGCAGATCAACAAATTTAAGCGATTATATTTATAAATATTTGTATTATTATATAATAAGCATTATCATCTTGCAATAACATTTTTCTTTTCTTTCAAATATTACCACAAATGAAATGCGGAATTTTCTCAGCGTCTGTGCAAATTTGCATTCCTCAACTTTTTTTATGTCAAGTCATTTATATATTTATACATATATATGACTGAATTTGGTATTAACATGAATTTGCTACTTTTGAAGATAACTGGACTGGTTTTTAAATTAGGGAAACTATATAGCTCATTAGATTTCTCTTTATAACACTCTTTTGCATTACATTCTAGGCCTTTTCAATTCAATTAGACAATTAGACAAGCCCGAACCTTTTTTTCACCCCAATTCAAGTCTTATTGGTTTTTCTTATAAGGTAATTTAACTACTGGAGAAATATGGACGAAAAACATGATTGTTCAAACAAATTAGCCCAAAGCACTAAGAAGACCTCAAACTCAACCTGTCTGGAATAATTCAAAGTAGGCTTATAAAAAAAAAAAAACTTCTTGACCATCCCAAAAATTAGTTCTGCAATATTTCAAACAACTTTCACAGTATGTTTATCAAAAAAAAAAATAAATAAATAAAAATAACACGAAAATCCTCTAGACCAGATAGATGAATCTGGAATAAAGTCGATAAAACAGGCTGATTTCGAAAAAAATGCTGTTCCAAAAAACTTCACAAGAAAATTAAGCTGATTATCATAACTCTAAAAAGTTATGATGCAATTTGATTCCATGAGTTCGAAATAGTGTAAAGCCACTAAGTGTCTTATTTATCTATTTTTTTTCTTCTTTTTTTTGTAAACTTTCATTGCAAATATTATAATATTTATATATTTTTGTTCCTGTACTTTTCAATTATGCACTAGTCAATCATATCAATGAGAAACTATTTCTTTTTCTTTTTTTCCAAAATCGGTATTAAAATTAACTGCAAATTAATTGTAGAATGTGTCAATTTAGAGCAAGCACTTTTTGGCTAGAGCTATCTCCGTCGCTATTGCTTAGAATATCGATCAATGTCGATGTTTTTGCACCACTGTGCCATTTTGGTTAACGGCCACTGGCCGCCGTCTAATTGCACTAAACACTGTCATTTTGGCTAGCTGGCTGGCTGGCTGGCTGGCTGGTTGGCGAAAGAGAAACGCCAGTGGGCAGAGCGTCGTCATCGCAACCTGCCGACTACGACTGGCGTCTCTGATAAGATTAACAGCAGTTTCTGCCAGTGATCAACAACAGACCATGCCCCCGTATCTCGTATCTCCCCCTACCAATAACCCCGCTGACGTCAATGGCCGAATAGTCGTAGTTTACACTTACCGCATAAAGCTGCTCGACATCAGCTGCTGCTGCTGATGATGATGATGATGATGATGTTGCTGATGCTGTTGCTGCTGCTGCTGCTGATGATGATGTTGCTGGTAGAGCTGCTGTTGATGCTGTTGACGCAGTCCATGGGCCATGTCACCAAAATCGATGCTGCTGCTGCCGCCAGCGAGCGCCGGATGACGTTGCTGCTGCTGATGCTGTTGATGCTGATGCAGTTGCTGCTGTTGTTGCTGCTGCTGATATTGGTAGCTGCTGCCGCTGGCATTGCTAGTGATGCTGCCGGAGCGACTGCCGCCATGGAGCGATGGTGCATGCCCTGGCGCTGGCGATATCGAGGACGCTGGCGATGACGACGAATTGTTGGCAACAACAGCGGGATATGAGATCAACTGTTGCTGTGGAAATGTCGACGACGATTTGGCGCCATTCGAGAGCAGCGCCGGCGACGTTGGCGTCGCCTGTGCGGAGCAGGCGGAGGAGGAGGACATCGTTAAACGATTCGATTCTGGCGTGTGGGCAATGCTCGTATAGTGCTGCAAGTGAAAGTCGATTAGACAGATCAGATCCGATCAGATCGAAACAGTTTGATAATTGCACATATCACATATGGAGGCTTTATAGGTTTTAGTCTTAATGATCTGTACACTCACCATTTGCAGCACATCGCACTCCTTGGGCACAACGTGCAGCGTTAGCACCGCTGGCGTCTGCTTGATCATCGACACAATGGTGCTGTAGGCGATGCCAGCGATCGGCGTGTTGTTCACCATTAGCACCCGATCGCCCGTCTGTAGGTTGGCGTAGTTAGCCGGTCCGTTCGCTTGCACCTCTTTGATGAAAATGGTCTCCATCGCTTTCACTTGGTATGGCGGCAGCGACGTTGGTGACGTTGGCTCCAAGCCGACGACACCGCCGCTGCCGCCGCCGCTGTTGTTGCCACTGCCACTGCCACTGCCACTGTTGTTGCCACTGCCGCCGCCGCCGCCGCCGACAACGTTTGTCGCTTCCTACACGTTCCAAGGAGGAAAAAAAACACACACAGAGACAAACTCAAAAACGTGAAACGACAAAAACAACAACGCCAATATTGCTGCAAAAAAATTATTGGCAACAAGGAGAGTGGCTCAGAGAGCTCTCGCCCAGCAACCAACAAAAGAGCATCGAAAGAGAGGGAGAGAGAGAGAGAGAGCGCGCAACAACAACAACATGTAATAAAAGCAAAGTGAGCAAAACGCAAATTAGTGTGCAAAAAAAAAAGAAAAAACAAGTGGGAAAGGATTATCTTCGGCGTGCCGAAGATTTTATACTCTTTTCGAGCCTTTAAACAATTTTCACTCTGCCAACTGCAGCACTTTCATTAGCTGTAAAAATTGATATCATATAAATTTAAATTGTCTATTGAAATATAAAATTTATTTCCAGTTGTATGGCAGCTAGAGGATATAGCGGTCCGATCCGGCCGGCTCCGATCAATGAGATGTATGTTTGAATAATAAGTATCTGTGCAAAGTTGCATCGCGATAGTTTTAAAAACATTTGATTTATGGCCAAAACCGACTTCGAGCTGTATGGCATCTATAAGATATAGTGGTCCGATCCGGCCGGTTCCGACCAATGTGCTGTCCCCTTGAATAATAAGTCTCGGTGCAAAGTTTTATCATGATAGCTCAAAAACTGAGAGATTAGTTTGCATACATACAGACAGACAGACAGACAGACGGACATGGCTAGATCAATTTGTTTTGTCATTCTTAGCATGCTGGCAGTAACTTTGGGGGTCTCCGACGCTTCCTTGTATGCGTTACAAACTTCAGCACAAACTGAATATACTATTTTCTTCGAAAAGTGTATAAAAAGAAGCGATTGAGAGCAAGTAAATTGCAAATGCCACACTTCGAATTCGGTCTACTCTATATATTTATTCTTATAAAGTACACAATTTTCAGCAGCTCCAGAACTCAATTTGTAAATGCAAATCTAATCTGAATGATACTTATCTTCAGCTATGAATGATAGTTACATTTTTTTGAAATTTATGATAAAAACAACTTTTAAAATTGTCATCCTAGTTTTTGAAAATGAGCTATAGTTGAAATTTTAGGATTTTTATAAGCTTCCGTTAACTACACAAATAACATTTCTTTTCCAACAGTTGGTACAAAAAAGTATCGCTAATATAGGTATAGGTTTTTGCAATAATTTGCTCGTTAGTTCAAATTCCTGAACGTTTCGACTAAGGATTCCTATTGTAGTGACTTTCGCTGTATACAGTTGTATTTTAAATTATTTAAACAACACAAGTTTGACTTGAAAAATGTTAAATATATACTTTTGGCTGATTTTGATACGATATTCTAAATATATATACCTGATTGCATATTTGAAATGATAGCAAAATTTGTAAAAGCCATTTGTGGTTTGATTTTTGAAATGAATAAACTGCAAATTGGTATTACAGTGAAATTGGCTAAGCTTTCAGCTTTCTCGCATTGGATGGATAAGTACGTAGTATAATAGACATTTATTTTGGTAATGCAACCCGATTTCTTATGAGATTTGCATTTTGTACTAACAACAATCACTTTTCATTTGAAAAGTTGCATTCGTACACGCAGATTAACACTGAAAATTGATATGCAAATAAAAGTCCTTAATGGAAACATCTAAAACTTCAGATTCGAAATAAATATGATAATAAAAAGCTGCACTTTTATTCAAATTCGAGTGTAATATTATAATCAAAGATAGTTAAGTTTATAAATTGCAAATGGAATTGTGCTTGAGCGTTGCAAACGCTTTAATGCATTCGATAGACTTTCGCTGCACTGTCAAGAGCCAAAAAGAAAGCCATTTGAATAAGCGGCGCGTGCGTTTCGCTCACGTAACGCCAGCGACTGCGACGTCGACTGCGACGCCGGCTGCGACGCCGACTGCGGCAGAGAGTGGCCGAAGCGCAAAAAGCAAAAGTGCCAAGGCAATCGATGACTAATTGGGAGACGCAGGCTCTGCATTTATGCATGTGTGTGTGTGTGTGTGTGTGTAGGTGTTGACTGGCACGCTTGCGCACTGCACAAAAGTTGCTCTCTCTCTCTCTCTCACTCTGTCCCTCTCTCGTTTGGCAATTGGCTTACCTGTGGCCAGCTGGCGGCATCATCTTCCGGTGGATAGGCAATAAAGTGACGCAGCGTAAACCCGAAGCCCTGATTCGGACGCCTTCGTATGACGACCAGCTTTGGCTGTATGGTTGAGGCGGCTAACGCGGCATTTGTCGCTGCTGGCGTCGCCGCTTGCGTCGCTGCTGCTGCAACAGCATTCGAGTTTTGTAACATTTTGGAATTGGTTTCTTGCTTGCTCTTCTTTTGCTTTTTTGTTGTTGTTTTTCTTGTTAGCTTTTTGCTTTTGTGGCTCTCTTCTGTGCAGGAGATGCTGCTGCCTGAAGATGTTTGCTGCTGGTTTGTTTAGTTGGTCAACCTGCTGCTGCTGCTGCTGCTGCTGATGTTGCTTCGCCAGTTACGTGTTGCACCCTCATTTGTGCACGTTGCAACAACAACGACTACAACAACAAACTAAATCGTCGTCAAATTGTTGTTGCTGTGTTGTTATTCGGCACCTCGCACCGGCTGCTCAAAGTCGCAGTTGTGTGGCCCGATCTTGGGGCGTCACGGCGCCCATTTTAGCGCTCGTGGGGAGCATAGCTTGAGAGTTTGCAATCTGCCAGTCGCATCGGTGTTGTTATTGCAATCTGCGACCTATAAGCAAAAGAAGAACACAAGTGGCTCATATAATAATTGTGATACGAGTCATAAACAAGAGATATTACTAAGTTACATTTGCATTTATTTCATTTTCAATTTTGAAAAAATATACATATTTGTAATTATAATAAGTTGACCACACACACTATTGTATATTTAATAAACATTTCAAATATATCTAATGTTATAAAAAATATATTTATACTCTTTTCGAAGAAAATAGTATATTAAGTTTGTGCTGAAGTTTGTAACGCATACAAGGAATCGTCGGAGACCCCCAAAAGTTACTGCCAGCATGCTAAGAATGACAAAACAAATTAATCTAGCCAAGTCCGTCTGTCTGTCCGTCTGTATGTATGCAAACTAGTCGCTCAGTTTTTGAGCTATCGCGATAAAACTTTGCACAGAGACTTATTATACAAAGGGACAGCACATTGGTCGGAGCCGGCCGGATCAGACCACTATATCTTATAGCTGTCATACAACTCGAAGTCGGTTTTGGCCATGAATCAAATGTTTTCATAGCTATCGCGATGAAACTTTGCACATATTCTTATTATTCAAACATACATCACTTGATCGGAGCCAGCCGGATCGGACCACTATATCTTTCAAAAGATAGAACGAATTTTTACAGCATATGAAAGTGCTGCAGTTGGCAGAGTGAAAATTGTCTAAAGGTTCGAAAAGAGTATGAAATCGTCGGCACGCCGAAGATAATCCTTTCCCACTTGATTTTTTTTTGCAAAGATGAAAAACCCAAAAAAATACATTATGCTAAGATCCTAAAACTTTATAAAAATAAAAAATAAAGCAAATTTTACTTCAGAACAAATAACATCAATTTTTGGAATGTCCATTGAATATCTTTCTAAGTGTGATTTGTAAGCTTGACACCAGTTTGTTATTCCAAAAATTTATGAATTTTCACACAGTCTATTATAAATTATACATTTTGTAAAAAATAAACTTAACTGGGCATATATATGCATACTACGAAACTAACTTTTATGGATTTTGTTTTAATGAATATTTGACTCAAGTCGCAAAGATTTCTTTACAGCGAATTCTGCTTGGAATGAAGCCAAGCTTTTAATGGTGTGTAAGTGTAAAAGGGTATTAACCCAGAGTAACCACCATTTTCTCTCTCAGCATTTTGGCATCTCCCAGTTTTTATTACCACACAACCTCTGATATGTGTGCGTGTGTGTGTGTGTGTTAGCTAGTCATGTTTTACAATAGATGGTACTTATGGAGTATACAGTATACATAGTGCTAGTATGCAACCTTCTGACTCTCAATGTACAGTTACTTAAGTGCTTTTCCTATAAAAGCCCAAAAGCTTAAAGACTAACAACATTTTACGGCTTTAATTACAGGCATCATAAAATAAAACAAAACAAAAACAAAAGAAAATGAAACAAACAGCAAAAATAATAAATAGCCGCTACTAACTGTCGTTGTGTGTGTGTGTGTGTGTGTGTGTGTGTGTGCGTGTGTGTGTGTGCGTGTGTGTGTGTGCGTGTGTGTAAGTGTATGTGTGTGTGTGTGTGGACATTGACCGTCAAAATGTTGGCAGTTGAAAAGTGTAACACGCCTAGTCGCATTTTCACCTTGTTAAGTCTCAACTTTAGTTGTTAATTAACATAACGGATTTTGGTCTATTTTATACATGTTTTTAATAAAACGAAAAGGTAACGGAATGATATTATCATTTTCAATTTACATATATTGAATTGCTAAATACATTTTTTATTTTAACAATGTTTTTGTTTTTGCATTTTTATATTTTACAATTTATATTGAAATAACTTGCACTGTGTCGACTGCTTTAAGTAAGTAAATAAAATGCGAAAAACGCTTGCAGAAATATTATTTAAATTGACATGCTAAATAAACAATTCAAAGAATCCCTCTCTCTGTTTTTATTACAATACTGGGTAATTTCTGCCAAAGTGCTTCTACACTTACATAAGCATATATATATATATTTTTTTTTGCTGAAGGCTGTGTGAACTTTGTGCTAATGTTGATGGCCACTGGGCGACACGCTGACCACCAGCCTGGAGGAGCAGCTGGAGAGGAAGGAGGAGGGGAGGCCCCACCCGTTGAGTAGCTTATACTACAACATGGGGTCAAAAGCAGAACTGCTGTTCAGCTGTTTAAGACGCGTACACATGTTGTCCGTAAGTATTTTGTATTTTGTATTATTATTATTATTATTATTTTGTATACTCTTTTCGAAGAAAATAGTGTATTAAGTTTGTGCTGAAGTTTGTAACGCATAGAAGGAAGCTTCGGTGACCCCCAAAAGTTACTGCCAGTATGCTTAGAATGACAAAACAAGTTGATCTAGCCGTGTCCGTCTGTCTCTCTGTCTGTATGTATGCAAACTAGTCCCTCAGTTTTTGAGCTATCGCGATGCTACGTTGCACAGACACTTATTATTCAAAGGGACAGCACATTGGTCGGAGCCGGCCGGATCGGAGCACTCTATCTTATAGCTGTCATACAACTCGAAGTCAGTTTTGGCCATATATCCGATCTTTTCAAAGCTTTTGCCGTAAATTTCCTTGCACACTTGAACATCCTTATAGCTCATCAATGTTTAAAATTTCAAATCGATTGAGTTAAAGTTAGCAAAGATATGCGTCATTAAATACTTCGGTGGTGCAGTTGGCAGAGTGAAAATTGTCTAAAGGTTCGAAAAGGGTATAAGATCTTCGGCACGCCACTTGTTTTTTTTCTTTTCGGGTAAGATTTGCATTATAGCCGCTGTCCGATCAACGCCATCAATGGGGGGGGCCCATAATTTTGGGTCAGACCTTGAATAAACGCTTTATTGGCGACGGGGTTTTTATTTGTATATGGATTAGTCGCGCTTATGTGTTTTTATTGTTATTATCGTAACTCGAGGTAATTAAACAACAATAGCGACAACAATGACAACTCGTGAATTAAAACACGTGTAATTACCAGCAAGACAACTAAAAAAAAAAACAAAAATCGTTCAGATACTGCGGCTATAATTGTGCCCCATTATGAACGTTTATATGTAGGTACCTGTCAGCCGGTGGGTTGGGCAGACAAGTAACAAAAAAAAAACACACACACACAAGAACAAAAAAAAACACACTTCACTTTTAATTGTAGCCGGTTAAAAACAACGAAAAGTAGCTATGAAAACGGCTCAAGTGTGTCAGCATTCAAGGAAAAACTGAATCGCTTATTTACACACTCATATATTTAGATCTATCTAGTCTTATCTGTGACGACAACTATTTCAGATACGTATAGCTCCAGTTAGATTCAACGAACAATTTGAAAGCTTCAATGCAAAGCTATTGATAATAAATAATATTACAAGCCGATTGTTGCCTTGTTCTTTATTTAATCTAATCTTGGATTGTCAATTTACTATGCAGCACATAAAATTTAACTTTATTTAAGTAATTTAAATATTTAAAAAAAAATAATTATTTTTCAAATATACAAACGATATTTATTGAAGCATACTATCGACTTTTTAGTTATTAAAAAAGATCAGATTGAGTACCATATAATATCAATATTTCTTACAGTGTGCATATACATAGCAATTGCAAATTTCTCGAATACAACCAGCAAATATCGATTATTCTAATTTAATATAATTAAGAAGACAAAAACTAGTACATTTATTTGTTTTCTATTATAAAATAATAGTCAAATATTAAGTAAAAATTCCAATGAAAGAATGTGCATTTATTGAAATCGAAAAGTGCTGATAACGCCAGCTAAAATTGCACAAGTTGTAAACTTTAGATCGTCGACTTTGATTCGATATGATAATCGAGCGATCGCTTCGCTTACATGATATCAGGTCGAGTTCTGTCAACTCGTTATTCAATGGGTAAATAACAAAATGAAAAAGAACACAGTGATATCAAGAGGCAACGACATACGACGAACCGCTTGTGAGCTTTATTGACTATACTTAAGGTTTCTTTTTTCTTGTTTTCTTCTGTTTCTTTTTTCTTTTTTTTTTTTTTTTTGGTATTTTCTCCTATTTACTCGTGATAACAATTAAATTGATTGTTTTGCACTACGAATCGAAAGAAAAAAAAAATCGTTACTGGACAAGAGTGGAAAAGCAACCGCAAGCAGAGAACAGAGAACATGCGTGTAATGAGCGAACAAACGGTAAAAGTATCTAAAGTAACCAACTGAAGGGGCACCCATCATTACATCAATCACAGTGTCCGCGCGAGAGGGGGTCAAGAAAATAGAAACCCAACCAAAAAGCAACAAGCAACAACATTAGCCACACATTTACTCAAATGTATAATCCGAAATCACGCAAAACCGGAAAACCGATGAGCACATCGAATGCTCCACAGGTATGCTCTACACCCCCAACCATCCAATATCATTCTCAAACGGATTAGAGAGATGGGATCATCAACATCAGGCAACATCGTTGAGTGCTGTGGGATAGTTTTTTAAGTTGGGTTTAGCCAAATTCAGTATAAGTTTTCAGATGCCAAAAGTGCGTGCGTATTTGAAGAAAAATTTCAATTTGTATAGTCAAATAAAACGTAAATTCCGTTGAAAATTAGCAACTTGTTTTACTTTTATACTTTATATACAGTACCCGATTGAATTTCAATCACTTGAAAGTTTTGCTCAACATTTTTTATTTGAATTTCCTTTAAAAATTTATTTCTTTTACAGTAATATCAAAGTATTAAAAAAGCCTAATTTCTATAAAATAAAAATAATTTGTAAGGCACATTTCTAAATAAAAAAGAAAATTTTTCTTCAAAGAACTTTTGTATTTTTCAGGACGCTACATTTGAATGCCAAGCGAATTTGTATGACAAGTTTAATAGCTGCATTTGTGTAGTACTTTTAAAACAACTGAGCTCCAACAAGTTGAAGGCCTTTTGTGTGTGTGTGTGTGTGTGTGTGTGTGTGTGTGTGTGTATGTGAGAGAGAGAGGAAAGGCAGTCAGGCGATAAGCTCATCCTTGACAGGTCGAGATTAGCTTTAATCTGTCCTGCCACAGCACAAATGTCGCGCCTCTGGCAATATCATATCATTTGCTTGTCTGCGATTATTATTGTTGTTTTGGCCATAAATTGATCGCATATCATTTCGAATATTTACAATGGCACTTATCACAACACCGATTGCGTTTCAAATTTCTTATATATACCACATATGTATATGTGTGTGTGTGTGTGTGTTAGCATGTATGTATCATAAGCAAGGGCTTCGTGCAGATAGGGCATTGGAAGGCGAGAAAGCTTGTCGCCTACAATTACGTGCAATAATATATATTTTTGACTTTTGCTTTAAACAAAAGCAAACACAACAATTAAATTATCATCTGGTATCTGGTGGTTTTTGCGCTTTTGCTTTTGTTCTTTATCTATCAAATTCGCTGAATGAAAGCAGTAGATAATGGAAAAAATAAAACCCCCCGCCGGAATAAAAACATAATCGATATGTACTATGAAAAAGTGGAATATAAATCATGTGGGGATCTCAATAAAACATACAAATATAACAACAGTAGCTAACAGCTTTGATTGATAACAGGTCCATTAAAATACCGTTGGAACAAATGGTAAAAAAAAACCCTAAAAACACAATGATTTATTTTACAACATTGAAGAAATTGATTATTTTTATAAATGATATTTATGAGGAACTGTTTTTGTTAAGAATCATCAGAGATTAAAAACAGTTTCGTAAAAAAAAAATACATGTAATAAAATAGAAATAAAACAAATCGCAGCTAATAAAGTGAAACAAAAGTTAAATCAATTGCATTTAGTAAAATAAAAATAAAATGTTAAAAAATGTAATCTAATAAATAAAAAGAAAAATATTACAAATTACATTAAATAAAATCAAACAAAAAAAATATGAAAAATTACATTTAATAAAATGAAACAAAAATACTATAAATTAAATAAAACAAAAGTATAATTACCTCTAATAAAATACAAGAAAAATGTTAAAACTTACATCTAAGAAAATTAGAAGAAAAAAATATTTTTTAAATGGCATAAAAAATATGACTTAAATACAAACTCCAAGTATATTTAATTAGCAATAGAAGAAATTTAAATAGTAATTTAAGCTATAATAAACATTGCCATATGTTTTACTTGTAGCACTAGAATAAATGAGACAAATCAACTAAACTAATATATAACTTCATAAGATTGTTTTCCACAAAAAAAAAAAGAAAAACTGATTGACTTTAAAAATGCTGGATGTAAATTACGAGAAGCTCTCAATGAAATATCGAGACGTGAAATGAATACAGTAGCTACAATTATTTAAGAAAATGCAGCAAGTTGATTCAATTGTTTTCGATAGCACCTGCAGCAGATTTGCAGATGAAGAAGGTTATCTACATGTTGCTCATCCGTTTGACTGGATCATCAATGATGATGATGATGATGATGATGATGATGATGATAGTGGTGCTACAAGTACGAATAGATAGAAATTGCCATTGCCGCCTTGGCACATGGTAAATTAAACACACATTATTGAAAATGCTCGTACGCACATCAAAAGGCATTTGCCGACCGAGAACCCAACACAAGTATTTATCGACAACTCAAGCAGGCGATCGCTCGATCGGTCAGTTCTCTGTCCGTTTGCAGGTATACTATACTATACTATATATACATGTATGTATGTATATTGTGCATATGTGTGTGTTGTTGTGGCGGGAGATGGGCACTGTGCCTAGAAGTGGGGCTGGGTTGGCATATATGGCATATAGGCCCCGTTGCCATTCAACTTGTTGCCAAGTGAGATACGCAAAGATACAGATACACTTAGATATCGAGGCAATGCTCTGCTGCTGCCCTGTTCTGCTCTGTTCTGGTTCTCGACTCCCATGCGGTTCACATTTTCAATTTGTTTCGTTGTTACGTTTATTTTCGAATTGTTTATTTAATGTTCTTGTGTTCGCGTCGTTTTTGTTGTTATGAACCCCCCCCCAAGTCCCCTCCTCACCAACCAAACTCTGAGTATACGGCGAGGTGTGGTGTGTGTGTGTGTGTGTGTGTGTGAGCAGCTAGGACAAAATCTTGATCCAGTCGAGCCTTAATAATGCACATTTCCAACAATTGATGGCAAATCAATAAGTCAAGTGTGAACAATTTAGCTACCCAAAATAGCAAGTGATAGCCATATAAATAGGCCCAAAAGATACCTTGACCTGATTCAACGACCTTTTGTGGCTGCCAACTGTTTTTTGGGGCATGTATCGCTCGAGTGTATTATGTGTGTATGTATGTGTGTGTGAGTGTGTGTAAAAGTGCAAGTAGCACTTTAGTGTGGCATAACCGGGTTTCTCTTGGCAATTTAATTCTACTACTTTATGCATTTTATCAGCAGCAGCATCAAAGGGTTTCGACATATACAGCACAGTTAAAGATAAAGATACATGTATGTATGTATTTGTATCTATAAGCTGAAAAAATATGCTTTACAACTAGCAGACACCTTGTATTTATTTTATTACAAATTTAAATTGCTTATTTATTGTCATGCAATTTTAATTTTTATATATCTTAGGGTACAATATAACTTATTTTTATATTTATAAATCATAAAATTCGATGTATTTCTTTAGACATTATAATGAAAGCCCAACTTTTTTAAACAAAAAGTTACATTTGTATATATACTCCTAGTTTTACAATCCAAATCTACATTTGTGGATTCGCAAATAATTTTACTCTATATTTAGATTCTATAAATCTAATCTGAGCTTAAATCAAACATATAAAATGACCTCAACTGCCTTCTAAGCCCTTTCGTATAATTTGCTACTACATTTTTATACCTTGAGCCCATTAAAAATGGGTAAAAAGGGTATTATGGTTTTGTGCAAAAGTATGTAACAGGCATAAGGAAGCATCTCCGACCATATAAAGTATATATATTCTTGATCAGTATCAACAGCCAAGTCGATTTAGCCATGTCCGTCTGTCTGTCTGTCCGTCCGTCCGTCTGTATGAACACGCGGATATCAGAGACTACAAGAGCTAGAGACTTCATATTTGGAATAAAAGTTTTCGTAGGCCCGGGGCAGATGAAGTTTATTAAATTTTATCGATAACTCATCCCGTTCAAAAGTTATCGATAAATTTCGATTTCCGACCTGAGTTTTTGGGTCATAACTTCAAAGGCTTAAAAGCTAGAGGCCCCAAATTTGGCATGTATAATCTCGAATGGCATACCCATGTAATAAATATTTCACTTTTTGGATACCACCCCCAATCCCCCCAAAAGTTCAAAGAACGCATTTTTGAAGTTATGACCTTGCCATTTGGTGTGGTCACACATTTTATTGTCCAGTCTGTGCCCAAAAAATTTCAATAAGATCGGGTGATAAACACAGACGTTTTTAAGGATTTAACTTTTCATTGTGTGGAGCTCAGTAAGGAATCAAGATTACTGCTTAGACTGCTTGCACTGCTCGCACTGCTTGTGCTGCAGCATGTGTGTGTTTAGATTAGTACGAATGATTGTAAGGACTGGGTTCAGGGTATCTCGTAGTCGGGCACTCCCTACTAGAGCACTCTTACTTGTTTCAAGTCACTTTGTAAGCTTACAGCGTATAAAAAGAGCCAAAAACAATACGCCGAGGAAGCAATTAGAAATTCGCTATTGTTTTCGGTTTCTTTTTCGTCTCCCTATTTTGTATATGTGCTTTTCTTCTTTCTTTTTTTTTAATTCTATCCATAGTGTGTGTGTCAATTGCCGATATTTATGAAAACGTATTCCGTAGGCAAATAAACATACAGCGAATATGGCTACAAAGTAATCAAAGTATTTCAATTGACTGACTGTGAGGACGATTCATTGAGAATGACACACAGCATCTAGAAATGGGTAGAATTATCATCATTTGGGATATTGTCGCTATAAATCACGAATGCGCAAAATGCTGACAAATGAATTGCGGCTTTTGAAGTCAAGATAAAAGCGTATGTATATATATATATGTGTGTGTATATATACATAAACAATGTGTGTAGAATTTCTATGATATTTCAAGCCTTTTCTATCTGACAACATTTAAATGCTACAAATAAATGAAAAAGTTGTATAATTTTTTAATAGAGTTTATTGTTGTGTGCTAAATATTTTAAATACAATAGCTACAGATTATAATGGTTTTTGATGACCTTCCAGTTAATTTTTCTTGTGCATCAATAAACTATTATAAAGAAACATTTCGACTTAATAAGCAAAGTTCAAACAATTAAACGGTAAATATCGGTTTGTAATTTGAAAAAAAAATTCTTTTTGTTTGCTGATTTCGACGATTTAAAGATAAATAAAATACTTCTTATATCTGATGATGATCATACTCTGCTCGAAATACACAAAAAAAAAGTGAAACTGAAACAAAACCAAAGCAGAAGGCAGCACAAACAGAAATAAAAACAAGTAAGAGTGCTCTAGTCGGGAGTGCCCGACTACGAGATACCCTGAACCCAGTCCTTACAATCATTCATATTAATCTAAACACACACATGCTGCAGTACAAGCAGTACAAGCAGTGCAAGCGGTCTAAGCAGTTAGCTTGCTTTTCGCTGAGCCCCACATAATGGAAAGTTAAATCTTAAATAACTTCTGTGTTTATCGTCCGATCTTATTGAAATTTTTGGGGCAAACAATTGTCGATAATATGTGTGACCAAACCAAATTGCAAGGTCGTACCTTCAAAAATGCGTTTTTTTAACTTTTGGGGGGTTTGGGGGGTGGTATCCAAAAAGTGAAAAATTTGTTCATGTGTATGCTATTCGAGATTATACATGTCAAATTAGGGGCCTCTAGCTCTTATAACTTGTAAGTTATATCCAAAAAACGCTGGTCTGAAATCGAAATTTATCGATAACTTTTGAACGGGACGAGCTATCGATAAATTTTAATAAACTTGATCTGTCCCGGGATTAGGAGAACTTATGTTCCAAATATGAAGTCTCTAGCTCTTGTAGTCTCTGATATCTGTGTGTTCATACAGACAGACAGACGGACAGACGGACAGACGGACAGACGGACAGACGGTCAGACGGACAGACGGACAGACGGACAGACGGACAGACAGACGGACATGGCTAGATCGACTCGGCTGTTGATACTGATCAATAATATATATACTTTATATGGTCGGAGATGCTTCCTTATGCCTGTTACATACTTTTGCACAACTTCATTATACCCTTTTACCCATTTTTAATGGGTTCAGGGTATAACAAGACATGCGTGCGACAAAGTTAACGACTATGAGATACCTTGTACAGCAAACAAAACCAATTTATACAACAAAAAAAATTAATAAAATTGATGCATACTTTTTGTATATTCTAAATAGAATATGTTAAGTTAGGATGTTTATCTGCAATTTTAATAATTTATTTCAGAAATAGTATTATAGCATACTTTCACTATAATCTAGCAACATAATCACAAAGACTTGGCAAAATAAAATATTGTATGAAAAACCATTAAAAAAAATAAAACAAATACAAAATACATTAAAAAAAATGTTGATTTATGCTGGAAATTAAAACAAAAAAAGTTGAGCTTCTACTTATACTTTATACTTACTGTCGGCTACCCTTTTAGGGATCAGCTTGGGGTACAGGGTATAAAAAATGCACGACACCAAACGCAAAATAAACAACGTGTTTTATAAGTAAACAAAAATGATATTGTGCGCGCGCTGTCTGAGCTGATATAAAACAAAAACAGAGAGAGAAAAAAATGGAAATAAATGGGCGGACGGGGAGGGGCAGGGGCAGGGGCAGGGAGTACATATAGGCGGTTGCTTGCTGCCGCGTGCTTGGGGCACGAAAGCAATACCAAGGCCCTGACACGACCCCGGTAATGGGAATGGGAACTGATGCTATTAAAAAACTAGCCAAAAAAAAGAAGAAAAAAAAAGAACGAAAGACAAAAATATGAATGCTGCCAAGAAAAAAAAGACCTGCCCCAAAAGTGTGCAAAAAATGAAGAAGTAGAAGAAGAAGAAGAAGAAGTAGCAGCAGCAGCAGCAGCAGAATGATAACCCCAAGTGAAATCTCTTGCGCTCTTGTTAAAGCATTTAATTTGCAATTATTCAGGCCTTTGACCAATTTATTATAGAGAAAACAGAAGACACAGAGAAAAAAAAGCTAAAGTCGTGTCCAGACTTTGCAGACAACAACTTTGTTGTTTTGCTATAAGCGCTGCTGTTGTTGTTGTTGTTGTGCCCATTGACATGATTTCGAGTTCAATTGAAGTGAACTGCGAAAATGTCGAGAAACAAATGCCATACAAATAGTCATCAGCAAACAGCATAAATATATGTGTTGTATATAGTACATATGTATGTATGTACTTGCCTAAATAGGGAAACACAACAAACAAACAAACACACACACACACACACAGTCGAAATTATCGCGAAATTTGACAAACTTGTAAGGTTTGCCCTTCAATTCGCCTCAATAATAATCGACTAGCGGAGAAATCAAATACATTTCACTACATTACGTCGAAAGCAAATTGCCGCAACTAATCAAATTTCAAGTTCACTATTGATTAAGTAATTACAAAATTGCACTGTTGTCATTATTGTTTGGCCGGCCTCTCTCTCTCTCTCTCTCTCTCTCTCACTCTCTGTCTGCCTGTCCATTTGCCGAGTCATTTGTGACGGACACAGCTCAATTAAAGTCCTGCACTTGCAATAAGAAACTCAAACAGGAAGCGGAAGCACCGAGCAGCGAGCACCACTGCCCCACCCCCACCGCTTGTTCGCGTTGCTATGGCTGTTGGGTGGTGGGTGGGGATAATTGCATTGATTCGCTTGGCCGTTGCAGGACAATCAGGGCTCATAACCAATCAAAACAATAATGACAGGCGACAGCAAAGGAAAAACCGCATTTAGTTTGAAAGTCAAAGTAACAGTAGATCAAATAATTGGCTGTATAAACTTGCAACATTTTATACGGAAAAATATATTTATTTTCTTTTAAGCTGAGAAGCTTTTAAATCACAGCAAAAATATGGTACTAAATAATTTGTTAGGTTGAATCAATTTTTAATTTTTAATTTAAATACGCCAAGTTTAAATATTAAATTAATTACCAAATTTTCCATAAATGGGAAACTTTTTGTTTCAGGTGTGGTTTTAATTTCTAATAGTTCTCATTTTTGGACTTGTTGATTTTTATACATATATCAATTAAACTACTTTTGATCGCTTTCTTTCTATTTAAAAAAAACCAGTGGGGAACGATTATCTTCGGCGTGCCGAAGATTTTATACTCTTTTCGAACCTTTAGGCAATTTTCACTCTGCCAACTGCACCAACGAAATATTTAATGACGCATATATTTGCTATTTATACGTCAATCAATTTGAAATTCTAAACATTAATTAGTTATGTGGATGTTCAAGTGAACAAGGATATTTAAGGCGATAGATAGCCTTGAAAATATCGAATATATGGCCAAAACCGACTTCCAATTGTATGGCAGCTATAAGATATAGTGGTCCGATCCGGCCGGTTCCAACCAATGTGCTGTCCCTTTGAATAATAAGTCTCTGTGCAACGTTTTATCACGATAGTTCAAAAACTGAGGGACTAGTTTGCATACATACAGACAGACAGACAGACGAACATAGCTAGATCAATTTGTTTTGTCATTCTATGCATACTGGCAGTAGCTTGTGGGGGTCTCGGACACTTTCTTCTATGCGTTACAAACTTCAGCACAAACTTAATATACTATTTTCTTCGAAAAGAGTATAAATATCAGCTTGAGAAATTTTTATTTGTTGGCTCTAATTGCTAAACGTGAACTTACAGTTAATTTTAAGTATTGTAATACTTAATTGCAATTTTGTTAGTCGATAACTTCAGCTATAATAACTAAAGTTGTATATCAATACAGATTACTCAGGCATTAGAGCCTTAAGTAAAGCAGATGAAAGCAGTCGTAAATTTCAAAATAGCATTTTTAATTTAACTCATATACCCTTTGCAAAATAACGAAAATCATTGATTTGGTAGATATTTTGGTTGCTGCACTTATTTGATTGCAACAATTTGGCCCAAGAGCTGCCCAAAGAGTTGTGCCTGTGATTAATAGTTATCAAATAGGCTTAAAAGCTTTGCCCACTTGGGTATCACTTTGATGGCTAGATAATTGCTTGATTAATGTTTGGTAATGACACCCAGGGTTGAAAACTCGGGCTTGAAGTTGAAGAAGCAGTTAATCAGCGCTCACCGATGTAAAAGGTTATTTATCTCAGGGTTGGCAGTCAATTGTAATCTGCCTAAGAGTTGACAAATCATTAAACGCTTGAATTTATGTGCCACAATTAGGAGATTGCACAAGTTTCGATTTCAGCAGCACTTTGGAAATGCAGAGTATTTTTTCTTTTTTTTGGTTCGTTCGTCGCCGAGACCTGAAGTAAGGGCCTGTCTCAAGTGTATATATATATATATATATGCATATGTATATTTAATTTCATAATGAAGACCCTGAGTACACTCATGCCAATTGAATGGCCAAGCAGCAACTCCCCGCTGGGGGTTAAAGCCGCCAGTAGCTTAACTATCCATAACAGAAAAAGTCCTGGCGAGGCCCGGATTGCATCCACTTTAAAATCCATTTATGAATGAAGGCACACAGCTGCCAATAGGGTGGCTTACTGGGTGTTGTGGGTTGGGTGGTGTGGTGTGGTGTGGATGTGGTGCAGCATGCTTTTAAGGGTGGCTTAGCATTGGTGGTGTTCTTTTGTGGGGTTGTGTGTGCGTGTGCGTGTGTGTGTGGTGTCCAAATCCCCGAGCTTTGCGTTCTGCGCCTATGCAAAGCACATTAATAATGAGTGTTAAAATGCAATCGAGACTTATTGTGGACGGGGGAGGTTTTGTGGGTCTGGGGGTGTACAACCACCCCACAAGGGTTGCAGCGTTGTCGATGCATCAAATGCTGTTGGCGAGTGCCTGGCTTAAAGGAGTGGAGCTGGTGGGGCGACAGTCATGCATATGCATAATATAAAGCGGCCGGAAAAAACGGTTAATAGATAAGCTTGTTGCGACTGGGAAAACTGGTAAGCATATGTCTCTCATCTCTCTCGCTCTCGCTCTCTCTCTTTCTCTGTGGGTACAGTCGAGCATTGATAAACTGCAGACGAGCTCTCTCTCCCCAGCGCGTGCTCTCTCTCTCTCTCTCAAGCTCTCCCTTTCTCTGTCTGTCTGCGTCGAGGCCAAGTTGCTGCTGCTGCAGTCACTTCAATGCAATTTGCAATTGCAGCACGCTGAGCTCCAAAAGAGAGCGAGAAGAAAGAGAGAGAGAAGCAGCAAGCAGACAACAATGACGATGATGATGAAGAAGAAGCTGCTGCTGCCATTGTATTTAGCAACTTTGGCATTGGGGCTGCAGCGCAACAGAGATTGAGGCTAAATCTGAAGCAAGCGTCTTTGGCCCCAGCTGTGGCGCTGCGAGCTACGAGCTACGAGCTGTGAGCTGTGAGCTCTGAGCGGTTCAAGGACCAGCCAGAGAGGCCGCAAAACAGGCCGAGGCCGACTCAGATGCAAAAGGAGACAGAAACGAGCGGCAGGCAGCACAAACCGGCTCCGAGCTGAGGAGAGCTCAGCACCGAGCGCATTGTTGCACTCAGCAAAAAAACAATGCACCACTGTAGTTGGAAGCCTTCTTGTTCAGAAGCCAAATTGAAACTTATGACTATCTTATAAGTAGGTCAAATATTGTTCAAATTGAAGCCAAATATTAATGCTAAATTATGAATTAGGAGTATTAGGAAGTTAGCTAACCAAATAGGAATTCCTTACAACAAAAGTCTAAATCAAATCAATGTTGTATTTTAAATACACTAATTTGTTCCCAATAAAATAGTCAGTTTAACAAAAATCTCTTTTAAAGTTAAGATTATCATCTCTTTAAAAAAACATACATTTTTCTAATATAAGGTGCAATATTTCCTAAAATTAGAAATTAAATGTAAAAAGTTACTTTCTAAAAAGTAAAAATATTTTCTTGTATTTTAAATGAAATTTTTGGGAATTTTGCTGAATAAAATTTCCAAATATTTCAATCCGTGTTTCGCATTCTTTTGCAGTTTCAAAAAATATTTTTGGAGATGTGTAAATGGTAAAGAAAAGAAAAAATGCTTCTTCTTTTAAGTTATTGCGTTTCGGAAATTTTGAAAAATATTTGTGAAAAAAGCTCAGTTATAATCGTTGAGTTGAAACCAATGTTACAGAGCCCTGAAGAGTCAAGCTTAAATAAATAACGTTGGCATTGACAAACTTCAAAAGTAAGTGAACGGACATCTATAAGAAACATAATAAGTATAAAAACTAAAAACATTAGCAAATTTAAAGACATTTCTCGAATTTGTCAATTCCCTTAGATATCAAGTTTTTGATGATATTAAAATTGTGCAACACTGAAAATGAATGTTTTGAATTCGACTTGTAGTTTGTGAAGTGGTATTAAGAACTTAACGAAACGAATTTAAAAGTTAAACTCAGATTCAAGCTAAAAGGAATATGACAAAACGGGCCTAAAGCGATTTTCTAATTCGTGAAACATGTTGGTTTTTGCAAGTGTAGGACGCAGGCGCATCAACATCAACACCAACACACACACAAACCACACACCACACAATGCATATTTCATAAAGACGTAAAAAAGCAACGCAGATGCAACTGCTGCAACAGACAACCAACAACCAACAACCAACAACCGACAACTGCAAAACAGCAGCTTGGCAAACCTACAGCTTTAGTTATATATATATACCTATATATATATATATATATTTTATATCTAGGGTTCAGCAAGAGCTACCCGTTGCATCCAGAGGATGTTGCTGTTGTTAACTGGCAGAAGTCGTTACATTGTCAGACAAACGGAAATTGCGCACATTAAACGCCAAGTCACAGTCAAAGTCAGAGTCGAATCGTATCACATCGCAATCGCAATCGCATCGAATCGAATTGAATCGAGATGATACTAGTTGCAAGCACACACAACCATACACACACACACACACACACACATACACTGTTGCTTTTTTTGCGCCAAGTCATTTGCAGTGCTGCACAACCTTTAAAAGCCGCCCCAGCGATAGCTGCCGATTGCAATTGGTAAAATGCTTTTATCTATTGATTCGTTTCCAGTAATTTCCTGTGCAGTCGAGGCCTGAATATAAATGAAAGTGCATGAGAGGATGAAGATAAGGATGAGGATATGGTGGAGGATGTTGTTGCTGTTGTCGATGAGATGGGTTGCCAGATTCAGTTGATTGCGTTGAGTCATGTGACTGCTAATGAGTATGCTGAGATGAATTCATGATTCCCTTTTGCAGCGGCTATTTCAATTGTGTCAACATCAATTCGAATATTATTGCAAATATTGTATTGTACGTTCAAGTTGAATAATTTTGAAGTCTGCCGCTTTTTACCATTTCTTTATTAACAAAAATATTTAGCTTTTAATTTTCATTGTTTTTAGTTTGATTGGGTATATTTGAAAAAGTAAAATATCATTTTAATTGTAGTATTCTCAAAGTTTTTTATTTTTTTCAATAATAATGTTAATCTATTTTGAAACTTTAATTTAAATTTTCTGTGCTAACTTTTATTAGTCGAGATTAAATAAATTAATTAAATAATCTAAGCAATAACAACAATGCATTTTTGCTCATGATTTGGCTTCCCAATTTGAAAAGGATATTTTCTGAAGTGCAGTGAACACTCCAAAGAGTGAACGCAAAATGTATTACTTTATTAATTAAACAGTATTGAAACTATAATATTACATACAAAGTGTAAAAATCATATGAAATTCTTTTAAAATTTAAAAAACTTGTTAATGAAGTCGACACAGAAAAATTAATTGAAATTAAAAAATGATATAGCACATCAAGTTGAAAAATGAAAAGACATGCGATTGTAATCGAAAATCATTATCAAGCAAACTACGACAAAAAGAGCAATTCCCCATTCCATGTCCGGATTTGGGTCACGTTAACGTTTGACGAATGTTTTATAATGAAAGTGGATGTGAGTGCATTGCATACGCATCCTTGCACTCCTGCCAAAGCTTACAAGAAGCCAGACGCCTCGCCTAACCTTCTTTAGGCCCTTTTGTGCATGTTTGTTTTTGTTTTTTGCGCTCTGCTTTACGTATGTATTTTGTTTTTGTTTTTTTGTATTTCGCTTTATGCTCGCTCTTTTGGCACTTTACTTTCGACAATATCGATCGATATTTGAATGCCTAGCAGGGGCAACATTTGCTGCCTACTGGTTAACATGCTGCTTGTTGTTTCTGTTTCTGTTTCTGCTTCTGTTGTTGTCGTTGTCAGCGTCACCGGCAGTAACAACAGTTAACAGTAGCAACTGCCATTGTTGTTGTTCTTCTTGTTGTGCTGTCGAGTGTTGTGTCCTCCAACGCATTTGCGTCGCTGCTATCGCTCCAGTGCTACCCATTTGTCCCCCCTGCCACATATCCCCAACACCCAACACCCAAAACCCTCCCACACCCTCCTCTTTCCATCGTGAGTTTTCGGTGGGTTCGTGTGTTTCTTTCTGTCTGCAGGTTTTGTATACCCTGAACCCATTTAAAAGGGGCATAATGTTGTTGTGCGTAGTGTATGTAACAGGCATAAGGACGCATATCCGACCATATAAAGCATATCCATATATTATTGATATCCTTCTATCTGTCTGTGCGTCTGTCTGTATAAGCACACGGATATCAGAGACTATAAGAGCTAGAGAGCTTATATCTGGCAAATAAGTTCTTGTAGTCCCTGGACAGATCAAGTTTATTTCATTTTATCGATAACTCAACCCCATCAAAAGTTATCGATAAATTGTGATTTCAGACCAGCGATAGCTTTGAAAACATGGGATTTATGGCCAAAACCGACTTCCAGTTTTATGACAGCTATAAGATATAGTGGTCCGATCCGGCCGGTTCCGACCAATGTGCTGTCCCTTTGAATAATAAGTCTCTGTGCAACGTTTTATCACGATAGCTCGAAAACTGAGGGACTAGTTTGCATACATACAGACAGACGGACATGGCTAGATCAATTTGTTTTGTCATTCTAAGCATACTGGCAGTAACTTTTGGTGGTCTCCGACGTTTCCTTTTATGCATTACAAACTTCAGCACAAACTTAATATACTATTTTCTTCGAAAAAAGTATAAATATTTCACTTTTTGGATACCAAACCCCGATCACGCAGCAAGCCAACTGTTTAAACTGCTTGCACTGCTTGCAGCATGTGCGTGTTTGTATATACAGATATGTTAGTATGAATGTAAGGAGTAAGGACTGGGGTATCCGGGGTATCTCCTAGTCGGGCACTTTATTACGAAAGTTTAAATATTTTATTCCATTTTATTATTGTTTATTTATTATATCTCATTTCCGAACCTGATTCTATTTTTATAGACTTCTAATGAGAGGTTACATAATTTTTAAAGTTATAACTTTCAT
This sequence comes from Drosophila flavopinicola, assembly GCA_035042425.1. Taxonomy (NCBI): domain Eukaryota; kingdom Metazoa; phylum Arthropoda; class Insecta; order Diptera; family Drosophilidae; genus Drosophila; species Drosophila flavopinicola. The sequence continues at coordinate 250,040 of JAWNLL010000372.1, forward strand.
ATTCCATATTTTGGCAAATTTATAGTTTAAAACAAAAGATTTTTAAATAATGCTAGAATTAGTATATTTACAGTGTAAAGATAAATTGTAGTAGTCAGTTTTAATAAAGAATGTGGCAAAAAACAAATGTTGTTCTGTATTAAATTGGAATGATAATTCAACTGAAAGTTAAATACGTTTGGCAAGTGCATTTAATCTTCGGCGTGCCGTAGATAACTGTTTTCCGCTTGTTATTATTGTTGCATTATTGTTATTGTTGTTGTGTTTTTCGTTTACTTTTGTTTTATATGCTTGTGCATATGCAGACATATGTAAGTATGTAGTATTTATGTATGGTTTCTTTTTTGTTTTGTTTTTTGTTTTTTGACGGTCTGAGTCCTCAGTCGAGTTGCGCACGTGTCTCGCCCAGCAAGACCGCAGCAGCCACCCAACCACTGAACCACTGAGCACCACCCAAGCATTGATAACCCAGACGCTGGATTCACGTAGCTGGCATTCTCGCAGCGACAATCATCAGATAATCACAGCGCTTGAGTTGATAATAGCGACGTTGATGAGTTTGAAATAAAGCAGCAGAGAGAGTGAGCGAGAGAGAGACAGACAGAGAAGGAGCGAGACAGATAGAGAGCGGAGACAATAGGCATGAGAAGGTCACAGTCCTGCTCTCGTTGCACCTTCCTTCCTTTGGACGCTCTTCCGGCTCTCGGCGTGAAATGTAATCACACGTTGACAAAGCCTCGACATGACTTGTGACTTGTGACTGGCGCCCGGATACCTGTGCTCAGGTGTCGAATGGCAAGCAGCACCCTTCGGCCCTTCGGCCCTTGCCTGACAGGTCTGTAGTATTTCGTTTTTTTTCTCTGCCATTTGCAATTGCTTTATTTGAGCTTGACGATAAGCTAAAGCTATAGCTGATTGCGTTAGCTTGTTCTATTTGTTTGGACACCCTCGGCTCGAGTCCCTCCTGACCATGACAGGAAGCTGTATCGCTCGCTCCCCTCCACCCCCTCTCTGTCTTTCGCTTATGCAATGCAATTCTATGTGCAAACAGGTTTCGCTCTGCACGACAAACACACAACAATAGCTTTCCGCTGAAGTCGGAAAACACGTTGCGAGTGGGACTCGTCTAATTAAGCACAATGCCGAGTAACAGTCACGTTAAGGAGCCATCTCATCAGCTAAGCGAAGAGTTCAAGATGAAGCTTCCAATTACACATACAGACATACATATGCTTGTTTTCATCCGTTTCCGGATAAATTCGAACTTGCAAAAGCTGTCATATAATGTTCTTTTTATACCCTGAAGCAGTTTGCAGCTAGCAGTTGCTTAACTATAGAAACAGAAAAGACCAAATTTACATGCAGTCTTTTAATATTCATTTAAGAATCTTATACATGTTTTTGATAACTTACATCTGCAAGAAATAAACAGTAAGCCACTGTATATAACAAAATAATAAAAAAAATCTTTAAACTGTTCTGAAGCTAAAATCGAAATTTTCGTCTGGATAAAAGTTAATAAAATTCCTATTTTTATGACACCAAATAAATAAACATAATAATAACTCGATATTCAACCGATTAATGTGGAATATATGTATCGTTATTGATTTCAAATCGCCAAACATCAGAGCCCAAATATTAGCATAAAATACGGTCTAGAGACTAAGCTCTTAAAGTGCAGCATTATAAACTGAAATTTTAATTTCGTTCGGCGACTTCGGATGGATTTTGATAATGTTTGTACTTTATAGGAATATATAAATATACAAAAATATTCAGCCCTTAATCAAGGCATTGTAAACGCTATTGAGCATTGAAGACAGCACGAATAAAAGTGCTTAAATCGTAAGGGAAACGAATTAGAAACTTACTTGGAAAAACTGAAAAACGGTAGCCTTGAGGATTATGCTGTAAAATAGAAAATACTGTATTAAATGGCTGAATTAACATTTATTATTTACCTAATTGTGACTTGGCATGTTAATAAAACATAAAGAATTGCCAATTATTGTCTAAATTATAAAGAATACACTTTGTTTTGTTCATTAAACATCATTCATTTGAATCAATCTTAGCCGTAAATATACTAGATTACAAACTTTATAGACTACAAATGGAGCACTTTTCCATTTTAATTATCATTCATTGTAATATGTAAATACAACTGGTAACAAACTAACAAATTCGTGGAACTACGTCTTTTATATAATTTGTGTAAATACGAATGCATAAGCTAATTAATTTCAATGAAGTTTATGTTTCAACTTTTTCTCTTGAAATTAATTTACTATAAGTAAGTCTAACTATACATATTTCCAACTTGTTGTTGTTTTTGTTTTATTCTTCTTCTTTTTTTGCTTTGTTTTGCTTTTGGCGATAAGGTGAAATTCTAATGAAATGACAAACGCTGGCTAACTAGCTGCTCGAACGGAACTGCGGCAAGTGCAAGACATGACAAGTGCTTGGAAAAGCAATCGAGCTGGGTGTGTGAAGAACACACACACAAACACACACACACACACACACACACACACAACAACAACAACAACAGAGCCAACTGACGATCGCCGGAAATGTGGCAGCACCAACTACAATAGTAGCAGCAAAATAGTATAACGATATATATATAAACAAGTAAAAGTGCTCTAGTCGGGAGTGCCCGATTAGGGGATACCCTGAACCCAGTCCGTACAATCATTCATACTAATCTAAACACACACATGCTGCAGTACAAGCAGTACAAGCAGTGCAAGCGGTTTAAGCAGTTAGCTTGCTTTTTCACTGAGCCCCACACATTGGAAAGTTAGATCTTAAATAACTTCTCTGTTTATTGTCCGATCTTTCTGAAATTTTTAGGACATAGCACTAACTATAAAGTGTGTGCCCAAACCAAATTGCACGGTCGTACCTTCAAAAATACGTTCTTTGAACTTTTGGGGGGATTGGGGGGTGATATCCAAAAAGTGAAATATTTGTTACATGGGTATGCTATTCGAGATTATACATGCCAAACTAAGGGCCTCTAGCTCTTATTAACTTTTAAGTTATGGCCAAAAAACGCTAGTCTGAAATCATAATTTATCGATAACTTTTGAACGGGATGAGTTATCGATAAAATTAAATAAACTTGATCTGTCCCGGGATTACGAGAACTTATATTCCAAATATGAAGTCTCTAGCTCTTGTAGTCTCTGATATCCGCGTGTTCATACAGACGGACGGACGGACGGACAGACAGACAGACGGACATGGCTAAATCGACTCGACTGTTGATACTGATCAAGAATATATATACTTTATATGGTCGGAGATGCTTCTTTATGCCTGTTACATACTTTTGCACAAAACCATAATACCCTTTTTACCCATTTTTAATGGGTTCAGGGTATAAAAATTAAAGCAAAATATTTCACTTTTTTTGCGTTATATCGTAATAATTTTTATCGGCGCCAAAACCCTGTTGTGTACATATGGTTGATAATGTGTGTGTGTGTGTGTGCGTGTGTGTGTGTGTGTGTGTGCGGCATCAAGCGCATGTGAGGTTATGTCATCATACCTTTATCGTGTTATTCAGTCATGCAACAACAAGCATCGCAAACAACGCAAACACAAACAGAAATAGAAACAGCAGCAGCAGCAGCAATAACAAATTGTTAATTCTAGTATTTAAATTGTATAACGTTGTAAATTTCACGCGATTTACGGACAGTTGACAAATGGCAAAGCAAATGCAACAACAACCGCAACAACAACAATAACAACAACAACAATAACAACAGCAGCCGCTTTAAGCGTGTGAGTAACAAACAACTGTATTGCTTGCAGGCTTTCGCTTGCAGCCGCTAGAGGGCGTTTGTGGCATTGAGCCTCGAGAGAGAGTTGAACATTTTTTTTTTGGAGCCAGCTCATATTTGAAAATCTACAAAGTTACAGTTGTAATTTGTTGTTGTTAGAAGCAAATTGAATATGAAATAAAATACACCGCTATCATTTTCCTATGTTGGATATATTCCCATTTCTCTTTGTCTGTTTTTATATGTTTTTAGCTTAATTGTTGTATTTTATTTCATTTACTCAATAAATTACACTAAAATTCCAAATTGTTGATCTAACCTTTTCCACTATGAACTCATAGCTGTGGTCAATCTAAAAATTAAGATTCTCATTCTTTTCTCAAGAGCTAATAACTTTATTATCTTCATAAAATGCAACTAAAGCTCCAAGTTAAGAGCCGAATTTACAATTTTTATACCCTGAACCCATTAAAAATGGGTAAAAAGGGTATAATGAAGTTGTGCAAAAGTATGTGACAGGCATAAGGAAGCATCTCCGACCATATAAAGTATATATATTATTGATCAGTATCAACAGCCGAGTCGATCTAGCCATGTCCGTCTGTCTGTCCGTCTGTCCGTCTGTCTGTCTGTATGAACACACAGATATCAGAGACTACAAGAGCTAGAGACTTCATATTTGGAACATAAGTTCTCCTAATCCCGGAACAGATCAAGTTTATTAAAATTTATCGATAGCTCGTCCCGTTCAAAAGTTATCGATAAATTTCGATTTCAGACCAGCGTTTTTTGGATATAACTTACAAGTTATAAGAGCTAGAGGCCCCTAATTTTTGACATGTATAATCTCGAATAGCATACACATGAACAAATTTTTTACTTTTTGGATACCACCCCCCAAACCCCCCAAAAGTTAAAAAAAAACCCATTTTTGAAGGTACGACCTTGCAATTTGGTTTGGTCACACATATTATCGACAATTGCTTGCCCCAAAAATTTAAATAAGATCGGACAATAAACACAAAAGTTATTTAACTTATTTAACTTTCCATTGTGTGGGGCTCAGTGAAAAGCAAGCTAACTGCTTAAACCGCTAGCACTGCTTGTATTGCTTGTACTGCAGCATGTGTGTGCTTAGATTAGTATGAATGATTGTAAGGACTGGGTTCAGGGTATCTCGTAGTCGGGCACTCCCGACTAGAGCACTCTTACTTGTTTTTTTTAATTTTTGTATAGTGTTATCTTTCTAACTGACTGTTACAACTAATGTAAGTTGCAAAATTCGACTGGAAAACTGCTGTTGCATTGAACACTCTTGTTTTTGCATTCTAGCGACTTCAAACCAGCGACCGTAACGATTATTATTTTTATCATAAAAATTACGAGGAAAAGAAAACAATTAACTGTGTAATAACAAACAACAACAACAAAATCAACTAAATCATAAAACCAAAAGGTTAATAGTGTTCTTGTAACGCTTATTTTTGATGTGCCATGTCAAGTATTAAAATATTCGTAAGATGATCGCAGCTTGAAACTCATTGTAATCATCTAAATAATTGTAAAGTTTTGCCTAAAAGAAATCCACCGCTTACATTTGAAGGTGGTTTTCATTCAGTACACCCAAAACTGCAATCAAATCGGATACAATTAAGAAAAGTACTGTTTAAAGCGACTTAATGCGAATGACTTTCGCTAAGGCAAACGGTAAATATAGTCATCGTAATAAATCAGCATGGCAAATCTGTAACGCCTCCAATATCAAATACTCAGCCTCCCAAAATGCAAACAAAGCTTGCCGAATCGATCTATATAGTAGGTATTCGCATTTTGGGTTTGTAGTAAAAGTCAATAGATAATTACACATAATGAGCATAGAATTACAATTATTGCAACAATGGGCCAAATGTAGCGGGCTAATACTTAATAATAACGGGCAGTCTCAACTGCCAACAATAACAACAACAACAATAATAATAATAATAACAACAACAACAACAAACGTAGCCAAATCACGATTGTAAGAAATCACCTTTTCTTTATTGTTGTTACTGTTGTTGTTATTGTTGTTTTGGACTGCAGCAACACACAAGAAGCACAAATGAAGTTTAACAACAACAAACTGAATGCAGCAGACAAGTATGCGCGTCCAACAAATACCCTGTAAAAATAACGAAATTGCTAAATATTGTATTTATCTAAACAGAAACTAAAAACAAAATTAGACATTCTCAGTTTCGATTATTATCCTATTTTGATTCTTAGTAGTTTATGCTAAGTCATTTATACTAGTGTATCATATTATTAAAAAAAGTGTCCCTTTTTTACATTTCATTTCATTTACATAGTCTTTCTTCTCTTGTTCTCTTTAAACTATGGCATTAAATATACATTTCTTTTTAATATTTTACACTTGCAAGCATATTGCAATAAGAAAATGCGTTAAGCATATTAAAAAGTTCGCCATTTTGAAAAGAAGTGTGTAAATAATGAACCAGTTCTTGGTACAATTGCTCCACATGTGCATGTTCTATAGAGTTCTGTGTGTAAAAACAAGTTCTCCAGGAGCAAATTTCATCCATACCAATTTTCTGTAACTCGAGACATATTCTATAAAATAGACTTTGATTGCCATTTAGTTAGTTTTTTTTTTTTTCTTTTTACTAAATTGTTGACTTTAGTTCAAATATTTTGAAGAACAAAAAGGGAGCTTCTATTTATTTTGTTTGTCTCCAAGTCAATATCATATTTTTTCTGTCAGATGATATTCTGTATATTTGCTATACCTTAGTATACCCATTTAGAGTATTAAATGAGTAGATGGTATAATAAATGAAAACGAAATCGACGGCAACAAAATAAAATTAACAATTACATAAAACCTTGGAGCAGCTGGTACACACACACACACACACACACACACACACACACACACACACACACATTACATGGCTTGGTTTAACGGGCCTGGGAACTGTCTTCGCCTTTTTGATGGAATCAATGATGAACCGAAACAAAACCGAAGCGAACCGCTCCGAAAAACTAAAAGCCAATGGACGATCGCAATGAGCGACGAACTAGTTGCTTGATTAACCTTCTTTTTGAACAACAATATTGTTGTGTTGTTTTATTTTGTTTCTCTTTAGTTTGAGTCGAGGGTTCAAGGCGCTCTGCATAGGAAATGAATACGCTGGCAATTGCTGCACCCAACAACAACAACAACAACATCAACAACAGCAACAGCAAAGTGTTGAAACTGCATGCAATATATGTAAGTGTTGGAAAGGAACAAGAGCAACAACAAACACAACACTGCACCCAGCAGAATTTTGTTGCGTGAAAAATGCGCAGATAAGATAATGCCAATGCATTGAATACAATTCCATTCTTTTGAGAACGCATCGTTAAATGTTGAATGCCTAATTATGCAATGTGTATGCAGAGGCATGAAAAGTGAAGGCATTTTTTCCGTAATGCCATTGTTATTTATGACTTGGTGTCTTTCTTTTGTTCAAGCTGAGTTCGTGGCTTCTGCTGGCGTACACACATTTTCGTTATTTAAATAATCTGCAAGCAAAATATGGTATTTCTATGTTATTGTTTACTAGCTTTATAGTCTATGCTATTAAAGAAGCTAATGTGGTCTAAGAATATTTGCAATATAATGACATTTTATTCAATTCGGTAGTATATATATAGTTCTCTTTATTCTCTTGTTAAGGATTTTTCATGTTATTGAAAGTTATTTGAAAATCTATTTTTTTATGTCAGTATACAAAAAAATAGGTATTATAAATATAAATAAAAATATATACCTTGTTTCCTTAATACATATTTTTCAGCACTATCATTTTAATATTCTTAAGTTTTTGAAAGCAAAATTAAATATTGTAGTTTGTATTTAATTCTGTCTGAAAGTTGCAATTTGTATTACATTCTTGAAATCTTTTGCTGTGTAGTCTTTACACAGGAGACTATCTTGGTGGATTATAAATATGTAGGTGTGTGTCTTCAGTGATCTGCAGTGTAGATTCTACACAAACGAGAGAGAGAGAGAGAGAGAGAGAGGAGAGAAGGTCGCAAAATGAAATTTGCATATGCCCTTGCTAACAACAGGAATTGCGAGCTTCGAGACTGGGGAGCCACAAAAGAGCGCGAGAGAGCGAGCCAAAAGCTTGGAAACGTCGAAACAGGAACGATTGAGCGAGGAACGATGGCAAAAAATACAAAACAAAATACAAAAAAGCAGGAAGACAACTTTCGCTGTTTATGTACAACGGGAAATGTGTGCGTGTGTGTGTGTGTGTGTGTTTGTATGAGCAGAGATACAACAAACAGCAGCAACAACAACAACAACAAGCAGCTCAAGAGCGGGCGCGGGTGGGGAGATAGGGAAGAATGAAGTGGCGGAGAGCACATAAAATTCGGTTTTCGTTTGCAGCTTGTTTATGTTAACATCCAACACGAAAATACATTTAAATAGTGCCGCACAAATAAACAAAAGTTCAACATAATTTCAAAAACAGACTTACCAACAACTACAATGAAAACAAAAACAAAAACAGGTCAACGGCGGCTTCAATTGTGCGTACAAAATTCAAATCACACACACACACACACACACATATACACGCACATGCACACATGCACATACACCGAGAGCAATTGGGGGCCAGTTAGTGTTGTTGGAATTGCTAAAAAGCCGTTAACTGGATTAAGCTTGGTGCTAAACGAATTCTTACACACACACACACACACACACACACACACACACACATGCGGCAAGCGAAGTGTAATTTTTGGTTAGCGCTTCCTCTTCCTCATGTGGCGCGCACGCATAAAACAAAAAAAAAAAAATAATAAAACACACGCACACATGCACCAAACACAAGAAGAGAAGAGAATGTGGAGGAGATGGCGATGATGATGTTCATAATGAGCTTTGGCACTCTCTCAGCAGTTTCTGCTGCTTCTTCTTCGCTATGTATTTTGCTTCAACTTGCTTCATTTGCATTGCGAAGCGCAAGAGAAAGAGCAAAAAATAACAACAACAACAAAAGGTGCGAATTTTAATGTGCGTCGCTTCAATATGCAAACTTTGCAAAAGTTGTGACATTTCATTTCTTTCACGATGCATTTGTTGTTGTTGTTGTTGCTGCTGCTACTTTTGTTGTTGCTGCTGCTGTTGTTGTTGTTGTTGTTGTATTTGTTGCGGTGACACTGGCGTCGGTATCAATGGCGACCACACGAGAGCATTAATTGGCGGCGTCGCCTCCAACACTGGCAAAAATTGTGAGCAAATGCCGACGCTGTTAGCCCCCACCCCCCCAATCCCCTCCCAAACCCACTACCAACCCAACCACAATTTTTACTTTTTCATATATTTAGACGCACTTTTTACTCAGCCTTCCTTTTTGTTTTTTTGCTACAACAGCAACAAAAAAATTTCACACACGCACAACAATTACTCGATTCCCGATTCACGCGGCAACACACTTGTTGTTGTAATTCATTTGTGTTATCACTACGGTGTATCTGTGTAGGTTGGCGCACAGTTAACTTATTTGTTTGCGTTTGCAGTGTATAGTACGAGCGTAAAAAAAAAATAACAAATTATGGTTCTTATTTTTCTGTTTTTTGTCCGAATTTGCATCCGCTTGGCGAGCGAGCGCTTCAACGTATGAGTTAGGGATGGCTAGCAATATCGATATATTGAGAGCGAGTCGATATTTGAGCACAGCGATATACAGTTTCAAGCGATAGTTAGTCGTATATCGATATTGAATTCGGGATGGGTATTAGCGTAGCGATATATTTATTAGAGAAAAGTGTAATCGGAAGACCGCCAATACAGTGGGACCACTGGTGCCTTTTGAGAACAGACCTGTGCGTTCTAAAAAATGTGGTAGCCAGAAAGTAAGCCACAGACACCACTATGGAACTCTTTCCATTTTTGTATGTTCTTGTGGTATAAATACTTTTGGCACACGACTGGGAAGGTTATGTAATAAAAATATAATAAATTATTAACAGAACAACTGACCAACGGTTGTGTAAATGCAATTTTTTAAAAATCAGCGCATGTCAAAAAAAGAAATATTATTGAACTCCGTATATGCTGTTTGGGGTTTTTTTTACTGCTCGTTTTGTTTTTCTATCCTGTTTTGGTAATCGATTATTGGCAGCACGCTGCAGGATTTATTTGAAATAATCGATAGCTTGCCACAGCAAAAATAAATGTAAGTATTTTTATTTTTTCATTAATAGAATATTAACTAACATATTTGTCACAAGCTGTGAATTTCGGTTTATATTCAATAACCATTTTAAGGTATTTTATTTATTATTAACAAAACTAGATGTAGATGTAAATGTAAAATCGGGCTCACATTAAGAATCCAAGCTGGCGAAAAAGGGCATTTACTTATGGTTATTTTTAAGAACCGACTTAAATTAACGATCAAATTATTTTGTAATGAAATTAAAGTGCCATACACATACCGATATATTATGCAGCACTCACAAAAACTATCGATAAGCGCGATAATTGGTCTGCAGATCTCAACCACTAGCCAGACAGCGACAAAAACGAACAGGCCACAAAAAAAGCAAAGAAACGAAACGAAAAATGAGAAGCAATTGTTGGAAAATTACAAAGAAAACCAATTGCAGCGCAAACTAATAACGCGAGGGCTCACAACTTGGCCTGCGACGCCAAACAAGCAGCAGTTTGGCCGTTTTAGAAGATGTGCGCAGCGATTCATTAAGCAAAAGCAGCCTGCAAAACAACAACAACCAACAGCAGCGACAACAACAACAATTGTTAGCAGTAGTATCTGAAAGGATAATCGCAGCAGGAACAGAAACAGGAGCAGGCGATGGCCGCCGCCGCATCGCCCGATGCACTGCAAGCTTTCAATGTGGTCTTTAGCGAAATGACGCTGGGCGAGGTGAACTTTTCATGTGCACCACAAAAAGAGTGAAGTTTGATTTCAATTTCTTTCATTTGTTGCCCTGCCCCATTAGAAAGTCGGCCATGGCTCGTACGGCGTTGTGTACAAGGCCATGTGGCGTAATCAGCTGGTGGCCGTCAAGGAGTTCTTCGCCAGCGCCGAGCAGCAAGACATCGAGAAGGAGGTGAAGCAGCTGTCGCGCGTCAAGCATCCAAACATTATTGCGCTGCACGGAATCTCGGCGGCGCAGCAGGCCACCTATTTGATCATGGAGTATGCGGAAGGCGGCTCCCTGCACCAGTTTCTGCACAGCAAAGTGAAGCCCGCCTACAGCTTGGCGCACGCCATGAGCTGGGCCCGCCAGTGTGCCGAGGTCGTATTTGCTGAAATGCACACAACTAGTTAAATATTACAATTTATGCTTCTGTCTGTCGAACAGGGCGTCGCTTACCTGCATGGCATGTCGCCCAAGCCGCTGATCCATCGCGATCTGAAGCCGCTCAATTTGCTGCTGACCAACAAGGGGCGCAACTTGAAGATTTGCGATTTTGGCACCGTCGCCGATAAGTCCACAATGATGACGAACAATCGTGGCAGCGCTGCTTGGATGGCGCCAGAGGTGAGTCCTGGACTTAGTCCACGTCTAGCTACAGCTTAAGCACTGTAACCCATTTTCGCTTGGGAAATACAGTCGAATAAAATTTGCTATAACTCCAATGTCTATAAAAAATCGAACCAACATTTCGGACGTTTATTCCATTTGGTTTTTTTTCACGCAAACTAACATTGACTATAAACGGAATATATCTCAATTTTGAGAATTTTAATTAGTTTTCTTTTGCTTAGCTTAGTGCAAAAGCTGAAAAATGTTAAAAGTATAGTTCTTAGGAAAACCCAGAATAAATTTCTGAATATTTGCAATTTCTAAGCGTTTTTTTTTTCTTTTGTAACAAATGAACTTTTTCTGATAGTTTTCAGAATTTGTAATGCATTTTGGTGCTTACATTTTTTTGTTGTTTTATGTCATTGAAATAGCATACTAAAAATTTTAGGTTTTTTAAATGTGTAAAAACAAATAAGGCAGACTTTTACGATATTTTCAACAAATTGGAACACAAATTAAATATTGGCTTCTATAGCTACGCGACACACAATACAAAATTGAAATTAATTAGATAACAATATAGTAATACTATATTTAGTGCAGAAACTGGTAACTTATAAGTATTGTTTTGAGCTAAGCACCTTTATAATATATCTAGTTTCTTTCCTAGCAACTTGCACAGAAACAGGAACGGTTGAAATTAGGAAATATCGCAGTTATATCAAAAATATCCCGTAAACTATAAATATTTGGCAAAAATTTAAATATAATCTATTTTCTGACATTTGATTGAATAGACAATTGAATTAAATATCAATACAGAAATGGATAATTTATTTTACAATTTAAATCAACCGACAAAGTATATGCAAATTTACACTCATACTGTTGGTTTAATTGCAAACATTTTTATAAGTTGATACATTAGAGATACTCAAGTACAAATATTCCAATTACAGGTATTTGAGGGATCCAAATACACGGAGAAGTGCGATATATTCAGCTGGGCAATTGTGCTGTGGGAGGTGTTGTCGCGCAAACAGCCCTTTAAGGACATTGACAATGCCTACACCATACAGTGGAAGATATATAAGGGTAAGTGTGATGCATGTCTGATGATGATACAAATGGTTATACTATACCCAAATGCTTCTGCAGGTGAGCGACCGCCTTTGCTGGACAATTGCCCCAAGCATATTGAGCAACTGATGACTGCCTGCTGGAAGACGGCACCAGAGGATCGACCCTCAATGCTGTATATTGTTGGCGTGATGAATGAGATTGTCAAAGACTATGTTGGCGCCGACATAGCGCTGGAATATGCGTTTGTCAACCAACAGGTGAGTGCGTATAGAAACAGGCGTAAATGTCTAACTGAAAACCACAGTTGGACTGCGACTATTTGTAATTTGAGGTAATTTGTGTACATACAAAATATTTAAAAGAATAATCAAGTTAGCTTTTAATGCATCTTTTCAAACAGAGAGTAATCGCTCTTTCATTCCAAAAAGATCAAGAATATGAAGAAGAAAAAGAAAAGGAAGAGAAAAGTTCAGTGGAGCTTTGAGATGAGTGTGCGAACCAACATTTATTTGCCGAAATTGAATTTAGCCCCGTTCAAATATGCACATTTTTGTGTTATGAAGAAAAGCTCATTACTATGTATAATTTGCAAAATTTTGATTTAGCAAACAATTGGCCACCGATCCGATCCGATCCGAAGATAGAGTGAATTCAAGATCACGAATTACATGGGTATAAGTAATAGTATTATCAACGCTGCAAAACGAGTTTGAACCGAACTGAAATTCCACATTTTTTTCTGCACTGAACTAAAGCAGTTATCAAGAAAAATAGCCGGACCCGAATCTGGAACATAAAAATATGTTGTGAGCGCTTAAAATTAAACATACTATTAAATATAGTTATACTTACTTATCGTAGTTTGTTTTTCATAGAAAATCAAAATTTCGAAAATGCTTAAAGTTTAAATAGATATAGAAATAATATAGAGGTCGAAACATAATAAAAACAAATCTGCCCTGGGAACGAAAAATCGGATCAGTTTTGACAAATCGAAATTTCGAAAATACTTCAAATTTAAATGCAGAATTATTTTTGAGATCAAAACATGAGGGAGTGCCCGACTAGGAGATACCCTGAACCCAGTCCTTACAATCATTCGTACTAATCTAAACACACACATGCTGCAGTGCGAGCAGTGCAAGCAGTCTAAGCAGTAAGCTTGATTCTTTACTGAGCTCCACAAAATGGAAAGTTAAATCCTTATAAACGTCTGTGTTTATCACCCGATCTTATTGAAATTTTTTGGGCACAGACTGGGCAAAAAAATGTGCGACCAAAACAAATTGCAAGGTCATAACTTCAAAAATGCGTTTTTTTGAACTTTTGGGGGGATTGGGGGGTGGTATCCAAAAAGTGAAATATTTATTACATGGGTATGCCATTCGAGATTATACATGCCAAATTTGGGGCTTCTAGCTCTTAAGACTTTGAAGTTATGACCCAAAAACTCAGGTCTGAAATCGAAATTTATCGATAACTTTTGAACGGGGTGAGTTATCGATAAAATGAAATAAACTTGATCTGTCCCGGGACTAAGAGAACTTATGTTCCAAATATGAAGTCTCTAGCTCTTGTAGTCTCTGATATCTGTGTGTTCATACAGACAGACGGACAGACAGACGGACATGGCTAAATCGACTCGACTGTTGATACTGATCAATAATATATATACTTTATATGGTCGGAGATGCTTCCTTATGCTTTTGCACAACTTCATAATACCCTTTTTACCCATTTTTAATGGGTTCAGGGTATAAAAATAAAACTGCCTCAGGAACGAAAATGTGATCTGTTTTGACAAAGTTATGGGAGTTTGATGACTTGGAAGGGCAGACTTCAAGGGACATGGCAGCCTTCTGGTGCTGGTTTTTGATCGAAAGGCTAAAATTGTGTAATACAAATTTGTCTACGTAATTGTATATCTTGGTTACCCGTCCATTTTAGTATCGAACATTATACGGATTAACGAGATAATATTGTACATTAATTTCTCAGTATGAACTGCGCGTAAATATTTGAGTCTTAATGTGAACACTGTGCTTAGCGAGTAGATTAGAGTGGTATTCTAGATATAAAATTAGATCATTTGTATTTATGTTCAGATTTGGAAACTCGAACCATTCGACAAATAGACAATTAGCAAGTGATTAATCGAAATATGCAATTAACCAATTCTCAAATGCAGATTGTGACCAAAGAGAGCGACGGCACGGTGGCCGCCCAATATGATAGCCAAAGTCACAGCTCCAGCTCGGAGATGAGCCTGGCGTCCACACAGCTAACACCGACCAATGTGCGCGGCACAGCGACTGAGAATGCAACTGGCAGCGATACCGAATATACCTCATCAGAAAAAACGCCCACGAACTCGGGCCAATTAGACAATAATGGACTGTTCCATATGAGCAGCAGCAATCGCTGGGATGCCATACCCGAGGAGGACAGCAGCGAGAGTCAAAACGATAGCTTCAATTTGACATCATCGGCGGAGGCATGCAAGCGTTTGGAGACCATACGCAATGGCATGATACAAATGGCCAGCAAGCCAATGCAGCAGCTTACCCTCGATGTTGAAGCGGTGCGTCACAAATTGTCACAATATACTATATATATTTACAATCTCCTATATATATATATATTTTCGTTTTGCAGAACGGTTTTGATCTGAATCGCAGCGAGAGCAGCCGCAGCAGTTCGCATGGTGAGTGCCAGATCGCAACTATTGTCCGGATCGCTGTTGTCGTCTGATTGTCTGATTGCGAATGAATCACACGCACATTAACACACTCTTTTGGCCTGAGCACGACTGTGGCATGTTGGCAATTGTTGTGCTCGTTCGCGTTGTTGTTGCAAATAGCTCAGCGCATTGTCAGCTTTTGCATTCGGTTCGTGTCGCGTCTACCATGTGGCAGCTGTTGGGGTCGATAGCATGACGCACCAGCAACAGCAGCAACAGCAACTGCAACAACAACAACTACCCCAACAACCACAACAACACTCAATTTTTAATCGTATGTAAACAATGCGAATGCCATCTCGCTCTAATCCAAGCGCTTTTGTTCGTTAAATTGTTCAATTTTTGCTTAATTAGTCGCTGCGTTTGTTTTTACTATGCAAAAACAACGAGAGCCCACAAAATGTGCAAACATTTTGTTTGTCAATTGCCAATGTGTCGCGTTCGTTAAAAATATGCGATGCGCTCATTCGGCCACCAACAAAGTGCAATTTTAAGAATGCAATTGCCAACATGAGATGATACCAACTGATATACGGTTGCGCTTGAATGCAAGACAAACAATGTAAATCGTATGACTAGTTTAGATGTAGGGCAATTTTTCAAAGTCGGCCTAACAGGCATCAACAAGCGATTAGTCACAGGAGCAAGCATTGTGTGCAGATCAACTACAGTTGCTGTTAAAAGTATTGCAACAGGAGTTGTCGCAATCATTTTTCTAATGAGTTCTTTTCGTAATTGTGTAAAAATAGAAAAATTGCAATTTATTCGCAAATTACAACTTTCGGATCTTTTCATAATTTTTTGACCAACTTTCCGAGCGTCCACTGTAATAATAATAAATATTATTTTAAATGAATCTGTATATAAATATCAACAGCTATCTTAATATGTACAAAACTCTTAGCCAAATATATAAATAGTAGTGTTGTTTACTTTGATATTCGATTTAGAATTCTCGTTGTTCAGAAATTATGAAATTAGAAGTCCTAATTATCTGATGAAAACTTTTTGAAAATAGTGATATATTAAGCAGAAATAATTCGTCTTATTACGATTATCAAACACATTCGCACTTCACTAACTTTTTTGTGGCAGATGTGAAGGTTCGCGTTAGAGAAGTTCGACTGTAGTTATGCTCAACTGCTCATAACTGCCACTGACTAAAAACATTGAAACATTTTTAAACTCGGTATGTGAAGCACTAATGAAATGTTTTAGGTGGTTTTTCTTTTTGAAGTAATTTGAAATTTGTAGACAAAGCTAAAACCTAGTAAACTGAATTATACAGTTGAACTATTTGAACCCGAACTAGAGATAGCGGCACTATGGAAATTTGAACGGTGACTATATAAACTGGTAGAAATTATGATCATTTTGCTGCTGCAGTCAAAGAAACACTAAAAGTGAGCAAGAATCGGTGTACAAAAGGATATTCAAACCAAACTCACGAAATTGAGTTAAGCTCGAGCTTAGTTCGAATGTGACTAGTGAAAGCTCGATTCAAGATATTGACCCAATCATTGTGTGGCTTTTTATACTCTTTTCGAAGAAAATAGTATATTAAGTTTGTGCTGAAGTGTGTAACGCATAGAAGGAAGCGTCGAAGACCCCCAAAAGTTACTGCCAGTATGCTTAGAATGACAAAACAAATTGATCTAGCCATGTCCGTCTGTCTGTCTGTCTGTATGTATGCAAACTAGTCCCTCAGTTTTTGAGCTATCGTGATACAAATTTGCACAGAGATTTATTATTCAAAGGGACAGCACATTGGTCGAGACCGGCCGGATCGGACCACTATATCTTATAGCTGCCATACAACTGGAAGTCGGTTTTGGCCATATATTCGATCTTTTCAAAGCTATCGCCTTAAATTTCCTTGTACTCTTGAACATCCTTATAACTCATCGATGCTTAAAATTACAAATCGATTCAGTTATAATTAGCAAAGATATGCGTAATTTAATATTTCGGTTGTGCAGTTGGCAGAGTGAAAATTGCCTAAAGGTGCGAAAAGAGTATAAAATCTTCGGCACGCCGAAGATAATCCTTCCCCACTTGCTTAGTTTGGTGTTGCAAAACCAATGAGCAATTCATGATGCTCAGCCAAAATGGCAGCGTATATTATTCCACTCATAGTTGCACATTGCGCTGCACAATTAACGTACTGTGTAGCTTGGCTAGCTAGCTGGCTGGCTGGCAATTTCGGGCAGATTTATAGCCCTGACATGCACCGTCACCACAGTCGCCTCTTTTGCCGCCGCACAACAAGTCGAAAACAAAAGCAAACAGCAACAATAATACGATTTAAAAGCGAGCAAAGGAAAACTCAGCTAATGGCTGCGGCACGCCAGAATAACGCACACAAATGACGAGGCCGACTGTCGGCCAGCCAGTTCGACCCAGCCACCCACCTATTCCCTCCAACCCGCCACCCACCTCACCCTCACACTCACCCTCCCATCTGAGCATCAGTGGCAGCAGTCAACCGCATTGACCAATGAGTCATTCGGCAATAATCTCACTTTTATTTTGATTCCGTACATACATATAGTACACATGTATCATATACAGAAGTACAGTAGAGCCTTCATGCAGTCAACTTTTAGATCATGCAGCATTTCCTATTATGAATTTCAATTATACACATTTTTGTGTATGTTGAATCATATAAAGAATTTCCATACTTACTCTTTTTCTTTAACTCTTATGGCGGCTGCGTTGGTTTTACTATTTAAATTTATTTAAAAAATTCCATTTTGACTTTTGTTTACAAGACCTGAAAAGAAAATAAATAACACCAGAAATGTCCACTTTAATTCGAGATCATATTTTAATCAATTTTAAAGAATACTTTTGTACTCACCATTGTTTGGAATAGCTTAAAAAATAATGCAATTTCGAAGAGAATCATATAAAAACATTAAATAATTCAATATTACTTTTATTAATTTAAATAATAATTTAACAATGTGCAGTGAAATTAATTTTTAAAGAGCTCTGATACCTTGGGACTGTTTTATTGCCAAAGAATCGATATGGTTCTACTCACAGTTTAAATTCAGATAGGTTTTAAGCAAACGTATCAAAGGAAATTTGATACAAGAATCTAATATAAAGGCTTGTTAGTAACTTGTTAGATTTATGCGCGAATGAGAAGGCATAAAATGTCGAAATGTCAAATAAATCAAGAAGACTGATGAGAAAACTAGATTTAATCTCACCCGTTAAGAGCTTGAGAACTTAAGTGCACAAAACAAGACTTAAGATTGCCCAAAAGTAATAAACCAACACGGCAAATGCATTGCAACAATAATGAAACAGTGATTATTTGAAAGAATATCATGATGTCTTTCAAACATAACTGTGTATCGAGTTTCCTATAGGCGATTTCGCCTGTGTACGTACATATATATATATATATATATATATAGACACTTGTATGTATATATAGACAAGAACAAAAAAGAGAGCGAAATTGTTGAATTTTAATGGGCACGGGGACAAAATCGCCGAGCGAAAAGAAAAATAAACGAAGGCAGAGAGGCAAAGAGAAAAGAGCTTGCTAAAGACGATTCATTTCTGTTTTGGCTCATCATGGGGGACAGACAACAAGACACACAGTGTCCACACATCCTCTATGTAGTATATAGTATAGCCATTAAATGCATCGACAGCAGCAACGACCCAGTCACGCTGCAATCTTTGTCGAAAAGTAAATACATATACATATGCGTCGTATATATATATATATATATGTATATTAGGGTAGGGGGCTTTATAGATTTCCCAACCGCCGCATGCCACTCGCATTATTCATTCGTATGATCAGCTACGAATCAGCAGAGCAGCTCATCTGCTCGATATGGCAATGTTTAGACATAAGGAGCCAAGCACTTTCAACTGAACAACACACACACACACACACACATACCTTCTCAATAATTTGTATGTATTGCCACACACACACACTCACACACACACACCACTTTTGTGCTCGTCATCTCGACTGCTTACTCTTGCTACATTTTGGATACGCTTCTTCGACAGCGGCACGATGATCCCCTAAAATTCGCTCAGTCTACGTTTGAGCGCCGTGCCGTCTTGAGTGCCGCAATGTTACTGCAATTACCAATTACAACAACAACAACAACAACAACACAACGCGCTAAAGATCGTCAATTGTTGTCAACGCCGGCCGTTTTGATCTAACACGCCCCTTTTACCGCCCCATTTTTGTTTTTTGTTTTCTATAATCGTTGAAAATGATTCAAAATATTTTTGTGCTGTGAAATTATCAAGAAAAGCGCAAAAAACGCAAACAACAAATAAACATTTGCGCAAAAAAGAGAAAGACAGAGAGAGAAAGAGAGAGAGAGACAGAGAGGCAGGCAGGCACTAAAAGAAAATTCGTTTGAAAATGTTTGCTTTGTGTGCCTGTAGTTTATAGTTTGTTGTTGTTGTTTCTGCCGAATTTTCCGTAATTAAAGCAACCAGCAGCAAGATTTGTGTATGGAAAAAACATACGTCATCAAAAACACTCTTAATACTCTGAAAGTTCAGAACAGAGCTACCCTTACCCTGGTAACAAACATGTTTGCCACATAACGCATCAAATAATTGCAACTGGTGTAAAACTAAGCCCAAAGATCAACATGTGCGACACACGCTCCATGATCACCACAAAGCAGACCAGCGATCTGCACAGTTGCTGGATCATCTACAGTATGTTATATATAGTCCAGTCGAATGTCCAGTCGAACTTCTCTGCAAACAAATATATTTATATTGAGTTGGTTTCTGTTTTACATTTTCTTAAGTTTACCTGCAATTTTCAACTAGACTCCCAAGTGCGTTGAAACATTTAGTCCAATTTAATGCCTTAAAGCTTTAAACTACAAAAATTACAACTGAAATGAGAAAATAGATTGAATATTTAAAAATTAAATTCACATTTTATTTATTTATGTTCAACTCAAAACACAGAAAAAAATTAAAATAAATTTAGCGATGTATTATAAAATTCAAATAGATTTGACAATTATATTTTACTAGATTTAAAATCAATTTTATCTGAGCGTATTGCAAATTGTTCAAAAACTAGCAACAAATGCTAAAGTTAGTCGCATTTAAAAGTGCATAAATAACTGTACAAATGCAAATTTTAAATAAAGTTTTTCATAATGTGGACTGTGATTTGATTAGCCAATAAAGACTGTATTAATCAGTATTGATTTATTTAAATAGAACAGAAAACAAACTAAAGCTAAAAGTAACAAAAATAAAAAAATTATTAATACAGTCGAACTTTTTCGAGTTAGAAAAGTTAGAGCAGAGAAGTTCGACTGCATATGGAAATTTAAAAATTAATGCTAAAAAAAATTACATTTAAATAATAGTTGATTGAGAGTATCTGAAAGAAAGAAACGGACAAATCAACCACACGATTTCACCATTAGCCAGTAATTTAATTTGAGTTTTCGCTTCGAACTCGAGAGAAGTTCGAGTGCATATCCTGAACGAAATTCGCTTAAATACATATTGTAAATTCCTGATTTGTCAATGTGGCATGCATTATTTTGTACTTACAGTTAAAAGTGATGGCCGGGAACGTCTGACAGTGACGGACACGAAGCCGGTGATCATGACCAGCAGCGGCAGCGGCGGCGGCAGCAGCAGCAACAACACCACCACGGACCTCACAAACAACAATAACAACAATAACAATCACAATAATAACAGTAACAGTAATAACAACGAATTCAATACAAATGGACTGCTTAGCCACGCCCACGCCCACGCCCCCAATGCCAACGAACCGAACGACAGCCTCGATGCGGACGTGAACATCGATGCGGATGTGGATGTGGATGCGGATGCCGGCTGCGGTTACACAGAGCAATCGCTGGCGGAGATATTGGACCCGGAACTGCAGCCGGAGCCGCCCATACCGAACAATCCCGAATCGCAGGCGATCTATCGCGATCATCGCCACATGGCCAAGGAGTATCTCAGCGTCGACACGAACCTCTACTATGCCCAGGACTTTAAGGAGAAGCTCATACTGCAAATGGATCGCTTTGAGCGCGAACAAAAACAGGAGCTCTTGCGCAAAATCAAAGACAAGGTGCGTATCGTTTGTCCATGAACCTTTTAATACTCTTGCATAGGGTGTTAGTTTAAATAATATGTGCATATGCTTAATCGGAGCGAGGAGCTATAGTCAATGTTAGATCCCAATTTAAAATGCAGCTCTACTAATTAGTTATAAACAACCAGCAAACAATATTTAAGCACACAACAATAGAGAAGATTGCCTGCAAAGCTTTCGGTTCTATCAGCAAACTTAGCTACAGACTCCAGATTTGCAAATACTAGTTGCTCAAAGCTTAAACACGTTGAGAATTGCAGCGCATTTATTGTTACATTGCTAGGCAGCATGCCGAGGATATTTGCAATTCTCTTCTTTTGTACATAATTTTAACAGGCAACTGTTCACTCTTTATTCCATGTGACCAGGAGGGCCTGCAGAGCCTCTACAACAATCTGCAGCAGCAGTGGGAAAAGCTGCCAGCTGCCAACACTCACGGGCGCCTGCAGCCACCGATTGGAGGCAACAACAGTCACAGTAGCAGTCAGGAGCTGTCTGGCGGCATAGCCAGAAGCGATTCGGTGGAGAACGATGGCTGGGTCGTTATAGCACCGCATCACAACACGTAGTGCGGATTGGATGTTGCCGTGGAATCTACGATGTAATCAATAGCTGTGTACTTCCTTATCTGTATTTGTTCGACTTTTAAACATAATTTGTAACACTTAGTTTAAGCTATAACTGTAATTGTTTAAGTTCGGGTTCTTTTTGTTTGATTTGCAACATTGCGATTAGAACGGATCTATGTATATGTTTTTAGGCGTCTAGTTTTAGCCATGTTGCTTGTTCATGTGTACCTTCTAAGCATTCTGACACTTGACCCTTAAGATTTTATTGCTACGTATATGTATTTAGTGTGTATTGTATGTGCATAGTCTATGTAACCATACACATACGATATGTGCATGCATTTACATATGTATGTATGTGACAACAGACGTTTACCAAAAATATATAAAAGTATCTGCCATCAGCTCGCATCGGTTCATGGCGATTCCCAATAAAATCAAAATGTGTTTCTCTATACTATTGACTATGAGCTGCTAAAATTCGATTCTCCGAAATGGATATGCAAAAAGAGGCAACGTATAGATATCATTCCTAACTGTATGTTTTGAGTTTAATAGTTGACCATTCTTGAGATTGTTCATCGAAGAAAACTGCAGAATATGGCATAATCGTATACAAATAATATAAACAGCCAAATAGTTTACTAACAAAAATTGTATTTTTATTTTTTAAAACTCTTCTTTTTCTAGTATTTACCTATGAGTTACATATTCGAACGTTGGCCTGCTATTAACAATTGTTGTTGGTGGCCTTGATTGGCACGTTTGCGCTTCACTGTACAGTAGTAACATGGAGGGGGGCCAGCACTTGAAGGCTAATCACAAGCATTGATGGGTTGGGGGCGCATATGTATGTAGTATGTATGTGTTATATGATATCAGAGTTGTTGCGTAAATTCGTTGGAGCTGCCGCATCGCTATATCCACAACGCGGCTAGGAGTCAGAGTCAAAGCTGGGCGCATAGATGGCCGCACAGGTCGACTCCCAGACATCGTTGGGCGTGTCCCACGAGTCCTTGCGATGCCACCACTTGCCGGTATCCAGATCATACGCCATCGTCTCCGAGCTGGCGCGATCAATTGACTCCGTCGAATCCAGTCCGCCCACAAAGAAGATCGTGCGATGCATTGAGGTGACGCCCGAATAGAATTTCGGTGCCGGTATTTTAGTCTCCACGTTCCACGTATTGCTCTTAATGTCGTACGCATAGATGTGCTCCACCAGCACTCGCGACTCCCACAGCGTCTCGTGCCAGCCCCCGCACGCATAGATGTGGTTGTCGATGGCCACCAGGACGTGGTCGCAGCATGGCGTCGGCATCGGCGCCAGCTCCAGCCAGCATTCCCGCTTCGTGTCGAAGCACCACATGCTCGACAATATGTTCGCCAGGTGGATGCCACCTGTTGATTGTGGGTGTGACAGCAAGAGAGTCAGACAGAGAGAGAGAGAGGAGAGCGACAGATTAACAATATATACATATATATATATAACTTAATATAAAAGTGACTTATAATGATTTCAAACATAACATAAACTAAGAAAGATCTTTATCTTTTTGCATTTCAAAGCACTTATGCAAATATTTGGTATTTTTATATTTAGTTTTAGGTTTTTGAGCTAGTAACAAATTGTGCAGCAATAAGAAATGTTATTTTCAACATATGTTGATGCCTTGAAACCAAAATGCAATTTCTTATAATATTTGTTCACATGTTTTTAAAGTTTAAAGTTTGTTTATAGAACTTTTAACTATTTATAAAAAAATTTTATTTAAATCTTCGCAAATATGGCGTATTAAACATTCAGGAAATTAAATTTGTTCAAGCACAAAAAGTTTAAATTAAAAGAAAATTGAAGAAACAAAATTTTAACGCTTCTAAGTCCCGTTTTCTCATCCTCCTTTCAGCTTAAAATTCCTTTTTATATATGTATTTCATAATGAGTTTATCTCCCTAACAAGCAAGTTGAACCAACTAATAAGAAATATTCATTTTCAGGGTTGCTCAATTAAACTTAATTCCAAATATTGCCAATTTATCATCCCTACAACTGGAAAAACAACATGAAAAAGGGGTATAAAAAGGGGGAAAATAAGCTACTACTTTCGCGTATATCTTAATATTGCTACAAATGTCTTAGGTAAAAACCTTAGTACAAATGGCAATACACCTCGAGAAAGTGGAAAGGTGTGAATATAGCTTTTAATAACACTGGATGGTTAAGAAAAAAGACATACTGCGAACAAGTTGTTTTAGGAATGAATGCAATGTCTGTGAACGGAATGCAATATCATAATAGTAACAAAAAACAAGTGGGAAAGGATTATCTTCGGCGTGCCGAAGATTTTATACTCTTTTCGAACCTTTAGACAATTTTCACTCTGCCAACTGCAGCACTTTCATATGCTGCAACAATTATTTTTATCGCGTGGCATTTATTTTTATTGTTCTAAGAATATTTAGTTAATTGCCAGTTGTATGGCAGCTATAAGATATAGTGATCCGATCCGGCCGGATCCGACCAATGTGATGTCCCTTTGAATAACAAGTCTCTGTGCAAAGTTTTATCGCGATAGCTCAAAAACTGAGGGACTAGTTTGCATACATACAGACAGACATACGGGCATGGCTAGATCAATTTGTTTTGTCATTCTAAGCATACTGGCAGTAACTTTTGGGGTCTCCGACGCTTCCTTCTATGCGTTACACACTTCAGCACAAACTTAATATACTATTTTCTTCGAAAAGAGTATAAAAAAGTAATGAAATAGGGTAAGTTTTTCGACTTGCGCAGTGTAGTGACTGAATGATTGCAGGCAAATCAAATCTATATACATATATATATAATGTATTATAACTTAATAAATTACCAGAGATGTAGAGCTTGTCGCCGACAACGACGCCCGCATGCTGGCTGCGATTCTCCTGCAGGCTGGGCATATAGGTCCACGAGTTGCTGACTATATCGTAGCGCTCCACATTGGTAACGCGACGCAGCGCCTCCTCGGAGTTGTCGTCGTGCTCAACGATGCCGCCAACGGCATACAAATGCTGTTTGCCGACAGCATTCAGCGAGAAGCGGCAGCGATCTAGCTGGAGGGCCGCAATGGTCACCCAGGAGTCGCGCAGCGGGCAGTAGCGAAAGCCAAACGGGTGGATGTACTCCTTGAGGCAGACATCATAGGCGCCGCCCACAATGAACAGCTCGTTGTTGAGAACAGCAGTGCCGAAATTGCCTGCAAGAGGTATGCAAAGAGTGGAGATGAGAGTAATGCAAGAGATTGGCCAAGGATTAGCTGCTGCTGCTTACACTGATCAATGTGGGGTATGGAGGTCAGCTCGTACCACTTCATTTTCGTGGGCGAGAAGCACATAATCTCATTGGTCAGACCCTTCCCCTCAAAGCCGCCAATCTTGAGCAGACTCAGCTCCATGCCGCGCATATTGGTGGGTCCCTGTTCCGGCACACACTGCTCGAGCGCGTCCGCACTGGACTCCTGCCCGCTGGCGCTCTCCTGCAGATACTCCTCGACCAGCGAGTAGTTGAGCGACTTGAGCTGCTCGCAGCTGATATACTGCCACTTAATCAGGCGAAACAGCTCACGCAGCGCACCATCCTTCAGCTGCTGGTCCAGAGCGTAGCTGCAGAGCAGACGCACCAGCTCCAGTTCGCTGACATCAATTGCATAGTTGCTGGACAGAATGTAGTGCAGCTGTTCCAGCTTCACATCCTTGAAATCTCCACTGGCGGCAAACTCCTTGAAGTGCGCACAGATATAGCGATAGGCACGCTTCGCCAGCGCCAGCTGGCCATAGATCTCCGCCATGCTCGCAATGGCCAGGCAGTTGTCCATGCTGATCTTCTGCTCCAGAAAGACGGTGCAGCGCTCGATGACCTCCTTGACCTGGACGTGAGTGGCCGCCGCCAGCGTCTCCTCCACATTGTCCACAGTCAGATCGAGCAGCGATGTGTAGATGTAGACGATGATGCGGCTCATCGCACGCGACGTCACGCCGTACAATGTAATCTCCTCCTTGCGCGACTCAATCATGGCACAGTCGGCGAACATGGCGCAAAAGTAGTCGCTACTCGCCGCCAGCACAACGCGATGAGCCTGCGAATATAAATCGAGCTATAGCTGTATATATGGCAGAGAGAATAGCTAGTTGAAATAATTGTTAGCACTTGGTTTTGATTTTCCATTTGAAAAGTAATACAATAATTTGGCAATAAGAACTTATAGAAATAAAAACGTCCATTTCGCAAATTTACTAAAATACAATGGTTTTGGCACATTTTTGAAACCGAAAATATTCTGAATGATGAAACCAATCTAATAATAAACAATGACTTATTTTTATAATTTTCTGAATGAATTTTAATTAAATTTTTGAATAACCAATATTTAAAATAAAAAAATTCAAAAAAAATAATTGTTGAGTAATATAATATAAAGGCAGTAAAGAACCTTTATTTGATTGCGAATGGGCATACATGGACTTGAATCAATTGACTGGTGTACCGATAGCGATTCGAAATTTTTGGAAATTTTAGATTTAATCAAGAATGTGGTTTTTCAGTGGCTTGTCTTCGATTTGAAGACGATCAAAGCCAATAGCTGCTGCCCATTAATATGTTTTACTCCACTGCGGTTGCGGACGAGGTAAACGTACCTTGAAGCGATGATCCTCGACGATGAGCGTCACGTCCGTGAGTTTGCCCTGGGAGCGCAGTTTGTTAAGGCCGCGCAACAGGTTCTTCTCCCCGGCGCCAGATGGCGCTGTCGCCACGGTCGCGGCCATTATCGACCGCCGCTTATCAGCAAATGCGAGACCTTAGCCTTACTCAATGTGCCGCTGACGCTGCTGCTAATGACGACGATGGCGATGACTACGACAGCATGCTCCCAGTTGGGCAAGCCTGTGTGAGCACAGCAGCAATAGGTTAATGATAAATAAATAAACACACACGCACACACACATGCAAATATGCACATGCTGTAAATCAGTGAATTACTTGTTGATAGCGAAACGCGAATTCTCACGAGCCAAGTGGGTTTGTGTGTTGCGGGTTGTAGTCGAGTTTGGATGTTTACAATCTTCCCACCAGCTGTTGCCTTCTATTTCTCTATGCTTCAAATATATACATACACATATAGGCTATATATATATATATATATATATGTATGTATAGTTATAAATATGTATAGCTATGTCTGCTTTTTTTTAGCGATTTCCACACACGCAGCACTGTCCAATGGTACTCAGCACATTTAAATATATACTTATTTAATAAATTTCGAGAATGTCGTGAATTTCGTTTGAAATGCTTGTAACAATTTTGTGTTACAATATCTTCATGTTGAAAGAAAGTGTGCGTCTGTTTGTATGGGTGTGCATAACTGGGTATATCAATAGTTTGAAGGTGTTGGATAACGCAGCGCTCTTGCGGTGAATTGTGCTGAACAGCTGAACTGCTGCTGCACGTCGTTTTCCAACACGCTCATTTCACATCTGTTTTTTCGTTTATCGTACTTGCAACTTTATCGTCATTTATCTGCAGGTCAATTGCGTTGCTTCACTTTGTGTGTTTGTTTATTCGACAGACGCTGCAAAACTATGCATTGATTTACATTATCATTGTGTTTTACTTAATATTGTCATAATTATCATACATACTATCATACAAAAACAAATTATTGGCAAAAGGCGTACCTTTTTTAAGCCAGTAGATGGCGGCACTTACGTTTTGTGTAACGTAGCACTTTACGCAATTGAAATTTACGAAGCTTGCGCTGGCTTATCCAATGAAAGTTTGTATAGAATAAGAAACTTTTTGGTCTATATCAAAGTTCATAGGGTGTAGAGCAAAGGCGAAAGCTCGTAGCGCATAATTCGCTGTATATTTGTAAGCTTATTGGTAACGAAGCTTTTGCTTCTAGCGGCCACTTACAAGAATTAGCAAGTCATTCAGGGAATGGATTGGGAGAACATATTAAAAACAAGTGAGAACGTTGCAGTCGGGCGGAGCCGACTGCGTAATACTCTGATACCATTTTAAGAACAGCTGAAAGCAAGTGAACAGAACATTTTTGCTGGTGTTTGGGTGACCCGAAATCGGCCTTCCAAGTTTTTGGGGACTGGAGGGGCGTGGTCGATCTTAAGAGGGGGTGACAAGAAGTCTATCTTCCAATTTTGGTGACTCTAGCTCTAAAACTGTGGAAGATATAAACTTTCGCGATTTTTGGGGGCGGGAGGGGGCGTGGCCCCAAATTTTTTTGACGATCTTTGGGGGCTGACAATAAGTCTATCCTCCAATTTTGGTGACTCTAGCTCTAAAACCGTGGAAGATATACATTTTCGCGATTTTTGGGGGCGGGCGGGGGCGTGGCCCCAAAATTTTTTGTCCGATCTTTAGAGGACTTGGCCAGAAGTCTACCCTCAAAGTTTGGTGGCCCTAGCTCTTAAAATGTGCGAGATATAGGCTTCCGTGTTTCGTGGGGGCGGGGTGGCTGGGGGCGTTCTAGTGGGCGTGGCCGGAAAATCCAGGACGCAATCTTTGGGCTGGTCAGCCCTAGTCTAAATTCCAAATTTTGGGACTCTAGCTTCAAAATTGCGGGAAATATACACGTGTTATCGAATTGTGCATTCATGTATATCGATTTTCGCGATTACGGGGGCGGGAGTGGGCGTGGTCGAAATTTTGTTTCTGTAATCTGTAGAGGACGTCACCAGTAATATATATTCCAAATATGGTGACTTTAGCTCTAAAACTGCGGGAGATATAAGCATTTCAAATTAATTTTGGAGGGGGGCTGGTGGGCGTAATAATGGGCGTGGCCGATTAACCTAGGATCCAAGGTCACCAGCAATATACCTACCAAATTTGATTACTCTAGCTTCAAAATTGTGGGAGTTATTCACGTTTAATCGATTTGTGATTTGAGGTGTATCGACAGCCTCCCAGTGGGCGTGGCATAAATTTGGAATAAACTTGATCTGAAGCAGATAGCTATAATCATAACGCAAAAGATTTCAAGAGTCTATCTAATATCGTTTCGGAAATACGCGCGTTCATCCAGACAGACAGACGGACAGACGGACGGCCTGACGGACATTCGACAAAACCAATATACTATGAGTACCTTCGGTATCAGAGTATAATAAATATTCAATTTATCTGAAAAATATTAATTTTTACTATCTAAATATAAAGAGACAAACACAGCAGTGCCCAATCTGCAAATTAAGCAAGTGATAATGCCAAACACATTACCCAGAACCTGAAAGCCGTGTAGATCCAAGCGTACAAGGGTGCGAGAGCCAAAACGCGAAACACGACGGCCAAAAACCGCACGCGATTTCTAATAAGCACGAAACGCACAGCAATCACAGTTACACAATAAAGAAAAAAAAGAACAACAAACACCAGCCCTCGATAAGTATTGCAATTAATTGTTCAAAAGCCTTAAGAAAGTTCCTATGCAAAATATATGCCGCGCAAGCACACACACACAAGTTTCTTTGCAAAATATTTGCCGCGCAAATACACACGCACACAATTAATCACCGCCTAATCTAATTTAATTGAATACACGAATTAAAGCAACGTCGCGTGGTCTTACGATGCCTAAATGTATTTATGATGGTCGTAATGAAAATTACGTTTGGAAAATCGTTTGAAAAACCGAGAAAACTCAAAAGAAAACTCAGAAAAAACGCAGTAAAAAATTCGCAAACGCCCGAATCAATCGTACGCAACAAACTGAAGAGCCAAAGCAATGCGTGGAAAACATGCAAGTGTGAGTAGTGCAGCGCATATTTAACGCGCCAAACTCGTACAAGCGCTTTTACAGAGAGAGGGGGAGGGGGCACACTAGCTCATTTTCTGTTAATAACAGACTTCAAATACCAAGGTACAGTTTGTAGGAGTGCAAGCAAAACTATATTACTTGTTAACAGACTTATTGTCATAGTTTTAATTAACATAACAAATGTTATTGCAAGTGTGGCAGGCTTTGCTGGCGCTGCCAGACAGGTTCATTTCCTTAAAACTGACTAACGTCAAAACAGAAAAGTGCTCTACGGGTTGCCGAAAGTCCAGTCAATATTGTCAATTTGAGCGTAGTTAAATGTATATTTGACAGACCTATAGCAACTACTTAAATAAACATAACAATATTCATATGTTATTGAATGTGTGGCAGGCTTTGCTGGCGCGGCCAGATAGGTGCATTTCTTTAAAACTGACCTATGTTAATAAGTAAACCAAATGCTGGAAAAGAATAGTGTTCTGCGAGTTGCCGAAAGTATTGTCAATCTTGCCAATTTGAGCATAGTTGAATGTATTGTTAACAGACTTATTGTCCTAATTTTAATGTACATAACAATATATATATGTTATTGAATGTGTGGCAGGCTTTGCTGGCACTGCCAGACAGGTGCATTTCTTTAAAATTAACCTGTTTCACAAGTCATTTCATAAGTCACCCAAATGCCAAAGCAGAATAGAGCGCGTCGGGTTATCGTAAATTAATAATAAGATTAATCACAATTATTTTAGCAATTAATATCGGATAAGATATTAGACACTTGTAATTTAGTGTGGCAACTTTTCTACAGCTGCCAGACAAGTGCATTTCGTCAGAACTGACCTAGGTCAATAAATAATAAAAATGAAATCACACAAGCAATAATATTCTGCGTGCTGATCTTATAAAAGAAACAATATTGTTAACAGACAGTTTTTGTATATTTGAATATGGATGTAAATATATATTAATTGTATATGTCTATACTAATCACCTTGCTAATGCTTTAAATACTCAAATTGGGTAACAAAATTTTATGCAATCAATAGAATCGAACAGGTCGGTACGCGCTGGGTGCGTTGAAAGTAACGTGCCAAAAGCATGTGCATATATACATATCTGTATACGTATGTCAATTGTACATTCATATGCGTGCTTGTATATACATAAGTGTGTACGTATTTACATTGCACATACATATTGACTTGATCCGTCTGGCGCTGCCAGACAGGTTATAAACTGACCTAGCTCAATAAGATAGCAAAACATCGAATGAGAAAATATACCTGCGGCTTGTGTAAGGCGCAATCTATTGTTAACCAAAATCTTGTTGTAAAACGTATCAGAGCTATTACCATTACTTAAATTATCATCGAATAAAACAATAATCAGATGTAATGTGTGGCAAGTTGTGCAGGCGCTGCCAGATATGTCTATTAAGCTGACCTATGTTAATAAGTAAACCAAATGCTGAAACAAAATAGTGTTCTTCGGATTGGCGTTAGTCTTGTCCATCTAGTCAACATTATCGTAGTTCAACGTTTTGTTAACGGGCCTATTGCAAATATTTTAATAAACATAGCAATATTCATTTGTTATTGCTTTGCTGGCGCTGCCAGATTGGTGCATTTCAATAAAACTGACCTATTTCAATATGTAAGCCAAATGCTTTTTTAAAACGAGCATCAGAGTATAACGCTGTTGATTACGTCCGACTAGAACGTTGTTTATTATATTATTATTATATTATTATTATATTATTATCATAGAAATAGTTAATGGGTAACTAGCTAGCGAATTACTATACCTACTTTATTAATGTAAGAATTTTTTTGGCGTTGCCACTCAGGTGCATTGGGTAGATTATTGTACTACAACAAAAGTGATGTGCCAAAAAGTAAACAAACAGAAGAAAGGGAACTGAAGAAAAACAAAATTTTATATATATGTACGTAGGTTATTCCATGTGGAAAAATGTTTATGTGTAATTACACTAATTCGATCGAACAAAAAGAAATTAATTTGACAAATGCAAAACTTTCGCTCTAAAGCTAATACACTCAAAACTATATTTGCGCGAATTCTGGGAAAGGGAGGGGGCGGGGCCCCAAAATTTTTTGCCGATCTTTAGGGGGAGTGACAAGAAGTCTATTTTACAAATTTCTTGACTCTAGCACTTAAACAGGGGGAGATATTGATTTTCGCGATTTTTGGGGGCGGGAGGGGGCGTGGCCCCAAAATTTTTTGCCGATCTTTAGGGGGGCTGACAATAAGTCTATCCTCCAATTTTGGTGACTCTAGCTCTAAAACTGTGGAAGATATACATTTTCGCGATTTTTGGGGGCGGGAGGGGGCGTGACCCCAAATTTTTTTGACGATCTTTGGGGGGGCTGACAATAAGTCTATCCTCCAATTTTGGTGACTCTAGCTCTAAAACCGTGGAAGATATACATTTTCGCGATTTTTGGGGGCGGGCGGGGGCGTGGCCCCAAAATTTTTTGTCCGATCTTTAGAGGACTTGGCCAGAAGTCTACCCTCAAAGTTTGGTGGCCCTAGCTCTCAAAATGTGCGAGATATAGGCTTCCGTGTTTCGTGGGGGCGGGGTGGCTGGGGGGCGTTCTAGTGGGCGTGGCCGGAAAATCCAGGACGCAATCTTTTGGGCTGGTCAGCCCTAGTCTAAATTCCAAATTTGGAGACTCTAGCTTCAAAATTGCGGGAAATATACACGTGTTATCGAATTGTGCATTCATGTATATCGATTTTCGCGATTACGGGGGCGGGAGTAGGCGTGGTCGAAATTTTTTTTCTGTAATCTGTAGAGGACGTCACCAGTAATATATATTCCAAATATGGTGGCTTTAGCTCTAAAACTGCGGGAGATATAGGCATTTCAAATTAATTTTGGAGGGGGGCTGGTGGGCGTAATAATGGGCGTGGCCGATTAACCTAGGATCCAATTTTTTCGGGAGGTCACCAGCAATATACCTACCAAATTTGATTACTCTAGCTTCCAAATTGTGGGAGTTATTCACGTTTAATCGATTTGTGATTTGAGGTGTATCGACATGTTATCGATTTGCCAGCCTCCCAGTGGGCGTGGCATAAATTTGGAATAAACTTGATCTGAAGCAGATAGCTATAATCATAACGCAAAAGATTTCAAGAGTCTATCTAATATCGTTTCGGAAATACGCGCGTTCATCCAGACAGACAGACGGACAGACGGACGGCCTGACGGACATTCGA
This sequence comes from Drosophila flavopinicola, assembly GCA_035042425.1. Taxonomy (NCBI): domain Eukaryota; kingdom Metazoa; phylum Arthropoda; class Insecta; order Diptera; family Drosophilidae; genus Drosophila; species Drosophila flavopinicola. The sequence goes on from JAWNLL010000372.1 coordinate 282,991, forward strand.
CAAAACCAATATACTATGAGTACCTTCGGTATCAGAGTATAAAAATGTATTTTATGTATTATTATACTCTGATACCGAAGGTACTCATAGTATATTGGTTTTGTCGAATGTCCGTCAGGCCGTCCGTCTGTCCGTCTGTCTGTCTGGATGAACGCGAAAATGTATATCTTCCACAGTTTTAGAGCTAGAGTCAAGAAATTTGTAAAATAGACTTCTTGTCACTCCCTCTAAAGATCGGCCAAATTTTTGGGGCCACGCCCCTTCCCGCCCCCAAAAATCGCGAAAGCTTATATCTTCCACAGTTTTAGAGCTAGAGTCACCAAAATTGGTAGATAGACTTCTGGTCACCCCCTCTTAAGATCGACCATGCCCCTCCCGTTCCCAAAAACTTGGAATGCCGATTTCGGGTCACCCAAACACCAGCAAAAATTTTCTGTTCACTTGCTTTCAGCTGTTCTTAAAATGGTATCAGAGTATTACGCAGTCGGCTCCGCCCGACTGCAACGTTCTCACTTGTTTTTTATTTTATTTGTGTGAATTAAATTCAATATTGTTAATTGGCTTGAAAAATGCTTGTCTAATATTTATACAGGCAGTTTTAGTTTATCACTAGTTGCTCCGTTTTTACTTGGTACAACTAAAGCTCATTTTGGTACATATGTTTATCTTCAACACTTGCCATTTTCATATTACCTCTTACGTTTTATTTAGTTTAAAGCTATAGCTGTTTTTTATTTAAGATTAAAATTCATAAACTCAAAAAAATCTTAAAAAAAAAATAGGTTAAGTATGTCAAAAGCCGATTTCTATTATAAAAACAGTTTTTGTTTTCCAAGATAGCTAAGGCAAACTCACCAGCTTAAAGTACTACCAATATTGTGAGCAACGGACTTCACGATATAAATTGTATACATATTTGGTATATATATGTATATATATGATGTGTATGATTTAACGGTCCCAGATTAATAGATCCTGGGCTGAACAGTCGAGTTCTGTTGCAACCTCTAGTGTTAGATACTATCCAGCAAGTCTATTTATTTGGCCTAGGTCTTCAATTTTTAATCGCAATTTCCGATTTCATGATTTCAATACTGTTATTGGATTTCTTGATTGCCAATAATCGGTTGGGTTGACAGTTGACAGACTGATATGTCAATCTAGGCAGCCTCTGTAGCTGACGCTGGGAAATAATTGTTCGCCAAGTAGGCTAGGGACGTATCCGTCGTTTCATTTATACATCTCAAGCACTCGATCCTTACAGTTAGTGAAAATCAGTTGTTCGGAACACACCGCTCGAACACACCGCAATACTTATAAGTATATAAATATATATATAGATATATATATATAGACAATAACTGTTGTTCCTGGATCAGGCGTGCTGGCAAGCAAACATAGTGAAAAATACAAAATTTAGTTTTTGATGCAATTGAAAATTAACCAGATTTATTTGGCATCATCCATTAACAGCATCGCGTCGCTCAACTGCAGCAACTTTGTGGGTCATTGTTAACAGCAGCTGCGATGTCGTCCTCGACAACATCACCCACACCCACACTAACACCATCGACGTCCCCGACGCTGACGTTGACGCCGTCGTCAACGCGCACCATTTCGCCGCAGCCGGATCCGGCCGATAATGCCGATGACTTTGAGCCGTCGCCCACAACTTCTTCGTCGTCATCGCCGACATGGCCGACATGGCCGACATGGCCGACATTGCCGACATCGCCATCGCCGATTTTGCCAACGCCACCGCCACCGCTGATGCCGCAATCAAAGCAGTCGGTCTTTCGTATGCCGGTGCGTACTCATTCGTACAACGATATGCGCCGCAACTTTCGCAGCAACTTTCGCAGCAACTTTCGTGCGAACGCTCGTGGGAATTGGCCACGGCAGACGGCGTCGTCTAACGTCAATCGTCACCCGTATCGGGCAAATCAAGCCAACTGGCGTCAGCGTCGCCAGCCGGACTTTCGTCCGTATGCACCACGCTGCACGGCGCCAAATCCTTTTCAGGCACGCCAACCATCTCCGCTGATGAAGCCCGTCATAGCTGGCTACGGGCACGTGATGCGGCCGGATCAGCCCTTCTACTATACGGCCATGGAGCAATCGCAACAGCAGCCGCCTCAGCTCTCACAGCTGCCGAATACATTATACACGTGTCCGAATGCGCCGCAGCTTGTCTGGCAGAATTCGCAGACAACGCCGCCACAGTTCTTACAGCCCATCCAGAATGAGTCTGTTGCGCCGGATCTGTCAGTGTGTGAGTCATTTGATCGTAATCAGCAGGCTCGTGCTGCCGAATCGCCGCCAGCCCGTAGCCGTTGCCAGGTGACGGAAGTCAACCGTCCTGATATGGTGTGGCAGCCCATTGGTCAGTCGCGTCAGGTGTGGGAGCCGCTGGACCTCAGTCAACGTCACCTGGATCCGAGCCGTCCGCAGTGTGAGTAGTTGGCCCGCAGAGTAGTTCTGGCGCATATCTAGCCTCTCAACTGATCAACTGATCAACTGCAGCGTCGCCGCCACCAGGCTTCGAGCCGGGCTTTTCCGGCAAGCAATCGCTGTCCGTTCGCTGCCGCCAGCTGATGGGCGAGTACGGGATGCTGGCAGAACCGCCGAAATACCCATCACCGGAGGCACACTTGGTGGCGGAGCGAGAGCTGCGTGAGTTGCAACATTTCGTAGGTAAGGCATCCGATGTTGCGAGTATTCGAACTTCGATGCACTGCTTTCATTCAAAATTGTTATCTAAGGTACACTCAAAAAACAACAGAAACAAATGGGTACAGATTATCTTCGGCGTGCCGAAGATTTTATACTCTTTTCGAACCTTTAGGCAATTTTCACTCTGCCAACTGCACCAGCGAAATATTTAATGACGCATATCTTTGCTGATTATAGCTCAGTCGATTTGAAATTTTAAACATTGATGAGTTATAAGGATGTTCAATAGCTTTGAAAAGATCGGATATATGGCCATAACCGACTTTCAGTTGTATGGCAGCTATAAGATATAGTGGTCCGATCCGGCGGGCTCCGACCAATGTCCTGTCCCTTTGAATAATAAGTCTCTGTGCAAAGTTTCATCGCGATAGCTCAAAAACTGAGGGACTAGTTTGCATACATACAGACAGACAGACGGACATGGCCAGAGCAATTTGTCTTGACATTCTAAGGGGGGGTCTCCGACGCTTCCTTCTCTGCATTACTTACACTTCAGCATAAAGTTAATACACTATTTTCTTCGAAAAGAGTATAACAAGTATTCCCAAAACAGAAACTGTTTTATAGTTTAAGGAAAATATTTTGTTATGCAGTGAAACAATTTCTGTCCGCAAATTAGCGATTACCTGTTAGCTCTCTAATCGATATATATCGTTGTTAAGGAACAAATTTAATTCTCATTTAAACCGATATAGCTTAATGTATGAATTTGACTACTCCAATTAATTAATTTTTATTTATTGATTTAAAAAGTAAAATTTTTAACAAATAAGCACAATCGTACGAACTTATTCCATCAATAATTTACATATCGTACTAGAAGTAATCAAGCTCTTGGTTTCAGCAATATCTGGCCATTTTTTATGAGCAGAACTGTCTTAATATAAGCTTAATCATACTAACATTATCCTTAAAGTAATAACATATCTGACTCCAAGTACTTAAGCTCTTATTAAAAGCTATATCTGAACATGTAAGAACGGAACTGTCTTAAAATAAGCACAATCGAACTAAATTGATTGTAAAACAGGAATTTCGCTAAATTAATTGAAGTAAGCTTTTTTAAAGATTATTCATAACTTTTATGTAATTCATTTTAGAATTTGTATTCTCATTTAAAAAAATTTTTTTTTGCGCTTGAAGTATGATCTAGTTTATTTTTTAAAAACCATCTTAAAATTAGAATTTAGCTTGTAAGCATTGTGAATATAAAATGAATGTATCTAAAGTTGGCTGCAGGCTATCTGTTAGTCGGGCATTCCCGACTAGAACCCTCTGACTTCTTCTAATTGCTAACCGATTGCTGCTCTGATAGCCAAGAATGATACACACTTGACACAACGCCTGGCCCAGTTGCGTGTGTGCAATGGGACCACCGGAGACGGCTACTACGTCCGTCCAGCTGCCAAGCTAAGTCCGAAGGCTCACAAGGTGCTGAAGATGCCGAAGCATCAGTCCCTGTTCGATCCCAGTGTCAGCTATTGGGATCTGCTGCGCAGCGGCAATCAAGAGAATCGACAGCCAATTGGCGAGGATGACAGCATGGATGATGGCGACGTGGAGGATAATGAGGACGCAAAAGCTGCCGATAACCAGCCAAATGCTGGCTTGCAAATCAACTTTAACTTACCGAATATTTTTGCTGGCCCCGAATTGCCGTCCTACGAGCCAAATTGCCCATTTACAACCGACGAAAACTATGATCCCAGTATTTTCCTTGATTCGGAGGCCGGCGATAATTGGCCATATCGCTTGAACGGAGCCGAAAACGATCCCGAGGAGACTGCCTACCATGGGGACAACTCGATTTAAGCACTACGAATTAGGAAGCAATTATTCAAAAATATTCTTCAGATTCGAACAATTACCAAATGCATATCAAATATAAGTCTGTATTATATTTATCTTATATATTCATAAATATATATATTTAATTTTTCTGAAGAATAATTAACTGAAAATGACTTTTAATTGAATATAAGAAAATTTATAGTACTATCGTGATAGATCAAATGCTAGAATATTGGCTAGCTTGGTTAATATATTTTGAAATATAAATATTATAATGATTTTATGAAACTTAAAATTTCTATACTTCGCATTTGCAAATTACTTTTGCATTTCATTCCATTTTTCCCTGTAGGTTGTAATGCGTAGAAGGAAACGTCGGAGGCCACCAAAGGTTACATCTAGTATGGTTAGGATGACAAGAAACCACTTCATATGGCCATGTCCGACTGTCCGTCCGGATCCGAGCCCTATATCTAACAGCTGCCATACAACTGGAAGTCGATATCGGCACGATAAAACCAAACTGCATCGGAAAAGAAAATCGGATCACTTTTGACAAAGATGTGGTTGCTTGAAGTCTTGGAACTTGTCCAAAATCTGAAAGTGCTTCAGACTTAAGCGCAGACTTACTGTAGAAGTCAAACTCTTATCAAAAAGGCATCGAAATTGAAAATCTGGATATTTTATTCATCAACTATATACCATATATATATAACAGTAAATATATCTACCTGCATTCGATCAAATATGAAAACCATTATCTGACTTTTGTAGCACACTTAATGAAATAAGAATGAAAAATTTCAATAACATATTCTAATTATTAAATTTAAAGTGAATAGAATGAAATGCAGTTTAAAATAACTAAACTTTGCTCTATATTATCTTTATGTACATTTATTTATACACATAACTAAGATTCCCTTGCTTATTTTGAGAGTTCTAAAAAAACTTCAATTAAAATAAAAGCTTGAAAAATGATTTCATAAAGTGAAAAGAGTTTCATATTCTAGGGTGTCTGTGTTTTAAGACACTTGAAATACGTTTTTATTTAATTACACACACACACATACTCATAGTCACAGGGCGACAAAGTAAGAGGCAGAGATGAAGAGAAAGGGACTAACGCACAAAGGACATTTGAAGCATACATAAATGAAATGAAATAAATTAAAATAAGTGTCGAAGTAAAAGCAGCAAAAAAGGACCAAAGGACTAGAGCAACAGGAAAGCGTATAGGGACAAAAACACAAACAAGGCATATGTGGAGTTCACATGATACGCATAAGATTACTTTCCCCACACAGCCACACACACACACACACACACACACACACACTACAAGCATAGACACACATGTAAATCGCAATGGGTTGGCGCTCTAATGTGTATGCATTTGTAAAGTTCGAGTATCTTTTATTTTTAATTTTTTGTTCTTTGTTTTTTTGCCAAGGCAACCCGAAGAAAAAGCAGCAGTAAAAGCAAAACAAAATTGCTGAGTGCGGGAAATGTGGGCGGGGCCCCGGACAGCCGTATTCGGACCAGGACCAGGACCAGGACCCGGACCCGGACTTTGTCTCGGGCCTCGGAGCCAAAGAAGACAAATTCATGTTGCATTTGTAGCTTAAGGATATTATTGTAGCATCCTTTGTGCCCGACGCTTTTTGTTTTACTTTTTGCATACTTTATTTTTTATATCCTGCGCCTTGTTTCAAAGTCTTTCGCAAAACACAGAAAAAGGCGAACGAGAGCGGAAGGGGCTAAAACTGAACAGAAGTGAAAACTAAACAAGTAAGAGTGCTCTAGTCGGAAGTGCCCGACTACGAGATACCCTGAACCCAGTCCTTACAATCATTCATACTAATCTAAACACACACATGCTGCAGTACAAGCATTGCAAGCGGTGCAAGCGGTTTAAGCAGTTAGCTTGCTTTTTCGCTGAGCCCCACACAATGGAAAGTTAAATCTTAAATAACTTCTATGTTTATTGTCCGATCTTATTAAAACTTTTGGGGCAAACAATTGTCAATAATATGTGTGACCAAACCAAATTTCAAGGTCGTACCTTCAAAAATGCGTTTTTTGAACTTTTGGGGGGTTTGGGGGGTGGTATCCAAAAAGTGAAATTTTTGTTACATGTGTATGCTATTCGAGATTATACATGCCAAATTTGGGGCCTCTAGCTTTTATAACTTTGAAGTTATGTCCCAAAAACGCAAGTCTGAAATCAAAATTTATCGATAACTTTTAAACGGTACGAGTTATCGATAAAATTTAATAAACTTGATCTGTCCCGGGATTAGGAGAACTTATGTTCCAAATATGAAGTCTCTAGCTCTTGTAGTCTCTGATATCTGTGTGTTCATACAGACAGACAGACGGACAGACGGACAGACGGACAGACGGTCAGACGGAGAGACGGACAGACGGACAGACGGACATGGCTAGATCGACTCGACTGTTGATACTGATCAATAATATATATACTTTATATGGTCGGAGATGCTTCCTTATGCCTGTTACATACTTTTGCACAACTTCATTATACCCTTTACCCATTTTTAATGGGTTCAGGGTATAACAAGAAGCACTCAAGTGCTTTTAACTGCATGTCGAAGTTTAAATACGCTTTCTTTTAGTATATGTGGAAGAACAATTGGAATTAAATCGCATGTGACTTAACTCTAATGAACTTATGGCAAAAAGAAAAACGATCAAACAGATAGAAAGCTCTTCGTTCGTTTTCTAATTCAAATATATTATTATATTATACAAGTTTCTATGATTTAAATACATTTATTTCAGTGACATAAATCAAATGCAAAGTCTGCGATGATATTATTAAATCCAGATACCATTTATCATAAAAGAATAGATGTTCTTTTCAATTTATTTTTGGACAAAGGTCAAAAAACCAATATTCAGTTTTATCATACTCCGCCTAGGTTAAATCAATAAGAATTATTTTTAATTTTGATTTGAGTAACAGAGGGTAACTTTCATTTTCCCTTTATATAATAATAATCATAAAATAATTATTAGCTATTTGTACATACTTTTTTTTTAAAATGAAATACAACATTTTCAAAATAATACAAAAAATAATAAGATATTTTGTGTTCTCCGTTTCCATGCAGCATTATTTTTTCGCTATAATTTTTCTCAATTCCATACATATATCATTATATTTCTTTTCTCTTTTTATAATATACTTTCTAATAGTATATACTAACTAATTAAAAATATTTTTTTTCTTTTCTAAACAAATTTTTATTGATTTTTGGTTTGATTGGGTTTTTTTCTGGGTTTCCCAATCCTTGCAACAAATGTTGGACCAATGATTTAATTGTGCTATTGATATCCCCAGAACTTAACTTTTAAATTTATATCTTTAATATAATATTTTAAATTTTAAGTAAATTTTGTATATATCTTTAAATGTTTTATAATTTTATATAAATTCTTTTGTGTCGACTGTCAATAGTCGACAATTAATAAATAAATAAATATATAAATATAAAAAAAAAACTTTCATTCATTAATAATTCATAATAACAAAATGTTCAATAAGATATTTTTTTCAATATCGAATAAAATATTCTTGAAGCTTGGTCAGTTTGTGAGGATAGTATTTTAATCATAGATGTTAGCTTGATGATGCAAGAGTAATTATTACAGGGTAGTTAGAGGAAATTACAATTCTTGATTAAAGAAAAGCACTGCAAAGATGTTTTCTGGAAATTTTCTTATGTGCCAACTTGCTTTTGACACTTCTTGCTCGAACTATAAACTATAAATATATTTAATGTTTTGAATACTTTCTTCATTTAATGTTCGCAACCAAAGTTAAAGTTTCAATTGATGCCTTAATGTTTTAGCAATACCTAAAAGACTTAGCGCTGGGAGCTTCCAAAAGATTTCTCTGCTGCTTTGCTTATATAGAGCATTGAATGGGCCAAAGGACTATGCACAAAAGCACACACACACACAACAACACATACAGGCAAACAAACATATGCATAATGCATGTGGGCATGTAAATGCAAAATAAAACTGCGTTGCCCAACTGTGGCCGACCCGTATCCTGCCGTATCCTGTCGTATCCTGCCGTATTCGGCAGCGCGCTCTCCGTCTGTCCATCAGCGACGAGACGAGTCGAGTCAAGGCTTTGAGGAATGTGCGAGTTTTAGATTTATTTGCAGTTAAGCACCCAAAAAAACAAAAACAAAAAAGGATCGCCAGCAGATAGCAGAACTTTATTTTAATTTCACTGCTGGCCGCTTGTAATGCAAAGTACCCCAAAAAGGATACGCGCCGCAAAAGTTTCGCCAGTCGCCGCATTCGTTGCCTTGTGACGCAGGTGCTGTGTAGTTCGATTGCCATTGTCCTGTAACGGATAGTAGTTGCCCCCATTCACCCACCCACCTCCTGCAAGCCTGCCCGCCCCCGCCTGCCTGAGGCTCGCTAATGGGCTTGCCGCACTTTACAAATTGGCTCAATTGCAAGTTTTCTGCAATGCCGGCGGACGCTGATGAAGGAAAGCATCCCCAATTCGCAGCCACCTATTGGTATTGTTGTTAAAACTAATACCGCCATATGTGACCAGGACGATGCCGGCTCGTTATCCTTTCTGATTGTGTCGGCATGGCGTTTTCATTTCACTTGCTTGCTTCGTTTTTGCTGTTGTTGTTGTTGTTGTATATTTTTATTCGCCATTGTTATGGGTATCATGGAAAAAATTGTATTACACCTCAATAACAACACCAGGACATGACAATAAGTGAGTCCTTTTTGGCGCGTTATTGGTATCGCTCGCTCGCTCTCTCGCTCGCTCTCTCTCGCTGTCTGTCTCACTCGCACTCACTTACACTGCTGGACTGCTAAGTATGTGTGACAAGTGATGCGTGTTTTGTTGCGGGCAGCGTCCGTCGCTGGCTCCTTAAGTGCTGCTCGTCCTCGTCCTCGCATGTGATGTCCTTTTTTTATGTTTGTTATGAACAGAGCCGGACTATCATGGCACGTAGGCCGGCGTTCAGGTCATTTTTGTTCATGCTTAATTGAATGGGTCACTCATGGACATGCCAATGGGCTGTGTGTGCGCTATGCCGTGCCGTGCCGTGCCGTGCTGTGTCCTGCCATTGTCCTTGCCCACATGGTTGCCATCAGCGTCGGCCCGGAAATGTTCAATTCAATTTTCCGCCCCCGCCTGAAAGTGTGCAATGTCCTTCGGCAGTTGGGCGACTTCGGTGCGGTTATTGAATATCGAGCACGTTTTCCTTCGACTTCCTTTTTTTTATGTTTTCTTCTTTCGTTTTTTTTTTGTTTTTTATTTTGTTTTTTATTTTGCCCGCTCGGCGTTTTGGTCATTATTTACGTTATCGTTATCTGGCGCCGTGTTCACTCACTTACTCACTCACTTAGTCACTTATTATTATCCTTGTCCTTACGGTTATTGTCGCCATTGGTTGCCTGTGTGTGTGTGTGTGTGTGTGTGTGTGTGTGTGTGTGTGTGTGTGTGTGTCCTGTATCCATATCTGACCATTAAAACAAATGTTGGTTTTAACTATGCGCTGCACGCAACAATCAAGTCCACAAAAGTTTGCACTTTTCGCACTTAAGTTCTTTTTATGGATTTTTATTTTCTTATTGTTTGCTTTGGGAGCTTCATCAAATGGTTCCTTTACGTATGCTTGAAACAAACAGCTCCCTGGTTGTTAGCTCGAAGTAAAACAATTTTTTTTCCGCAAACACAATATGCAGAAAAATAAAATTGCCAATAAATCTTAGTGTATTTGTAATCTAGAAGAACAGAATGTGCTTGAGATTGAAAACGGATTCAGGCTTGAGGAAGTATGAGAGTTTAAAATCCTTAAAGGTCATGGCAACATGACATGTACAAATCGTTGTAAGAAAATTCCAAGAAAATGTATTTGCATAAGTTTAAATGTGAAATTGATCAGGATGACAAACCATATCCATAATATTCTCAAAATTGCAAGTCGGCTGAGTTATGGGTGTGTGAAGTGTTGGAAGGAAAGTCTTGCTAATATCGGCAGGATCTTTGATAGGGAAAATTTACAATCTTAGAATCAATTTTCCTTGGGCCTTTTATATACTATTTATGATACTCACAATAGTCTAAAAATAAAATTTTAAGATTAAAAATATAACAAGTAAGTCAAGAATTATTCAACAAATATTTTATATATTCACCAAATTTTATTTTTCAATATTGCATATATGACAATGTTTAAGCAATTAATATTAAAATAACATTTGCCAGCCAGATATTGAAAAGTTTTCAAAACATGGGGTTCCAAGAGGGACTTAAAAATTGATATACAGTAAAGCCTCTATTACCTTATCTAATATAAGCAAATGTTACACAACTGGTTAGTACTTAAGCTTATAGTTTTCCAAAAATAAATAAAATTAGAAATAAACTTAATTTCGATAAACTTACAACAGACGATAAATTCGATAATAATATGAAATGTAAAATTAAACCAGGAAAATTATTCCCAAAAGCTAAACTTGAGCTTTACAAGGAACTGTAAGCCCCCCGATTGTACTCTCTATTCCATAATCCAATCAGTTCCAGGAGCTTCAATTGCAAACCGATTTGAAAGCAATTTGCCTATGTAAGATTGCCGAAATCAAAACAAAGGCTCAATTTGTTAAACATTTTTCAAATTTTTAACTTTCTTGAATAGAAATTCCCACAGCGCATGTTATATGAGCTTGTCTCTGTTTTCTCTGTTGTTGTTCTTTTTATATGTTTTTTGTTGTTGTATTGAATCAACCCTCACGTGCCAGTCATAAGCCTTAAAGAAGGACCAACGTTAAATGTCAGCGATTACACACATGGGAGCTGTAAACCGCGTTTTATGATTTGTTTTCATTGATCAAAGGCAATTTCGCTGCTTTTTTATCGTAGTCGTATGCGAAATTTGCAAAATACTTGGAACAACCCTCATAAGTAGTTTCAAATTGTGACAGAGTCGACCTAATGCTACTCATCGGGGTTTATGAGTCTAGTTTAATCCATTAAATGGCTTCTGCTTTATGTCACTGTTTTTCGTGTGAACCTATATATATATATATATATATTAATAAATTATGTCTCAAAGTAACGTGCTAAGTATGGCCCATTGTCAAAAATGTCGTGCTCGAAAGAAGAATCTTTTTTAAACGAATCAAAGTAACAAATCAACACACTCCGCACTAAAACCATATTTTTGCGCTGATCACTCTGTCAATTCCAAATTGGGGATGCATATTTGGTTAAAAATCATTTGACAACTTGTGGCGTTTCTTAAATAAAAGCTTTCATCTCTTTTTAGCTTTAGGACAGCTTCAAAATTGCTCTGTTCATTGTCTTCGGGTTTGATCTCATTGCAAAAGCATCGGCGTCAGCATGCGAGGTAAGCAGACGGAAAGAATTTTCACCGTTATTTTTGGCTCGAATTCGTTGCTCGAAAATACGTAAATACTCGAAGAGCTCGTCTGCGCTGTGCGTGAGGCAACAACAACTTCTCATTGCAAATACAAACTCGCATAGAATTGTCTTTGCATATTGCATTTGCAATTCTACAAAATTCTACGCATGTATTTGCGAGCGACGAGGTCGATAAAAGAAAATAAGGTTGAAAATGCTTTCCGTCTCTTTACTTCGCATGCTGATGGCGATGTTTTTGCAAAGCGTCGCCCAATTATTATTAAATAATCTAAATTACAGAAATTACAATTCAAAATATGTTGAAAATTAGAAATAATTCAAATATATAGTATTTAAAAATGACGACTTTCACTATCCGTCAAATACCAAATAAGTAACACTATAAATTACAGAAATAAAAAATTAAAAACATATATTGAAAAAAATTCAAATTTGAAAGATGAAGAATTTAAAAGATATACTTTATAAAAAACATAAAATTTAAAATATAAATTATCTATATGAAAAATTGATAAACACAGTAACATGTTTTGTCAATAGAAAAAGTTTGGCTTTAAATTTAAAACAACATGGGAATAACAAATAATGCTCACACACTTGTAATACTTTTGGCTTACAAACTTAAATTAAGCATATCTTTAGAATAGTAATGATATCTCATGAACATCAAATGTTCAACCAAAAACCCTCGGCTAATGGCATCTAGTACTTAGTGAAAAAACGTATGTAAGTATATATATACTATATAGTGCACTCATCTATTTGAATCTACTAACTGAAAGTGTCGGCATCACATGCCAAGTGTGTACAACACTTCAACTTCAGCACACATTTTGTTCTTCTTTTTTTGGGCTTCCACATGTCTTTGTATGCGCGACACGCCTCCTGCCCCGCCTACCACCTACCGCCTGCCGCCTACCGCCCAATAACAACACGTGCTTTCTCGAGTGTTTTGTTGCACTTGAAACGCGCTGACAAGGGTATTTGACACAAATTCGCGTAGTTTTTCAGTTTTGACACATGTCACTCAAAACACGCACGCACACACACACACACACACACACACACACACACAGAAATACGTATACGGCCTGTAGGTGTTGTTGTTGAGTCAGTCTCTCTCTCTGACAAATGACTTGGCCCTGGCGTTTATTATTATCCCAATGGGCTTAAGGACTCACCTCCTGTCACACACACACACACACACACAACGACATGTCAGCTAATAAATAATAAACGTTGCTCATACAACCTGTGCAAACGAGGTTTGCTACAAATGCGCCCCCCCTGCCCCCTTTCACCACCTTGCTGCCCCGCAGACGCGCCTGCTTGTGTTTTTGTAGGCAACCCTTTTGTGTTTTTGTAGCCGTCGGCTGACTGGCGAGTTGGCTGGCTGGCTGGCTGGCTGGCTGTCGTTGCGCGACTCTGAGGTTGAGGTTGACAAATGTGTCAGAATGCAAATCCGCAACAATTAAAAGAAAAATCAACACACAAAAGCTGCCAGAAGAGCCGTCAACAGCCGACAGCTTTTGTCGCTTGTCATCGCTTTGCTGGCCATTAAAAGTGTGCGAGTGTGTGTGTGTGTGTGTGTGTTTGTGCCAGGCGACCACCCGCTTCCACATCCTTTGCGTCGCTTACTTTTTACTGCCTCTTGAATTATTTGCACAAAATCTTTCAGGCAAGAGTTTCTCGCATTGTTTTAACTGCTTGCCCCAAACGGCGGCGCCTTGAGTGCAGCAACAGTTAACAGTTTGTGCCTCTGCGACTTCTTCTTCTTCTTCAGCTTTATATACATAATTGTCGCCTCGTCGAAATTGTCGGGGTGTCGCTTCGCGGTCGTCCTTCCAGCACTCGCACTCGAGCATCCTTCTTGTTTACTCGTCCTGCTCCTCACATTTGGGTTATGCCTTAATTGGCCCAGCGCTCAAGGCGTTGATAGCGAGCCGCGTTGCAGGTTTCCGGCATACAAGAGACCTGCCACTTACCGATCGTTTTTGTGGCCGTCTAATGATAAACACACAGAAAGCTTTGTCGCTACCGAAACCCACATGTCCATATCTCAAGGACCTTCGGCTCCTGTGCAAGGCATTTGGTTTCAATACAAGTTGCACAAGTAACTGCTGAGAAAGGTGTACAACTTCAAATGGAAAGCATTTTTCCAAGTCTATTTTATTAAAACTAAAGCGATAAGGAGAGGGTTTTTAGATAAATTATAAAATTCAAGTGTAACTAAAACAAAAATTTTAACAGCTTCAATCCAAGAAAAACTCGCTCGTGAACATTTTTAAAAAAGTATACATATTTATATTATATATTTATATAAATTCTTTGGATCAAGTAAAAAAATACCCATTACAATTTGCATATTGAAAAGATAATGTTTTTTTTCTTTTGAATATAATATCCGATTGATTTAAGAGCTGAACAAAAAAAAAATTGAAGATCTTGAATTAATAAATATCTCAACTATTTTTAAGAACGCAGCAGCTTTAATTGCTCATTTTAATCAAATTGAACTTGTGTTTGATTTCGAAAGAAAATGTACTTTGTTTCTAATATGTGTAAAATGGTTTTGCTCTTAATTTAAGATCTTTGAGTTTTCATTGAAGCCAAGTTATTTGCTTTTTAAAATAAATTCCGTATTAATTTAAGAGTAAGAGTTCCTAAAGTTCTTTAACTGCTCATCCAACATCTACAAAATTACACATAAAGCTTAAATTTTATTTTATTTTATGTATTATAATTATATAAAAACAATTAATTTTACAATTTTAATAAAAAGATTAGACATTTAAAAATAGCAAATAAATTATGAAAATCTTTAAATTTATCATGGGTTTATTCATGACAATTTTAATATGGCACATATTGGTCAAAAATCATGAAGAAAAATGCGTAACTTAAAGTGCATGCTATAGAATTTAACACATTTTCTTTCTGTGCAGTTCCATCAACAAATAAATATAAAGATATATTTGAAATTAGTAATAAAAACAATCATAAATAGTGTTCTACTGCCTTACATTCATTCACACTTACCTTTCAGTACGTATACATACAGTTGGCCAGCTTCTTCCCAAGGCCCTACACTATGGAAAGTTAAATCTTAAGCGACTTCTGTGTTTATTGAAATTTTAAAGTTTTAAGGAAATAAAATTGGCTATAAAATGGATCATCAAACCAAATTGCAAGATCGGTTCTTCAAAAATGCGTTTTTGGGGGATGGGGGTGCGGTATTCAAAAAAGGTATTATTTAATACATGTGTATGTTTTTCGAGACTAAACATACTCAATTCGGTGCCTGCAGCTCTTATAACATTAATTGAAATTTAACTAAGAATATAAATTTATCGATAACTTTTGAACGGGTGGAGTTATCAATGAAATTAAACAAACTTGATTTGTCCCGGGACTACGAGAATTTATATTATAAATATGTAGTCACTAGTTTTTAAAGTCTGTGATATCTGCGAGTTCATACAGACGGACGGACAGACAAACAATCGACTCGGCTGTTGATACTGATCAATAATATTCATACTTTATATGGTCGGATATGCTTCCTAATGCCTTATTACATACTTTTGCACAACTTCATTGTACCCTTTTTACTCATTTTTAGTGCGATTCTCAATTTATGTTCTGCGGCAGCCACAATAATTATATATATTTTCTTAACTAATATATACAAATTCAAGTGGCTATCTTATGGCCATCAGAATTGTATGCGTTGGCCAATAGACCACAATTTTCAATAGGTATTTGAGCAATTCGCACGCCTTTTTGGAATTTGGAATGCGGAATGCGGAGTCGCGACGCTTCGCTCATTGGCTCGCTGGCAGGACGCTGCTGTTTTTGGTTGGCTATTGCGTCGCTGCCGTTGGCTGGATTAGGATTTTGATATAGTAATCGACCGCAGCGTATAATAATTCTTGCGGTTTCATTATGCCAAACCACACACCCTTCGACATGTTTGCTGCGCAACCGCCGACTGACAACACATGTACCACCACCACCACCAATACCACCATTGTAACTGCCACTGCCGCTGCCACCACCAGGAGCAGCCCTTTCCTCCGGCTGGTCGCGATTCGCGTCTTGCTGCTCATGTTATTGTTGTTGTTGTTGTTGTTGTCGTTGTTACACTGCGAAAACCGCAAAATGTAGGAGGGTTGAATGTTAATATGCCGAAACGCTGAAAGAAAAGAAAACTCCGCCCTGGTGACAAAAAAGAAGTCAACGAATCCATCTCTGTGTGTATGCATGTGTGTGTGTGTGTGTGTGTGTGTGTGGGGTGTGGGTAAGTCTTACGCTCATGTGGTTAGCCGTGTTCGCAATTTTTCACTCAAGTCGCCCAAAAACTGGGAGGCGCTCTCTGTTTGGAGCACCTAGGTTGGAAATATTGCCTCGTCTTTGGCCGCAAATGGCAGCCGCAAGATTTCATCGTTCTACCCACTACGGTGTGCTCTCTCTTGCTTTCTCTCTCTCGCGCACTCTCGCTCGCTCTCTCTCGCTCGCTCTCGCTCTCTGGCTCTCTCTCCAATTTGCTGTCCCACTTGCACTCATGCACATTCTCTGGTTAGGCAGAGGCTCGCCGCAAAGCCGCGCGCCGGTTTCATTTTTTTGGCCGCGGACTCTTGCAATCTTGAGGTTGAGCCTGTGGGGAGTCCTGGCTCGCTCTGGCTCGTCCCGGCGGCAAGCGCCTTATTTACCACGATACGCGAAGCGTTGAGTTTTTTTTACTTTCCTTGTGCTTGAGTCGAAGTCAAAGACGTCGCAGCGCAATTCCAAGACATCTTAGGGGTTGCAAGAAGCAACAAAATAAAACCCAACACAGCTAAAACAAAAAAAAAGAAGGAAAACAAAAAAAAATTGAGTGGAGCAGCAGGTCGCAGCTTCCAGCTTCCTGCGAAATTCAACTCAATTTTTTTGTTCCTTCCACTTTTTCTTCACTTCCACCACTCATTTCCAGCTAAGGTGTTGCGAGTGCCCGAAAATTGAGCGCTTTTTTTCTGGCCGCTTCCAGAGGGGTGCTTGGGGGCTGGCAGACTTGGGCTTATGGTAGGTTTGGGGGCCGGCAGCAACTTGAAGACATCGTTGCGGCCTTTCTGCTTGTGGTGTAGTTGACGTTTTTGGTTTCGGTTTCGGTTTTTGGCTTGGCTTTCGGTTCGTCAGCGCTGCTCTTGGCGACGTCGCCGTCGACGTCGCTGTTGGCGTCGCTGTTGGCATCGCTGCTGGGACACCACAAGTAAAAACCACTGCTACTGGTTCTCGTGGTAAATGTTAAGCCAAGAAAAAGAATTATATACCCAACGCGGTTGCTTGCGAAACGCAAAAAAGAGGCGGCACTCGCACTCCAAATGCCACTTGGGCTGCGTCGTCGCCATTGACTCCGACAACGACTGCGACTACGACTACGACTACGACTGCGACTGCGACTCTGACTCCATCTCCGAGTCCGTCTCCAGCATATTCACAGCCACATGCACATTCACATTCACATCCACATCGACAGCGACGTCGCTGCTGCTTCGTCCACGTCCTCGTCCTCGTCCTCGCGCTCGTTTTCGTCCTTGTCCGCGTCGTGATTATGATGACGCGCCGCTGACTTCGCTGTCGGCGTCGCCAACCGCTCGTAGTGGTCGCGTTCATGGTTACCGCAAAAAAATAGTTTAATATCTCCGTGTCGTTTGATTCGATCGCCAGCCCCAGAGCCCCAAAAAGAGAGAGCCCACACAAGCTGCTAAAGTGCCGCAATCTTCAGCTCAATATCAATCGCAAGCTCCAATCAATTAGACGCGTGTGTATGCGTTGTGTGTGTGTGTGTGTGTGTGTGTGTATATCTGTGATGTGTGTGTACTCACTTAATTGTTATATATATTAATTATCATATGAATAGAATTATCACAATTCATAATCAATATTTTTTTACTGTGCACATTTGTGATATAATTCGTGCATTTTTTTTTCGTGTTGCAAATAGAAACCAAAGAAAAAATTTTTAAATTGCATACATTACTCTCGAAAGCTAAACTGCAGTTCGCACAACGATAATACAGTAATATAGCAATAACAAATGTAAGTTTTTCAGCATATTATTGTTTAATCTTAAATCATGATTTGATATATTTAATGTGCATTTAAGATCAGTTTTGATCTTCATTCTTACTACCGGGATAACTTATTTATATTAGTAGTAGTATCTAGTATTATGAAATGTTCGCAGTTTATTTCTTGTGTGTATTGGTAAAAAGTAATCACTGCATTTAATAGTTTCAATTGGTTTTATTGATCAGAAGGCATTCGGAATGCGCCCTAGTACTAAAAATAAACGAGAATTTGATAAATCATTCAAATCGATTTGAATTCTAAAGCAATCATTTTAAAACGTAATTATTTCAAGGTGAGGATCGTTAAGCAAGCTGTACAAAAATATTTAAGCTTTGCAATGCTTAGCTTAATTGGAGATTTAATGTTAATATAAAAATTATTTGATAACTGCAGATTTAACCATTCTTGCAAATTTAAACTGTCGACATCTTTGAAAAAAAAGTGAAATCTACGAAAATGTTGAGATATGATAAGCTCAGGAAATTTCCGACTAGTTACTGTTAAAGAAAAACTTAAATATATTTGTTAAAAATATACCAACTATAATACAAATGTTACAGATGATCGATTTGGTTCAAATCAAAGTTATAACCGGTTACCGGTTAGTATTTTTCTGATAAGCCTTATATGCAGGGATTTATTTATTTACTGTCGATTAGTAAAATACGCCAAGCACCAGCTACAATAATCAACTAAAAAAATGAGAAAGTTTTAATTATAATAAGTTATTTAAACTAAGTAGACACAAAATATAATTAAAACATAAAATTAGATGAAATGTAAAATTACTTGAATAATTAAAAAAGGAAATTATCTGGTGATATTTAACATGAAACGTTGGTTCAACACGTGTTGTTGGGAAAAACCCAAAGAAACAACCCAAACATCAAAAAATAACAAGTACGAGTGCTCTAGTCGGGATTGCCCGACTATGAGATACCCTGAACCCAGTCCTTACATTAATTCATACTAATCTATCAGTGTACATACAAGCTCTCATAAGATGAAAGCAGTGCAAGCAGTATCAGCAGTTAGTTTGCTTCTTCACTGAGCCCCACACTATCAAAAGTTAAGTCTTAAACAACTTCTTTGTTTATTGTCCGATCTTATTGAAATGTTTGGGCATAAAATTGGCAATAAAATGTGTAACAAACCCAAATTGTGATACATGTGAAAGCTATTCGAAACTATACATACCAAATTTGGTACCTTTAGCTCTTAAAGATTTCAAGTTATGGGCAAAAAACACTAGTCTGATATCTAAATTTATCGATAACTTTTGAACGGGACGAGTTATCGATAAAATTTAATAAACATGATCTGTCCCGGAATCACGACAACTTCTAATCCAAATATGAAGTCTCTAGCTCTTATAGTCTCTTATATCTGCGTGTTCATACAAACGGACAGACGGACAAACAATCGACTCGGCAGTTGACACTGATCAATAATATTCATACTTTTTATGGTCGGAGATGCATCCTTATGCCTGGTACATACTTTTGCACAACTTTTTTTTACACTTTTTACACATTTATAATGGATACAGGGTATGAAAATATTAGGTAGGACTAAAAACAAATAAATAAATCTACGAGTTAGACATCCAAAAGTAGATTTTTTCTTATAAAAAGTGAGGACTCTGAGTTGATTATAAAGGAGCGAAAGGATTAATGCAAGGAATAGTTAGTAGTACGGTATTGATTAAGATAGATAAAGTTATGGGTAAGTCTGAATGAAACAAACAGACACGCTAATTTGGCTCATCAACATATAGGAGTCAATTTCACCATTTCTGCATTTAGTAATTAAGCTACGAGCATTAAAAAATTTATTTAATATTCAAATAATATTATTGAGAATTTTATAACATTTTTAATGTTCTTAGCTCTTTTCGAAGAAAATAGTATATTAAGTTTGTGCTGAAGTATGTAACACATAGAAGGAAGCGTCGGAGACCCCTTAAAAGTTACTGCCTGTATGCTTAGAATGACAAAACAAATTGATCTAGCCATTTGCGTCTGTCTGTCTGTATGTATGTATGGGATCTAGTCCCTCAGTTTTTGAGCTATCGCGATGAAAATTTGCACAGTCACTTATTATTGAAATGTACAGCAAACTGGTCGGAACCAGCCGGATCGGACCGCTATATCTTATAGCTGCCATTCAACTGGAAGTCGGTTTTGGCCATATATCCGAACTTTTCAAAGCTATCGCCTTAAATATTCTTGTGCACTTGAACACCCTTATAGTTCATCAACGTTGAAAATTTTAAATCGATTGAGTTATAATTAGAAAAGATATGCGTCATTCAATATTTTGCTGGTGCAGTTGGCAGATTGAAAATTACCTAATGGTTCGAAAAACTATAGAATCTTCGGCACGCCGAAGATAATCCTTCTCCACTTGTTTTAGTTGCATTTTCCAGAGTCAATTATGATAAAGTTACAAGTTTTCAAACATTAACTATAACTAAAGGAACTTTAAGAAATGTCAATGATATTAATAGTGGTTGGTCATATCACTGCAAGTTGCAGTTGCATTTGGTCATTCGATTCACATTGGCGGCCTGCCCCAACAACATGCAGCGCCCAAACCAAATACACTTTTGCATTGTCCTTATGCCAGTGTGGACCTCTGTCCCGTGTCTCATGTCCTGTGTCCCGTGTCCTGTGTCCCGTGTCCCGTTTCCCTTGCCCCGTTTTCTCTGTGGCCACATGTGTCGCCGCATAGCCACTGGGCGAGCTCATTTGTTGTCCAGCTGCGCCCGGTCGTCGTGTATGCAAAAATCCAAACGGAAGTTGTAAAAAACGAGTACATATACTACCTACAGATTGTGCCACACACACACACACACACACACACATACGTGTACATGCATATGTGTGTGTACATAAACAACAACAAAAAGTAGTTGTTGAAAGGCATAAAAAGCGAAGCGAAAACAAAACGCATCGCGGCAGGCGAATAATTTTTATTTACACACACACACGCACGCAGGTGAAATGGTGTGTGTGTGCGTGTGTGTGTGTGTGTGATTGCACATTGTTGATTTTTTGGTGGCCAAACACAAACGGGCAACAGCTGGCGCTTTATTATTATGATTATATATATGTATATTCATATATATTTTTTATTTTTGTATATTTTTTGCACTGCATTTTACGTGCTTTATTTTTGATGTGCCTGCGAATCCGTTTGCACATATTGCATACGGCAGGCAGTCCGTCATCCATCTTAGTTGAACAGATCCCTGCCACCCACAGCCGCCCTGCCACTGGCAGCCACCCAGCGTATTGGTTATGATTTTTAAATATTTAATTGAGCTGCGCTCGCCGCGGCGGCTTAAATGCAAATCGTGCGCAAAGGTGTGCGGTTGTCCTGCGGGCCAAAAAAAGGAGCCACGAGTCCGGCACGGGTCGACAACGTTCCTGTTCGATATGCCAAGGATATTTGTGTTGCTGGCCAATAGTGTTGCATACTTATGCGGGCAGCTGTTTAGAAACGATCGCGGTACGTGCGATAACCCTTTTATATGCCGAGTTAGTGAGCTGCGAAAGTTGTCAACAAAACGAGTCCAACTTTAATGAAGTGAAGAATTATAAGTGTGCTTAAGATAGCTTCATTGCAGTTTTTATTGCTTATTAGACAAGTGCACAAAAGATTTATGTATTAGTGACAAAACCCAAAATTTAAAAGTCTAATCACAACAGATAAACATTGAAAGTGTTTGCTTAGTTCATTTGAAGCTCCTAATACTATTAGCCAGCTCGTTCTCAAATCTAACAGCATGTTTGGCTGTTGGGTTTGGGTTTTTTAGATTTCGAATGTTTTTTGTTCTCGTGAATATTATGAATTTATTGAAATATTGACAAATGGAGTGCAAAAATAATTAAGAAAAAATGTTTAAATAAAATGTTTTTTTATGTCAGCTATTGACAGTCAAAAACATTCAAATTAAAAAAAAAACCTACAAATATAAAAGTAAATTTTTAAAAATGTTAATTATGAACATAGAATTTAAAAATTTTAAGATATAAAACAAAAAAAAACTTATTTATTACAATTTGTTTAGCAAGTAAAGTAACATAGTATCTCTACATCTCGCTGTTTCACTAATAGTTGCCTTCATAATTTCGCTAAAAATAAACTTTATAATAATAGCACTTTAATAAATAAATTTATAAATGAGATATCCTGCCAGTTTACCCAAGAGACCATAATCATGTTCCGTTAATAAGTTTCCACATCAAATAGCCAAGTAGCATACATGAAATCGTAAATAGGAATTCTTAAACTTAGTACACTGATTCGAAGATCACATGTTGCTATAACAAATCTTGTGTCTCCATTTTCAGATGACCAAGTGAGTGATTTTTTAAAGCAGTTGAATAGGAAAACGAAGCAGGAGCAAAAAACCAAAACCAAAAAACCTTTGTGAAATTAATAGCAATAATGCACATTTCGGCTGAGGTCAGTTCGACCACCTCAAATCAAACACATCAGCAACAACAGCAGCAGCAGCAGCAGCAACAGCAGCAGCAGCAACAAGCGACACAGCCAACGGCAACAACAACAATAACAACAACGGGCAGCACAACGAAGAGACGCAATGCTGAATCCAACAACAACAACAACAACAACACCACCAACAACAACAACAATAACACCAGCATTAATAACAACAACAATAGCAAAAGCAAACCGGTGGACACAAGTCCGTATCTGACGCCCGAGAATCTGATCGAGCGCACCGTCGATGTCCTGCTAGCCGAACATCCTGGCGAACTTGTCAAAACGGGCTCCCCACATGTGGTGAGTGCAAGAAGTGCTTATTGTATTTCGTATTTTTGATTTTTGGTCGGAGAAACAAATTGATCTAGCCATGTCCCGTCTATCTGTATATATGGTATTTTGCCCCACAGTTTTTTAGCTATCGCAATGAAAGTTTCCACAGACACTTATTGTACAGCACATTGGTCGGAGCCAGGCGGTTCGGAGCGCTATATCTCATTGCTGACATTCAGCTCGAAGTCAGTTCTGGCCATATATCCGATCTTTTCAAAGCTATCGCCTTAAATTGAACATCTAAATGACTCATCAATGTTTTAAATTTCAAGTCGATTGAAATATAATTAGCCAGATATTCGTCATTAAATATTATGAAATTTTTGTTATTAAATTATTATGCCGCATTATTATTAAATGTAAATTAAAAGAAGAGGGAAAACGATGAACAAATTGCCCCGGAGCTCCAAAATCGGTTCAGTTTTGACAAAGTTATGACAGTTTAAAGTCTTCACAGGGCTACAAATTTATTTTACAAGCTAAAATTTGTGTTAGTTTTGGCCAGTTTTTTTGACTTAAAAGTGAGCATCGTCAGAATCGGGTTTGAAATGAATTTTTATACTAATTGTGACACCCACAATTGTTTAAAAATAAAATACATCATTTTTTTTCTAAAAAAGTCAATAATAAGAAATTTTCAAAAATTTATAAACTTAAATGTAGAATAATAGATAAGGAAAATACATGAAAAAATTGGCCCGGATCTACAAATTCTTTTCAGTTTTAGCAAAGTTATGTGAGTTTAAATTCTTCAAAGGGCCCCAAAAATCACTTTGCAAGCTAAAATTGTTGTTATTATACTCTTTTCCAAGAAAATAATTTATTCATTTTGCGCTGAAGTGTGTACTGCATTGAAGAAGGCAAAAATACCTAAAAATATCTCCAGTATGCTTAGGATGACATAACAAATATAAGTTTGTGAAATCTATCCACAGACTTGCTTATTTTTCTCTAGGTTACTTTTAGTTTAAATTTATTACTTATAGTTTCTCAATAAAGTGCAAGTTAGATGACAGATTTTCTATCAGGCAAAAATGAGAGCTCTCAAATGCATATGATTTTACAAATATACATTTATCTGCCTCTCTCTCTCTCTCTCTCTCTCTCTCTCTCTCTCTGTTCGTTTGTCTCTTTAGGTCTGCACAACGCTTCCCACGCACTGGCGCTCAAACAAGACGCTGCCCATTGCCTTTAAGGTCCTGGCACTGGGCGAGGTCATGGATGGCACCATTGTCACCATTCGCGCCGGCAACGATGAGAACTTCTGCGGTGAGCTGCGCAACTGCACCGCCGTCATGAAGAACCAGGTGGCTAAATTCAACGATCTGCGATTTGTCGGACGCAGCGGCAGAGGTGAGTGCGACCCTCAAACAAATCCGTGAGATACTGATTATGGATGTTTACTTTTCGAGAGTTGCGATATACTATATTGATAGATATATAAAAAGTGTTATTCAATTTGATCTGTTGCTGGTTGCAGTGGAAATATTTCATGCTATAGATAGTCCAAAATAGATAGAAACCTTTACACAAATCTTAAACCCTGTCGTTGTAACCTCTTTTTGACAAGCTCTGATTGCATTTAATTGGTAATCACAAAGCTTATCATTTTATTTATACAAGTGGATGAATAGGAATAACTTAAGGCCATGTAACAAATACAATTTTAAAAAGATATTAATTCAAAATGTTATTATACAGAAGCACAATTTCAACAATTTAGTACTTTTACATAATGCAAATTTTGAAGTCACATTAAAAATCTAGAGTTATAGTCAAATAATAATTTTGATATATTATTATGTCAATATATTACTTCACATTACCATATATATTTATCTGAAACGAATGACATTACTTGTTAAGTTCTAACCTTATATACTAAGCACATTTAAGATGTAGGAACTAATATAATAAAACTAATTGAGATAAATTTAAATATACATTGTATATCGATATCGATATCCTCGTTCAAAACTATCGTGTCAATTTACTGAATAGAGATTATTAGCTTTATTTGTTTTGATTGGCAACTTCGATGCCAAGCTTCAGATGTGCCACGACTTGTTTAACTGAACTCAAAATTTATTTGCTGGAAAAGTATATTTTCCAAGACAAAAAAAAAACAAAACATAAAATTAATTCTGTGTTCTCTTTGTGAAGAATGCCATAATATTTTACTGGATGATGAATAAGTGGATTTTCAACAAATCTAATTTGTTGAAATTGTAATATATGATAATTGCCTGCAAAGTTTATTTGGAAAAATTTAGACCTACCAGTATAAGGCAATTTATTTTTCTCATTAGTTGTTTGAACTTACCGTTTTTGACTTTGCACCAGTATACCTGCTTCCCAAGTAGTTTTAGGTACAGCCGTGCTGATTTGAGTTTATTAAATCACGGGATCAAAACTAGCTAAGTGAAATGTTAGCCACTGAGAAAAACACATACATATATCGTCGTTTGAATGTATTAAGAGAGGCAATATATATTTCATATTTCAACAGAGTTTAGCGATAATTAAGTGAAATCTTACCCAAATAGTGTAGTATAAGCCAAGTGGCATAAGAAATACCACCACTAGGTAATCAATTGAACTTTGACCAAGTTCAAAGCGTTTGACGCTGATTGTCCAATTGTTTGTAAAGACACCTGCTAAGTAGCGCTCATTAGAAGAAATGCGAAAAGTTTGTACAGCTTGAAAGATGAGCTGCGAAGGAAACATTGCGCACGGATAATTCCATTCAGCGTATCATTTGGCTTGATTGTCTGCTTCCTGTGAACGCCCCCCAGGATGCTGGTAACTGGCAACTGGTAACTGGTAGCCGGTAGCTGGTAGCATATTGCCATTGGAGTACGACGTATACGCATCCATATCGCATACGCACCACACACCACGCCGCACCACACAACACCGCACCACCGCATAGATCAAAAGCGGCGGGCAAACTTTTTAGCCTGGCTTCCGCTCATATTGCAATGAATGACTTGGCTTTGGGGTCCTTCTGGCGACTGTCTGGGTTTTAGCTTCTGCTTCTCTTCTACTTCATTTTTTTTTTCTTTTTCGACTGCGTCAACAAATAAGATAAGTAGTCTGTAGTTAATTTTTATATGTCTATTCAAGGGGGCGCCGCCTTGACAGTTGTCAATTTTCTTCGCATATTTTTTCCCTCTCTGTCTGTTTCAGTTTCTGTAGCTCAGTGCTTTTCTGTTTTCTTCGCGTTTCGTTTTCGATGGCGTTATTGCTGTTCATTTCGTCAATTTATCACGAACGCAATTTAAAAATCAAATCGAGGGTGACAGACGACATACTGTGATAGAATTTTTTCCTCGCCAATGATTTGCTTGGGCCCACGGCGAACCAAATTAAATCAGCGTAACTGTTTATTCAAATCCCCAAACATGGCTAACAACAGTGGCGGCAACTTTTACTTTTACGTCTCTTCTTCTCCGTTTCTGCTGTTGCTGTTGTTGTTGCTGTTCTTTTGCTGCCTTTTCGTTTGCCTTCTTCATCATTTTGTTGCTACTTTCGTCAAGTTATTTTTCTTGGTGCTCTTTTTTTCACTTGTCGGACGGGGGGCGTCATTTTCCAGATCTCGGCATGTTTAAGTGCGCGCTTTGCCGCGGCATTTGACAATTTGCTCATTAAGTTTGTCTGACCCCCAACCTGGCAGACGCACTTGGTTTGGGGTACGCTTTGGCTTTGGCTTTGGCCCTTTTCTCCATCTATCTCTTTGAGTGTCTTTTTTTTGTTTGGTTTTTTTTTGTTTTTGTCGCTGCTGTCACCCTCATCAGCATCGACAGATTCTCTTTGGCATTTTTAAACGTTTCAAGTGGCAAATAATTCCTTGGGATTTACTTGCAAATCTTTTTTTAAACATTTGATTATGGGACCCGGTTACGGTTACGGTTCGCCCATCCATCCCATCCAACCCAGCTCGGCACTTTTCGTACTAATTACCAGAAAAATAAAATTGAAACAAAAGGAAAAACACCGTAAATTGCAATTGAAAGCAGCGGCAAATGTTGTACAAATGGATTTAAATTATCTAGCGACGCTGTTCGTCCTTTTTCCGGTCGCTCATTCCACGCAATTTTTAATGCGCTACGAAAGGATTACGTGGGTCAAGGGCCCCTGCCCCGGCTTCCCCACTAGCCAATGCTCCGCGTGTCCCATGCTTGTAAATATTTGCTTAAATTCAATTAGCAAACAAATGCAAATCCCTTGTACTAGAAAAAGTACAAATGTTGGTGCTATTATTATAATTGTTGTTGTTGTTGTTGTTGTTGTTGTTGTTACAACTAATGCCACTTGCAGTCGTCAAGGCTGCAGACGCAGAGCGCCCCTTGGCCAGCTATGAGCTATAAATACATGTGTGTACATGTGTGTTTGTTTGTGCAACATGCGCTTCAATGAATATTCAAGCGCTTAGCGAGGGCTGATGTGAAAAATTATCATATCATTATACCAAATCAATAACGAATTTATGAATAATTATCGATGTAATTCGGTTATCACATAGCAACTACAACTAATAATAATATTGGCTCTGAAAAATTATCTTACTGAGATAAACGTACTGGACAAGTATCAAGAAGAAACGGAGTCAAATTGTTTGCTCTTAAATGTAATAATTACAAATTTAATAAATAATAAAAACCTGATCTATTTTGACCTCATGTTATATTTGATACACTTTATTTATTTATTGAATGCTTTTCCGCTACAATATAAACCCGTAAATCTATGTTCTGGTCACTTGACTTTGAGCCTTCTAAACACTAATCCATCAAATAGAGAGGTCGCTAAACAAATTATGACACAATATTTTTTCAAAATTGTATAATGATTAAAACTATGTTGTCTTTCAAATGGTTCAAGCCAAGAACCATTAACAAGTATTTTTTTATACTCTTTTCGAAGAAAATAGTATATTAAGTTTGTCCTGAAGTTTGTAACGCATAGAAGGAAGCGTCGGAGACCCCCAAAAGTTACTGCCAGTATGCTTAGAATGACAATACAAATTGATCTAGCCATGTCCGTCTGTCTGTCTGTCTGTCTGTCTGTCTGTCTGTCTGTATGTATGCAAACTAGTCCCTCAGTTTTTGAGCTATCGCGATAAAACTTTGCACAGACACTTATTATTCCAGGGGACAGCACATTGGTCGGAGCCGGCCGGATCGGACCACTATATCTTATAGCTGCCATACAACTCGAAGTCGGTTTTGGCCATATATCCCATGTTTTTTAATCCATCGTGATGAAACCTTGCACAAATACTTATTATTCAAAGAGACATCACATTGGTTGGAGCCGGCCGGATCGAATCACTATATCTTATTGCTGCTATACAACTGGCAATAAATTAAATATTCTCAGAACAAAAAAAATTCTACGCGACAAAACGATTTTGTAGAGCTTATGAAATTTCAGTGGTGCAGTTGGCAGAGTGAAAATTGCCTATAGGTTCGAAAAGAGTATAAAATCTTCGGCACGCCGAAGATAATCCTTCCACACTTGTTTTTTTTTTAAATTTGTCTATCATCGATTTAAAATAGTT
Organism: Drosophila flavopinicola; assembly: GCA_035042425.1. Taxonomy (NCBI): domain Eukaryota; kingdom Metazoa; phylum Arthropoda; class Insecta; order Diptera; family Drosophilidae; genus Drosophila; species Drosophila flavopinicola. The sequence continues at coordinate 311,496 of JAWNLL010000372.1, forward strand.
TTGGTTTAATCAAATTATGTTATTTACTTTAAATTCATTGGTAACCAAGTACTGAAAATATTATGAATCAACAAACACAATAAATAAAGTTCTCTAAGGATAAAAACAGCTACACACATATATTACAGTTATTTCCAATATAAAAAGAAATGGCAATTAATTCAGATAATAACTTTGGAAGCAGCCCTCGCTGCTGCAGTACCAATGCTATTGGCGCGGGCTTGGTCTTGGGGCTAGAGTGTTGGGGAGCGGGGGCTTTGCATTTTTGTGCACTCGTAATTTTAATGATGTGTACTATGCTGCGTATGCGTAATGTGGGCGCAATTAGATAAAATGGCGGCGGCATCGACTGCTGCAACTGCAACAGCGGCAGCAGCGGCAACAGCGGCAGCTGCACTTGCATTCAAGCGGAAACTGCATAATCCACACACATGGGAAATGCATTTGGCCGTTGTCTACTAATGAATTAAAATCTTCTGGACGACTACGGAAATGGGGAGGCCGAGCACATGTAATTATTGTTGCTATATATGCATGCAAATGAGATGTGCGCTGCATGTTGCACGTTGCATGTTGCACATTGATGTGTAAGCACTTTGAAGTGCATTACCAAAGTGCATTAGCTGCTGCAGCAGCAGCAGCAGCAGCACAAGCAATTGCAGCTTAGTTTCTTGATGCGCTGTTGTTGTTGCTGTTGCTGTTGTTGTTGTTGTTATTATTGTTGCTGCTGCTTTTGCATTTACGATAATATGTTAATTAACTGTAAGTTGGACTCCGCTGTGATTATGGAATGCTTATCGGTTAGTTGATTCTAACGCCTTGCCACTTGAGGCCGCAGCTTTGATGCTGTGCAAAACAATGGAGGCGTGGTCAGCTGAAATACTCCAGTTAGCTGCCGCCCCCATTCGAAAATGTGCTTGTGTCATGCATTCATCGACTGCAATTCATTAGTTAAGTGCACTTGAGACCCCTTGCAACATGTGGAATTACTTGGCCTTTGTGCTCACAGCTAAGTAGGTTATGAATGGGCTCCTTCAAGGCTCACATAGCCAAATAGCTATCCAGTGGCGTTGCTATAAGGTGGAATAAAATTAACTCGCATCTCAAATTATAAACGAGTAATCAATTCAGATTTGATGTGCTTCACATAAAACGTTGATAAGTGCTAGTGTAATAATATTCAATTGCTTCTGGCTAGCTAGGAGCGCTATAGATACCCTGTAACAAAGGCTAAACGGCCTTTATGTAGGAATTCATTTTCTAGTCTCTCGCATTTTTAAGGTAGTTTTCGGAATAACAAGCAAATATTTTATAAATGTAGAATATTTGTCTTCAGATAGCTTCTCAGGCACTACCTTTTTACTAAGATATAAGTTTGCAATACAACGAAATCAATAAATATATGCGCAAAAATATTGTAGAAGTTTAACATATTTTTTTATTTTTTCTACAAAACGATGTTTTTAAACTATCACTATATTATCAGATTGCTTATATGAAATATATATGATATAGGTACAGTTTAAGTAGTAGAATACAATTAAAATTGTTATTGATTTCAGAATTGACATAAATATATCGAATACTTGAAGCAGCTTTGTGCTTAAAATATAAAAAGGATGTTCTCGAAATTTAGTTCTTATCTCAAGTACAACTTGAACATATTCGAGCTAATTAGAAATATATAAATTATTGAGCTAACTTTTCTGATTCCGGACTTTCGAACTTGGTCGGATTGTGACAATTGTTGTACTTGACTGCAAATAAAATATGCAAGTTTGCTCAAGATTTCTTACAAAAATATTTTGGGCATTAACACTAAATAAATTGTAAGTGACTTCAAATTTGACATTAATATTAGTTTTAATAAAGTATTACATAAAAAAAACTTTTATATTTTATTTTTACCATCATATTCATATAGTACAATATAATATCATATATTACCATATATAGCGTCCATAGAAATATCGGTCGAAATACGAGATATTTGTTCCGTTTGCTTCTTAAAAAGTCAGTAATTAAATCCTACAAATATAAAGTAACAATAAGTCAAAGCAAATGTAAGCACTTGTATCCGGACTATGAAAGTGGCTTTTGGGGCAACCCCAACAAGTCCATATGACCCAACTATATATAGAGAGAGAGAGAGAGATAAAGAGGGATAGAGAGAGAGAGAGATAGCTTCTGCTGGCAGCTGGCAACTCAATAATATGTTAGCATACTTTTTTGGGCGTATTGCGTTACTTTGCCACTGGGGCCTTTGCTCGCCGTCTTAAAGCTTCCGGCATCCATTAAACTTCATTAAAAATTAAATATGCGCCACAGCACTGGCAGCTGCCATCTGGTAACTGGCAACTGGCAACTGTCGACTGTCGACTACGTTGTTTGGCTTCTTTGTGCTGCAAAAGCTGTTTGACGGCGTCGTCGTCGTCGTCGTTGTCGTTGTCGCTGGGCGTGGCAGTTTGATCTGCTGCTGATCCTAAGCGCCAGCAACTGCTCCAGCTGCCACGGCCCCTGCTCCCGGAACCCTTTTTTTGGCATAGCTCGCATCAATTTGCTGCCGGGAAATGCTTAAGACTTTTAATGAGATGAGGGCGAAATTTCATTATGAAGTTGCCTGGGGATTTGCACGGCAGCAGCTCAAGATGCTTTGGCTAAGCCCCCGCCCACTTCCCCGTCCTCTCAATCTGCCCATCACCCACTCTCTCTCTCTCTCTCTCTATCGCTGCGACTGGGTGTGGTTGCGAACGGTAACCTCGTTAAGCTTAATTAATAGCAGCAATGTGATAAACACCCGGGCCAAAATGGTTGCACTGCGAGGCCGACGTCGCCATTTTGTGCGCCCAGCGACTGGCAAAAGTTTTTGCCAGGTGTCAGCTACAGCCGACTGGGGCAACTGGGGCAGAGAGTTTAACCATTTTTTTTTTTGTTTCTCTTGCTTATTTTTAATGAGCCAATGTCGACGTCGCGTCGCTGCTGCCGCTGACATTTGACAGATTTGCAAAAGCAACCGCTTAGATACCATAGCCCAGCACTTTGCTACTTAATTCGGCATTAGTCGAGCCTAAGGCTCCCCCCCCCACTACCTGTCATATGACTTGATGTAATATACGACTTTCAGCGAGCATTTTTAGACATTCACTTGTAAAGTGTATATCTCTAATATATAACACAAACAATAAGCCACTTCTGATTTCAGTATAAATCGATAAATCAATGTTTCTAGAAAATAAAATCAGTTTTTTTTCATCGAGCATCGAAAATGGTGCTTAAATATGGATTTTGTCATGCTGGCTCTTTTTAATGCAAAGCTGTTAGTTTTATGAAAAAATCCAAATTGTATAATAGTTTCTTGATCAGAAACGAAATCTTATCAAAATTCTAAAGTTTTGACGTAAACTTTCTTTAAACTAATATATAAATAATACAAACAACACTATTTTATAAAATGTTTGCCGTTTTTCACAATATGTCTAAGACTAAACGTATTTTTAATGAAATGAATTCGAAAAGTCATAAAATTCAAAGAAAAATTAATCCGTAATTTGAAAAAATGTATAAAAAAAACTTTTCGTAGAATCTTTTTTTTTCAGTTCTACAATAAGTACATATAGCTCTTTGTTGAACAAATATACTGGTTTTACTTCAACAAGTAAGATTGAACGACAAGGAGACGCACTGTACCCAGTCTATACATTGAATTCAGAGTTAATAATAATCTGTTAACATATATAGAGGCACATAGACGCACACACACACATACACTTAAATAAACATGCACTGAAACCAGCACCTTTAAAGCAGTGCATCTGCTTCTTCTTCTTGCTCGAGCCCCAATTTATGGGAATGAAATCTTCAATATCCTTTTGATATTTTGAGTGCATAAAGAGGGCAAAGATGGCTAGAAAACTTTATCCTCAAGTGATTACCATTAGTTCCAAACTAAATTGTTAAATAAAAGAGTTAATCGATCATTTTTGAGCAGGGCGAGCTATCGATAACATTAAATATACCAAATCTGATGAGCACTTTTATTCCAACTACAAAATCTTTAGCTCTTTCAGTCTTTGTTCAGTCTTTTTAGTGTCAACAGGATAAAGGAAAGCAGCTTTAGATATCCATGAGAGAGTTTAAAAACACTAACTATTGCACAGATGCCTCTAACTAACGTTTGAAGGTACTATCGATTGCCCTGCAGCAAGAGTTACCAGCTTAAGATTAGACTGGCAACGGTTTTCGTTAGTTGCGTATTCTGTTTCTGCTGAGCATTAATTACATATGAATATATATATATATTTATACATGCATATGTATATATATATTTATGCATATGTGGTGGTTGTGTTCTTTTTCAAGATAATTTTATGGTCAGGGTATTTGAGCGTCATTGTGTGGTATATTAAAATGCCTGTTTTGTTTGTTTGTTTGCTCATAATGTTTGTTTGCAGAGCATGGATGACTGAGTGTGCGTGTGTGTGTGTGTGTGTGCTGGTGTTTTTGTGTGTGTGTTTGGTTGGTTTGCTGCTGCTGCCTGAAATTCCTTGTCGCTAAAGCATTTTGGCTAGCAGAGCAGCAGGCGAGTCAAAGGCGGCGAGCTCGCTGCAAATATTTGCCGAAGGACAAGTATGCGCAATTAAAATTTGATTTAATACAAAAGTACACACACTTGCACACTCGCACAGACACACACTGGCTGGCATATGTCTATACATATATATATATATATATATATATATATATATATATATATATGCATATATGCAAATGTATTTGTTCGTTTGTTTGCTTATTTGCAGTTGGCATACAGTATCCAATTTCCGAAATTACTTGCGCATCATCAGTTGAAAATTCCTTGAGTATCGAATGGAATTTAATTGAAGTCACGATTTCCACAAATTCAAGCAATTTGCAAGCACACACACACACATGTACTTAACACAAACACACACACACACACACACACATGAGCTTAACATAAATAAATCAGATAACACATTAACACTTCTTTCTGGAGAAACATACTCCCCCCACCACACACACACACACACACACACACACGTTGTAAACTTGGGCTCTTTGGGTACGCAACACCAGCTCCGTTTGATGTCGACGAATCCTGTGTCGTCCTTCGTCGACTCAGTTTGATGTTGAATTTTTAATTTTCATTAACATTTGCAGCCTTGAGCCAGCCCTTATGCCATCTATGTATGTGTATGTATGTTTATCAACAGGGGGAGGCTAGGGCGGCTGAGCGTCTTGTTGCTATATTTGGTGGTGGTGGTGCTGCTGCTGCTTCTGCTGCTACTGCTACTGCTACTGCTGGCGGTGGTGGTGGTGGTGGTAAATGTCCTTCGCCTACACTTACAATTAGTATTTGCAGTTGGCTTAATTGATATTTGTATAATGAAATGTGTCATAGGCTTTTCTTGCCCGCATCGGGTCACAGGTGGCGAAAGCTACAAAAAGAGCTAGATAGAGATGGAGACAGAAACAGAGAGAGAGAGAGACACACACAGCTGGCTTGCTGTAGTGGATGAACCAACTAGATAGTAAAGCTAGCAATGCACTCTATGAGATATGCTTCTGAATCACTTTTTTCCGTTCGTTGTACATATTTTAAGCCGGTAACTGCAACACTATATAGCTATATGCGTTCCAGCTTGGAGCCGGTTGCAGACATATTGTGAGGGACACTAAACTAAACTATTGAAAACGAGCGCTGAACCACTTTTGAACCGGTTGCTCTACACTTTTTGTATAACTAAATAGGACTAATAGTTTCGGTGCTTAACTTCGCATAGTGAGCCACTACTTAAGTGAACCAACTGCTGAACCACTTTTCAATTGTAAGCTGAACCACTCTGAGTCAGCTGAATCGCTTTGAACCGATCTATGGTTCACTAAGCTGAACCATTTGGAAAGTTTGTATTGAGCTCAAATAACTACTTATAGGTATTCACAATAATTACTAAACAACTTTTATTGCAATTGTACTACTTAAAAATTAGAAATTATAACTTCCATAATTTCAATTTTCATAACAATAACAAATAAGAAATAAAAATTATAATATTTTATTTTTTGGATCTATAAATATAATCATCAAAAGACATTTCAGATTATAAGAACTATCAAAAGTAGTTTGTTTGACACAATAAATAAAACAGGCCATTCAAGTTAAAGAACTTGCTGCAGTGGTTCCAGGCCTGAGACTAAGTATGAACTCAAAAGCATATTTGGAAGAAATATGTTGTCCAATAATAATTTACTGTAATTACATAATTCTTAAAACAAAATGAGTGCCACAAATGATTTGTTAGCGAATTAATACAAATACGTTTATGCTTTATGCACACATAAGATACTCAAAAGGAAAACATATATGAAATATTACACTTGAAAATAAATGATATTTCAATACACGATACATTTGCTTCTAGCCAATCAAGTTGTTACTTTCACATAGTCTTCAGCTTTTGGCTTATCATGTGAAGCGTCTACAAATTGCGATTGCGCCAACAGATTTATGGGGCAAGTGCCTCTCCCAGGGCACTCCTCCGTGCCTCCGAGCCTACGTGGCTGGCATAACATAAAAGACAAAGCCGCAATCAATGCGTCAGGCCTGAAAACCGACCAGAGGAAACAACAAATAAATTTGTTGTATTACTTGGCCGTCTTTATTGTTTGTCGCCTGTTTAAAATGCGATAAATTAAATTAAATAGCAAAGGCCAAAGGCAGGGACTGCGAACTGTGAGCTGCGACCAGGTCCTTGGGCCGCCGTCTCGCTCGTCCTGCGGGCGCTTTTATTTAGCTACTTACAGATTATGTGACATTTATTGTTCACGCTTAAATCTTGAAAATTGCAATTTAGCGGCCTCGGCCTGCTGCTTTGGGTCATTTTGATGGCAGTTTCTTTTATTTTGTTATCTCTGTTAATCTAAAGCTTTTTGGGGGCGATGGCTTATCAGCAGCATCGGGCAGCATCGGTCCAGGACATTGTTTGGCTTTGGCAAGCAGCGACAGAATTATGTTCTTGTCTTCAGCTTTGCTGTTTGCCCTTATCGTTGTAGTCGCGTTTTCTTTTCACTGCTGCCGCACAAATGTCTCGAGTTTCCGTTTTAATAAACGTCGATTCCGGCTTCCTGTTTTTGGCATCGCCTTCTCGCATATACATATATATTTTTAGAGGGGCCAAAAAAGCCACCACCACCACCACCACCACCACCACCATCACCACCACCCGGCACTCGGCATTGTAATTGCAGGCATCGTCCCGGCTGCTGTGTCTTCATTTATTGCCAATATAATTTTTGACTCTGCTGGAAATTTAATTTCCTTTTTCGACTGCTGTTGCTGATGGTGCTGCTCCTGTTGCAGTTCGTCGTCTGTGTTGGCATTTGGGAAAGTTTCGCGTTCACATCATTGATAGCTCAGCAGTAGCAACAACAACTACAACAACAATAATAACAGCAACAGCAACAAGAACAGCAACAGCAACAAAGTCAACGTCACTGACACTGCCCTTGGGCCATGTATTACAAATCGGGTTAAACGGCTGCCAAAGAACAAAACGGATGTCAACACAGATACAACAACAACAACAACAACAAGGGGCTAAAACGGCCAAAATGTCGCGCTAAAAAGGGTTACAATTTATGATTATTAAACCATGCCCTGGATCCCGGCAACCCCTACCCACTAACACGCCCCTACCCCACCACTCATTCAGCCCGCACAAGTGAAAGCCAACGACGGCAAAGCGGCGTCAAATGCTAAAAGCTGAAAACAACAAATGTATCATGTGCCAGCCAAGCAAAAAAAAACAAGTGGGGAAGGATTATCTTCGGCGTGCCGAAGATTTTATACTCTTTTCGAACCTATAGGCAATTTGCACTCTGCCAACTGCACCACTGAAATTTCATAAGCTGTACAAAATCGTTTTGTCGCATAACAATTTTTTTTTTGTTCTAAGAATATTTATTTCATTGCCAGTTGTATAGCAGCTATAATATATAGTGATCCGATACGGCCGGCTTCTCTTTGAATAATAAGTATCTGTGCAAAGTTGTATTGCGATAGATTAAAAAACATGGGATATATGGCCAAAACCGACTTCGAGCTGTATGGCAGCTATAAGATATAGTGCTCCGATCCGGCCGGCTCCGACCAATGTGCTGTCCCCTGGAATATTAAGTGTCTGTGCAAAGTTTTATCGCGATAGCTCAAAAACTGAGGGACTGGTTTCCATACATACAGAGACAGACAGACAGACAGACGGACATGGCTAGATCAATTTGTATTGTCATTCTAAGCATTCTGGCAGTAACTGGCGTTACAAACTTCAGCACAAACTTAATATACTATTTTCTTCGAAAAGAGTATAAAAATTGAAAAAGAAAGTCAACTACACTGTGCCGGAAATTGAATACCCTTATTAGACACACCGAAAATGTGCCAGTATATTGTCAAACTGTTGATTTCATAAGACAATTGTTTGTTAAGTTTCCTTAAAATATTCATAATAATTTTGGAACCCAAATTTGAGCTGATCGGCTAGCAATTAAATTTTAAATTATTTCGTATTTTTAAAAAATTAAAAAAAAAACACACACATATTTCAATTGCTGAAAATATGAAATATGTTCTAATCATTAACGAAATGTTTTCTTAAACAGTTGATATTTAAAGCCATAACCAAATTAGTATTTATATCAAAACATATTTTTAGTAAGTTATCTAAAGGCAACACACAAAATTTTATACAAATTTCAGATTTTAAACCGGATTATAACATAAAGCAAAATACAACAAATAAATCTGATATAAGATTTAGGTATATAGAAAAGCAAAATGTTATTCATACAACAACCCAAATCTCGAGAGATCGCTTTTCAATTGCATTAATGATTTAGGTTTCTGAAACGTTTAGTTTTATATATTCTTCACAAAAGTAATCTAAAAACCAAATGACTTGCTTGAGCAGCAACAGTTGAATGTATATTTGGATATATATAATATATATATATATATATATATATATAAACATAAAATAAACTCTTTATTTTATATAGCCGAAAATGTCTGCACATTTTACAACAAAGTTAAAAGACCCTCTGCAAAGTTATTAAAAGTCCAACGGACCTGTGGAAATGGGAAACTGAAAACTGGGTAGCATGAAGTATGCAAGGAATGGGGAGATGCCAAAGAAAGTGCAGCGTTTTTGTTGCCAAAACGTATAAAATAAACATATGAATATTTATGGCAGACAGAGACACAACAAAAGTGGGGGTACAGTCAGGCGCAGAGGCGAGGCCAACAGCAGCAAGCAATGCAAATAACCCGCAAGCAGACGCAGCTTTTGTTTCCAGCGATTTGCAAGCGTTTTAAAACGCGCGCGTTTCAAGTGGTGAAAGTGTTTCGTCTGGGGTGTGCAGATTTTAAGAGCCAGAAACTACTTAGGAAAGGTGTGAAAGATAGCGAGAGAGAAGGGGGAGATAAATTGAGAGAGAGAGAGAGAGCGAGAGAGGGGAAGAGAGAGGAAGAGAGAGAGAGAAACTAAACTTTCTCAGTTTTATATGTTCCAAATGGATTTTTTCATTCTTCAGATTTTACACAACATTTAAAAAAATATGTATAACAATGTATATTGTCAGTTCCTCATATATTGTTAAGATGAAGTATTGATTAAAATGCATTATACATATGAAGCTTTTGAGAGAAAATAATAAAATATGATTAATGGAGCTACTAAAATAAAGAAAAATTGTTTACTTAAAAAAAATATAAATTTAATATGCTTAGAAATTTAACTTAAAACCGCCAAAATCTGGAAGAAACAAATTGGAAAAATAATGCGAGATGTTTTCCAGGTCTTTTTACAAATTGCTAGTGATATTTTTCTAAAGTGTAAATGTTCAATGTAAGTAAGCATCATAACAGGATTTCAACTAAAATCTCAAAATCTAATTAAATACCAAAAAAACAACTTTAAAATGATCAGAAGAAGGTATCTTTAAAAAAAATGTCTTCTTCTTAACATTCGAGCCATGAAACGAAACGAATTATATATAAACACTGACAGTTCTCACAAGTCTGTTAACTTCCATTAAATGCTAAAGTCTTATAGGTTCTTGGCAATCGTAATACTGGGCTCAACCTCTATTAAGCGTTCCAAGGGCATTAGGCAAAGTGTTAAAATTATGATCTGTTAAGTGTCTAAATACGCAGCTGCCTAATGGGTGGGTGGTTGGGTGGGTGGGTGGTGTACGGCTGACTTGGATGGCTTAACTGTTGTGGGGGGTTGCACACGCTTCTGTCCATTCAATGTCGAGTCGCAGAGCCTTTCGCAGTGTGTATTTAAAATGTCATTTTGTTGTCAACCTCAGACTTCTTGTCTTATGTCAAATTATAATTATGGCGCCATGCTACTAACGACATTAACACAGAAGCAGCAGAGTTGTCGTTGTGGATGGGGGTGGGGGTGGCGGCGCAGGGCTGTTGGGGTACGACATTGCCATTAAATTGCCTATGCGCACAGTGTGAACCCTTGTTGGTCCTGGGGTACTGGGATTGTGCTCCTTGCTTCATTATCAGCATCGAAAGTTAAAACGCAGACGAGCCAAGCGAACGCTACATTTTCTATTACACTTGGCAAAATTGTAACGCTAAACGTTAGCAAGAACTTTGTTTTAAAATCACTTAGCGTCTGCTACACACACACACACACACAGTCACACATTGAAAAGGGTGCAGAGTTTTCACTTGTTGTTGTCGTTGTCCTTGTCGCCTTTTGCAAAGTGGTGATAATTTTGGCTTTGTTGCGAAAATGACAACATTTTAACCCGGCTTCCAGCTGCCTGTGTGTTAGCCGAGCTACCTGCCACACCACACCACACACCCACACACCCACACCCCCACACCCGACAACCACCCAGGCCCTCGTCCTGCGCCCATCGTCCTTTTTGGCTTGCAACGGACGCGACTTGTGTCGACTTTTAATGGTTTTCATCTTATTAGCAGCAAAGTTCTTTGTCGCCGTTTGCCCTTGTCGCTGCCACACCACGCCCACGCCCACGCCAGCGCCCACTTTTTTGGCCGACACTGCACAAAATGGCTAACAGCAACACAGATTTATTTGCAATTTTTGCTCATTTGGCGAAAAACGCCGTCGACAACGCAACATTCGAGCGCCTTTTGTCTTAGCCACTTTGTGCCCGTCTTATCCGCTTTGCCACGCCCTCCCACTTCCCGCCCACTCTTTACCAGCTCGTTAGTTTGTTGACGTTTGCGCCGAGGTCCACACACAGGAGCCCCACGCCCAGGACTTAGCCTTGTTGTCGGTCGCTTGTTGCTTTGCCTTGAGTCGGGGGCGCATAATTAAAAAAGTTTCATTTCATTTTGTTGGTTTTCTTGGTTCGTTTCGCCTGTTTATGTTCATTTGTTTTCTTGTGTAGGTTTCTTCGGTTTTCTTCCTCGCTGCCAGTAGCTGGCTATACTTTTGTTTAAAGTTGAGGGTGGCAGAGGCGGTGCTCTGCTTGCAAACTGTTAGCTGTTGTTGCCGCCCTTGTCCTAATGATTGCCGCCTTCTTGCGTTTTTTGCATGCTTCGTTTAATTTAATATTAATCTAAGAAGTTTGTTTGCCTTTCACGTGTTGTTCTTGTTCTTGTTCTCGTCCTTGTTGCTGTTGCTGTTAACTCGCAAGGCTGCCAACAAAATGGCGTTGATTTAGACCAGAAACTTGCAAATGAGTTACGGTTTTGCCATGTTCCTTATGCGAGTATCTGTGTTTCGGTAACTGTATCTGTATCTGTGTCTGTCTGGGAAGAAGTCTTCACACTATGCGATATTATTAGATTCTCGTATGTAGTGGTAAGTGCTTAACAAATGTTGAGCCCACACAATGTGTCATCGATATGATATGCGCAGCAGAATGTATCCAGAACATTCAATATAGTTTTCCACAAACGATCGATTTTTCATTTATTTATTTATTTATTGTTTAGTGGAAAAAAATTGTGCCGAAAAAATTTCTCTCCAGCATTCTGAGGATGACAAAACAAATTGTTCTGGCCATGTCCGTTTGTCTGTCTGCATGTATGTATGGTATCTAGTCACTCAGCACAGAGACTTATTAGTCAAAGGAACAGCACATTGATCACAAGCTGTCGGATCGAACCACTATATCTTATAACTGCCATACAGCTGGAAGTACGTTTTGGCCATTTTCACTTGTTCACTTGAACAATCTAATAACTCATCAATGTTTGAATTTGCAAAACGATTGAGTCATTGAGAATTGCACAAAACTTAAATGTAGAATAGATTACGAGGAAAAACCATGAACAAATTGGCCTCGAGCTTAAAAATCGGTTCAGTTATGTGAGTTTCTACTAGTCTTCAAAAATGAATTGCAATTCAATTGTATACAATTATTATTATAAATGTAAATTTGTGGTTTTCCTTCTTTATGAATTCAGTTCCATTTACTGTGCTGACTTTGTTGTTAATGGACTTTAAATAAATAGGCAAAAGCTGTGATACATCCTCAATCAGCGTTCGACTTATTCTTGCTGATAAACTCATGCGTTTTGGCATTCAAAGTGTTTGCCCCATGAATATTTTGCTTTCGCGCCCCCCTTTTTTGTTTGTAAAGGGCCAGCCAGAAATAAGTTAGCGACCCCGAGTCGATTTCACAGTGTGCCATACGCACTGCTGTTTCATTCATGCTTTGGGGGTTTGCGCCTTATGAATATTCCAAATATTTATGCCTGGAGCACGGAGTAGCAGTCTATAGTTGGCAGTCGTCCATTGACGTGGCTGTTATGGCAACACTGCGACTGAGGGGCAGGTGCAGGTGGAGGTGGAGCGGGGGTCTGGGGATAGTTGGCATGTCAAAGTCGCCGCATGCTACTTAATATTGCAGTGTGGCTGAGCAGTGCATTTTGGCCCAATGCGTGAGTGTATGGCAGAGACAAACACACACACACACGCACACACTCGCACACACTCGCACACTCATTTGGCCAAATATGCACCGCTCTATGCTGTGCTCTTGCCAATGGTCATTCATTCATGCATTCATTCGAACATTCACTCATTCATTTTGGTGTCTGCGTACCAGCTTCATTTTTAATGATTGTGCGCCAAATTTTGTGTAACTTTTCGCAAATTCAGCTGGGGTTAATTTTGCACTGGGGCATGCCACATGCCACTTGCCACATGCCGCATGCCCAATGCCGCTCGATTCACGAAATTCCGCACTTTAATTTTGGTGCATAGTCGTATGCCTCGCAGGCAGCCATGCCAGCCCGACTGCCAATGGGCCACCATGGCAACCGTGACTTTTGGGCCGCCGTCCGTGGCACATCTATAAATTGTACGGTTTAATTGCACTGGCTTGAGAGTGGGCGCTGCACCGCTAACACCCCCTCCACCCTCCACCCACCAGCCCCACTGCCGCCCCTGATTCTGGGCATTTTGTGATTTGTACTGGAAGCGCTGATTGCTTACCGTGTTCCAAGTGAATTGAACTCCATTCATCTCAACTGCACGCGACGATTTAGTTGGCGGTTTCTTGTTAACTGTGCTATTGGCTAATTACACAGCATTGCAACAGCATTTCGACATTCAAAATGAGGAAACAGGTTGTAAAAAATTGTGCCAATGCATGTAACAGGCATACGGAAGCATCTCCGACCATATAAAGTAGAAATATGACTGATCAGTATCAACAGCCGAGTCGATCGAACCATGTCCGCCTGTCTGTCTCTGTGAACGAACACGTGGAGATATCAGGGACTTTGAGAGCTGGAGAATTAGTTCTCATTTCATCGATAACTCAACCAGTTCAAAAGTTATCGATACATTTCGATTACATACATGCGTATTTTGCCAGAGCTTGAAGGTTATAAAATTAAGAGCCATCAATTTCAGTATAAATAATATCGAAGAGCATACACATGTAAAAAATCTGACTTAATGAATACGGCCCATCCCCTCAAAAGTTACACACTCACTTGTTAAGATATGACCTTGAAAGACAAATTTTCTGTTTTATCATGACTTTTTGAAAAAACAATCGATTTATTTCACCCGTGGGAAAGTTGCAAATCAGTCAAATATGTTAAGTCAGTGAGTAACCCAAAAAATAAAACTATTAAAAAAACTTCAAACCTTAAGAACTAAAAACATGTGTTACTTTTCAAAGACTTGAACCTCATCTCGTTTTGGCTGTTAAATAATGTTATCTCTCTCTCTATGTCTCTCTCGCTCTATTAGGTAAAAGCTTCACACTGACAATTGTCATCTCAACGAATCCCATCCAAATCGCCACCTACACGAAGGCCATTAAGGTAACGGTGGATGGGCCGAGAGAGCCGCGCTCTAAGGTTCGTCATCAGGGCTTTCATCCGTTCGCATTTGGACCACAACGCTTTGGCCCGGATCCACTTATGGCCGGATTGCCCTTCAAGTTGCCAGGTATGTAAGAGGGTATTATTTCCATCCCACCCCCTTTTTTTGTTCTACACCCAGCTCAAAATAAGTTGCCTCAAGCGTTCGCGGCTCATCGGCTCAGGTATTGATGTTGAGTTGGTGGGTAGACGGATAGACACGATTAGCTGTTATTTGTAAATTAGTATGTATAATAGAAGGGTTAAGCGAACTAATGCCGCATTTACGGCTTCATCGCCAATGGCAGTACAACTTTGTTGGATGAAACGATTTTTATACTCTTTTCGAAGAAAATAGTATATTAAGTTTGTTTATACTCTTTTCGAAGAAAATAGTATATTAAGTTTGTCCTGAAGTTTGTAACGCATAGAAGGAAGCGTCGGAGACCCCAAAAGTTACTGCCAGTATGCTTAGAATGACAATACAAATTGATCTAGCCATGTCCGTCTGTCTGTCTGTCTGTCTGTCTGTCTGTCTGTCTGTCTGTCTGTCTGTATGTATGCAAACTAGTCCCTCAGTTTTTGAGCTATCGCGATAAAACTTTGCATAGACACTTATTATTCCAGGGGACAGCACATTGGTCGGAGCTGGCCGGATCGGAATACTATATCTTATAGCTGCCATACAACTCGAAGTCGGTTTTGGCCATATATCCCATGTTTTTGAATCTATCGCGATGAAACTTTGCACCGATACTTATTATTCAAAGAGACATCACATTGGTTGGAGCCGGCTGGATCGGATCACTATATCTTATAGCTGCCATACAACTCGAAGTCGGTTTTGGCCATATATCCCATGTTTTTGAATCTATCGCGATGAAACTTTGCACCGATACTTATTATTCAAAGAGACATCACATTGGTTGGAGCCGGCCGGATCGGATTACTATATCTTATAGCTGCTATACAACTGGCAATGAATTAAATATTCTTAGAACAAAAAAAAAATGTTACGCGACAAAACGATTTTGTACAGCTTATGAAATTTCAGTGGTGCAGTTGGCAGAGTGAAAATTGCCTATAGGTTCGAAAAGAGTATAAAATCTTCGGCACGCCGAAGATAATCCTTCCCCACTTGTTTTTGTTTAATGTTAGTTGAACTTGGAGGCCACTGCAAATTGCACTCTGCACACAATTGCCAGACGTCAAAAATCTATTGTTGTTGTTGTCTGAGAGGCGCGAAGAACAACGAAAACAAAAACAAAAACAGAAATGAAAAAAGGTGCTGCTTTGAAGTTGGGATAATTTTGATGTTGCATCTATTTGCAATTGCACAGATTCCGCCTGATAAGCAAATCAAAGTGGAGCATGAGAAGTTCGCCAGCTATGCGAGAACAATTCCAATTGCAATTCTAATTCTGCAATTTTGCGGCAAAGGGCTCACAGATGCTAAAGTGCTAAATATAACTACAAAATTGAACGTCATTTCTTCAAAGTGGCTGAATTGTTTTTGTTTTTTCAAAGAAAAATACATTTTTACGCATTTTATATTTGTATACATAATTATTCAAAAACTTTTAAATCCATAAAAAAAGCAAACTAAAAACACTAAAGAAAAAATATCCTAAAATTGTAAATATAATATAATATTTGTTCCAAAGTGTCTGAATTCATTTTTAAAGCAAACAAAACCTTTGTACAGCTTTTTTGTTTAAATAGATTTACTCAACAAATTTTGATTCAATAAAAAAGATAGAAAAAAAAAACATAAATCGAAAAACCACGAAATTTAAATGCTAGAATTAAAAAAAATATGGAAAAGTTTTTTAAGTAGCTGAAGAGAAAACTTCGAAGAGAAAACTATATTTAATATATATTTTTTAATTATTGTACATATTTATTCCAATATATTTTAAGTTTTATAGAAAATATGAAATTCAGGGAAAAAATTCAAAATAAAAGAAAAACATATTTAAAAAAGTATTTTTCTCCAGGCTTTATTTGATAGAATGCTTTAGAAAGCAAAAAAAAAATAGTTAATTAAGTAATAAATTAACATTGACCATTAATTTTGTTTATATTTTCCAAATTATTTGGATTGAAATCATGAAAAACGATAAGGTTTCTTTGGGAACCTAAAAAGTTTTATTGAATTATATTAATTTTTTTTTTAAATTAATCAACTACTTACCATTAGGTTTAAACGTACCAAATTCATATGCCAATAAAAACAAGAACAAAGGGGCTAAAACTTAAAAATTTGCGGTATCTATGACAATGTAGAAAACAAATATCGTTAATATGTATAAAATATATTTATATATTTTTTTTAAATTTAACATACACTTACCATAAGTAGTATTTGTATTTGTGAGGAAATATGGAAAATTCAGCTGTCGATTTTGGTATTTTTTAAAATAAACATTCATGCAAATTTAACTTGTGCTAAAGTGTGATAAGTGTGATATTATGAAACTGAAATCGTTCTGGGGGAATATGAATGGTTTTAGTTGTTAAATTGTATATTAATTCAAATTCACTTACCCTGTCGCCTGCCATTAATATAGATTGGTGTATTTTTTAAAAGCATAATAGTTGTTATTTCTAAGGGAAAATATAAAATAGCTGGAAATTTTGATCGATTTTGAATTACTTACCGCTTTAATCTATCATTCGCTGAGCTTGTGTCAGCTAATATTGTGTTAGATCATTGAGCTCGACAAGTTTTTCGTAATATTCTTGAGCGATTACTGCTAATTCGGCCTTACTCTTCTTGATCTCTTCAGTGATGGCTTTGAGACGATTCACCAATAGCTCCTCAGATGCAATCATTTGATCCAAGCGCTTTTGAAACTCTGCCACACGCTTCGCATAATAGTTTTGTAAGCAAATGACACGGCAATGTTTGATCATCAATTGTCTCAGCTGGTCATCAATATATATCATTATTTCCATTACGTCTCCCGAATCCATGGGTCTTATATTTTTAGGAATTTTTTTTATTATTCAAATGTTTTTTTACTTGTGCACGTTGTTTACTCAAGACCAGTTGCTGCTCGACTGTTTAACTGTTTCGACTGTTTCTATATTACCCGAATCTTTCCCTTGAAGTTCGTTTCAAAGCCAACTTGATGATACAAATTCAAAAAAAATATATATGTATGTATATATATTTCCTGCAAAGTTATTTGAAATTTATTTAAAGTGTGTATGTTTTTATATATATATATTTGTATATATACTCAACAAAAAAAGAGAAGTATTTCTTCAGCTAAATAGCGAGTCTTGGCTTGAATTCTCTTTTTTTTTATACACATTTCTTGGGCTATTGCTTGTTGCACTTACATATCATAAACCTAAACAACTATATATTATGCAAATATTTTAAACCTATTATACTTATTGTAACAAGTATTACTCATTCATTTCTTTCCACTTAATTGTGAATAAGTCTTTCCCATAGCAAATGCAAAACTGTTTCTGCGACTCATTATTAGTTGAAGATTTCTTCAGATCAGCTCGTATTGTTGGATTATTATTTCTTTACGATAAGCGGCGCAAATTTAATTGCTCTAAGAACTGATGTAATATCAAATTAAGTTCACATTTTTTTCAATCTCAGCAGCCTACGATATTAGCTGTTTAGTTTTTTGGAACGTGGCTTTGGCTAGAATCAAATAGTTTCAGTACAGTTCAGAGTTTCCAACTGAACAGAACATTTTTATAAAAAAAAAAATGAAAAAGTTTTGCCTATTTTAATTTCATACAGTATTTTTGTAATTTTCGAAGTATTTTCATATAAATTTGTACGTGTTTCATTATTGTTTTTCGCATCCTAAATTCGCAATGAAGACGGTTCCTTGAGAGGGACCCCACACTAAACAGGACAAGGGTTTTCGGAATGTATGCCAATGGAGCTGTTTTCGTTTACCATTTTGTTATCGTTCGTGGAAGGAAGTTCAAAATAACCGGAAAAACGCAGACCAAAATGTGTAGAAAAATCCAGAAAAAAATACACGTGAAGAAAGCAACAGAAAATCAATAAAAATGTATAAATATTATGATTTTTGTTGTAGTTTTTGTTTTGTTCGGAGCTGTTGATTATATTAAATAGGTTAATTTTCCTTTAAGGTGTATGAAATTCTTGCAAGACTGCATTTAATTTTGTTCTATTGATTTTCAATATATATATATATATATATATATTTGTTTCGATTTTTTTATTGGGATACAAGAATTAGGTACTTACACTTGGAGAAAAACGCCGTTTTAAATGGAAGCGCAGCGTAGAATTCTGTGAATTTGTTACAAAACTAAAAACGAAAATTCTTAAATCAAGCTTAAATTATATACAAAATATTGAGCTTATTATATATGCATAATATTTGTATATACATTTAATATTTTTGTGTTTATTCATGAATATTGAAGTTACTGAATGATATTAGCTTAATATATATACATATATATATGTGTATATAATATTTGTATATATTTAATATTTTTGTATACATGCATGAATAATTAGCTTACTGAATAATAATGAATAATATTTGTGTATATTTCATGAAAATTTAATTATTCCAATCAGCGCTTGCAATGCATTTGGAAAAAGAGAAAAAATAAAAATAGCTGGCGTGTGGCAGGCTGCAAAATGCAACAGTGGCAGCTGGAACGTGCCACACGGGCACGCGCTCAAATAAGAAAAAATATATATATATACATATACAAATTATGTATTTTTGCTGGCGATCTTATATTTTTATACTCTTTTCGAAGAAAATAGTATATTAAGTTTGTCCTGAAGTTTGTAACGCATAGAAGGAAGCGTCGGAGACCCCCAAAAGTTACTGCCAGTATGCTTAGAATGACAATACAAATTGATCTAGCCATGTCCGTCTGTCTGTCTGTCTGTCTGTCTGTCTGTCTGTCTGTCTGTCTGTCTGTCTGTATGTATGCAAACTAGTCCCTCAGTTTTTGAGCTATCGCGATAAAACTTTGCACAGACACTTATTATTCCAGGGGACAGCACATTGGTCGGAGCTGGCCGGATCGGAATACTATATCTTATAGCTGCCATACAACTCGAAATCGGTTTTGGCCATATATCCCATGTTTTTTAATCTATCGCGATGAAACTTTGCACCGATACTTATTATTTAAAGAGACATCACCTTGGTAGGAGCCGGCTGGATCGGATCACTATATCTTATAGCTGCCATACAACTCGAAGTCGGTTTTGGCCATATATCCCATGTTTTTTTAATCTATCGCGATGAAACTTTGCATAGATACTTATTATTCAAAGAGACATCACATTGGTTGGAGCCGGCCGGATCGGATCACTATATCTTATAGCTGCTATACAACTGGCAATGATATAAATATTCTTAGAACAAAAAAAAAATGTTACGCGACAAAACGATTTTGTACAGCTTATGAAATTTCAGTGGTGCAGTTGGCAGAGTGAAAATTGCCTATAGGTTCGAAAAGAGTATAAAATCTTCGGCACGCCGAAGATAATCCTTCCCCACTTGTTTTTAGTTGAGAGTACTTAAACTCCAAGCAACCAAATAGGGTTAGTTCTTAGCTAGAGTACATACACAAGGCTGATGTCGAAATCTCTGTCAAAGAATCGTACATCATTTTAGAGTTTTGTTTCCATATTAGCAAACGAGTCAGCGGACAAAGCATTTTTGTTCAATATTGACTCGGCTATAATTGTATTAGAATTGGCTTATTATAACAATATTTGCAGTCACTAAATTATATGTGAATATATATATATATATATATATATATATTTAAGTTTTCCTGCGCGTCAAGTTTTTTAATTTTCTTGGATAACTGAAAATGTACAAACATAATATTTGATTAAAACTATTTTCAGCAGGTTGACAGGTTTGAGTAAGAAATTCTAATAAAATATCTTACAAAAGTCAAAATTATTTTTAGCTTAAGGTATTTAAAATTTCGTAACGAAGATATATGCAAACTACTCACGAATTAATAAGTATTGTTCAAGCGAGTATTTTATATAAAATTTTCCATTTTATTTATTTTAAAATTTAAAAACCTATTTAAGGGTGTTAAAAACTTTAAATGAAGTATTTTAGTTATGCGAACACAAAATCGTGAAAGTTTGTCTTTAACACATTTAAGAGCCAAATCGATTTTGAAGTGTTAAGTTATTTGTTTATATATATGTTAAGGAGTTAGAACTTATATGTAATTGAACATAAGCTTTTAAATAGGTTTATCCTTATTTGTATGCCTTTTATAACCCATTTAAACATATGTATTGCCGGTAGACGAAATTCGAGCAATACTTTCTGAAATACAATGTTGAGCATATGTTAATTGATTTTCCAAATAAATAACTTAATATGATATAAGAAACGGTGGCACCACTTGTCAGATCCATTCAACCGCTGGCTTACATTTGCAACTGGCAAACAGGATTCGAGCCATCATTAAGAGCACGAAGACATTAGCATAAGGATGATGACAAATGAGCAGGCAGTCAGGCGCAGAGTCCTTGCGACAGGCGTGCAAATAGATTCGCGCTGCCTTTTTGCTGTTGTCAACTCTCCCAGTGCAAGTGTGTGCCCTATTTATGCGCCCATAGTGCACACACACGCACACACACACACACACGCACACACGCACACACACAATAGAGGCGACAATTATATAACAAAACAACAGCTTGAAAAATCCATTAAAATGATTTTAATCCTTTAACGAGTCACAAAACGGCAGCGTCTCGCGCCTTTTAAGGATGCGCACAGTGAGCATCAATGGGCTAAGGGTATGGGCATGGGCACGGGCACGGGCACGGGTACGGGTACGGGTGCCGGCTAGGGCTAGGGGTGCAACCCCCGGAGCGAAAACGGCGAGAGCAGCCCCCGCTGCCTTGGATTGACAGCAGCAGGCGTAGCGTTAAATTATTTTAAAGCGCTCGTCGCGACTGTTGCAACAATAAACACGCGATATAACCAGACTGCGAACAAGGACAACGACAACGACAAGGACGCAGCAGATGACTGCGAGAATCCGTTGCCGTCGGCATCGTCAGCGTCGTCGCCTGGTGAACAAATCTCGTTTGATACGCTTTGATTTTATTAAAATTTAACAATTTCGCTATGAAATTTATGAGGCAGCAAGTGGTTGAATGCTGAACTTGGTGGTGCGCTGCTGATATTGTCTCTGTCTCTGTCGCTATCTCTAACTCCATCTCCATCTCTATCTCTGTCTGTGGGTCTGTTCATGTCTCCTGCCACTATCACTTTCTCTCTTTTGTGTCAGTTTCTAGCAAGAACTAAGCCAATTGCTTTTCATTATTTGCCATCGCAAGTTTTGCGCAGTTTTCTGCGGCTACTCAAATCGATATCATGACGTTCCTTCAATTGTTCTCCAAGCAGTCGTAAGGTCAGTGAATTTAATTGTTGAGTTGTGCACGAGTGAGCAACAACTTTTTATTTCAAATGGGCAAACAACTAATTAAATGAGAAAAGTGTCCTTTACGCCTCGGAGTAGTAGTCAACACTTTTATCCTGCGTGCTTGGTTTGATTTTCTCCAATCATGTTCGGGTTGTGCTAATACATTCGCACAAATCCAAATCGACATCAGAGTTTTCAGAGTTATAAAAACAAAATAATAATAATATTTCATATTTAAATACTTTTGCTGATTTTTATATTGTGCATACAAATAATTCATATCTGTCAATTGGCTAGCAAAAAGTGATCACATTTGTAACATACATAAGACTTATTTAAAGTATAGTAAATAAAGAATGCAATGCATTATCTTAACCAAATAGAAAATTGATTAGAGAAATAGCCGAAAGTGTCAAAAAAAAAAGCAATCCAATACTTATAATTATATAAATTGGACTACAAATGTTAGTAGCTTGATCAATTTTGTTTTGTTTTTTACATTAAACACATATGCCAATTATATGGTAAGCTCGTTTTTTGCGCATTAGAGAATCTGGCGAAAGTGCCAACCAACGGTAACCAAATACTTATGATTATATGTATTTTATTTATTTATTTTGCCAAGTACCTAAATGAGTTTAGTTTTGTTGAAGAATGTTTTCGAGACCCGTTGGGAGAAAATGGATATTTTTTTTTTCGAAAACTTTGACGACCGAAGTTTTTTGCACTTGCGACCCGAAACTGCATAGTGACACAGCAGCAAAAAAGTGTCTCAAAATTACATTAAAAACTAAAAGGCAGCCAAAAAGCAGCAGGCACATGTGTGTGTGTGTGTGTGTGTGTGTAAGTGTGCAGAGTAGTTGTTGGCATACACAAAATGTAGTTGACACTGGAGTGCTGCGTGTCACAGAAAGTTTGCCAAATGATTAAAAGGACTCTACGCTGGTGCCGGTTGCCTGCGAAAATAGTTGAGCTGCCTGGGCAAAAAGGCAAGCCAAGTGCTTTTCTTGATGGAACGGAATAAATATAAAATGGCGTCGTAAGCAGGGCACATTAGTGCCACGCCCCCCGCCCCCGCCCCCCTCGTCATGCGCCCCACTTCGAGTGCAAGGTGCCCCGGAGCCCATGTCATGAGTGTGTGGAAAGTGGAAAATTTGTAACTTCCGCAACGGATATCCTGTTTCACACACGCGCGACCCTCTCCTGCCTGCCAGTGTGTGTGTGTGCGTGTGTGTGTGTGTGTGTGTTGACTAGCCTTTTGAAGTTGCCTTCAGCAGCAGCAGCAACTAAAAAAGTTTCGCGCGCGCGTTTTTAGTGAAAATTATATTAAAATTTTGTGCTTGATGTAATTTATGTCATAAAACCCATCGGCAAGTAGACGCATGTGTGCATAATTACACACAGTGTGTGCGTGTGCTAGTGTGTGTGTGTGTGTGTGTGTGTGTGCTCGGGTGCGGGTGCGGGTGCTAATGTTTTAAATGAATTTTCAGCCTGAGTACATTCTGAGTACAGGGCATTGTCTTGAGCTCAAAGCCCACATGTGTACGTACGAAAAGAGCGAGCGCATTTGATTTAAGATTTCGGGCACTCGCTATTTATTTAAAAACCCTTTTTTGACGTCTGCCGTTTTGTGTTGTTTGCCTGACAGGACCTAACTGGCGGCAGCACGTCAGTGGCGAAAGCAAAAGCAAAAGGCAAAGATCAAAGTGCGCACCACGCACACCATTATTATGCACACAGACACACACACGCACGCACACACGCACACACACACACACAGACACACACACGCTCAGCATTTCATATTTTTTTCCTACTTATGTGCTCACTTGGGGCATTAGTCCTTTATGCCTATATTAGCGTATCCTTATGAGTGCTTACGAGTATTTTGTTGATCAGACATTGGTAGTACTTCATATGCTTTAAAGCTCACGCTAAACCAGCAACAGCTTATATTTAAGAGCTTGATTTCAAATAAATTGGAGTACAGTTTATTGCTACAGAATATATTGGAAATATATATAGTCAGTTAGCTTAGTGTTAATCTGTTGGTATGAACTTAACAATTGTAAGAAATAATATGCGGGACAATAATTTAGATTAAATAATAATAAATACTGATATCGACAATGTTTAAATAATTGCTAAAATATTACCATTTTTACCAAATTTTTTATTATATTTAGAACGTAACTTTCAAGCATTCGGAGCAATTATAATTCTACAAATGTTTAAATATAACGAAATTAAGTTCAAGGATAATGACAATTATAAATTTAAAGTTAAGTCTAGGAAAATGAGTTATAACAAATAAGGGAGCTTGTCATAAACCCTGCTTTGTTGTTTATGATAGAACGAATCTGTAGTCAAGTGGAAAATATAAATGATATGTATTTACGCATACATAGCGGTGAATAAAGTTATGTATATTACATACTTTGCTGACAAACAAATATCCTTGTGAACGCAATGTAGTTCATTTTGCATTTAATGAAATAAGTTTCTTCTTTGACTTTTCAAAGCCTGAATTAGTTGACTACTATCAAATAGTAGTTGACTCTTTTTTTTTTAAAGATTTGTGTATTAGAATTAAGTTTGTAAAAAAAAGATTGATACTTGACAACAATTTGTGTTTTTCTACCCATAATAATGGTGTATCCTTGTTATAGCTCATACATTAAATTGATTTAATTTTCATTAGATGCAAAGAATCGTGTTTGGCAGCTATTGGCATTAGAATCCGTTGAAAACCCCAAACAAAAATATGTTTGACACGCGTTTGAGTTGCATTTGAAGTTAATTTCCCTTTTATGTTTAATTCACTCGCCTTGGGTTTTTGGGATGCGCCTTTTTTCGGCGCTTTGAGCAATATAGATGCAAAAAAAAAAAAAAAGAAAAGGGTTAAGCATTGTATCTTTAAACAACTTGATAAACTCGCCCCCTTACCCATTGTGCGTGTCTTGTGCAAAAACGAAATGATTTAGTACATATAATCAAACATGCAGACAGACAGACAAATTTGCACAGTCACCGTCGCAGTCGTGGGTGGGGGGGGATAGAGAGAGAGAGAGAGAGAAGGGGCGGGGAAGGCCTACAGCTCAATTTGGCTGGCAAAAGGAAATTTTAAAGTCATCGTCCTTGCTTGGCCCTGGCCCTGGCCCTGACTGTGAGGGCTGCGGAATATGGTGGGCCGTTGTCATGTTGGCGGTGTGGGCTGTGTGTCGCTGCCCCCCAAGGACATATTACAGCATTGATTCAATTTCATGTCAATTTACGTGTCAATGCGACACTAATACGCCAAGGGTCGTGGCTGTTGCGCAAAGCTGCCCTGACCCCTGAACCCTGACATGTGCGACGACTCGATCGGCAGGAAGGGGCAGGGGCAAGGTGTGCGTTTAAAATTATTTATTACATTTGCCAAAATATGTTTGCCAAATGCCAACAACGCCGTCGTCTGCGTCGCTTTGCAATTTCTTTTTGGCGCGCCCTACAAAGTATGCTACCATTTTTTTTCTTGCCTCTTTTTTTTGTAATAACTTGCGGCCTGTTACGCAGCGGCCATGCGAGTGTGCGTGTGTGCGTGTGTGTGTGTGTGGGCGGGCTGGAATGTGTGTTAGGCCAACCCCCGCCAATTCCCCAACCACCAGCACCACTCGCATGTGTTGACAACACTTGTGTAACGGTAAATTTGTGCGTATTGTGCGTGTACAGTAGTCGGGGGAAATGGAGTCGGGGAAATTGGGAATTGGGTCTGGGTCCGGGTTCGGGTTCGGGTTTTGAAAACTTGAAAATTGGGGTCTTGTCAACCTCTTGGCATGCCTTACAAAATAGCAGCGAATTTGCCAAAACAATTTGCAAATCTACAGCAAATACTTACGTGTAAATACTGATATGACAGGCACTTGACAACAACTGACTGCGAAATTGATAAAGACAGACAGGCAGGGAGTGTGCGACAGGGAGCGACTAATTCGGAGCTCACCTGTAGCGGTGTGAAAAAGAAATTGACTGGCTGCCTTGGCAGCCACAGCTGTTTGAAAGTCTTTATTAAGTGCACTCAATTTGGAAATTGATAGAACGAGCTATGGATACAACAGCTGGATGGTTCCACTCGCTACATAGTATGAATACCGATGTTGCATAAGGCCTATGATGAATTTCATATTAGCATATTAGGCGGTTTCTTATAAGATATGTATATATTTAATATATGCTTGGCATATATGACCAGTACTTCTTCAAAGCAGACTACAAACTCAAAAGATTTTTAATAATTTTCAATCTAATAATATTAATTGTATTGATATATTGTATAAATTCGGTTATTTGTATGACATATTAAAAATCAATGAAAATAGTTATTTAAGGAGCCCTAGTAAGATTTTCTTTTACTATTTTTAATGACTTCTAGGTTCTTGCTGGCATATTAGATTATTCTATTTTTCAGATTATTATATTAAATAAATAAATATATATATATGATAATCTCCTGGACTTGAGGGTTACTGAACTTTCTGAATTTTCGTAAATTCAAATGTAATTTAAAGATGATGTACAGTAGAAAACTTTTCAAATATTATTGGAATTTAATTGTAATAACAACAATTTGTTTGACATTTGAAAAAATATTATAGTTTTATTATATCTACTATTTAAGCATACAGATAACAGAATAAAATGTTCTGATATGTGTCAGCACATTTTAAAACTGAAGACTTAAATTCTATAAGATCAGAAACTTTTTAAGAAGCTGGCCTCGACAAACAAGCGACCGTCTTTAACATGAGTACAAGTCACAAAATCAATAGGCTTAAGGGCAATGGTCCTTAAGGACACACATGAACTTGTTAAACACTAGATGTTAGACGCGCGGCAGATGTTGCCAAACACACACACACACACACACACAGGCAGTCATCAGAGTCATCATTATTACAATTTTGAACTTTAAGATGCAGTTGCCACTCGCTTTCGGTATTGTGCTCGCTCTGTTGCTGTCAGCAGCCGCAACATAAGCACTTTTGCTGATGGCTCAATAACAGCTCAAACAAAAGGAAACAGCTAAGGCAACAACAGCAGCAACAGCAACAACTGAATTAAAAAAAGCAACAAAAAAACATTCACCGCAAAGTGCGCACCAAAGTAACCAGCGACCAGCATTAGAGCATTCGAGTATATCCAAAGCGTCCGCGCTGAAAAGTAGGCAACAGAAGTGCTCGCAGCTCGCAGCTCGTTGCTGCCGCTTGCTGCTGCCGCTTGCTGCTGCTGCCGCTTGCTGCTGCTGCTGCTGCTGCTGCTGCGACGAGGACGACACAACAACTGTGTCGCGCAGGCGCCAATAGTGAGTGCCTCAATGCTCACTCTCTCGCTCACTCTCTCTCTCTTTCTCTCGGCGCGTTGAGTGGAGTGAAATGGCTAAACTGAGTCGAGTGCTTTGTAGCCCATATACTTGTGCGATTTCCCCTGATTCGTTGGATCACGCTCAAAGTGTGCGTGTGTGCGAGTGTGTGCGTGCTTTTGCGTGGGGGTTGCTACCCACAACAAACCGAACCACCCCACCCCCATTGTGGTGAGTTAGAAGCCGACTTGCTTTCTTGCGACGCGTTTTTTTTTTGCTTGTTTTTTTGTGTTTTTCGACAAGACAGCGTCTTGTGGTGAGAAATTGTTGCGCGCCGTTGAGTTCTTTTTTTGAGCAGCTGGAGCAGCAGCAGCAGCAGCAGCAGCAGTGGCTGCTTTCCCTGAGCGCCTTTCGTTTTCATTTGGGTGGGGGACGCCTCCACATGGCAAAATGCTTGCGTCGACTCGAAATGCCGTCGGTAAAACAGCGCCACTGCTTTTGGGCCGACGGCAAATGTGCTCTAACGGCAAACAAACCTGATTTCTGACCTGAACTGATTGCCACGAAAATAAATAGTACACCAAATAAATGAATATTTAATGCCTCAAACTATATTAAATATTTTAAAATAGCTGAAACTTGGCGACAGAGTTCGCATAATATTTAAAATACACAGAACTGTTGAGTTCGGGAATGTTAATGTGCTTGCTGTCTTCAACCCCATCACACACACACATACATAAGACAGGCACACTGCACTTTCACCCCGCCGCCCAGCTGCCAACTCGTTCCGCAATGCGGGTCCCAAAAAAAAAAAAAGCAACGAAATCGTAAGAAATGAAAGAAAAAAACGAAACGAAACAAAAGGCAACAAAAAAAGCGTGGGAAGTTGGAATCATGAAAGCTTTTTGTGGCGCACCAATGGCACCGCGTTATGCCCCGCTACACATACACACACATACAGGCGGCACACATACACATGCACACGCACACGTACAGTTGTAGCGAATGCGCTCACTCATGCATTGTGGGCTGGGCCATAGAAGGACCACCTCACCATGGCCCCCTAACGGCCCAGACGAGAACGGCCCGACTCCGACGAATACCGTTACGTGGCGTGCCGAAGAAAGCCCGACCCCAAACTGACACCAAGCGCGGCTAACCCTTTATCGCACATAGGGTTTCCTTACAGGACCGCATATTTAGGTTTTTGTTATGGGGTTTCACTGTCGCCATCCTTGGTACGCCTTCATGCGGTCTCGCTCTGTGCAGTTGTGTGTGCGTGTGCGTGTGTGTGTGTGTGTGTGAGGGCTTGGCCACTGCCCGTACACACACACACACTCTCCTGAGTTTGGGTTACCAAAATCGACGTGATGCTATATTATATGGAAACACAATTTGCTCAATGTCTGCCGCCGCATCCGCCGCATCGAAGTCGCCGTCGTCCTCGCTGTTTCACCGTCGGGTGGCGCTGCCAGCTGCAAGTAGCCGCTCAAGAGCGTGGGCGTGTCTGTGTGTGTGTGTGTGTGTGTGTGTGATCGTCGTAGTTTTGTGGGCTGTTACTGCTGCCATTTTGTGTGACAGAACTAAAGACCCAAACTACTATATATTCCAGCTGGGGTATAGTACATAGCAGACGTTATATATAGTATATATATAATCACACACACATACATATGTGCACATAAAAAGGACCAGCTAGTGCAGTGCGAGTGCTAATGGCATGAGCATGGGCACAACTTTGGAATTTTATAAAAATAAAATAAAATATATGCTATAATGAGTGCTAATGCATGTTGAAGGCGAAGTAGCAGTAGAAACAGAAGACGAAGCAGAAGCAGAAGCAGAAGCACAGTAAACTAACAACAATGAAGCTGGTGCGCAGACCTCGAATGCTTACCACATACATATGAAGTACTCTGAATGGCTAAACTGGTTTATATGTATGGGATTAGCGGCACTAAAAAGCCTATATAGCATATATAGGTCTTAAAAGTCAAAGAGCTTTTCGTAATTTCTTAACGAAAACTCTCTGCTATATTTATCAGTATGAAATTGTAAAGCTTAGCTGCCAAGAATAATTAAATTTATTGCTTAAAGACAAGTCTTCACTTAGAATAAATCTATCAGCGAAAAGTTAAAGTTGGGCTTAAGTTACAAATATGTCTGTTAAATTAATATCAACGAATTAATTATATTTTATTTATTAATTAATTGCTTTAATGCAGCCAGCTTGCAGAATGAATGCCCTGTCAATGTACACTGTCAGGATTGAGTTTCACAAATAATGTCAAGCATACGCACTGTAATTAAGGACACGCCCTCGTCTGGCCACATGCTAGATATGTTAATACGATTAACATGACAAAGGCTCCAAATCCAAATCGAACTAGCTGCTGGACAATCAAAACAAATTTCACTCATCAATTAATTCATCATACATTATTTCAGTGGGTGTCAAATTAACTGAAAAACGTTCGTACTTTGTAATTAATCGAATTGCATACAAACCAAACATTAGTTTTGTCTGATATACATTTTTGCAAATCTAGGGTAACCTGTAAAAAAAAGATATAACGTTTTTTTTTTGTTGCATATGGTGAATGAGAACTTTTATTTCAAATCTAATTATCTTTAAGGTCGGACAGACGACACATTTACTTGCTGGCATTTAACAATCGACACAATTAACAAAAATATAAAAAATGTTCCTAAAACAAGTGGGGAAGGATTATCTTCGGCGTGCCGAAGATTTTATACTCTTTTCGAACCTATAGGCAATTTTCACTCTGCCAACTGCACCACTGAAATTTCATAAGCTGTACAAAATCGTTCTGTCGCGTAACATTTTTTTTTTTTTGTTCTATGAATATTTAATTAATTGCCAGTTGTATAGCAGCTATAAGATATAGTGATCCGATCCGACCGGCTCCACCCAATGTGATGTCTCTTTGAATAATAAGTATCTGTGCAAAGTTGTATTGCGATAGCTTTAAAAACATTGGATATATGGCCAAAACCGACTTCCAGTTGTATGACAGCTATAAGATATAGTGGTCCGATCCGGCCGGTTCCAATCAATGTGCTGTCCCTTTGAATAATAAGTCTA
Organism: Drosophila flavopinicola; assembly: GCA_035042425.1. Taxonomy (NCBI): domain Eukaryota; kingdom Metazoa; phylum Arthropoda; class Insecta; order Diptera; family Drosophilidae; genus Drosophila; species Drosophila flavopinicola. The sequence continues at coordinate 341,784 of JAWNLL010000372.1, forward strand.
TGTGCAACGTTTTATCACGATAGTTCAAAAACTGAGCGACTAGTTTGCATACATACAGACAGACAGACAGACAGACAGACGAACATAGCTAGATCAATTTGTTTTGTCATTCTAAGCATACTGGCAGTAACTTTTGGGGGTCTCCGACGCTTCCTTCTATGCGTTACAAGCTTCAGCACAAACTTAATATACTATTTTCTTCGAAAAGAGTATAAATATTAGAATTATTTATACTCATTTAATACACATTTATAGTTAAGACAAGTGCGGATGAATTAACTTCGGCGTGCCGAAGATTTTATACTCTTTTCGAACCTTAAGGTAATTTTCACTCTGCCAACTGCACCACCGAAATATTTAATCGGTGCAATTTTAAACATTGATGAGTTATAAGGATGTTCAAGTATACAAGAAAATTTAAGACGATAGCCTCGAAAAAATCGGATGTATAGCTAAAACCGAGTTCCAGTTGTATGTCAGCTATAAGATATAGTTGTGCGATCTGGCCGGATCCGACCAATGTGAAGTCTTTTTGAATAATTAGTATCAGTGCAAAGTTTCATCACGATAGATTTAAAAACATGGGCTATATGGCCAGAACCGACTTCGAGTTGTATGGCAGCTATAAGATATATCTGGCCGGATTCGACCAATGTGCTGTCTCTTTGAATTATAAGTATCTGGGCAAAGTTGCATAGCGATAGCTCTAAAACTGAGGGACTAGATCCCACACATATAGACAGACAGACAGACGGGCATGGCTAGATCAATTTGTATTGTCACTCTAAGCATACTGGCAGTAACTTTTGGGGGTCTCCGACGCTTCCTGCTATGTGTTACAAACTTCAGCACAAACTTAATATACTATTCTATAGCTAAGTTCTGGGCGTAGTAAAAAATGAGTATTGATCCAATGAAATCCAATCAGGGCAAACAAAAAAGTTAACAGAAAATATTTAATTAGAATAAGGTAAAATAAGATGAAAATGATGAAGATAGAGTAAATAGTAGAAGAAAATGAAAAACGAGAAACGGGTAGAAAATATTGCTTTTATACTAATAGTTCTTAGAGGTTTGCACTTGTAGCTTTGGAAATTACATATTTAATATACAAGTAATTGCTTTCAATTCAGAATTATTTCGATTACAGCTATTGGTCTAGAGTTTCCTGCAATACGATGCGTACAATGCGTAGTCTGCTCGATATTTATTTAATTCTAAGAACTTGCAATTGTTGCCATATTGAGTTTCAAGTGTGCTCCTACACTACATTTAGTTTATTGAATGAATTCAAACATAAACGAATTCCTGGTAAGGAACTGGGACGCAGCGGAGCAAGCATCGCATTTTCATCGATTGCCGTGCATTGCATTGTCTGGTGCACAAATCGCTAGTTTTGTGCCCAAGATCCCAGACAAGGAGCGCCTCAAGCACAGTTGTTTGACCTACATACAAGCACTTGTATCTTCCGAAAGCAATATGAAGTGCCATACGCGCTTGAGAACTTGTAGCTGTGTATACTTATGTCAGTATGTCGGAGGATGGAGAATAATGCAGCATGCCAATCAAGTAATGCAGCAACGATGCTGAACGTCTGTCTATGCGAATTTGCCCCCATCTTGGATCCGCAGACAGTGTCGCCAGATGTAGCCCCTACTCTGTACTCTGTACCCTGTACCCCCTGTGCTCTCTCCTCTCCACTGCTGCTGCTGCTGCTGCTGCTGTCCTCCTGTCTGACTGGTTGGTCTGGTTGGTTCGTTGGTTGGTTGTTGGTGTCACATTTTCGGTGAAATTTTGGTTGCAAACTTTGGCAAAACTTGGCCAAGTATTTGGCCTCAAGTGCGACAGAGCGGGACAGAGACAGCCAAATAGCGAGCGGCTGTCGGCCAGAGTGTGCGAGCGAGACGGAGACAGCCAGAGCGACTGCAATTGAGAGCGCGCATGTGGGCGGCGTGTGTGTGTGTGTGTGTGTGTGGTGCGAGTGTGTGCGAGTGTGTTGTGGTCGGTCTTCGTCTTCGACTGAGTGCGAGCAGCAGCGAGAGTAGCTAAACGAGACAAGATTTTCTCAGACATTTGCTGCCTTGGCATTTTCTTAAGTGCGACTAACACACACACACACACACACACACACACACACACACATGCACATGTACACGCACACAGGCATAAGAATGAGTCAGTTTTGCAGCATCTTCAGTTTCAGTCAGCGTCGCCGTCGACCGCGTAGTATGTGCGACTGCGGCCGGGCATTTGAGGCTGTACTGTAGCTGTAGCTGTAGCTGCAGCTATAGCTGTACTGTAGCTGTACCCCCGTCTTGCGCCCACTTGCCTAGCAGCTGCCTCCGCTTTTTGCGGACTGCCACTTGATGGCGGGTGTGGAGCTTTTATGTGGGGTCGACACAGAGCAACGACATCGCCGACTGGGTATAATTTTAATGAATTTATTTAGGAGTTTGCTCCGGCTGCCGCTCTCGGCTCGCTCTCGTTCTCGCTGCCAGATTTGCCCAAGCAGTCCGCCCGGCCGTCCGTCCCCGCCTGTCCGTGCCCGAAGGTGGAGCTCTCATTGGGCGTGTACATATACCGAGTGGCAAGCGGGCGAAGGGAGGCAGCCAAAGATGCATTTACATAAGCAGCAATATGGCGGCTTGCTGATCACAGCATGGTCAGGGGGGCAGACGGCCACGGCACAAGTGGGCGGCCCAATGTTGTTTTGCAGCGACCAAAATGTGCGGCAACGTTTTTGGTCTTGCACAGTGGGCTATATGTGGTCTGGCTGGGCCGAGGTCTCGGCTTGGGTTTGGCAATGGACTTGTGCCTGTTCTGATTCTGTTTCTGTTTCTGTTTCTGATTCTGATTCAGCTGCTCGTACTTGGACTTGAACGTGTACTTATATTGGGTACTGACTTGTGCAGTTCGTTTCTATGGTCTGTTTATTATTTCGGCAGATATCTGCAACGATTACATTTAGGTCTGATAAGGCAGGATTCTTTATTGCCAAACTCGCTAGATTCTCTCTAGAGTTTTCCATTTCATTTACAATATTTCTTCATTTGTTATTCTTTATGCAATTTTAAATTTAAATCTCCATTATTGTGAAGATAACATACTCGACTGAAATTATTGGTGGGATTCCAAACAACAATTAGCTTATGCGTGCATTGTGATTAGTACGGTGTAACTATGTTCATAGCGATTCAAAAATACAGAACATGACCGTTAGTTGCGGTTATCGATTTGACAAATCTACTTAACTGACAGCTCACAAGAAATATTAAGGATTAACGGTATACACTATATATATACATACTTGTATAGGTACATTTTATTTTGAGCCAAATCCTTAAAGTTTCTTAGTGTATCTAAAAAAAAAAAGTGGGAAAGGATTATCTTCGGCGTGCCGAAGATTTTATACTCTTTTCGAGCCTTTAAACAATTTTTACTCTGCCAACTGCAGCACTTTCATGAGCTGTACAAATTGTTATCATATGAATTTAAATTTTCTATTGAAATATTAAATTTACTTCCAGTTGTATGACAGCTATAAGATATAGTGGTCCGATCTGGCAGGCTCCGATCAATGTGATGTATGTTTGAATAATAAGTATCTGTGCAAAGTTTCATCGCGATAGCTTTGAAAACATGGGATTTATGGCCAAAACCGACTTCCAGTTGTATGGCAGCTATAAGATATAGTGGTCCGATCCGGCCGGTCTCGACCAATGTGCTGTCCCTTTAAATAATAAGTTTCTGTGCAATGTTTGATCACGATAGCTCAAAAGCTGAGGGACTAGTTTGCATACATACAGACAGACAGACATGGCTAGATCAATTTGTTTTGTCATTGTAAGCATACTGGCAGTAACTTTTGGGGTCTCCGACGCTTCCTTCTATGCGTTACAAACTTCAGCGTATAAAAATTACAATCTTAAACATCCTTACCTTTAAATCTACACTACAACTACAACTAAAGAGCCAAAGTATATATGAGCTTAATAAGTTGTTATATATAGTCACCTATATCATATATAACATCGTAATTGATTTAATACACAATATCACTATTGTGATTTTATAAGAACTCATTAATTACAAAAATAATTCAGATGGTAATCATAACGCAATACTATAGCTATGGAAAGTGGAACAAGAAGCAGCGAACCTGAATTTTTACTTAGCACAAAATGCCATTCCGAGTTCTAATGATATTAAGCACTTACCTAATGCCTGATTGCCATTGTTCTCTTGCAGGATTCGCACATCATCTGGTGGGGATGCACAGCCATCTGCATGCGCCCGACTGGCGAGCCCACATGGCGCTGGGCGGACGTCCCGGCTTTCCCGCTGGCCCCTTCTTTGCACATCACCATGGAGCGACCTTTCCGGCAACGGCAGCCAGCGGGATGCGTGCCCTAAGCGGTAGCTAAGCTAAGCTCGGATCTTACTCAAGAGTCTCTCTAACATTGCTTCCTCTCACCCACAGACAATCAGCAGCTGGCGACTGTGGGTGCGGCGCACAGCACCACCAGTCCGGAGGGTTCGCCCACCACGACGACGACGAGCGCAACGGCGCTGAGCGCTTTTGTTGCGCCCGCGGCTGGCGGTTCGCCCCCGCTGACGCTCCATGACAATAACAACAACAACAGCAGCAACAACAACAGCAGCAGCAACATCGATGCGGGCTTCGAGAGCGATAGCATTTCGGTGACGGGATCGCCGCGCAAGAGCATCAGCTCGCTGACCCACGACGAGGAGGAGTCTCAGCCCATACCCGATCCCGATCGGGATCCCGAAACGGAGGCGGGTCGCAGTCGGAGTCCCATGCTGCTAAGTGCGGATGCCAGCAGTGTGGCAACGCTGTCGGAGCCGGCACCGGGCAGCGGTGGCGCCTTCACGGCGCTCATCCAGCGCAGCAAGAATCCATCGGAGCTCTTTGGTGGCTTTGCTGCTGCCGGCGCTGGTCATTTCGCGCCCACGGCGCACAGCTTCAATCCGGCGCTGGCCGCGCAGCTCTTTCTGCAGAGTCCGCTGCTGCCGCAGTCCAGTCAGTGGCTATACACGCAGCTCTATGGCAACTATAGTGATCTCCCTTGGCTGCGCAGTGCGGCAGCAGCAGCAGCAGCAAGCACAGCACCACAGCAACAGCAACAGCAGCAGCAGCAGCAGCAGCAGGAGTCGGTGGTGCTGCCTGGATCGGCCACTGACGCGGATGGCGTCAATCTGATCAAGCGTTGCGTCACGCTGATTACGCACAATCCGCCGGATGCGGAGAATGCCAATCCGAATGCATCGCCGCCAGTCAGCTCCACACGACGCTCTCCCTCGCCCGTGGAGACAATCGATCTGGACGATGTGAGCACCACATCGAGATCGGCCAGTGGGTCGAGTGGAGCCGGCGGACCGATACGCACCCGTACGCCAAAGCCGACAGCGGACGTCTGGCGTCCCTACTAGCGGCTGGCGGCCGCCTTGCTAGCGGCGAGGACCGGCGACGGCAGTGGAAGCGGACATGGAAACGGACTGGAGCAGGGATAGGGTCAAGGTCAAGGTCAGGGTCACGGCCAGCGTCACGGTCAGGGCCAGGACCATGGTCAGGGGGCGCGGCAGTAGCTGCTGGTTTATTGTGAATTTAGGTCATATCGCAGCGTGCGAGGGTCGCTCAATGGATATCACACATATTGCTAAAGAGTTATGTACAAATGTTGTCAAATTTACCACAAGCGTTTCTACTCGAAATCGCATAAGTCTGCGACTTAAATTCTTTTACGAACTAATTTTCAACTCATTCGTTAATTTTCGGTTTTGTAAAAACCAAAAAATTTTATAATTACATTTTTTTTTAAATTTTTGATTGATAAAATACTCACTAGCAGTTTACCACTAGTTTTCCTGTTACAGGACCTATCCTTTAGTCTACTAATTTTAATTTCTTGAGTTTTATCATTAAACCTGACGATTAAGATTACTTATAATTTATCAAAAAATAAAACTTCCTGCTTTAGTTTTGTTTTTCAGATAGAAACCTAAAAATAAAATTTTGTTGTGAATCTCATAATAATATCCCTCAATCAAAATATTTTTACAAATACTTGCATTCATTTAAGACCTTAAGTGACTGAGTGTTATATGTTTTAAGTGTAAATTATTATCGTCTTGGGTATCATTGCATACTTTACTTTGGTCTTTTAACCATCTTTGCATTTCTTAAATGCAACTTTTTATTTAGATATTACGTGTAAATACTTTAATAAATGATTTTTCTGAAAGTTTTCTGTTTGCTTCAAATTGTTGACAAATAATGTTGAAGTTTTTTCTGTACTTAACTAGATTTCGTCGTTTGAGGCATCTCTTATACTTTTCTAAAACATTTCTGCAGTTGTTTAACACTTGATGCACTTTCTTAGGTAAAACAATTTCGATTGTGCTCTTCAACAACAATTATAATATTGAAATCTCTTTGAACGATCCTCGCACAGGGAGTCAGTTTTTTTTTATATATCTAAATTTAAGCGGATCACATATCGAATTTAAATCAATTAGCATTGCCCAACTTAAAAAAAGAATTGCTCTTAATTGCTGCACTTTTTGGGTGCCCTTGGGGAGAAGTGGGGCTAGTTTGGGCAGTAATTATATAGATTATAGTCGTACCATCTGTATAAATTGAGAAATTGAACATATTTTGCTCCATAATATTGCAAAACTACGCTAAGTCGATAAGGAACTACATATTTTTTTTTGTGCAAAAACGAACGCAAAATAATATTAATAATAAAAAAAACAAAAATAATTAAATATCAAATACAAAATATTTAAAAATTTATTGAAAATAAATATAAGCACAATGAACATTTGTATATAGTTTCTTAAGTAGCGTGCCAAGTTTCGTTAATAAAATTTCAACTAAAAATAAAAAATATATGTATACATTTTAATAAAAATAAGAATATTGCCACGGCTGACACGCGAGAGCGAGAGAGAGGGAGAGAGAGAGAGAGATGAGAGAGAGAGAGAGAGAGGAACGGATGGGAAAGAGAGGGCAGCCGGTCAGATAATCAGCGCCGCCAAGAAAAGCTTTTAAGAAAATTAATTCGCATTTCTTTTGCACTGCGTCCGCCCCGCCCACTTAAGGGGTTAAAAAGGCCGGCCGAATTTATAGCCGGGTCTTGGAAGTTGGCGTAACTAGAAAGCTGGCAAATAAAAAGTTTAAATTAATGGGCAAACTTGAAAGCGAAAAATGCCAACCAGCTACTGAAAGACAGCCACTAACCGACCGAACTGCTGCGACCGGTAGCTGGCAAGGACATGCACACACACACACACACACACACACACACACACACACACACACACACACACACACACACACACACACACACAAGCAATGCTCAGGATATGGGTGCCTCTCTGTTTTCTGGGCATTTGCATGCACTTTAGCTTATTCGGTTTATTCAAGGCAGCGAGTAATGAATGGGCGTTAAGCGCATATTAAATGACGCTGACAGACACAAATAAATAACATAATTAGCTGAACAACCCAGAAAGTAGAATAAACATGACAAAGCTAAGTTCGTTGCACCTCTGCAAAGCCTTGGGGAATCTTTTAAGAGCTCTTTTCACAGCCCCCATAAGCTGAATGCTGTAAATTTAAATATACATTACTATTTCGCACTTGTTATAAAAACAATTTTGCACCTAACGACTATACATTTTTCATTTTGCTGTAAGTTTTAATTGTGTTTAATGTTGAACAATTTTTTTAATAATTGATACATGCATTACTTTAGATATATAAGAGTGTTTCAACTTTAACATAACTTGTTCAAATTTACATTTAATTTTAACCATAGTTAACACAAATTTCAATGTATGCACTTTGTAAAATGCTAGATTATATTTTCATTAGACTCACACATAACAGATGTTTACAGTACAGTGTAAACCATTTTTTTGGCAAAAGCAATTGTGTAGACTAGGTTGTCTGATAAAAATAGTTTATAATGTTGCAAATGTTTATGGTTCTTTTAGTATTTAGTTGCGTGTTCTTCTGGGAATTTGTCTGAGCGCAATCGTTTGAGTCTTCTTCTAATTAAATTGGGTTAATTGTGCTTATAAGTCTGAATTTGGAATGGATAAGAAGTTCAAAATTTAAGTTATTTCAGCTCATATAAGCTTAAAGCACTCATCAAAACAAAATTTCAAAATCTATACAATTTAATTTAATTTTTAAATTTGCTTGAAATAAATTGTGAAATTGGTTTTTTTTTCAAATCTTAATTGTAATTTTTCGTTGTCGACTGTTTTTGGTCGTCAATAAATAAATATATTAGAAATAACAAGAGGGTAGGTCACAACTCTAAATCTTGATGACTAAAGAATTTGAGCCTTTAACTTCATTTGTTTCCATTTAATTGAAATTCTTTGTAATATTACACAACATTTTATAATTTCTTTTTCCTGTGTCGACTGCTCTTAGTCAATATATAATATTGGTCAACATAATATTAGCATGTTCACAAATAAATATATGTCTATATTTGTGGGGCAGGCATTAATGTTAATGTTGATGACACGCCCCACAGCTTGTAAGCCCAAATAAGTGGGTATTTCTGATCCTTAATAATCTAAATAATTGCATAATTTCAATCGGCAATATAATCTGAAACTGTTAATTAACAATTTCGATAGGGTAGGAGAATTTCAAATGCTCTCATTATTATTCTAATTTGCTGCAATTAGCAACGAAAATCATCATAATAGCTGTGCGACAATTCGGAGACACACACACACACACACACACACAACAACAACAACAACAACATACACATACATGTTACGCTTGACAGCGGAATCATAATAAACAGCAAACAATTTGCAATAAACTGAGTGAGAAGAGGACAACAGTAAGGGCCTCCCCCTATTTCAATTTATTGCATGTCTACGTGTAGGCATGTGTGTGTGTGTGTGTGTGTGTGAGTGCGTGTGCTAAAATGTGTCTCTAATGATGGCATAATTAGCAAGGCGCCAACGGTCGCAAGATGCTGTGCAGAGAGAGAGAGAGTGAAAGAGAGAGAGAGAGAGAGGCAGTTGCAAGGCGTTGATAATGACATCAAGTCAAATTGCTAACGTGTGCTTCGTAGGGAGTATCGTGTCAGTCTGATAATTGAAAGCCCACTTATTGCACTGAGTACCCCAACGCATGTGTGTATGTGAGCCCAATTGATGTCGACTTGTGTGTGTGTGTGTGCGTGTGTGTGTGTGTGTGTGTGTGTGTGCGTGTGTTGTTGCCAACGGTTACCGAAGCAGCTATAAAGTTTTCTATTTAACGCTTGAGCGGCAGCCGCTCAGTTTTTGGTCCTGTGTGTGTGTGTATGCTTCAATTTCGAACCTGTTTAGACCTCAAGCTCGATGCGAAAGTTTTGTGGCCTTTGTTGGCAGTAGCAGCAGCAGCAGCAGCAGCAGCAGCCACTTCAGCTGCGCCTGCTGCTGTCGTCCGGGGCAACAGTTTATTAGGTTGTGTCATTATCGTTTCTTAAGATGGCCTTGCCAGACTGGCTGTCATCATTGCTTGAGCTTTGTTGCCAGGACGACGACGATAGCGACTGGTGCTTGTCATTGTCCTTACTCACAGCCGCAGACCAGCCACCGTTGCATGCAGTTCAATTTCAATGGCTTTTGGCTGCTTGACTGCTTGGCTGCTTGGCTGCCTCGTCATGCCAATGACCAGCCGGTGTCAAAGGTGACATAAAGGCGACGTCCAATTTAAAATGAAACAACCCCAAGAACGCCAACTAGGTTTTGCTGACTGAGATCGAGCACATTGTAAGCAGCATTGTATCCGCGACCCGTTAGCCAGGACGCAGACGTGTTGATTTGCCTTTTACATTTACTCAAACCCCATTGAACCCAATTCCAATTGCAATGGGAGAAGTCCGCCTCATTTTATGTTATTCATTTTTAATTTCTGCCTCTACGTTTTTTCTACACTTTCTGCCCAAATTGTTATGCGTGTGTGTGTGTGCTTGTGTGTTTGTGTGTTAGGGCTGCCTCATTTACTTTAGTATGTTAATTTCGCATTTTAACGATATCCCTGCTGACGATTTGTCAGTTCCAACTCATAAGCCAAATTTAATTTTGTGCCATTTGTTAGTGATTTTTACACGCTAGATAAAGTCCACAGCGTATCCTTTTCGAAGGGATGCGAGCCACATGTGGCCATCCGATTTTGAGTGCTGTCCTGGGAAATGAACTACAATGGCAGCTCCATTGTGCACACCAGTATTTAAGATTATCATATTGCTCTGCTCAAGGCAAGGGGCTTCTGTCGGACTTTTGTTTTCCACCGTTTGCTGACATTAGACATTAAAGCATGTCTCGTACCTTTATGGAACTGTCTGCTCGGTCAGTAGTTGCCCTAGGAATCTCATTTATGTCATTCAGTAACTCTGCAACAGTATTTATTTCGATAACATCTTAGTGCAATAATTTAGAATCAATTCTATTATTTACCTTTTTATGTGTAGCGCCCTGGACCCTTTAAAAAGTATGTATAAGGAAACATTTCCGAATATACATTCTTGAAAAGACGTGTCATCTTAGCCATCTTCGTCTGTCTGCCCGACTGTTGTACCCTTCACCTTTTTTCTTTTTTCTCTTTTTCCAATTCCGCTTATATTTGAATGACTAATTTTGCTTATATGTTTTGGCCCTGAACCCTTTTGAAAATTCAAGTTTCCTGTTATTTATATCTTAAGACCTAATGTTACATGTTATTCCTAAAAGGAGCTATGAGTATTAGTATCATAGAACTATCAACCTTAAATTCTATATTTTGTTTGACAGCCTGAAAGATTTGTATGCTATAATTGATATTATAGCTATAAACATTTACAAAACAATTTGTTCTTTACAGTACTTAGCTATTTTTATTTGATGTGGAGTTATAAATAGTCGACAAAGAAAAATTCATATAAAATTATAAATTACATTCAAATTAAAACTAAAACTAAAAATGAAAAATAATTAACTTAACAGCATTGCATCTTGGCTTAAGAAGATCATAAAAATAATTCAACCAACTCCAATACGTTTTTTTTAATGAAGCTGAGAGGTGTGCGAGTAGAAAGGGATCTAAGTGAAGTTTGCTGTCTTTCCAAATTTCGAGGTTCAATGTCGAATTGATTTGAAAATAATAAGTTGTTTTTCAGTTATAGATAGATTTAGATATGTTTCCATTGGCGAAACATGTATTTATGCATTTATATTTATGCAGCAAGGATATTTCGTTCTTGTGCACCACTTCAGATAAGAGTGCTTTCTTGTTAAAGGCTCATTTTGGGCCACTGAGTCCCAGTTGCACTTGCGAGCGCTAAAATAAACAACCAGCCGGAGGCACAAACTTTGCAACGGTCAACGGGAACCACAAAACATTTTGTTGGACAGCAAACGGCCGGCTAAGGACAGCAACAGCAACAGCAACAACAACAACGACAACGACAACATCGCCCGTTGTCCGTAATATGACAGGTGGCCCACCCCACCGCATCCCAGTGCAGCCCCACTGCACCCCGGGTCTGTCCACACGGGCTCTAGCAGTCGGTGGCCGGGCTTTGTCACAGGAACTGTTAATAATGTGTAGACCGTGCGCAGGAACAAAATCAGCGTCATTGGCGCACCTACAACATGCGATGTTGCGGTCAGGGACAACTTCGTGCCGTATCAGCGCGTCGCGAATAAAATGACCGAAAATAAAAATGCAGCTACAGCAGCAGCAGCAGAAGCGAGTCCTGGGCCAGGACGTTGTCTGGGGGCAGGCGGCCGGGGGCCCGTCCAAAAACCGAGCAGCGCCATCATGAGTGACGGCGCCGCTGCGTCAGCGGCATGTAATTTTCACGGGTTTTTCGCAAATACGAACAACGAGAAAATACGTAAACGAAAACTCGATGCCAAAAACTAAACAAGATGACATTTCGCTGGCTAGCACAGCGCACATGTAATACCCTAACCATTGTGGGGCAAATTATAAATAATATACGAGTTGTTTGACCTGGCGAGATAAAAGATTATGTCATTTAATAATATAAAATCATCAATATAATAAATACATGCCTGTAAATATAGTCAAAGTTGTTTAAGCTTAGTTTTTATATTTTAAAGAAGAATAATATTTGCAGCACTTGCTTTTTGTTAACATACTTACGGGCATGTATAAACTGTTTAAACGGGGTTCGTACTATAAAATATGATCTTTAAGTTAGCATTTAACATACACACATATTAAAATGGTTAGCTTGGAAATAAAATAAATGTAAAAAGTACCCGCTTTATATGTTTAATGTTGCTTTGGATAATATAATGTGATAAATTATGAATATATAATGCATTTTGAATACCCTGAACCCATTAAAAATTTGTAAAAAGGGTATTATGGAGTTGTGCAAAAGTATGTAACAGGCATAAGGAAGCATCTCCGACCATATAAAGTATATTTATTATTGATCAGTATCAACAGCCGAGTTAATTCAGCCATGTCCGTTTGTCTGTCCTTCTGTCTGTCTGTCCGTCTGTCTGTCCTTCTGTCTGTCTGTCCGTCTGTCTGTCCGTCCGTCTGTATGAACAATCCGCTTGTTCAAAGAGACTATAAGAGCTAGAGACGTCATATTTGGAATATAGGCTCTCGTTATCCCAGAACAGATCAAGTTTATTTCATTTTATCGATGAATCGTCTCGTTTAAAAGTTATCGATAAATCTCGATTTCAGCGCTTTAGGGACATAACTTCAAAGGTATAAGAGCCAAATTTGGCATATATAATCTCGAAAAGCATACACATGTAAAAAATATTTAAATTTTTGGATATCACCTCCCAATCCCCTTAAAAAAATTAAAAAACCTATTTTTGAAGGTTTGCAATTTGGTGTGGTCACACATTTTATTGTCTATTGTCTATTGTATGCCCCAAAAATGTCAGCAAGATCGGAAAATAAACACAGAAGTTATTTGAGATTTAACTCCCCATTGTGTGGGGCTCAGTGAAGAAGCAAGCTAACTGCTTAAACCGCTGGCACTGCTTGTACTGCTTGTACTGCAGCAAGTGTGTGTAGTATGAATGATTGTAAGGACTGGGTTCGGGGTATCTCGTAATCGGGCACTCGCAACTAGAGCACTCGTACTTGTGTAAATTACAAATTCACAATAGGTATTCAACGGCACATCTGTTCGGCTTATCATAAATACTCCGAATGTTTTTTTGTAACATTTATGCACTCAAATGATAATTATCGATGTATAGTTGAATCGAACAAGATTATATGCATATATCAGGAAGCGAAATGCAATTATGAGTAACATTATTTCAATTTAATTTTTTATATTTTACAAAATTGAATTGCATATTAATACCAAAATAAAAAACAATATAAGTATAAGTAGGTAGCAATAGTAGTTAATAATTTAAACATATAATAAACTATAATTATAAGTTAATTTTAACTTTGTATTCTCAGAAGGAAAGGAAGATTTTGATATTACACCAAACGGAGTTTCTCGTCGTTACGAAACCAATTTACACTATCCGAGCCATAACAAGTACACCATATAGCAAAGAGGCGTGCACCAAAGTGGGTCTTGGGGAAAGGGGAGCCGCTGCGTAAAACAAAAGCCAGCTCCGCGCTCTGCGTATGACAAGCAATAGAAATAGCAGCAAAGCAGAGAGGAAGGAGGGGGATGTTGTTCTAAACTGGGTATGGGGGATTGCTGGCTCATATGGGTGGACGGTGGCGTGGCTTCTCGGCGCCTACGATGGCGCAACTAAAATTATGCAATACCACGCCCCTTATGCCCCACTCCTCCATCCCATACACACACGCACACACACGCACACACACACACACACAGAAGAGCTGTGTGCGCATTATAGCGTGCAATTTCTGGCCGCCTTGCTGTGAGTGTCATTTAATGAGCGCCACGCTGAAGCTGTCCAACGGGACGGGGGCGTGGCATGCCAGAGGGGGGAGGGGGGGGGGCGGTGGGTGTTGTAGTTGGAGGATGTGAAACAACAACGCTTTACAATTTTCATAGGCATTCCGTGCATTTTGGTCGGTTTGATGTGGGTTCCGTTTTGGGTGTCGTTACGTTTCCAACATGCGATTTACACGCGCGCAGCATCGAAACAAAACAAGAAAAGTACCAAAAACAACAACAACAAAAAAAAAACAAAAATAAAAATCGAGGGAAAAAAACAACAAGTTCGCTCGTCGAAAAAGCTCGCTATCAACGTCAACAAATACCCCAAAAACACATACCGTACCCAGCCGCACGCCCCGGTCCAGTGTCCCCGGACTATAGCGAATTTTTGGGCGAAATTCGCGCCAGCGCAAACACAAACAACATCGGACCCAACATGGACGCAGGACGCAGGACGCAGGACACAGGACCAAGGCCCCATTGTCGTCGCTAACAATAATGAGTTCGTAATTTGATGTCGCTGCAGAAAATTGTTGAATTTGGCCAAGTGTATGCGTGAGCACAGCACATGACAGCGGTGGAGTACAGGCTACGAGGTACACGGGGTACGGGGTACGGGGTAGGGGTAGCCAGGGCACAGGTCTGTTTGCAACGTCGCGCTTTCGAATAGCCCGCGATAGCCGCCCAGTCTTTTCTATAGAATAGCAACATAGCATATGTGATTTATCAATGTCCGGACGCCGTCATCCATCTATCCAGCTAACACATCGGGCGGGTATCCTGCCATCCTGCCAGCCACTCGCCCTGCTCATCTCCCACATATATATTTCCTTTACTACATTGTGTCAGCGGCATATGTTTCACTCTTGGCCCAAAACTATTTGGCCATTGAAAGTAATGTCGCGGTGGCTGCTGCGTTGCTTCAATTTACAACTGAATTAAAGATGCTTCAACGTTACAACACAAATATGAAAATACAATTTTCAAACTAATGGCACAAATTAACTTGAAAGTTTTACAAGCTGCACATATTTGCAAAATATTTTGGCTACAATACAAACAATGTTCCTTTTAGTCTTATTATTTTATAAAATTAAGTACAACTATATAGTCTATTACACTTGAGTTTTCGATTGCAAGCCAATGTGTTTATAAATATAATCTATAATTTAATTATTGTAAGAAAATATATATATCACTGCTTATATGAGATAAGACTTGCCGCCAATGAAAATAAGATTTAAACTATTAAAGCCATAGTTCATTTATCGATTTGTTTAGAAAAGTGTTCATTTGCACCATCTGAATAATACTTGGAAATAAAATGGTTAATTTCCTTAAGGAAACTCAACGACAATGCCATCCATCTCATCAGTGAAACTCCAATCTTTCAACACATTGTCTATTTGGCAAATAAACGATCCGCTTTTATCTCGTTTAAAGTTCGTCCTGTATATCCTTGTGGTCACTCGTGTCCCTTGCTGAGCTGGCACATAAAGTTTGCTTGGCCAGCATGCAAATGTGACAAAGGTAGCCGAAGCAGGCAGTGACAAAAGTCCAAAAGAAAAATGGCCACAATCTTGGACACTGAAGGAAAATTAATGACCGCCTGTCCTTCCACAGATTTGATTAAAAATTTACAACAGAGAGACAGGAGCGCCCAGCATGTCACGCCGTCTTCAGCTTGACTTGACACATTCAGCCTGTCAGCCTGTCGTCCTTTGCCACTGCCCACTTTAGCTTAGTGGGCAGAGTGTCCATTGACGCACTTCGAGAGGATTATCCATATTTTGCTATGTTCACTGTCATTTCGTTATTTTCAGAAGACATTTCTTTCATTCATTTTGAGCTACCTTTATTGCCATCAGCCTTTAGCTCATATCAGTATTGGGTCAGGCTTTCGCATATTGGGTATCACAATTTATCTGCAAATTATAGGGACTGTCAAAAGATTAGTCAAGCCGTTTAACTCATAAATATATTAAACATACAGTAATATGCACATAGTTGCAAGCAAACCAGATTAAAAATTGATTGATCTTCAGGAGGCAACAGTAAACAAATTTTCCTGCTCACAAACTAATACAGCTCAAAAGCAAACAAATTTATTTTTAATTTTTTTTAATTTAATGTTTCTCTGCCTTATAACTAAATCGCCTTCTGGAAGGCTGTGTGTAAATGCAGTATAAGTCCTGTCCTGATTTAGCTACAAGTGAAGCTAATATAAGCATATCTCGATTGCAAACAGCTTGCTCATAATACTAAACATCAAGGATTAACTGTGGTGCAAAATGTTGAAGGCGCTCTCAATTTACTATGGGTAGTGGGTCAAAACTTTAACAAATTCATTGTACAGCAATATGCCAATTACCAATAGATAATAAGACATGATGTTTACACGCATTATTCTATGTTAAAGTTCTTATTAATTTGTGCCAAATACACTGGCCTAATCTTCTAGACGAAATAATAATAATACAATTATTTATATTAGAGGATTCAATCTTAACAATACCAGTATAAGAATAAACATATTTAAATAATATGGAGATTTGTGCAAATAATAAATTTATTCAAATAAATGCAACATAAAAGTATGCAATTCAAAAACTCACTTTGTTGCAAAACAACAAACATATGACAGACAAATTTTACACTTTCCACCCAATAATTCCCAAACGGTTTAATCGAATACCTAAGGAACTTCCTGAAGTGAGCCTGGCAAAGTCGCCTGAGCTCACTTGCTCTGCTGCGTTAAAGTGTTTTTTTTTATTAACAATTTTTTTGTATCTAATATCATTATTTTTATTTATTTTTAATTTTAAATCCACATACATATCGAAATTTTCTAAACTCCAATTTTTTTTTGCATCTATTATCATTATTATACTCTTTTCGAAGAAAATAGTATATTAAGTTTGTCCTGAAGTTTGTAACGCATAGAAGGAAGCGTCGGAGACCCCCAAAAGTTACTGCCAGTATGCTTAGAATGACAATACAAATTGATCTAGCCATGTCCGTCTGTCTGTCTGTCTGTCTGTCTGTCTGTCTGTCTGTCTGTCTGTCTGTATGTATGTATGCAAACTAGTCCCTCAGTTTTGAGCTATCGCGATAAAACTTTGCACAGACACTTATTATTCCAGGGGACAGAACATTGGTCGGAGCCGGCCGGATCGGACCACTATATCTTATAGCTGCCATACAACTCGAAGTCGGTTTTGGCCATAAATCCCATGTTTTCAAAGCAATCGCGATGAAACTTTGCACAGATACTTATTATTCAAAGAGACATCACATTGGTTGGAGCCGGCCGGATCGGATCACTATATCTTATAGCTGCTATACAACTGGCAATGAATTAAATATTTTTAAAACAAAAAAAAAATGTTACGCGACAAAACGATCTTGTACAGCTTATGAAATTTCAGTGGTGCAGTTGGCAGAGTGAAAATTGCCTATGGGTTCGAAAAGAGTATAAAATCTTCGGCACGCCGAAGATAATCGTTCCCCACTTGTTTTATTTATTTTTAATTTTTAAATCCACATACATATCGAAATTTTCTAAACTCCAACCATGCTGTGTCAGCAGCTCACTTGCTCATCAGTGGGATTGTCTTAATCGTACTTTTTATTTATTTTTATTTACTTCAAAATGTTGCATATGATATTCCTATGCGATGCAAATAAGTCCAGAGTACCCAGATCATAGGGTAAAGATTGATACAAATGTATTTTTTTTTTTATTTTTTTTTTTATTTTTTTTGTGGTTTAAGTTACCAAGGTACCCGTGGGTAAAATGGATTTATTTGGCCGACCCCGTTGAATAACGGGGAAAACGCCACGGCAATTGTATTATATTGATTACAATATATATTTTTCGTCGCTCGAATTAGCGTACATAGCCAGATATACACTGGATCTAGTACTCCGGGAGATACCACGTGGAGGCCACACAATTTGACAATTTGGGTGTGGGACACAAAGTGCCTACGAGTCGACTTGACCAATGGCTTACGAATTACGCATATGCCCTTCTGCACCGGACCGTTTATCTCCCTATTTTTTTTTAAATTTTTTAAATTTTTTTTTTTTTGTCTGCATATCTTGCAGTTTTTTTTATCATTCCGGATTTCAAAGTGCAAGTTATAGAATCCAACCATATATTTATTAGTTGATGTATGGCATATTGATGGCAATGAAATATATATATCTCAATTGCCACTTGTTTAACATACTCTGCTAGCTAAATCAAAAAGTTTATTGGGTTTTTTTTTCATTTTTATTTTGCTGAATTTTTATTTATAAATCAAATAAATCCAACTTTTCATCAATGCTTGAGATTTATCAATTAATTATTATTCTTGTTAATGTTGTTTGCATAATGCAAGTCATTCGTATGTTTGCTCGGCATATATTGACTATATTGATTCGTCTCATCCAGAGTTATGAAACTTGGAATACTCATGACTACTCAAATACTATTAGAGATGGAATCTTGAACCACAATCTTTGAATATAATAGAAACGGAAATCATAACCTTTCGTTTCCGTAATTTTCGCTTAAAGGCTATGCTCTTTGTTTTTCGGCAAAGTCCTTAAAAAAGTACTCAAGGAGAAAAGCCTTACCTCGCAGCGCTTTAAGCATCCAGATAATCAACATTCTACCTATTCCCTATACAGCCAATGAGGGAGGGGGAAAATCACCCAAATCAAACTCAACTTAACTAAACACGCCTTAAATGGGTATTATCTGCTGGCCGGCACATTTAATTTCAATAAGCCGAGTCGGACAGCAACGAAGCTGGCAACTGAGTATGGGTATGGGTGTGGGTGTGGGTGTGGGCGTGGGTGAGGTTACGGGTGGGTTTCGCATCCTGAGTTTGAACTGGTCAACTTCTGGGGGCCACCTGTGACCAATTTCGATTATGAGACTTGGCAACTTTTTGTCGTCGTCGTTGTCGTTGGCCAGCCTCAAGACAACCCCAAAGGCGTTGTTAATATTTGTGCCTCATAAAACTCAACCACCCGGCCGAGGCAACCTCCCCCCACTGCACTGAGCAGTTAATTTTTTTTATTTTTTTTTTTTTGGGGATGTTGGCTAATCAGCTTCCGCTTTTTATAGCTAGCTACTTTTGGCCTGCGGACGTGTAACGGAAATCGCAAGTAGCTTAGCCTAATATGCTTTGTGTTTTGCTGTTTATTTATTTACGCCACTTTCGCTTTGTTGTTTTCTTTCTTTCACCTCCTGTGTGGGTTTTTTTCTTTTTGTTTTGCCATCATTCGACCTTTTTAATGTGCGCTTTTAGAAAGCGGCGACGATTGTTGGGTCATTTGTTTTACTTGGCCTCAAATAAATCCAAATATATAATTCATGGCGTTGAGTTTACTTTTGGGCTTTACTTACTTACTGATTGACCAGTTGTGCGAGTGAATTATATGCAGAGATATTTACGCAGTTGTACTACACTAATGTGATAAATATGCTTGCAGCAGTTTGGACTTTTTTTTTTTTTTTTATTTTATTTTTTTATTTGGCAAGCTACATAGGGTGTTTACCCTATTTCCAGGCCGGTATAACTTTGAACTTTAAAACCCCATCTCAGTGGGGAGATGACGCTGTTGTCAGCACGGGTATGCTATAATATATATTTCTAATTAGACATCGCGATGCAAAGACGTTGAAATATGTGCACCATTCGTCAGTAGGGATCGCATCATCTCTAAAGTAGATGTCATTATCGACATCATCTGGTCAAAACGCGATAGCAGCTTGTCAATCGCAGCCGCTTGTGTTGAAGCACTAGCTTTGCAACCGCCTCCAGATAGGCGGGACAGCGTCTGAAAGCCGCGCTGTGATTGGACCCACAGTTGATGCACTTGTATTGTTCTTCAGTGGTAGCCATACACTTGTCTTTATCACGTGTTTCATGATCACCCGAACACCTGGCACATTTAGCGGGGAAGGAACAGAAATTCTTGGAATGACCAAACTCTTGACATCTGAAACATCTCAGAGCCCCAGATCGCGGACGGGGGCCTCGATTTTCACGACCTGATATGCCAAAGCTTTTATGTCGTACATCTTCGTATTATTTGCAGCCGGTTCAAGCTCTATGTAGAACGTGTTTCGATTTTGTACACCATTCTCACCTGGTGGGTTGTAAATATTTCGAGGATTGTGTCCTTGAGCCCTTAGCTCAGCCTTTATATCCTCAATGTCGGTTGACGCATGCAATCCCCTGGCAACAACCCTAAAAGCACGGTTCTCCTTCAGCTGGAAGGAGCTAAATGGGATTCTATTTTCGGTAAAATTTTTTGAATACTTCTATAGGATACACCTTCTGAACAGGTTATCCTGCAAGAAGACTGGCCGGTGATCTTCAGACGGAAGTCAATGGTCGCAGTACTGATCAGGGCAATGAGCCGTTTCATGTTTGGTATACCCCTTAGAAGAAAGGGAGGGGGACGCGGGCCAGAAGTCTTTGGATTTGTCAAGCGCGGAGACACAGGCCGTCTAGGGGATGGTTGAGAGGACTTTACATCATTTTCAAAGTTAATGTTTGGCATATTGATGGCAATGAAACATATATATCTCAATTGCCACTTGTTTAATATACTCTGCTAGCTAAAGTAAAGAGAGTTTATTAGTTTTTTCTAAACTTTCAATTTTTATTCTGCTGAATTTTTATTTATAAATCAAATAAATCCAACTTTTCCTCACTGCTTGAGATTTATCAATAAATTATTATTTTTTGTTTATATTGTATGCATAATGCAAGTCATTCTGCAAGTCATATGTTTGCTCGGCATATATTCAACTAGATTGAGTGAATAATTAATTTCGCCAATTTGTGCGTGTCCTGCTGACCGCTAGTGAGTTATGTATCCCGTTTACACTCGTGGCATATCAAGGAGATAAAGTGCTTGAGGGGGGCTACTCAGGCCACCAATCGCAGGCGCCAATCGCGACAGCAATTGAAGAAATTAATCAAAGCGCCAAAGTTGAGGCAGCAAAATGATTTATGTGCGAGCAAATAACTTGGACATAAAGGTAACAAATACTTTGATAATCATAAATCACAACACGACCCCCGCACACATGTGGGTGTGAGGCTGGAGTTTTGGGTGTTGGGTGTTGGTTGCCAGCAAACCACACACTGGACCGTAAGAAAGATAAATGATATTAAATATGGTAGCTGGAGAATCCAATCCGATGTCCAAAGAGCAAGCTATTGTTGTTGTTGCTATAATGTGTGAAACATTTCATTTCATTGCGATGCGATGCGTTCGCCCAAGAGGCCAAAACAAATTGCCTATTGAATGATTAAAAGGCCGAGACAGAGACTGAAGCAAAAGTCGACTACAGGACCTCTGCCTCATAGGACTTTCATTTCGTATGCGCGTCCGTCCAACATAAATCATGAAGACGAGAGGGCAGAGCCCGCTGCTGCCTCGGCAACATATGAATTAGAAATTTGCTACAAGACGGCTTGAGATACAGTTACGGATACGGCTACGGATACGGATTTGGATTGGGATGCGAATGCGAATGCGGGTGTTGGAGCGTGCTGTCAACGCCGCTGTCGCCATCAGCACGTGTTGACGTGCATGAAATTCTTACGGTAAAGGATTTCATTACATTACATCTCGTATCGTATCGTTTCGTTTCGTTTCATTTGCCCTTTGCCGCACGGCCGAGTCGCCAAGTCAACCACCAGGTCCCAAGTTCGAATCCCCAGCAAGCCGTCAGCGCATTGCCTCACGTAGAATTTGGCCTAAACGCCGCTGGCGTTTTCGCCTTCCATTTCTCGCCCAGCCACTTTGGCCTTTTCTCTACCGATTTTTAATTTTATTTTTTTTTTTGTGTTTCGTCGGTCTCTCAGTGTTTATTAGTCTGCGTTTGGCGGCTGGCTTCTTTTGCCCATAAATCCTGCAACGTGTCTTGCATTCAATTTCTCGCTTCCCTTTTCGGTTTGAACTATATTTCAGTATTTGTTGTTGTTGCTGCTATTTGGTTGGTTTCTCGTGTCAAGTCGCTTGATTACGCGACTTTAAGTGCTTACGCTCTCTATCTCTATCTCTTCTTCTCTGTTACTTGTGTGTCCTTTGATTATTTTCCAACAACAACTGGCAACACGTTTCGCGTCGCTTTAAAGCTTCAACACATTTTTATTTTATGGCATAGTTTCAATTTCAACATAAATCGCTTGCTTACTTTAACTCATATTTAAGCACGTATCTGCACTGCAGGACTCTCTATGCTTGATACCCTTGCAATAAATATTAATGATAATATTTGCGTTAGTGGCTAAGGAAAGATAGCTGATATGTTATAGTTCGACCTCTGGAATAATCGTCCAAAATATTTAATTTTTATTTAATCGTATAAACTTACTGCATATACAACATTTTAAGCAAAATCAAGAAAATTAACATTTTATTTTTAATATTATAGATTTTATTTGAGTTATTGTCATCATTGCTTGTCATGTGAATAATATTGTTCAACAGCGATCAGAATTTCGGACTACCCTTGTAGAGGCTCTTGTAATTTATTATTCCTAGCGCTACAAGTTGTAGCAATATATTTTATATGGAATAATCGTCACAAATATCTTATTTAATTTTTATTTAATCGTATAAATTTACTGCATATACAATATTTTAAACAAAATCAAGAAAAAACCACATTTTATTAATATTTATCAATAAATATTAATGATAATATTTGGGTTAGTGGCTAAGGAAAGATAGCTGATATGTTATAGTTCGACCTCTGGAATAATCGTCCAAAATATTTTATTTAATTTTTATTTAATCGTATAAATTTACTGCATATACAACATTTTAAACAAAATCAAGAAAAAACCACATTTTATTAATATTTATCAATAAATATTAATGATAATATTTGGGTTAGTGGCCAAGGAAAGATAGCTGATATGCTATAGTTCGACCTCTGGAATAATCGTCCAAAATATTTAATTTTTATTTAATCGTATAAACTTACTGCATATACAACATTTTAAACAAAATCAAGAAAATTAACATTTTATTTTTAATATTATAGATTTTATTTGAGTTATTGTCATCATTGCTTGTCATGTGAATAATATTGTTCAACAGCGATCAGAATTTCGGACTACCCTTGTAGAGGCTCTTGTAATTTATTATTCCTAGCGCTACAAGTTGTAGCAATATATTTTATATGGAATAATCGTCACAAATATCTTATTTAATTTTTATTTAATCGTATAAATTTACTGCATATACAATATTTTAAACAAAATCAAGAAAAAACAACATTTTATTAATATTTATCAATAAATATTAATGATAATATTTGGGTTAGTGGCTAAGGAAAGATAGCTGATATGTTATAGTTCGACCTCTGGAATAATCGTCCAAAATATTTTATTTAATTTTTATTTAATCGTATAAATTTACTGCATATACAATATTTTAAACAAAATCAAGTAAAACCACATTTTATTAATATTGTATTCTATTATTTTGAATTACTTTCTTTTGCGACGATTTTACTGTCATCGCTTGTCGTTGGACTATATAATAATATTTTATTTCAGTTTTACTTAATTCTATAAATTTCCTGCATATACAGTATTTTAGAGAAAATCAAGTAAATAAACATTTTATTTTGTTTTATTATAATATACCCTTGCAATAAATATTAATGATAATATTTGGGTTAGTGGCCAAGGAAAGATAGCTGATATGCTATAGTTCGACCTCTGGAATAATCGTCCAAAATATTTTATTTAATTTTTATTTAATCGTATAAATTTACTGCATATACAACATTTTAAGCAAAATCAAGAAAATTAACATTTTATTTTTAATATTATAGATTTTATTTGAGTTATTGTCATCATTGCTTGTCATGTGAATAATATTGTTCAACAGCGATCAGAATTTCGGACTACCCTTGTAGAGGCTCTTGTAATTTATTATTCCTAGCGCTACAAGTTGTAGCAATATATTTTATATGGAATAATCGTCACAAATATCTTATTTAATTTTTATTTAATCGTATAAATTTACTGCATATACAATATTTTAAACAAAATCAAGAAAAAACCACATTTTATTAATATTTATCAATAAATATTAATGATAATATTTGGGTTAGTGGCTAAGGAAAGATAGCTGATATGTTATAGTTCGACCTCTGGAATAATCGTCCAAAATATTTTATTTAATTTTTATTTAATCGTATAAATTTACTGCATATACAATATTTTAAACAAAATCAAGTAAAACCACATTTTATTAATATTGTATTCTATTATTTTGAATTACTTTCTTTTGCGACGATTTTACTGTCATCGCTTGTCGTTGGACTATATAATAATATTTTATTTCAGTTTTACTTAATTCTATAAATTTCCTGCATATACAGTATTTTAGAGAAAATCAAGTAAATAAACATTTTATTTTGTTTTATTATAATATACCCTTGCAATAAATATTAATGATAATATTTGGGTTAGTGGCCAAGGAAAGATAGCTAATATGCTATAGTTCGACCTCTGGAATAATCGTCTAAAATATTTTATTTAATTTTTATTTAATCGTATAAATTTACTGCATATACAACATTTTAAGCAAAATCAAGAAAATTAACATTTTATTTTTAATATTATAGATTTTATTTGAGTTATTGTCATCATTGCTTGTCATGTGAATAATATTGTTCAACAGCGATCAGAATTTCGGACTACCCTTGTAGAGGCTCTTGTAATTTATTATTCCTAGCGCTACAAGTTGTAGCAATATATTTTATATGGAATAATCGTCACAAATATCTTATTTAATTTTTATTTAATCGTATAAATTTACTGCATATACAATATTTTAAACAAAATCAAGAAAAAACCACATTTTATTAATATTTATCAATAAATATTAATGATAATATTTGGGTTAGTGGCCAAGGAAAGATAGCTGATATGCTATAGTTCGACCTCTGGAATAATCGTCCAAAATATTTAATTTTTATTTAATCGTATAAACTTACTGCATATACAACATTTTAAACAAAATCAAGAAAATTAACATTTTATTTTTAATATTATAGATTTTATTTGAGTTATTGTCATCATTGCTTGTCATGTGAATAATATTGTTCAACAGCGATCAGAATTTCGGACTACCCTTGTAGAGGCTCTTGTAATTTATTATTCCTAGCGCTACAAGTTGTAGCAATATATTTTATATGGAATAATCGTCACAAATATCTTATTTAATTTTTATTTAATCGTATAAATTTACTGCATATACAATATTTTAAACAAAATCAAGAAAAAACAACATTTTATTAATATTTATCAATAAATATTAATGATAATATTTGGGTTAGTGGCTAAGGAAAGATAGCTGATATGTTATAGTTCGACCTCTGGAATAATCGTCCAAAATATTTTATTTAATTTTTATTTAATCGTATAAATTTACTGCATATACAATATTTTAAACAAAATCAAGTAAAACCACATTTTATTAATATTGTATTCTATTATTTTGAATTACTTTCTTTTGCGACGATTTTACTGTCATCGCTTGTCGTTGGACTATATAATAATATTTTATTTCAGTTTTACTTAATTCTATAAATTTCCTGCATATACAGTATTTTAGAGAAAATCAAGTAAATAAACATTTTATTTTGTTTTATTATAATATACCCTTGCAATAAATATTAATGATAATATTTGCGTTAGTGGCCAAGGAAAGATAGCTGATATGCTATAGTTCGACCTCTGGAATAATCGTCCAAAATATTTAATTTTTATTTAATCGTATAAACTTACTGCATATACAACATTTTAAACAAAATCAAGAAAATTAACATTTTATTTTTAATATTATAGATTTTATTTGAGTTATTGTCATCATTGCTTGTCATGTGAATAATATTGTTCAACAGCGATCAGAATTTCGGACTACCCTTGTAGAGGCTCTTGTAATTTATTATTCCTAGCGCTACAAGTTGTAGCAATATATTTTATATGGAATAATCGTCACAAATATCTTATTTAATTTTTATTTAATCGTATAAATTTACTGCATATACAATATTTTAAACAAAATCAAGAAAAAACAACATTTTATTAATATTTATCAATAAATATTAATGATAATATTTGGGTTAGTGGCTAAGGAAAGATAGCTGATATGTTATAGTTCGACCTCTGGAATAATCGTCCAAAATATTTTATTTAATTTTTATTTAATCGTATAAATTTACTGCATATACAACATTTTAAGCAAAATCAAGAAAATTAACATTTTATTTTTAATATTATAGATTTTATTTGAGTTATTGTCATCATTGCTTGTCATGTGAATAATATTGTTCAACAGCGATCAGAATTTCGGACTACCCTTGTAGAGGCTCTTGTAATTTATTATTCCTAGCGCTACAAGTTGTAGCAATATATTTTATATGGAATAATCGTCACAAATATCTTATTTAATTTTTATTTAATCGTATAAATTTACTGCATATACAATATTTTAAACAAAATCAAGAAAAAACAACATTTTATTAATATTTATCAATAAATATTAATGATAATATTTGGGTTAGTGGCTAAGGAAAGATAGCTGATATGTTATAGTTCGACCTCTGGAATAATCGTCCAAAATATTTTATTTAATTTTTATTTAATCGTATAAATTTACTGCATATACAACATTTTAAGCAAAATCAAGAAAATTAACATTTTATTTTTAATATTATAGATTTTATTTGAGTTATTGTCATCATTGCTTGTCATGTGAATAATATTGTTCAACAGCGATCAGAATTTCGGACTACCCTTGTAGAGGCTCTTGTAATTTATTATTCCTAGCGCTACAAGTTGTAGCAATATATTTTATATGGAATAATCGTCACAAATATCTTATTTAATTTTTATTTAATCGTATAAATTTACTGCATATACAATATTTTAAACAAAATCAAGTAAAACCACATTTTATTAATATTGTATTATATATATATATATATTCTGGAGATTAATTAGACAAGTTTCGTTAGCTAATTCCACAAAAATAGTTTGTATATACAATCTTTTAGTTTTTTTAATGTGTATCAATATCGTATAACTTCCTTAGGAACTAATGCATTGGTTGAAAACTGGGAGCTTTGCTAAAATAGATTTTTGTTTTCCATTTCATGCTAAATGAAAGCATATTGATTTCCATAATCACTTAATTTTGAGTTGTTAAACTGAACTGCTAGCTACCACTAAGATGGTCTACTCCAGCTAACCTAGCTCAAACTGGAAGCCAAGGGCTCCCAAGACCATGGGCAACACTGAGAGCATCAAGTTTCATTTTGTTTGTTATTTATGCAACTGTGATCAATTCCCGGATCCTAAAAACAACCAAATCGACCCATAACCCAAGCAGCAACGAGTGCAAAACCGAAATAACGGAAATGAGCTGCAAAAAAGAAAATATCAGAAGGACAACCGCGGCGGCATTTTAAAACGTGACTTGTTGACTTCGCCCATTCCAGCGCTCTAGCTTCCAAAAAGGATTGTGCCTGCAGCTATGTACAATATTTGGTTCGCATTTCTCCTACTTATTTGGTTTTCGCTTTGGCCGGAAGCAGCCGGCATGCCAGAGGCGCGTCTCCATACCCTGTAATTCAAGTTGCGGCGCGGTGTAGCAAAACTTCAAGATAATTCCATATTTTTGCTAGCCATTGAGTACAAACATTTTAACAAACGATTTTAATATAATTAAATGTAAAGAAATAGAAATTTATAATAAATGATATATAAAACAAGTGGGGAAGGATTATCTTCGGCGTGCCGAAGATTTTATACTCTTTTCGAACCTATAGGCAATTTTCACTCTGCCGACTGCACCACTGAAATTTCATATTTATATTTAATTCATTGCCATCCGATCCGGCCGGCTCCAACCAATGTGATGTCTCTTTGAATAATAAGTATCGGTGCAAAGTTTCATCACGATAGATTAAAAAACATGGGATATATGGCCAAAACCGATTTCGAGTTGTATGGCAGCTATAAGATATAGTGATCCGATCCAGCCGGCTCCAACCAAGGTGATTTCTCTTTGAATAATAAGTATCGGTGCAAAGTTTCATCGCGATAGATTAAAAAACATGGGATATATGGCCAAAACCGATTTCGAGTTGTATGGCAGCTATAAGATATAGTATTCCGATCCGGCCAGCTCCGACCAATGTGCTGTCCCCTGGAATAATAAGTGTCTGTGCAAAGTTTTATCGCGATAGCTCAAAAACTGAGGGACTAGTTTGCATACATACAGACAGACAGACAGACAGACAGACAGACAGACAGACAGACAGACAGACAGACAGACGGACATGGCTAGATCAATTTGTATTGTCATTCTAAGCATACTGGCAGTAACTTTTGGGGGTCTCCGACGCTTCCTTCTATGCGTTACAAACTTCAGGACAAACTTAATATACTATTTTCTTCGAAAAGAGTATAAAAACTAATATTTTGTTCTTTTATTTTACTGTATTTTATTGGACACTCCAAATTTGTTGTCTCTAGCTCTTATAACTCTAAAGTTATATCCAAAGAGTGCTGAAATGTAGTCGAAATGTATCGATAACTTTAGAGCGGAGCGACTTATCGATAGTATGAAACAAACTTAGTCCTCAATAAGAGGACCCTGATATAAGAGGACGGACAGACTGACATGGTTAGATCGACTCGGCTGTTGATACTGATCAATAATGTACATATCTTTATACTTAATATAGTCGGATATGCTTGCCAATGCCTGTTACATTATTTTTTGCGCATTATACACGTTTTACCAATTTTTAATGGGTATAAAACAAAGGGTATCTTGTAGTTTTGTTCGTTTGCTGTTGCTTGGCTGCTTTAATTTTTTGTTCTCTCTTTCTTTTAGCGTTTTCACCGCCAACACAAGATTTAATTAAACCAAAGACTTGATTTATGAACGAAAGGATTCGATGTCCGCACTGGCTGCGCCAGCAGATGCCGGAGGGGGTGGACTGCACCAGTTGAAAAATGCCGAGCAAATGGGGCGAACGGCTTACGGCGCTCAAAACAGTAGCAGAAACAGTAAAAGCAAAAGCAACTAAAACCGAAGCAAGAGCGCTTCTTGTTGTTGTTGTTGTAATAACGATTTGGAGAGAGAGAGAGAGAGAGAGAGAACAAGAGAGAGAGAGAGAGAACACAAGAGATGGGTGGGTAGTGGATGGGGGAGAGTAGAGGAGTGGCCGACTGGCGCAGCATAGTAGGACGACAACAGCTGAACGGGCCGTTAAAAGCGTTCCCAGCATAATACACATAAAGAATTGTTTTGCGGAGCTTGAACTGCAAACTCAAACTCAAACTCAGACTCAGACTCAGACTCAGACTCAGACTCCTCACTCTCCGACACTCTCACACTCTCGTTAGACCTCCTCAGTCAAAGTGTTTCTGGTCCACGTTGTCGCTAGCAACATTTTCTATTGTTTTAACCCTTTTTTCTCCGCATCTATATATTTATGCTGCTGCTGTAGGATCAGGGCGCAGGGAGTGGTGACATTTGCGGCATTACTTGCCATCGATTTAAAAAATTGAATTGAATTTTTGCAATTGTGAAACGACTCCAACGACTTTAGCCTTCATAACTCTCCAGCTTTAACAATACGAAATACAGCAAAATGAAGAAAACGTACTAACGGCTTTTCTGAAGTGTAGATACCCTAATTGGCACACAGTATGCAGGACCTTCCCAATATAAATAGTTAATATGTGCATTTTAGCAAATAGAGAAAAACGCAGCAAAAAAATTTGAACTTAAAAAAGAAAAATTACCCAAAGCATTTACTTCAATTTTGAGAAAATATATTCTTATATTTAGGAATTGACTTTAAGAATCTTACAATCACAGAACATGCACTTAATATACATATTTAATATAACATTTAAGTAAATTTAAAAAATAACACATTCATTGGCTTTTTTTATATAAAAAAATACCATTGACGAATTTTAGTGAGATTTTCTCATTTTCACGTTGATGTTAAAGTTATAGTTTTGAAATTCGGTTTCACAAATTTGACTAAGGCAACCACTGCAACACATATTTACATTTTATAATTATATATATTTTATTAATTTATTGTTTCAATAAGCCAGCTAAATTTCATCCTTTTGGGGTGTTTATTAATGTTGTTATTGTTTATTTTCGTTACAAGTCCCTGTAATAATTGTATGATTCGCTTTTAAAATATGGAGTAGATTAGTTGATCTGATTTTCTAGACAGACTGCATAAAATAGTTGATATGCCCTAGACGGCAGCCTTACCCTTATTCTATACATCGACAATGGAAATCAATCTATTTTTATTTTATTGTATATCTTAAGGTTTGCTGTCATGCGAATTATTTTAATAATCTGTGCTGTGACATTCGAGAACAAAGGGTCAACAGCTCGAGGTGGGTGCTGCATCTTCGATATGGATTCGACTGTTAATTTGTGAGCCTTATCCGCAATCTGCAATCGTTTCGGATTGTTGCCATGGCAGCGTGCAGTTTATTATTTCATTGCTGAGCTGAGCTGAGCTGAGTTTCAGTTTCAGTTTCAGTTTGAGGTTGAGTTCAGGCGAGAGCCACAAATGCGAATACGAATACGAATACTAATTGGGTTAGAGGGCTGCCCAGGGTCTATTGCATGCCTGCATAAGACCGCAAAAATGAATGCAGCCCTGGTCAGTTGGCCAGCTCACTGCCTACAGCATTTGCAGCAACATCAGCATTAGCAACAACAGCAACAACAGCAACAACAACAACTACAACAACAACAACAACAACAAGCTCTGCAAATTTCTCGTAAAGTTTGCTATTTCAACCACCGACGGCAGCGGCTGTAAAAAGTTTATAAGTATCCCACCCAATGTTATAGTATAGTACGGCCGTAGACAAGTTGTAGTCCAGCCGTAGTCCGTCCCGTCCGATCCCGTCCCATCCCGCCACCGCAGCTGCTCGTCCCCAACGCTTATTGTTTACCACAACCTCAGTTTTTGCTAATTTTGAGTATTGCCATCGTAAATCTTTTCATTAAGAAAACTTTGCATAAGTTTTCGCCGCTTGTTGTTGTTGTTGTTGTTCTTGTTGCCTCCATCACAAGCACATACACCCCCAACCCCCTTTTGGCCATTTCTTTTTTGCCCAGCCGCCTTTTCGTCGGCGTGTTTTCGTTATTAGTCTGATTAATTTGGCTCTTTTCATAAATTGCCAACAGCCGCCTAGCCGCAGTTTCGCCCAAACCACCCGAGAGCAGCCCCCAGCCGGAGATAAGTCGACAGACCCGGCTCCATTACAAAACAAGTGAAGAAGTCGGCACTTTTGTGCCACAACGAAATCTCAACACACTTTTGGCCAGCCAAAAGCATTGCAGTTACACTATGAAAAAAAAACCAGGGCGTAGAACAATTGGTATTCAAAATGGAACAGTATATGTTAGAGTTCAACTCTCTTCAATGTTTATTTATTTATTTATTGTCGACTATTGACAGTCGACACAAAAGAATTTAAATAGAGTTATAAAACATTTAAAGGTATATACAAAATTTACATAAAGCTTAAAATATTAAATTAAAGATATAAAGTTCAAATTACGTTAAGTTCTAGGGATATCAATAACAAAATTAAAGCATTGGTCCAACATTTGTTGCAAGGATTGGGGAAAACTGAGAAAAACCCAATCAAACCAAAAATCAGTAAAAATTTTTTGAGTAGTTTGTTAATATAGAAAAGAAAAAAATTATAATTGAAATTAAATACTTTAATAATTATCTATCAATAACATGCTAATAGATGTATAAGTATGTAGATATACACTGAGCCCCAAATGTTCTTATATCAGCATCAGTAACTAATATTCTTAAATAAGGCTTAATATTCTGAAATGAACAAAAAATCGTACATTTTAAAATTGAAAGGAATCGTTCTTAAATTAAGAAGTTCTGGAAATAGGAACATCTTAACCGACTTCCCCTCCTATTGTGGGAATATCCTATTGTGCTGAAATGGGGTTGTATCCTTTGTGAGATTTGGTCACACTCAGCAACTAGGATACTAGGATACGCGGAGATCGCATGTTATCGAAAGTAGGTGAGCTAGTTCGACTGTAAGAGTTTGTGTGTTTGATGAATTTGTCAAAGTGCTTAAGTTCACTGAAGAACAATTTAGCTAACCATTTGAATTGTATTATAAACCCGTTAAATATAACTACATTTTGTGAACCTACACTAATAATACCAAATGTTTAATTTATAAGGGTGTTTTTATATTACTTGCTTACATACTATATTTGCGTTCTGAGCACAATTCATGAAGCTCAAAATAAATATATTTCAATGCCAATCGACTGCTGAAAACAAAGTTGCCGCCGTTGGCAAGTGTATGCAGGACGCCAGCGAAAACTGAGCAGCGAACCTTTTTCGACTCTTGGACGTTGTTGTTATTGTTATTGTTGCTGTGTGAAGAGGCAAACTCTTCAGAGAACCACATCATACATTATCCTAATAAAGGATAATTCATTAGTATTTGAACTTTTTGGCATTTTTTGAAGTCTTTTGGCTGACGGGGCAAAGCGCCATTTTAATTGCTGGCGTTTTTCGCCTTTTTCGTTCAAGTGCCTGCTGCTGCTGCTGCTGCTTTATCTTCTTCTTCTTCGTAACACCCCCCCTTCTGAACCCCACCACAACGTCAGCAGCTTCTTCTACTTGGCGTAATCAAATACGTTGATTTGTGCAGTTCGCTTGCTTTACGTCCAATTTTTGATGTTGCTGGTTTTAATTTTAGCATTTTAGTTTTTTTTTTTTTTTGGGATTTTCTTATATTCTTGTTTTAGCTGGCTGGCTTCTATTAAAAATTCCACAGTGCTTAAATTTTCTGGAGTTCGGATATTTCACGAATGTTTATTAATAAAAATTTCATAAAATCAATAAAAAACGGCGGCTGTAACAGGAGGACAGCGGGGGCAGGATCAGGGGCCAGGACAACAGACGAGAGACGCTAAAGCAACTTGATGAGAATGCGGAATGTGGCAGCGGACTTAAAGCTGCTTTTGGCTTTATGGTTGTCTCGCAATCTCGTAGTTTCATTAGTGTGGCAAACACTTGCAGCCGCGACCCCGTGACCCCGCTGCCACGCTGCAAGCACTCTGTGGCACTCTGTGAAAAATGGCGTCGTTGTCGCACTTAAGCCAAAAGGTAAAGTGGAAAAGTGTAAAGACAGCGCACAAAGTGTATGTGGTATCTTATTTTAAGCTGTCAGCTGAACCCATCCAAAAGCAGCAGCACCACCCAACCACACCACCACCACCGTACACCACCCGTCACTCATTATGCGTTGTGGCATACGCTGCCTTAGCCTGACATATATTAGTATGGATTTTTAATGGATTTAACGTTAAACTAATGTCGCCTGCTTGCTCCCAAGTAAACTACAGCCATGTGGTTGGCTGGTTGGGGTAGCTTCGGGTGCTTGCATCTCTGTCTATGTGTCTCTGGCCCAACTAACGTTCGCCTGCGGACCGACATATTGTCGGCGGTTAGCGACTTGAAAGGCGATTCGTCTCAACTTGGCAAACTATTAATTTTACAGCACAAGCAAACTCGACTCCGTCTGCTGTCTGGCGGGGATGGGGCAACTGAGTGGGGTGGCTTAGTTGAGCTAAGACGCTTACGCTTTTTATTCTCGACTACTTCGACTACAGTTCAGTTCGTCCTTTGCGACAGCTGCTTTATGTCGCTACCAAATTTACTAACATTTCTTGCAATATATAATATTTTTTAAATCGATGTTGAATAACCTTTCATTAGGTTAATCAACATTATTATTAAAACGCTAAGTAAAAAAAAATGATACTTTTTGAAATTCTCAAAATTTTCTCAAATATTTTTCAAATAACTTTTTAGTTTTTTAAATGACAACAGTAAATTAAAATGAAGCTATTTAATTTTAAGCTTTTTTCTTGTTCTTTCAAGTCTTATAAAAATTTTATATATAATATATTTTATGGACATACTTTTAAGTAAAATAACATTTTAAAACATTGAAAAAAATATAAGATGTTCAATCAAAACATAATAATAAAGAAAAATATGAAATCAACACAATTTTTGGTTTTTCAAGTATAAAAAAATGTAAATACTGTCGAATTTTGTTAGCACATTTTTGACTCTTCAAGTCTTCTAAATATTACATACATACTAATAATAATATAATATTTATTAAAAACAAGTAGTTTGCACATACAAACAAAATAAAGAAATTCAACAAATTAGCTGAGCATTTTTTTCCTCTAAGTTCTATATAAATGCAATAAATACTTTTCACCAATCCGCAATCAGAAACCAGTTAAAATAAATGTTTTTGTTCAGTTTATGTTTTTAGTTTTGCAACCTTTTATTTGAAAGTAAATTAACTTTCTATCCAATTGACTTTGTAAGCGTATTGAGCCGTCTATATTCAATATTTCATTTACCACAATGACTTACTATATCACTGTTGTTTTCAGTTGGAGAACTATCCTAAGACTATAAATATGTGAACCGTGCATATCTTTCATATGCATTATAATAATAATCATCTGAGTAACTGCATATGAGGTTATAAATGTTGTTTACATTGGAAAAATGGTTATCATTTTTTCGTTGAGCTCAAAATGAAGCTGCCCGTTTTCCAGTAACTGTTTCCAGTTGCAGACGAAAACACCCAAAAACCTCAAACCCAATTCCAGTGCGCTCCGAGTCAGAGTCAGAGCCCAACCCCGGGTCGCATTTGCCGGGCTCTATTGCCTGCCCGCTCGCACGCACGTGCTGCCAGGCATATGCCGAACATTTTCTTGAATAAATGTTGCGGTTAACCACAACTTATAATTGGTCGAAATGCCTTGCGCTCGAATTGAGATGAGGCGTACTCTCACTGTATGTGTGAATGTGTCCGTGTGTGTGCTCGAGTTACCCTTAAAGCAGCTGCATGTGTGTGTGGTGTGTGTGTGTGTGTGATATAATGGCGATATTGCTGGACAGCTATCAGCTATCAGTTTTTAAGCAAATATTTGCCAAATATAGATAAATCAAAAGAAAAACCAACAATTCATGTGCAATTTAAAGCAGCGCAAAGCTTTCGAACTGGCGCCATCTGTTGTCGTGGCGCTGCAACAGAGCTGCTGCTGCAAAAAAAGCAGCACCAGCGAAAATAAAAATTCCGCCAAGCGACGCAAAAAGTTGCCGCCTTGGCCAACGTCTTGGACTTGGTGCGCCAAGACGCAAATGGGTCGAGACCCTCGATGCCAAGGGGGTGAATGTCTAGTTGAAAGTTATGCGCAGACGCACACACAAACGCCCACACACACACACACACACCCATCCATACACACACACACACACACACAAAATGGGCAACCCTTGAGTTTTTCGCAAGTAAATTTTTTCCGGCGCTTTTCTTGAACCAAGCAAAGTTAAGAAAACTTTGCAAGCTTTTCGCTGCGGCTGCTTATGAAAATTGTGAAGTATGTTTTTTTTCTTCTGGTTCAGTCTTCTTCTATTTGGCCTGAGATTGTTTGTTTGTTTTGTTTGCTGGGCAACGTGCGTCGCTAGGTGGCGCCAGCTGTGCCGTGCAGCATGCACCGAAAAGTGCAACGAGCCACAAATGTTGCTAATAAATAAACATGCGTAATGAAAACTAATGAATAATGTAATCATTTTCCATTTTCTAATTTTGATATTTTAATTAAAATGATTTGCAACTCGTAAAAACCGCAAAACGATTTCAAATCATTCGGCCCGGGTCCCCAAAATGCATTCAAATCATATCATATACGCACGCACGCAAGCACGCACGCACGCACGCACGCACACTTCTGCATTGTTGCCCGTTGCCATTTGTTTTAAAATTATCGCATTTATTTCGCAATTGCCAAAAATCAAAATCATTTTTGCTGCCATCGTCGCGGCTGCAAATGCCTAAAACATGGCCAAAAACAATATTTGTTTTGTCGTATCAGTGTTCGTATGTGTGTGTGTGTGTGTGTGTGTGTGTGTGTGTGTGTGTGTGGGTTAACCTTTTATGTGGTAAGCGAAACGAGTTTCGCTTTTTGTGCGTTTGGCTGGAGTGGTCAGCGCTTTGAATGATCAACTGTTTGAATGCTTTTGGCCGAAAATAATAGAAATATGCTTAATATAATGAATATAATAATAATGCATGCAGCGCATTTTATTAAAAATGAAATATGATTTTCGCCGCCAATTGAAAATAATATATGCACAAATCTGTGTCCAGCTTAAAGTATGACTTATATTCCGACCAGCACATACTCTGCATTCCATACCAAACTTCTGCAACTCGAACTTCCGAGAGTACAATTTTCTTTACACACAAAATAACTTTGAATCCATCGTAATTTGTTGAACTTGCGTACCGCATAAATCAATTTTCAGCAGAAATGCATACACATGTGCTACATATATATATATATACATAAATAAGATCTATAAAGAATCCACAGCTTAAGCATAATGACATAATGCTTGAATATTTATTTAGTTTTGAAGAAGTTTTGGGAATAAGTTTCACCATACATATATATACTAATTGAGACATTAACAAACGAAAAAACTTATAGATTTGAAATATGAGAAACAAATTTGTTAAAAAGACTGGTAGTTGGAACAGTTAGTTTTCAATAATGCATGAATCGAAACAAAATTGCCATTAGTTTAAAATTCGCTTCTGTGTGGACAAAGTGATATGAGTTTGAGGTCATCAGGATACCTATCGAATCATTATTAGTTCATGTGTGCGATAAAGGGCATATTGATTGATATATCCCAATCTGCGCTATTGTCTGTTCGTTGTTGCAATTGCTTAACTGATAACAGCAGTGTTGAGTAAGACTTTATAGAGCTGCTAGGTTGACCATAATTGTAACTGCATTTCCCGTATAATTTTGTGCTCTTATCAAAACTTACCTCCTTAACTCTCTCTCTCTCTCTCTCTCTCTCTCTCTCTCTCTCTCTATCTGTCTCTGTCTCTGTCTCTCTTGACTAACAAACCTGCAGCTGTGCAAATGCAATCAATTTAGTAGCAAATTGCATAATTCGACTTCAATATACATTTTCGTTCATTGCGCCTAACTAAAATGTAGCCAAAGTGTCGCCTAGTTGTGTGTGTGTGTTTGTGTGTGTGTGTGTGTGTGTGTGTGTGTGTGTGTGTGTGTGTGTATGTGGGTGTGTTTGGGTGTGTTTATGTGGGTGTGTCTGTGTATTCGTGTGTGTGATTTTCGTATGAAGCCGTGCATTAAAATTAATTAGATTCGAGGGAGTAATTCCAGCGACAACCGCACGAATTAATTGATTCAAATCAATATTCGGCATTTCGGGCCATGCTCGAAAAACTAACCAAAAACCGAACCAGCTGCCCTCCAAATAAGGTGACACCCAACCAGCAACACCCACAGCACTATACTCTATGCTCTATACTTTACTCTAAACTCAATTCCCAATACCCAACACTCATCCAGCATCATCCGCATCAGCATCAGCATCAGCAGCAGCAGCAGCAGCAGCAGCATTGCCGCCAGCCTCAGTGGTGGCCACACTAACAAACCATATTGAAAACGTGCTCCAATCGTTGAGAGTTCAGTTTGATTTGTCTGACAGTTGTCGCCCACACCATGCTGTACACTGTACACTGTACGCTGCACACCCCACACCGCAGTCGTCCTGTGGCGCGTTTATCTGTCTTGCCCAAAAATTGCAATGCCAACATGGGACACAAATGTGGCCGATGATTGCCTGTCCGCTGGTCAAGGGTGTACATTTGTGTGTGTGTGTGTGTGTGTTTGTGACTGGGGGTGTGTCTGGTTCAAATAAACAGCAATCGTGCAATTGAAATGCATTTCAATTAGTTGACATTCGAATTGTTAATAATCATATAAGGTGCTGTTCTCCGCACATGAGAACTCTCGGAATTGAACGAGTCATTAAGGCAATTTTACAACCACGCTGCAATTTATTGCCATGCAATTGATTTTCGAACTTACATATTTTTAATCTATGCATTAAAAAAGTAATGTTCTTTGAGTAGCTACAGTCGCTGCTGCGTAAGAGGCTATTCAAGTTGTTTAAACTAATATTTATACCCTGAACCCAGTGAAAATGGTTAAAAAGGGTACAATGAAGTTGTGCAAAGTATGTAACAGGCATACGGAAGCATCTCCGACCATATAAAGTATATATATTATTGATCAGTATCAACAGCCGAGTCGATCTAGCCATGTCCGTCTGTCTGTCTGTCTGTCTGTCTGTATGAACACGCGGATATCAGAGACTACAAGAGCTAGAGAATATAAGCTCTCGTAATCCCGGGACAGATCAAGTTTATTTCATTTCATCGATAACTCGTACCGTTAGAAAGTTATCGATAAATTTCGATTTCAGACTAGCGTTTTTGGAAGATAACTTCAAAGTTATAAGCGCTAGAGG
The DNA here is from genome assembly GCA_035042425.1 of Drosophila flavopinicola. Lineage (NCBI taxonomy): Eukaryota > Metazoa > Arthropoda > Insecta > Diptera > Drosophilidae > Drosophila > Drosophila flavopinicola. The sequence goes on from JAWNLL010000372.1 coordinate 380,292, forward strand.
CCCCAAATTTGGCATGTAGAATCTCGAATAGCATACACATGTAACAAAAAATTCACTTTTTGGATACCACCCCCCAATCCCCCCAAAAGGTAAGACCTTGCAATTTGTTTTGGTCACACATATTATTGTCAATTGTATGTCCCAAAATTTCAATAAGATCGGACAATAAGCACAGAAGTTATTTAAGATTTAACTTCCATTGTGTGGGGCTCTGTGAAAAAGCAAGCTAACTGTTTAAATCGCTTACACTGCTTGTACTGCATCATGCGCGTGTTTAGATTAGTATAAACGATTGTAAGGACCGGGTTTAGGGTATTTCGTAGTCGGGCACTCCCGACTAGTGCACTCTTACTTGTTTTTTTTTTATTTTTTTATTTTACGATATTCAAATCATAATCAAGTAAGTTTATATAACCTTAAAATTCATAATTACTCCTTCTTGCGACTATTTTAGTGCCATCGCTTGTCGTTGAATTAAAATCGCCATTGCCATCAGCTCTCAAGTTAGCCCAAGACTAAAAGTTGAGATTTTTTAATATACTTGAAGATGTCATTATGATTTGATTGTGAAGTGTTTTGCAATATTAAAGAGGAATCTTCAATGCATTCCTTGGCTTAAGTGTCATCCATGCAGAAACTTTAGTAATCCTCATAAGCTCAAAAGTGCGTACAATAGATCATTGCATAAAAACAATACTACAGTACTGCTAAAACAAATGTTGTTTATCTAATACTATGTTTAATATTCCCAAACTGGAGATTATTGAAAATGTGTAAAATTAATGTATATGTAGTATTTGTACACATCAATTTGTAATTGATAGTAAAATGTACATTTAATAGTGATGGCCGTTTGGTAAAAATAGTGCATATTTGTTTAGTTCCTAAACATTGACAAGCCTACGAAATAAGCGTAGGTTAAGAGCGCTGGGAGGTCCTTTGGCATCGCATGAACTGCATTTATAAGGCTCACTCAAAGGACTAAGGCCAAACCAAAGCTCATCAATGGCCGCCAGCAGAAGCAGCGGATGCAAATAATGCACAGAGAAATTGGGGCATTGAGCTCACGCGTTTCATTTGGCCCCTTCTCTCTCTGTGTGTGTGTGTGTGTGTGTGTGTGTGTGTGTGCGTGTGTGTGAAAGCGTGTGAACCTGCGAGCTGGGAGCGGCGATTGCCGCGGGGTGGCTGTCAAAGCGCGAATGCCAAAAATGCAACGCCAGCCAAACGGAAATGTAGAAAAACAATAAAAACCGCAGCAAAGAATGTTTTCATACCTTTTAGCAAGCACAATTCCTCTCGTGTGTGCCTGTGTGCGAGTGTGTGTGTGTGTGTGTGCGAGTGTGTGCGAGTGTGTGTCAGTGTGGCTAGGTGCAAATATGTAGCAGCCGTTAAATATTTGCGCGTCGAGAGTAACGGCAACAGATTTCCAAATGCACAGAGGCGAGATAGGGAGAGCGAGAGAGAGAGAGAGAGAGGGAAGAGCGAGAGCGAGAGAGAGGGAGAGCAAGATAGCCGCATAATTTGTGCCGACCAAAATCACTGCAATATTTTGTTGGCCATTCACCTGCATCAGCGGGCATTGGAGTTTTCTTTTCATTTTGCATTGTTGTCGTTGCTGTTAATGTTGTTGTTGTTGTTGTTGTTATTGTCGCTGCTTTTGTTTGTTTGCTTGTTTGTTGTTTGCGGTCTGTGGGCTTACAAGTATTTTTAATGCTGTTGTGTTTTTCATTCTTGTTGTTGTTGTTGCTGCTGTTGTTGTTGTTGTTGTCATCTTTCTGTTGTTTTTGTTGTCTGCTGCCAGTCAGTTAGTCAATGAAGGATGGCTGAAATCGCAGCGGAAGTGAGGGTTGCTTCCACATAAACAAGTTAAATATATTAGCACATAATTAAAAAGTTTGTTTTACGCTGGGGTCTGGAATTTCGCTGTAGGTGTTGCTAATTAAGCGAGCTTCGCGTTTCTTCCGGCAAGAAAGTAGCTGTCATGTGAGTGCCTTTAATTGGTATCATAATAAAATTTATAAGCACACGCGCACACACAGACACACACACACGCCACACACACACACACACTCATCACGTGCATAATTGAGACAGAAAGTTTGGGCAAATGAAGCGACTCAGCAAAGATGATTGTCCTTATAACTGAGAGCCTGAGGGTTGCTCAGCTAAATTCTCAAAGGCCCCATTTGTGCTTGTGTCAGTTGTATTTTCATACACAACATTTCTTTGGCTCCTTCCGCTGATTATACCCATCATACTCATTCCACTTAACTCATTTATTCGCATATATGATTCATAAATGGAATTCGTACAATTTTGTTAATCAGGCTTTTTTTTTTGGTCCTCTTAATAAGTCATAATGTGCACCTTGCTAGCATTTTTAAGTGCCTTTGTTGCTTAAAGTATCACCTTAATTAAGAAAGTAAAAACACTAGATAGGTCTAAGTGTACTTGTCATGTGCCACAATATACCCTACATTTTTTTATTATTATTATTTTTATTATTTATTATTAGTATTAGCAAAAGCCTTTTTTTTCATTTTTAAAGAAACTTTACACATAATCTAATTTCAGAAATGCTTTAAAGATAAATGGTAGTTAAATAAAAGCTCGAAGATTAAATTATTATTTTCGTTTAATTATGTAGCTCAGTCACTCAGTCACTCAATCAGTAAATGCGGTTGCCAAGGGACTCCTTGTTGCTCATGTGAAAAGTGTTAATATGCGAGGACCGGGAACAGGAGTAGAAGTAACTGAGACAAAGACAGAGAGATTTCAAAAGAGAGAGAGAGAGAGTCGATGTGTGTGGGGTGTTCATCACTCTTGGATTGAATGAGAAGGATGCTTGCCTGGGGATTCGCAGACAGCATCTCAAGTGGCTGCAAAGTCTCCATGCAGCTTAGCTACTCCTCAGTATCCTTTCAATATGTATGAGTGTACGTCTCTCTCCGTGTGTGTGTTCGTTTGAAATTGTATCAAGCGACGCAAGTAATGGGTAAGATTTTTAATTATTCAGCCCCACACATACACATACCCAACACACTCACATCGGCAAAGTCAGAAATGTTGCTGCTGCTGCATACTTCAGGGCGCTGCGTGACTGCTAATTTGCTATGCAAAACATCTTCAGAATTCTTATAAGTAGGCACAATTGAAATAATTAAAAGTGCCACCCAGACGAAAATAAAGTATAGAAGCTAAAGCCTGAAATATGTTGTAAGCATATCTCGCCGTAAACAATTTCCCCCCCATCGATCTCTAATTAAGCGCCCTTACTGGCCGGCAGCTAACTAACCTTTTGCGGTTATAGCCATCGAGTTGCATACGTGTTGCCATTTTGGCTACCATTTCCACTCATTCGTTAAGCTACAGCTCACCGCTTTCCCTTTCCCGTTCCCGTTCCCTAACCATCGCCATCGCCATCGCCCTCGCCATCGTTCTCGCCGTCGCGCTTCTTGGTGCTCGGCATTTTTATGGACTTATAAAAGCGGACGGGATGCAGTGAAATCGTATCCCATATAGGGCACTGTCTGGCCGGCTGGTGCTGCTCCTGGTTGCTGGTTGCTGGCTGCTGGCTGCTGGTTGGTTTGCAGCTTAATTGGATGCCACAATGTGAAATAAATTGAGCAGAAAATTACGTAGCCCGCCAATCTAAACCGCAGCTAGACGCCGTTCACCGTCCTCGATATAATTTTACCTTTGCCAATTGTCCCGATTGTGTCGTAAAAAGTGGCAAGCAATTTGTATTGCATACCTTACAATTTATACGGCCATTCCATGTTGCCAACTCCAAACGGCTTCCTGCTTGGCCACACAGATTCATTCATCTTTTTTTTTTATCATCGATCAGAAACTCTGCTGTTTAAATTCAAAGCCGATTGTCTTGGAAAAGCAGTGCGAAAGTCCAAAGGACTTTGTTCTATTGTGTTGGAAAAACAATTACGGACATTGATTTGCATTCCCAATTTTGATGTTGCTCATTTCCTTAAGCAGATGCTGAAAATTTACAAATTCCATTTCCAAAATACACAAATAAACAAAAATATTTTTAATTTCCATAATGATTTTATTAATGTATTTGTTTAATTAAATTGTCGTGATCTTTTTTGTTTTTATATATTTTGTTGTTGTTGTTGTTGTTGGTATTGGCTTGAAATCTTTTGTTGGAAATCAAATTTTGCATTACATATATATTTCAATTTATTACATAGAAATGTTACTGCACAAAAATCGTTACATATATATAATATATATATATATATATATATATATATATATATATGTATATATGTATATAGAGCTATGCATATGCAAAATTCAAATTCTTCAAGCAGATTTGACATCTTTGTTCTATTTATACACATAGTTTTCGCTTGCTTTTGTTTTCTTATTATTTTTTTATTTTTGATATACATCAATAATATGTACTTTACGATCAGTTTTAAATATTATATGCTTTTAGTTTTAAACGTTTATAAAAAAAAGTGTGCTACTGGACATTGGCAAATGAACAGATCTCTAAAACTAATGCCACTCTATTGTGGTTCGTATGCGGCGAATGATTTGGATTTTTTTTTATTTTTTTCTTTGTTTGACAGCTTTAGAAGATTTTAAAATTCGCGATACTGCTCCCAGTGTAAATGTGTGTGTGGGTGTGTGTATGTGTATGAACTACAAATAGCTGTGATGGATCAGATTCTTGAGTGCTCAGATAAGCAATTAGAGCTGGCTCTTTGCTAATATCATCACTATTATCATCATCACCATCAGCATGACCATTATCGTTATCAACTTTATCATTAATCTGAAACGTTGTTTGTCAATCAACTTTAATTTGTTTTGCTGGAATTCACTTAGTTGGTAAAGTTTTAAGTACTATCAAAAAAAATAGTTATTACAATTATTTATGTAAGTGTTGCAAACGGTTCGGTACAAGTTTTCGATATAATAATATTTATGTTTATGTAGTACGTATACACATATATTTAATAGTATTTAGCTTACATTGCACAGATTTATACACATTTAAAGTACATACACGCATATCGAAGCACATGAAATGAACAGTAAACAAATTCACGAACATGGATTACGGCTTAGGAACTTATATACAACGGCTCTTCGCATTCCCCTCTCTCCCCCAACTCCATCCCCTCCAATCGCCTTCTGCTACTCAGTATGTTACATTTATCGAACACAAAAGCTACAAAATAAAAAAAACATAGTGTAATGTTCCTATATCATAAACATTGAGAACTAGTACATCAAAAATTGTCATCGATTCTATTAGATACTTGTGTGCGAAGCGACTGCTTCACGAATCTATAATTCGTAGTGTTTTTTTTTTGTTTTTTTGTTTGTTTTTGTTTCGGTTATTTTCCAGGTTTTATTTCTCTATGACTAGCTTCTGTAGTTTTATGGCTCGGGAATACCGCGGGCCTGGGACTGTTATTGCCCCTTCGAGGGGGCACACAGACCCAAATGCTGTCTATACATATAGTATATAGTTACATCAGTGAACTATATGCGAGTTGTTTTAAAAGATCTAAGATTTCGATTTCGCAACGACTTCGCTTGAGGCGAAAGCGCAGTTGAAAACATTCTTATTCGCACCATCCATTAGCTAGTTAAGTAATTTATAGCTGCTTTTGTTGTTTGTTTTCTTTACACTCTTTTCAAATAAAATAGTGTCTAGCTAGGATGACAAAAAACAATTGATCTGGCCTTGTCTGTCGGTCTGTCTGTCTGTATGTATGCATACTTGTGCCACAGCTTTTGAGCTATCGCAATGAAACTTGTCACATAGACTAATTATTCCAAAAGAATGCACATTGGTTGTATCTGGCCGGTTTGGATCACTATAACTTATAGCTGCCATACAACTGAAAGGCGGTTTTCGCCATATTTCTCAGGTCTTTTGAGCTTTCGCCTTCAAACACCTTGTACACTTGAAGCTCCATACTACTCATCCATAGTTAAAATTTAAGGCCGATTGAGTCATCAAAAGATATGCGCCATTATCTACAGTCGTGGCCAATTCTTCAGCACAGAAGCCTGCTAATTTGCCAACCAATTCGAAAAGAGTATAAAATCTTCGGCACGCCGACGATAATGCTTCCCCACTTGTTTTTGTTTCCATTTGACTAAATACATAGAGTTGTTTTCATATTTGTTTTTGGTTTTTTTGGTTTTGCGAGCCTTGAGAGCTGCAAACAAATTCTACTAAAAGTTGTGGCATAAAAAAAAATGGTTTTCGTATGGCCTATAATATGTACAGAAATTTACACTCAGTAACCCACGCCCCCACACCCAGCCCCGCCCCCGCCCCCGCCTCCGCCCATGTGCCCGCCCAAATCCCTGTGTCCACCGCCACCAGCCTGATCAGCCACACCCCCAGCCCCACCCCCAGCCCCACCGCCCGTGTCATGCAGATGCTCGTGCTGCTTCTCCGCCGCTCGCCCCTCGACGTGCTCGTGGCACTAAAGAACTGCGGAGCCGCACCACAGAACCTGACCTCAATATGGCCTCCACACGCTGCCCCCGTTGTCAGTTGGGTTGTGGTGGCCGCGATGGGCAGCGAGCGCGGCCACCTGCCGATTGGTGTTCCCATCCTCAATGTTCCGCACCGACGCACCACAATTGCCAATCAGCGTCAGATCGCCCGGATGCGCCACCCCCCCGCCCGCCATAATGTTGTGCTGCTGCCGCACGCCCACATTACTAATATGATCCATCACGCTCTGCAGCTCCCCGTGCACCGACGAGTTGGGCGACGCATGCGACGGCAGCGTGTGCGAATGGAAGCCATGAGCCGACTGATTCGCAGCGGTGTACAGCTGCGAGTAGAGCAGGCTGGCGGGCAGCACCGGGTAGAGTGAGCCATTGCAGCCGGCTGCAGTTGCCCCAGCACCACTGCCATGGCCGCCACCTACGCCCACGCCCACGCCCACGCCCACTCCGCCACCATAGGCGGAGGCGGAGACGTGTTGAGCCTGGTTGACGATGCCCGGAAAGTTTTGATTAGCGCCCAGCATGGCGGGATTGACGACGCCGCTGGATGCACCCGCTGAGGCACCGCTGCCAGCGCCGACAGCACTTGCAGCACCGTTGACCGCACCGCCACTTGTCGCACCACCCGCACCGCTGGCGCTGCCCAGATTGGGCGTATTGGTGGACAGCAGATCCTCCTGCACCGGCGACTCGGCCTGCGAGCTGTCGCTCAGGCTGCGCGGCCCGTTCTGGCTGGAATGCACGTTGTACTCATTGCTGGCATTCGTGTGGTATCGGGGCACCAGTATCGAGTTGGCACCACCCCCACTGCCAGCGACCGCGGCACTCCCGGCGGCTGCCCCGCTCCCAGCGCCCGCTCCGTTCACCGTCGATGTAATAGACGTCTGGCCACTGGCGCCCAGCAGGCTGTGATGGGACATCTGGCCACTGGTGGAGCCAACGAGACTGCTCAGGTGCTGGTCCAGATCACTGGCCGTCGAGTCCGGCAGCACTGTGTCAAATGAAACGAAAGCGCAACGGCAGAGACAACAATCACATAAGTTGCATTTCATAATCAGAAAACAGCTCAATTTCAATTCCGATATTATTTTAATTTAACGGTTTTAGGAAGAAAAGAAACCAATTTTAATGTCAAATTTGGTGATAGGTGCTACAAAAAAAAGACTTTCGAAAAGTTCTGGCTCCAATACTAAATGATCATAGTTATGAGTTAAAAAGATAAACCTAAGTGTGAACCTTAAGCTGTTAGATAATATAATATATATATTTAAATAATATTAATTAATATAGTACATTTAAATACATGTATGCTTATGTCGTGATTGATAGCTGAGTAAAATAGTTTTTAATTATTCCAACTGTCAAATCTAGTTAAACAAGTGGGGATGGATTATCTTCGGCGTGCCGAAGATTTTATACTCTTTTCGAACCTATAGGCAATTTTCACTCTGCCAACTGCACCACTGAAATTTCATAAGCTGTACAAAATCTAAGAATATTTAATTCATTGCCAGTTGTATAGCAGCTATAAGATATAGTGATCCGATCCAGCCGGCTCCAAATAATGTGATGTCTCTTTGAATAATAAGTATCAGTGCAAAGTTTCATTGCGATAGCTTTAAAAACATGGGATATATGGCCGAAACCGACTTCGAGTTGTATGGCAGCTATAAGATATAGTGATCCGATCCAGCCGGCTCCAACCAATGTGATGTCTCTTTGAATAATAAGTGTCTGTGCAAAGTTTTATCGCGATAGCTCAAAAACTGAGGGACTAGTTTGCATACATACAGACAGACAGACAGACAGACGGACATGGCTAGATCAATTTGTATTGTCATTCTAAGCATACTGGCAGTAACTTTTGGGGATCTCCGACGCTTCCTTCTATGCGTTACAAACTTTAGCACAAACTTAATAAACTATTTTCTACGAAAAGAGTATAAACATAATAAGCTTAAGTCGCTTCTACAAATTATAAAAATATTTATTATGTGCGGTATTTATCTGAGTTGAGAAACCTTTTTAAAACTGTAAATTTAAAAAATCTAGTAGTTGATTGAGTCCATCTGACTACAGTCTAAAGACTTCTTGCTATAATTAGAAAGCAAGCAAATAAGTTCGTGGTTATATAAAAGAGCAAAAATTATATATCTTGATTTTACACAAAAATACACTTTTTTTAAGACTTTCAAAAGACTTTGTATGAAATAGGAACAATAAATTATTGGAATTGTAGAAACTAAGACACTCTATGCAAATAAAATAGGCACAAATGTGTTATTAATCCTACAATGGACGATAGTTACTGATCTGAGTTGAGAAACTATCTCAATAGTTTCCAAGCTAATAATATAAATTATTTATTCTAAAGGAGATGCAAATTTATCTGAAGAACTGTGTAGTCTATTTTATATATAACAGTATATTTTTTTATTCGAATATAATGAAACCATATAATCACCATTTCAAATTGAAAGTATTAAGTTCAATTTTCGATAGTAAAATTAATTAAATTTAATAAACATGTGACAAGTAACAAAATATAATCTCGAGAGGTCAAACGACTATTCTAATTATGATCCCAATTGGATAAAAAATATATTAAAAGACAATAATAGGTTTTTTTTTGATATTTTGAATATTGTACCACAGCATAAATGATATGACAACGGGATTTTGTAAATGATCTCTCTTAAATATTGATAAATATCGATAAATCATAAATGGTACATATCTTTTTAATGTACTTACTTGGCACACAATCGCGATTGGTGGCGCCGCCAAAGTCCTGATTGTTGCTCTGGTCATTCGAGGAGCAGGTGAAGCCCAGCGCTGGATTGTTAAACTGCGCAGATGTGGGCGTGGTGCAGGAGGACAGTCCGCTGCTGGCTAAGTACGGCGAATAGGCAGAGGCCGCCGATCCGTAGCCCCAATGCGTATTGCTGGCACCTAAACCAAATTGGGACATATCTTTGTTGTTGGTATCGATTTTGGTTTTGATTTGTTTTTTGTGTTTTATAGAAATTGCAGTTACAGTTTTGTGTGTGAGTGAGATGAGAAAAAACAAACGAAGAGAAGAACGAAGAACGTGATAATAGCTAGAATACTCAGCATATGAAGTATACGACATGTGTGCTGAACTTAAAAATGTGAATAAAACAAATCGATAGCGATAGTGATAACGTTAACGATAACAATACACAGCAACGAAATAATCAAATGCAACAAAGTACAGTGACGCCTCTAATATGCACCCCCGTTGGGCGATCATTTACTTGTCTACCATAACTTATTACAACTATTCAGAACAATGTTTCTTATCTTAAACAAAACCTTCTTTAAGCTGGACACACTTTTCCCTATGAATTGTGAAAAATACATCTCTTAGTCGGACGCGAACCCTGTATCTAGTATATTGCCCGTTTCTAAGGGGTTTCCGTCTAAGAGGAGTAAAATTTTGTTAGATTTTTTTTAATATATACAAAAACTTAATACATAGTCAAATGTATTTTTCATTCACAAATTGGATCTCCCTCATATGACTATTTATCAATCTTAAACTCAAAAGAAAATATTTATAAGCCTCTGTTGTCCGGCCAAGAGAGTTTTCACTGTACTTGAAGCCGATCCCAAAAATATATATATATAGCTGCCTTTTTCGTTACGCAACACTGGCCACCATTATTGTCAATAAGTACAACAACCCCTCATCGCTCATTCCGTCCCCAGTTTGCCACTCTTATTGCCGTGTTACGCGTCTACGACTGGCAAATTTATGGCACATGTGGGCCGCTAATTGGAGCCCCATCATGGTCATTATGCGGGACTTCAGCTGGAGCTGTGCATAAAAATGACAAACAAATCTGATGCGACGGACAGCGGCCCCAAAATGGATGCTTTCAATGTAAGCGGGCGATCCCCGAAATGCCAATGTTAGGTTCGAGCAGGGTGTGTGTTTGGCAGTTGGGTAGGGGTGGCGAGTAGAGAGTAGAGCGCAGAGCGTATAGAGCGGTGCGAGGAGCAAGGGGAAACGCTTTTCGGATGAAGTACAGACCGCGTTGCGGGTCCAGACTCATGCACAGATAATTAGGCTTAATTAATAGCCCATTCGGAAATTATTAATTAGTTTTTATAGGCGACGGGCGCATTTTCGTATCCGGATATTGATTTTGTGGTGGCTTTATTAATGCTATTGGCTTAAATGCTTCTACCTTCATTAATTACGTTGCTTTTTGTGTACAGTTTGTTGCCGCTGCTTGTTTTGTTGCTGTTGTTGCTGTTGTTGCTGTTGGTGGTATTTCTGCCTGCTCTGTCTGATGTTTGTTGTCACAGCGATTGACTTTATCTGCGCATATTTCGTTACTGAATTATTAACAAGAAATTGAAAGCTGCAAAGTTTTATGCACTCGCAAAAGCCAATTCAATTGTGGGCTCTCTGTCAATACAGCATTTCCGAAGAGCCCCCTCCCCCACTCCGTACACAATTATCTATGGATAATCTATAAATCAAGCAGCTTTTCAGCTGATGTCATCGCAGATGAAAAAACACTGATTACAATTTTCAAATCATACTTGCTAATCTATTGAAATTATCAGACATATTTGAAGGAGGTAACCTTCTAAATAATTGAAAACGGCATTGAAGTTTTATTACTTTAAAATAATACGCCTATTAAGTTGTATATTTATACAAAAACTGCACGCTTCTTTTATGAGATCTATGTTTAAACTAATGTAATTGCCACATACATATGCAAGTGGGCTATTTTTCCCATGTATTCTACATGAATTCGAATCCAAAACCTCTTTATCCTCTCACTAGAATCGAAATACAAATATTCGACTTTTCATCAGGTCTTGGCTACTAAAGTACTGAAGATGTATAGCCAAATAGAAAATAGCATAGTTGCCAACAGTTTTATTCATTTCAATAGGCTTTTAGTTCTCATTTTGCCTGGCGGCCATTAAAATGTTGACGTTACTTGATTTTGTATGTTGTGTATCGTTTTATTTATTTCATTTTTTTTGCGAAATTAATAAAATATATGCCAGTAATTAAGTCAAGCAGCGACTGTCAATGAAATTTGTTAATAAATAATTCAGGCTATTTTGCTTTTTGCATATTTACAATAAAGTTATGGGTAATCAGTAACAACAGACGCTTTCAGTAAACATTATTTACACATGCACATAGTGTGGCTATATATACACACACACACACACACACTCATCCAGCCATTTACTTATACATATATTACATGTATATATATATTTATTTATATATATATGGTATATATATTGTGTGTGCATATAAATGAGAATGAGCCATAGATTGCAAATGTCAGCCTGTAAATCGCGCAATTTGCATTTTGATTTGTGCGCTTCACGCTAGACAGCGGGAATGGGACTGAAGAGGGGCGGCTGTAGGTAGGGTGGGTGGTGTCAAGGGTAGGGGCACTACGATTGAGACCAAGTGCAAATTGACAGTCATTGGTAGGCCATTTTGTGTGCTGATTGAATTGCATTTGATTTTTGTTTAAAGGTCCCGGCTAGTTAGCCATTGCAATTGTTTTTTTTCTTTTGTTTTTTTATTATACGTTTTGCCTTTTTCAATCCTCATTTAACTGTGCTTAAATTATTGGTTAGCAGCTCTCTCACTCCGTTTCATAATAATTATCGCTCAATTTAAAATCATATAATTACGTTTTATTTTTTGTGCTTTAACACATCTTAACATTGTTATAATATGATGGGAAAAAAGAGTAAACTTAAATTGCTGTCACGTTTGACTAACGATTGTAGTTGTTGTAAAGCAATTAATTGCCAATTTAAATTGAAACATCAAATTAAATATAAATGGATTTTTAAATGTATAATCAAATTTAATTCACCTACAACGCAGACGGGCAAAAAAATAAAAAAATTTGCCCACAATATTAATTATTGATTTATAATTTGCAAAACCATCAGCCAGCTTTACGAGCAAATTAGCTAACTGTTCCGAATCAGGCGACCATTCGATTTATATTTAATTATATATATACATATATGTATATATTATAAATTAAGAATGCTAAAGAAAGTTCGTCGAATGCTTAGCAGCAAAATACGTAAGATCGAACTCAAGGGTGCAAACCCAAAAAATTGGTATTGGTTCGTTTCAGGAACCTGTTCTTTGTATCATTGAAACCAGATTTTGGCTCGATTCTTGGTTCATTCGATATTCTTTCAATTCGAAAATCAAAACACGACTAATGTATTTTCATACACTAAATTTTACAGCCCAACAACTTTTTGTGGCGTAGGCAAGTGAAAATTGTATTTTTAGTGCCAACTAATTCAATCGTCGACCGGAGAAAATGGCTCGTTTAAGAATTGGGGTTCAGCTATTCTTAATTTGAACTGTTTTAGTTCACGCCTTGGCTTATAGTCTAAACAAAAGGCGGAGTTTCGAACCGCTTCTAGGCCGGCTTGCCACCTTGATTGATATAATATAATGTATATATAATGGTTTTTTCTATATTATTTTTAAGATCGGGGCTTGAAAGATGTATCTATAATATGTTTCTATAATATATATATATATATATATATTATATTAAATATATATGTATATATATATTGATACACATGCAATGACCTTAAAGATTAAATGAAACTGAAAATTAAGATATGCGCACTTTGATTTATGGAAAAATTATCCCAACCATCTTGATTCCTAGTACAGCTCTAAATATATGTATATCTGTATGTATGTATATATGTATTAAATACATGTCTATTTGTATACCTATGTACAATATTTGACAGCGCTTTTGTTGTTTGGCATTTAAATCATAATTTGTATGCGCCTCGTGATTTATGCCCGATAACTGGTGCACACCATCAACAATGCAAAATGTTGGCAAACACACTCAAACCCACACATATACACACATACACACACACACACACACACATATACAGATACAGTTACGTGCACAGACAGATAAATAACACAAGCAATACAAATTTTTTGACGCCAGCTTTTTGTGCTGTTTGCCGATTGTTATTGTTGTTATTGCTGTTGCTGGTGCTGTTGTTGTTGTATTTGACCAACGTTTATTTGTTTGTATAGTAAACTTTGGTTAAATAAAGTGGCCAACAGTTTAATAGCAGCGCAGCAACAACAATAATAATTTAGGGCAAGGTAAAGCGAAATGTCAGCCAACAATTGCACATTTTTAATTTGAATACTCTGTTTGATGAGTAAAATTGTGTTTATTGGCTTATAATACGAATTATCTTAGAGATCAACTTAAATAAGTCAATATTGCACTGCGAACAGAGTATTGTGCAGTCGGCAGTTGTCCACTGCATGGAATTTAATTGTTGTTGCCTACTTTCGAGCGCTAGCTTTATACAAAAAAAAAATAAAATAAAAAATAAAAATATAATTGAGCGCCTAATTAATGTAGTCGCTTTAAGCGCCTGCAAAATTAATGTCAAGATTTATTTTATTATTTATTGTATACGCATATAGTATGTATACATATATTGTTTTGTTTTTGTTTTTTTTGCTTTAAATTTAAATGGTATAGATTTTATTATTGTTGCACTATTTGTTCGGTTTGCGTGGCCGCAGTTTAAAGCGTTGTTCTTGTTATTGCTACATTTTTGTTTTGTTTTTTCTATTGTTGTTGTTGTTGTTGTTGTTGTTTTTAAAGCCTGCCACCTAATCGTTTTGTGTGATTTTATGCGGTTGCATTGGGGCACACCACACAGTCCACACGGCCCACAGAAATCCGTACGCCCCATCTGCAATGCCCGATCCCCGATCCCCAAGCCCCGCCCGACGAGTACTTTTGTTGCATGCGGTTTTCGGATGTACCGTTACTCAAGTGTTAAATGAAAAGCCGAAAAGCAGAAAGAGATTACAACAACAAATGCCATGCGGCAGCAATTAGTTTTATAAGCCTATGAACTACATATGTATATGTACATACGATATATATATATTTATATATGTATATTTGATAATTGGGTTGGATGATTAATATATGTATGTATATGTATGTGGAGCAGCATGTTAGTCGATAAGGATAAGGTAGTGGTACTTACTCTGACAGTTGCCAATGGGTGGCATGCGGAAGCCGGAAAGTGGATCCGTGGAGAAGTGGAACGGTCGCTGGCCAAAGGCGAAGTGGAATTGTTGTTGTTGCCCTAAAAGGGATAACACTAAGTTTTTTTCAGTTTTAATTATCTGTCCTTAACTAAATGTTTTCATTGCAGTTATTCTGGTTTGTGTTTGTGTTTGTGTTTGTGTTTGTGTCTGTAATTGTGATTGCGTTTATGTTGATGTGTGAGAAGTGCTGAAAGTGCTGCTAAGACTTACAAATGTTGGGCAAGAAATCGATTTTAGAAAGCTGTGTGCACAAAATGTCTAACAATGATAACTATCTCTCCCTCTCTCTCTTTCCCTCTCTCTCTCTCTCGCTCTCTCTCTCTCTCTCTCACTCCGTCTCTCTCTTTCTATCTCTATCTCTCGTTGTCCCCCATTTTCCAGTTGCCATTTTACGGCAGATTGTATTCATTATAAAATAATAACCTTTTGTCTGACGTTGGCGGCGGCAGCTTAAAACCAACTGCCATTTATGTGCATGTGTGTGTGTGTGTGTGTGTGTGTTTCTCTCTGTGTATGTGTGTATACCGCAGAAAACAGTGCCCTCTGCAGTCTGGCTGCCAAGCATATAAATCATGCCATGGATTGAATTGTTGCTCTCTCGGACCCAACAGATTACACTACTGCCAGCAAGGACAACAAGGACTCTGCTGCTGCTAGTCTACTAGGCTGCTCAGTCTGAGCTGGGATGCCTTAACATATGCAAAGTAAAATATTTGCATGCTTATAAATATGCATTTGCAGCTGCTAAGCGGCAGAGTCGACACACTGCTTATTGAATGCCAAAGGACAACAACTAAAAGGACACAGTGTCTGTCTGTGTGCTTTGTGCTTTAATAAAGTCTCATTCATTGTGAAAATTAATATATTTGTCCTGCAGCCCTGTGTGTGTGTTTGTGTGTGTGTGTGTGTGTATATATGTTTGGAGTGTGCTCTTTGCCCATTGGCCACTGGCCTTAAGCCATTTGCCATTGGCCAGTGGCCAGTGGATCTTATGCACAGGATACTTTGTATACTTACTTGTCTTGGAGCGCGGCTCGCGTGGCCCATCGACGGTGACTTTGATCGCCTTGTTGTAGGTGGCTATGTGTGGTGGATTCGTTGACACGGTGATGGTTAATGTGAAGCTCTTCCCTGCAACGAGGCCAAGCACACGAAAAGCAAACGCAAAACAAAACTGTGTTAAATATACATATTTATGACTCGCAGCAATCGGAATGTATTCTAAACACGCGCCACGCCACATTTATGGCCTCAAAACATCGGTCGATTATCACATCGTGAAAATCAAAGCAATTTTTGTTGACTGTAACACAATAATAGATAATATAGACAGCGGAATGGGCTGCCAAAGTGGGCCAATAGGCCAACAACAATATTTCATCATGTTCAGTTCATAAAAAAAAACAAGTTTCAAAGAGGGTGACATACAACAGCCTCTAATAAAATAGTTTATATTGTATGTTTTCGATTTCGTGCCATAATTTAGTAGAGCTACGACCGAGGCTGACAGCCTTAAGCTTCCCAACTGAACATTTTGGACAAATATGAAGATAATCTTAATATCTAGATATACAGGATGCGGAGTTTAATATTTAAAAAAGTTTGATGACATACAAAAGCAAATCTAAATTGAATTTTATTTCATGTTTCATCCAAACTGCGAAATTTAAAAATTAGTTTCGACTTTTATCACGTTTATTAACATTAAAACGTAATGAGAGAGAGAGAAGCAAACATTTTAATGCCTAACAAAAGTATAAAAATAAAAAAAACAAGTGGAGAAGGATTATCTTCGGCGTGCCGAAGATTAAATACTCTTTTCGAACCTTAAAGCAATTTTTACTTATTTTTCCGTGACTGCTTATTTAATTCGCAGATATTAATGTCGTCGCATACATATACCCCTACATATAAAATAAAATATATAAAGGTATTCATGTAAACAGGGACGTTTCACTATCCGTAGCTCGTGGACGCGTCCCTTAGCATTCATAAGTGCTACCGAATTGAACAATATACAAGTTTCAGTTTTTCCAAAAAGTGAAAACTACATTACATAATATACATACCAAATTTTGTGCCTGTTGCTCTTATACCTTTCAAGGCTGCTGTCGGAAATTGAATTGTCATAAAACTTAATCTGAACATACGAGAGCTTATATTCAGAATTTGAGATCCATATTTTTTTTCGCGTGGCATTGGTTTTGCCAATGAATTTAAATTTTTCTTTTGAATTATTCTATTAAAGCTACTTTATGTATGAAAAAAAAATTAGAAACAATTTAGGAAATTGAAAATAAATGAATTTGACTACAGCTATTATATATTTGAAAAGAAGAATAAGAAAAAATGAAAATAAATGACCAGTCGCCGCTGGTTTCGAACCCGGGACCTCCTCTCGCTCACCAGTTCGCAACTTTACCCACTACGCCACAAGCCGTTTTGATGATCGCTGACAAAATCCCTTGAAGAGCAGACTGTCAAAAGCTTTCTTGTTTTGCTTTGTACTGCTTACACCAAGCAGTTTTAAGAATCGCTAACAAACTCGATTTATACTGAGCTTTTGTTTTTTCGCGTGGCATTGTTTTTGTTCTAAGCCATTGAAAGCAAATGAATTTGATTACAGTTATTATATATTTGAAAAGAAGAATAAGAAAAAATGAAAATAAATGACCAGTCGCCGCTGGTTTCGAACCCGGGACCTCTCGCTCACCAGTTCGCAACTTTACCCACTACGCCACAAGCCGTTTTGATGATCGCTGACAAAATTGCTTGAAGAGCAGACTATCAAAAGCTTTCTTGCGCTTGACTTTGTTTGCTCAGACTATCAAAAGCTTTCTTGTGCTTGACTTTGTTTGCTCATATGCACCTGTTTTTTCAAAATATTTAATGACGCATATCTTTTCGCTGTTTATGACTCAATCGATTTGCGATTTTACCCATTGATGAGTTATAAGGATGTTCAAGTGTACAAGGAAATTTAAGGCAATTGCTTTGAAAACATCGGATTTATGGCCAAAACCGACTTTGAGGTGTATGGCAGCTATAAGATATAGTGGTCCGATCCGGCCGGCTCCGACCAATGTGCTGTCCCCTTGAATAATAAGTGTCTGTGCAAAGTTGCATCGCGATAGCTCAAAAACTGAGGGACTAGTTTGCATACATACAGACAGACAGACAGACAGACAGACAGACAGACAGACAGACAGACAGACAGACAGACAGACAGACAGACAGACAGACAGACGGACATGGCTAGATCAATTTGTTTTGTTTTTATAAGCATATTGGCAGTAACTTTTGGGGGTCTCAGACGCTTCCTTCTATGCGTTACAAACTTCAGGACAAACTTAATATACTATTTTCTTCGAAAAGAGTATAATTAACTATAATCTACAAATATTAAACCAACGATCATAAAAAAGCTTTGAATAGAAACAAAATATTATAATAATTAGATTCAGATATAAAATACAAATATTAGTAATAATAAGAATAAAATATGAAAACTGTAAGCATTCTAAAAATATCATGTGGTTTAGAATTTTGAAGAACTACAATGAAAACTAAACCATTAGACAAGTATACCTAATAACTTTAGCTTGTAGCATTAGGATGAAATTTCAATAAATAAAATGTGATAAGCAGTAAAAAAAGGGTTCTTTTCAAAATAGAAGAATCGCTTATATTTCATCTTACGTCACAGAACTGTCAAGCATGAGAATTGTACTGATCATTGTTAAACGCCTGTCTTTTAACTGATCAAGTCTTGTTTGCCTATTTTGGCGATTTCTTTGCCATCTTTAAAATACAAATCAGACATTCTATTATTAATTATAGATTACTTTTCGGTAAGTCCTCGCAGGCAGTCAGCTCTCACCCACTCGTCCCTTCCACAATGCAAGAATTAATTACAATTCAAACTCATTGTCTACAACACATGACACACACACACACACACACACACACACGTCCTTAGAAGCCGAACCCCCAGCACAAGCGAGCCAAGATTTATTTCATTTGTGCCACACAGTTTTCTTTTAATTAACTTGTTACGCCTACCCGCCTTAAGTTCAAGTCACGCCCCTTGGGCCTCGAGAAGGATTTGCACCCAAACCCAACTTGGCTGAGTTCTTTTTGCCATTGTCAAGTGTTGCCAGGCCCACGATGAATTTGCTGCGATTCAATTAAAAGCATTTCAAGCAAAGCTCCCTTTCCCCTCACTTGAGCCGTAGCCGTAGCCGTAGCCGTGGTGCCTTTTTTGTCGTCGCTTCTGTCTATGACAACGCGGCGTATGTGCAATGTCTTCAAGTGTTTTTCGCCCGCTGCCGCCGTTTGCTTTTTAAGTTGACAAACAAAGCGTAAATCATTTCGGCACACACAACAATAAACCACCGACGCACACACACATGCACACACACGCACACAGGCTTACACATGTTGCTGCCACACTCCACTGCGCCTGCTGACAACGCCTCCACTTTACCTCTGCCTCTCCTTCTAGTCCCCCCGGTTTCCTAGCTATAAAAAATGAGCTGCGTCTTGAGTCTGTTTGCAGTCGCTTCAAGTGGCATTTTGTCTTTCTTGCCTCCTCGCCCCTCTGACCATCTGCAAAATGCTTTTTCACGTTATCCTGTGACACTTTGTCTTCATTGTTGTGCTATTTCTGGGCAATTCTTTCTCCTTTCTCATTTAGAGCTTTGCAGCATGGGGTGTCTTACGAATCTTACAGCATTTAAAAGAATTACACATTCGATTGTATTAAAGTCTATCGTTGCAACTACGCTGAATGTGATAAGCGAGAGTGTTTGTCATAGCTAGCAAATATTGAATTAAATTCAAGAAGATTTTATTTCAGCATATTTAAAAAGAAAGTACATGAATATTGCTAAAATTTCCAGGATATTTAATAATTTTTTCAAAATGTAATTTTTCAATAATTTCGATAAACAATCTGTAATGTGGCACAAACAAAATAAATCAAGTATCTATTGATATGATTGGAAACGGATTTTCTCAATCTGTTGACCCTCAATGCAGACAATAGGCAAAAACAGTTTTGCTGTCAATGCGATAAGCCTCCATAAATCAACAAGTTGCAAGACAACAAAAGCAGCAAAATGAAAAGAAAAACAACGCTTCAAAAGAAGCTTCGAAGGGCAACCAAATCAGCCACAAAATGCGTTTTTGTGTTGGCCGACTTACTGGCTGGATTAGAAGGCTCAGAAAGCTTTCAAGGGCTTTGTGCGCACAGGTAAAGTGAAATTTCAAATTTGGCTGCCATGTTTGCGTTTGGCTGAACAAAAAACCAAAACAAAATATAAATAAATAACAACAAATATGTGGAAGTGTGTGTGTGTGTGTGTGTGTGTGTGTGTGCGTGTGCGTGTGCAAGGACAGTAAAATATGACGAACGGCGCAAATATTTGCACAAAAATATCGGAGTGGTTTGTGATGTGAGCCAAAAATGTAATTGCGAATAATCCGCAAATTGTAAATTTTAAGCCACGAAAACGATTATGTGCCTAAGTTGTCTCTCTCTCTCTCTCTCTCTCTCGCCATGTGTGTGTGGATTAGTGTGTGGGTGTGTGAAGGAAATACGTTCTTGTGATTTGTGACATAGCCACAAGCATTGACAGACATACATATGTGTACTTGTGTGCGGCATACTCCACTTTGTCTTACAACGCCCCACTCCTGCCAATGAACACCCCCAACACCCCTACCCCCCCACACACACACACACCCTTGAACGACACGTGTGTGCGTTGTATGCCTTTCATTACCCAATTGATTTATGACGCTTGTTCTGTAAATTGCCAAGGATTTGCAACAAGGATTTCAGTTATTTGTCAACAGCTTTGATTTTAATGTCGCACACGAAATGCTCCTTCCCAGCATCTTCCCCCTTCCCCACTTGAAGTTATTGCCAAATGCCAAATTTGGATTGAGCACAAACAAGCTTTAGCTATGTCTATTTCAAATTGATGAACAATTTCTTGAAACAGAATTTAAATTGTTTAATTTTTTTTTTTATAATTTAAAAGCAAAACTTTCATTTAATAATAATAAATACTTAGAAATAAATTAACAAGTTTTAGAAATTGTTGACTACTGATTTTGCTGGTTCACAAGACAATGATCAAATATTTGATAAACAGAACCGATGAAAAAAAATTATACGAAATTCTCGAGAGAAAAAACAACAAAACAACTGCTGATAGCTGATTATAATTTAGGGCCTACAAAAACTATTATTAAAATCAATTCGGCCGAAATCTTTAATAAACGCAGTCAAATTAAGATTCAACTGTCTAAAGTATAGATTGAGTTGACTATCGAAAGTCTTAAAGCAGTACATAGACCCATATACTATAAACCGAATAAGCTACTAGACCTATATTGTATTCAGCTGAGTTATTTACAAGCGAGTTCATCATAACGGTAAATGACACAACTTAATGCCTGTTGCTTTCCTGCTTTCTCCAGCCCCAGTAAGCTCCAACCCCACGCACAATTTGCCGCAACATTTTCAGGACGACAACAAAAAAGAGCAATAAGGACCCCCCCAAAAGCCAAAAGCAAATTGTGCGCGCTACCAAAATGTTAGACTCAAGGCACACACAGCAGTCAAGGTGTCAGTTCGTACAAGTTTTTTATTTGGGTATTGTATTATTTGGTGTTATTCTTCTTGCTCCTGTTTTCTTTACTTTTTTCTTTTTGTGGGTGTCTTGCCTTTTTAACGCCTCCTTTTAACGCTCGAGCACAGCTGGGGTCTCGACTTTTGGCAGGCATTTGTCTTGCCTTTGGTTTACCCTAAAGAACCCCCAGCCAACAACACGAAACGTGCGCCCTTTTTGTCGTTTGTCTTTTTATGTACAGTGATGAAAATAATCATAGAAACGACTTGTATTCAAGTGTTGACATTTTTAGAAATACAATTTTGATATGCTATTTAAATTGAAAATTTAATGAAGGAATCAGGAACTCAATTATTCACTAAAATTAGAGTAACACTCTTGAATACTAAAAATATAAAATATTAAGGCTTAAAAATGTAGTATTTTCATATTTAAATAACCTTTTTATTTAAGCTTCATGTTATATACCAGGCATTTTTTTTGCTAATCTCAAACGTTGTGACTTCTGCCTTGATTCATAAACTTTAATTTGTAGAGAATCGAAAAATTGCTCAATAATTATTAATAACAAAATAAATAATTCATACATAAGAAATGGGTAATACATAAATAAATCATAATAAATTATAAATAAATATTAATTATTTCAAACTTTTATTTCGAACACTTATTGTATTCCGTTTAATTAAATAGAAGAAAATAATTAGCCGTATTAAAATTTAGAAAATAGCAAATATAATAAATAGATGTGTTTCTTTTGTAACTTCTAAGACAAAATAAGAGACACGCATGGCGTAAGCTGTTCAAGCTCATCGTGTTTCTATTGTCGTTTTCATCACTGTATATGTATTTGTTAAGGCAACGTCGCCTTTCACTTTCGATTGTTTGCTTGGCATCTCTTTTATTTGTATTTTTTTGGAGGTCTGGTTGTGTTTGGGGCGCAGTTCATTTTGCGGCTGTCTTAAATGGCTTGAGAGAGTTGTGTAAATATGAACCTCAACGCAGCGTACACCGAGCTTAACTTGCTGTCCTTATCGATAATGTTGATGCCGCTTTTGTGATATGATGCGATGGGAAGTTATCGACGGGGCGAAAACTCTCGTAACAATCGCCAGCTGGCACCGACAGGGCTACTCCAGCTCCCTCTCTCTCTCTCTCTCTCTCTCTCTCTGAGTGTGTGCGTGTGTGCGTGTGTCTGCATGTGCATGGCACTTTGCTAATTAAAAGTGTAGCCTAGTGCAGGGCGCCGGGGCCAAATAAATCGATGCCTGGGTAATTAAATTGCATGACGCGCGCACACGATATCCAAAGGGCAATTGTGGAGGGGGCGGAGTTGTGCATTTGATATTTTGCTATTGTAATTAGCAGGCGACAGCAACAGCAGCAGCAGCAACAGAAGCTAAAACAAAATGGCGGCCCAACGATTAGCGCAATGCCACACAAATCACTCATACGCAACGTAACACAAACTGTAACGCAACCGCTTGCAATTAGTCGGTGGATCTTTTGGAGCCAACCCCTGCACAGCGAATCTTAGGATGTTGTTAATGTTGCTGCTTCGATTTGATGTCGTTGCGGTTGCCATGGAAAAGCACCGAACAGCAAATCAAATCAAGCCGGAAACAAGCAACAAGCTACAATAGGCAAGAGCACAAAACATGAAAGGCATGCAAAATGAAACACATAATTTTCTTTATTTTTACTTTCGCTTTTGTACGCTTCTTTTTTTAGCAGCGGCTGCCTGTCAAAACGAGACGCGTCTATGTGTGCAGCCTGCAACGGCCTGGGTGTCATGTTACCCATGTGGCAGAGAGCAGAAAGCTGTGGACGGCTTGTTAGCCCGTTAGCCCGTTACGTTAACGTTGACGTTGACGTGGACGTGGACATTGCGTCTCTCGGGCAGCCAGACGGCCTAAATGAATGGGGAAATTTACAATTAAACGCCTCAATGCGAATTCGAAATGGTAAATGGGCAGACGGACGCGTCTATTGGCATGCCCAATGAATGACAATGCATGAATCCCGCGGCACAGTGGCTCCGGGTACCTTCTCTCTCTCTCGCTCTCGCTCTCTCCTTCTCTCCCTCTCTCTGTCTCTGTCACAAATGCCGCAGTTAAAGCTTTGGTTTTTGCGGTTCTACCGCAGCGGATGCATAAGCCCTGGACGCCCTCATTCATGTCTGCCTGTTCGACATGACAAAAGCAGAGTCCGCTTTTGGGTGTTGGCTATAAGGCTATAAATACAGGTATATATCAAATTTCGGACTGGCCTTGTAATGCCGACTCAGCCACAGTTCATTTCAATTGACAGTTCATGAAACTCTTTAAGAAGAAGCTACTGGGCTGGGGGTGTACACTCCAAAACTGATGGCAAGACATCGCAACTCGTCTGCTAATGAACTGCTGACAATTTTGTGCAGCGCTTTACAAGCGGTTACAAAAGGATACAAAAGGCTGGCTGCGTCAAAAATACAACAAATACAAAAAAAAACAAAAAAAACAACAGAGATAAAATGTTGGCAGTGCAAAAAGTGGCTTAATAATACTTGGACAAAAGATATGGCGTGGCGAAGAGCGCACTCAAAACTTTTGCCACTCAGCGGGCGGACGGCGGATGGGGGGCGATAATTGAACAAATTGTTTCGAGTGCATTTTGGCCACAAAGGAAAGGCCCCGACATAACCAGAGGCCATGGACTACAGACTACGGACTGCGGACTGCAGACTGCGGACTACGGACTACGGACTACGGACTACGGACTACTGACTGCAAAGCACTTGAAAAACTTTTTCGGTAGCAAAATGACGGATTTCCCACACAAAGCGAAATGGAGAGGCCAAAAAAAAAGAACGTGAAGGGAAATGTTAACGACGAGCTAAAAAATGTACGCCCAAACATGTTCTTTTTTTCTGGTGCGATTTTTTTAGAATGTTCATTACAACTCAGAAGATTAAATATTGGCGAAAATTGTATTTGGTATTTAAAATTCAGTTCCAATCTAGAGGCAGTATTAACTATTGTTATTATAGTCCGGTATATATAAAGCAACGCAGCCATTCGGTTATGTAATCTAATAAGAGCTGAAGCTATGTCTTAAACCAAAAGAACGAGAGTTAACAGAGGCTGACGTTATAAGTATTCATTATGTTAGTTAGCGTTGCCAAATAGATTATACTAACAAAACATTGAACATCAAAATTACCAATAATCAAAAAGTCATTGCTTTTTAAAATCGCCTCATTTTGCAGTGGCAAATTGGATGGAACCAGTTAATGAATTTTCAATATTTACTTTCTAATTTCTAAAAGCTCTAATTTCCTACAGTTCCAAAACAAAAACTAAAATAAAGATAGAAAAAATTAAAGTTAATAATTGTAGCACTGAGAATAAATGAATGCATGTTGAAAATAATAAGTTATAATAATTTGTATAGCCAACAAAATGTTGCCTGTTGTTTTTAAGTCACTCAGCTTAATTTCATAACAAAAATAATATAATGCCAAGAAAATTAAATTATATATATTTAAGAAACACCTTCAATATACTGGTCATAAATAAATAATGTAATATTAATGTTAATAATAATAATAATAATAATAATAATAATAATAATAATAATAATAATAATAATAATAATAACAATAATAATAATAATAATAATAATAATAATAATAATAATAATAATAATAATAATAATAATAATAATAAGAAAATAATAATAATAATAATAATAATAATAATAATAATAATAATAATAATAATAACAATAATAATAATAATAATAATAATAATAATAATAATAATAACAATAATAATAATAATAATAATAATAATAATAATAATAATAATAATAATAATAATAATAATAATAATAATAATAATAATAATAATAATAATAATAATAATAATAATAAAAATAATAAAAATAATTATGATAGTTAAAAATCAAAACATTAGTGCACAATTAGTTTAAAGTCACTCTTGTTTTTCGAAAAACATTTTATTCATCCTACAAACAGGTCATAAATACATAAACAAAGACAATTAAATAGTTGTTGGATAGCTTTTGGTTAACTCTTTGTTTTCCCAAAACATAATATCCATTCTTCAAATTGTATTATTCATTCATGTGACTTACAAACAAATAAGATGAAAAAAAGAAACTTTGCGCAACCGTTAACAGTTGGGAAATGTGTCATATGCTTTTTGGGGGCACATTCAATGGGCAAACTTACCTCTGCCGCTGCGGCCGACGAAGCGCAGATCATTGAACTTGGCCACCTGGTTCTTCATGACGGCGGTGCAGTTGCGCAGCTCGGCGCAGTAGTTCTCATCGTTGCCGGCACGGACGGTGACCATGGTGCCGTCCATGATGTCGCCCAGCGAGACGACCTTGAAGGCCACCGGCAGCGTCTTGTTGGAGCGCCAGTGCGGCGGCAGGACGGTGCAGACGAAGAGGGGGCTGCTGGTTCTTATTAGCTCGCCCGGGTGCTCGGTGAGGAAATCGCCCAGAGTGCGTTCGGCCAAAATGTCTGAGGTCATTTTGGTGTACGCCTCGTTTAGCAGCTGGGCGGGTGTTGGGGGTGTGTTTTGTTCTGTGCTATTGTTGTTGTTATTGTTGTTGTTGCTGCTCGAACTGTTGTTGTTGTTGTTGTTGTTGGAGCCATTTGTGTTGGTTGTGTTGTTGTTGTTGTTGCTGCTCGAGCTGTTATTGTTGTTGTTGACCGTGTTATTATTGTTGTTGTTGTTGTTAGTGTTAGCGTTGGTGTTGTTGTTGTTGTTGTTGCTATTGGCATTAGATGCCGTTGAATTACTGCTTGTGGTTGTCAAATGCATTTTGTGGCTGTTGCTGTTGCTGCTGCTGTTAATGCTGTTGTTGTTGTTGCTGTTGTAGTTGTTGCTGTTGTTGTTGTTGGTATTGATGTTGATGTTGGTGTTGGTGTTAGTGTTGCTGTGGTGTTGCTGCTGTGTGCTGTAGTGTGGGTTGTAGTGCTGCTGCTGATGATGCTGCTGCTGCTGCTGCTGTTGCTGCTGCTGCGTATGTTGTTCCTGCGTATGTTGCAAGTGATGGTGAGAGTAATGTGGTGTCGTGTGTGGCTGTGGCTGCGGCTCCTGCTCAAACTGCTCCAGATGTCCTTGAGCGTGAGCCTGCACTTTTTTTAATCGCACAATTTTGTCTAATTTACACGCAACGCTGTTGGATTAATTTAACTCCCTCGCTCCTCTAGCCAGCTGTAAATATATAAGCAAACACCACAATGTTAATCTACAATCTCTGTTCTATTTTTAAAATGCCGATAAATACACAATTCAAATAATATTGGCATTAAGGATGAATCATTATCATTATCATGAATTAAACTATGATACCAAGTGGGAAAGGATTATCTTCGGCGTGCCGAAGATTTTATACTCTTTTCGAGTATCTCAATAGCTTATATTTGTTTTGCTTACTGGAGGTAACTTTTGGGGATTTTCGACACTTCCTTCTATGCATTACACACTTTAGCACAAAATAAATAAATTATTTTCTCTTTTAAAAGTATAGTAACAATTTCGGCTTCAAAAGTTATTTTTGGTACCCTAAAAATGCCCTTCGAAGACATTAATCTGTCATAACTTTGCCAAAACTGAATCGATTTTGAAGCTCAAAGCAGATTTGTTCATGGTTGTTCATCATCTTTTATTATACATTTAAGTTAATTCTATTTCTGAAAGTTTCTAAATTTTGACTTTCTTTCCGAAAAATATAGGTGTCCCCTGACTTTCGAAAAAAAAATTATTTCAAAAAATAGAATCGCTAAATTTTATTTTTAACCGATTATGGGAAGGTAATTTTTTTGACCTGAAAACAGGCCAAAATTATCAAAAATGTTAGCTTGTAAAATTAATTGTTAGATGCTCGTAAACTTGAAACCGTCATAACTTTGCCAAAACTGAACCGATTTTGAAGTTGCAGGCCAATTTGATCATGGATTTACATCTACTTTTCTACACTATATTTATGACTCAATCGTTTTGCAATTTAAAATATTGATAAGGATGTCCAAGTATGCCATAAATTGAAGGCGATACCTTTAAAAACATTGGATATATGGCCAAAAGCGATTTCGAGTTGTATAAGCTATATGATATAGTTCTCCGATCCGGCTTGTTCCGACCAATGCTGTACATTTGAAAAATAAGTCTCTGTGCAAAGTTTCATCGCGATAGCTTAAAAACGGAGGGACTAGTTTGTATACATACAACCAGACAGACAGACATAACCAGATCAATTGGGTTTGTCATTCTAAGCATACTGAAGGTAACTTTTGGGGGTCTTCAACGCTTCCTTCTATGCATTACACACTTCAGCACACAGTCAATATACTACATATGTTCTTTGAAAAGAGTATAATATTTACCAACGAAACGAAATTTAAAGATTGAAGATGAAGAAAGCATTGAAGGTACATATCACTTTTGATGAGAACTCAAAAGCTTGTGCTAATTGGCTAATGGCCCGAATAGAGTGTAGTTTCCTCGCCTCAGCTAACAAAATGTGGATTGGGCCTAAATTGACTTAAATTTCAGCTAGTGCTTGTTTGAAATTTGCAGACCCATCATGTTAATGTCTTTAAATCACGGCATTTTACATGGCCCATTCTGCATGCTGCATGCTGGATGCTGGATGCTGGATGGTGGTGCATGGTGCATGGTCCTGGCGGAACCGTGCAGGTCCTGGGCACTGGCCAAGTGAGCAGCCCGGACAGCGCACATAAACACAAATCAATTGTCAACCACTCGACGCGACGGCAATGGCGTCCATCGAGGATGGTTTGACGTCGAACGTTGCCCGTTGCCCGTTGAACGTTGAACGTGGCAAGCTTCAGCGGAACGCAATTTGCGTTGCACTTTTCAATTTCCTGCAACGCGACAAAGGACATTGCAGCGTCGGGGGCAGGACAGGCAGACAGGATGAACGACAGGAACTGGCACACACAGGACATGTGGCTAGCTGTGGCATCCAACTATCCAAACGCAAATCTAGTCCTCAGCCGCGTCCTGCAAACCAGTGTCAAAATGATTGTGGACTCACGGGTGAGAATTTGTGGTTTGATACTTGCATATTTTGTCACTTGTCGACGCCCGTCGCCCAAGCGTCAGCCCAGACCCAAAGCCCAAGCCCAAACCCAAACCCATCCTCATCATCATCATCAGTCAGTGCCAGTTTTTGCACAGCCCGTCTCCAGTTCAAAACGGACACGCACTGGCCCAGTCATTGGGGGTGCGGGGTATGGGGCAGAGGCTACTGGGCGGGGGGAGGAAGTGTACTGACCGCATCCGCTGACCTTGTCGGCGGAGTTGTCATTTTGTTGTTGGTCATGTAGCAACTTTAAAATTCCTAGCTGCAGATTTTTCTTCACAGCGAGCCACGCCCCCAACGACGCCACAAACAGTTGTCCTGCTGATCCGTCGCCCCTCACTCTACGCCGCTGATTTCCCCCGACTTCAGTTGACCGATAAAAATTACTTAAAAATGCCACAGCTCATGGGTTGACTTTTGGCCAACAAGCACAACAAAAAAATGCCAATGGGCAAGGATATGGGCAAGGATGTGGGTGTGGAACACAGCGCGAAAGGAAATCGCGGCGAAAATCCAACGGAAGCCAAACGTGTCGGCGCGTGGGCAGCAAAGCACCAAAAAAGCAGCAACAGCAGCATCAGCGACAGCAAAAAAGAAATAAAGAAACGGCAAAGCTGGCAGAAAATGGACAACGGAGGCCATTTGGCCATACGACATTCCATTCACCATTTGCCATTTGCCATTCTCCATTTTCCTTTATTGTAAATTTACTTTATAAAGGTTATTACCAAGCCGTACGTAGCAGGAGGCGACAGTCGGGCAACAGTTGAGTCCCGCTCTTCTGGCGCATTCAATGACCTATACAACACTGGCCAACCTAATGGGCATAACTGAAATCGCATCTCTGTATGCATATAGCAGACCCAGTTTAAGTCAATGTTATATTTTTAAATATTTCATCGAAATTCATTTGCTTTTGCTTTGATCTTATACGACATTGTAATATCGTGTACATTATGGAGGTCATTCAGTTTTAATAGCTCATGTAAATTGGCAACAGTTACGGTCATATAAATATCACAAATCTGCAACCACATTTATAGTTGTATTACAAAAAAATATGAATATTCAGACTACCATTTAAGAACTCACACATATTTTGCGAATTCGATTTCAATTCACATTCAAATACAAAAAGAATTGAAAAGTAATTGACAGTTTATAAATCGAATGAAAAATGGAAAAGTTACTAAGCTGTGAAGAAGAAAAGTAAAGTCAATGGATAAAGTAAAGCAGTATGTAAATATAAGATTTTTGAATTGTGTTACCTTGAAAAAAATTTGTAAACCAACGATTTCTAATTTTTGAGATTTAATAAATACTACAAAATACATTGGTTTTACAAGTCTCACACTCTATTTCATATAGGTATATCGATTTGATATCGGTTCCTTATCGATTGTACATCTAATGTTTAAATAGTTTTCGTTGATTGTGTTAGGAATGTATTTTGATTGCACAGCTATTGATTATTAAATATATTTTGATTGTCCATCGATTGTATAAATCGATTGTGTATCGATTGTGTATCGATTACATCTCGATTAATTTCGCAAAGCGGAAAGTTGCAATTATCATATCACTTGCTATCTTCGATTCGGTGCTAATTCGGTGCAGCGCATTACCGCAGTCGGGCAGGCCGCAGGTGATTGAATTATGGCCAAAAGAAAAGGACAAATGCGAGCAGCTTAAACAGCGCAGCAGAAGCGCGCCATAAGCCGCGCTTGCCGGCACCAACAGCGCTTGCTCCAACTGCAGCTGTTTGGGGAAGGCGGGGCCAGCGGGTCACGCGTGGTTTGTCACCTCGTTGTTGTTGCTATTGTTGCCCCATCCCTTGTGGGTTTTCTTTTTTTGCGACTGGCAACTTTTTTGTTTGTCCGTTGTTTCACTTCTTTGGTTTTTTTGGAAGTAGCAACTTGCTGGCTTGGGGCTAAATCAAAATTCATGGTTTTGTTAGAGGCGGCGACTGCGATGCTGCTCAATCGCGCATTGGTATCAATAGCCTTCCAACACACACACTCGCACACACACACACACATGCACGTGAGCAGACGGTTTACACGCAAGCTTAACCCTTTGATGGCCCCACACACATGTACAACATGTAAATTGTTTCAATTTGCGGCATTTGCCGTAAAGCTGCGCAATTTTCAACATGCCATGGATACTCTGACAATGTGCTTGTGTGTGTGTGTGTGAGCTGTTTGGTCATTGTATGTGTTTGTTCTTTTTTTTTGTGTGCGCTCATAGTTGGCATGTCCATGTCCGTGTCCAGCTGTTGTGCTCCCACAGAGCACTCGAACCCAATCCGCACCCGAACCCAAAATACTAAACTTGTTAAATGTTATAGCTATATATGCGCATTTGTATATATATATATACACTCACATGTGTGTGTGTGTGTGTTGTGTGTGTGTGAGTTTTGGTCATGCGTTTGTGTGTAGGTGTCGTCGATGCCTCATCTAAAACAGCTACTGATGCGGCGGCTGCTGCTACTTTGATGTAGTTAAATTTTAATTGGACTTTGGGTTTTTATTCCCCGTCTGTGGTATTTCATCTATGCGCGTGTGTGTGTGTGTTAGGGGTTATATGTGAGTTGGCAGTTATTATGGCATTCGAAATTGTACATATTATGTTAACACATTCCCAAAAATAGCTCAGCACCTTAAGTTTTCAATGTAATGCAAAAGTTCCAAAGGGATCAGGACAAATTCTTTAAGAAGATTTGATCAAATTTAAAATTTGAAATTGGATAGCATATTTATTCAGTTAAGATCAGACTAAGTTACATAAGCACATCAGTGTTTGAATTGGTCATAACATTCTAAAAATGTACTAATCTGCAAAAATAAGGAAGAGTATATTTATTATATGACAGTTGCAGTCACTGACTTAAACATTTAATATTTCAAAGCCAAAAATAATAATTATTGGATAGTTTAATGTTAATTTAAAAAAAACAAGTGGGGAAGGATTATCTTCGGCGTGCCGAAGATTTTATACTCTTTTCGAACCTATAGGCAATTTTCACTCTGCCAACTGCACCACTGAAATTTCGTAAGCTGTACAAAATCGTTTTGTCGCGTAGCATTTTGTTTTTTTTTGTTCAAAGAATATTTAATTCATTGCCAGTTGTATAGCAGCTATGAGATATAGTGATCCGATCTGGCCAGCTCCAACCAATGTGATGTCTCTTTGAAAAATAGGTATCTGTGCAAAGTTGTATCGCGATAGCTTTAAAAACATGGGATATATGGCCAAAACCGACTTCGAGTTGTATGGCAGCTGTAAGATATAGTGATCCGATCCAGCCGGCTCCAACCAATGTGATGTCTTTTTGAATATTAAGTATCAGTGCAAAGTTTCATTGCGATAGATTCTAAAGCATGGGATATATGACCAAAACCGACTTCGAGTTATATGGCAGCTATAAGATATAGGATCCGATCCGGCCGACTCCGACCAATGTGCTGTCTCCTTGAATAATAAGTGTCTGTGCAAAGTTGCATCACGATAGCTCAAAAACTGAGGGACTAGTTTGCATACATACAGACAAATAGACAGACAGACAGAGAGACAGACAGACAGACGGACATGGCTAGATCAATTTGTTTTGTTTTTCTAAGCATACTGGCAGTAACTTTTGGGGGTCCATACTATTTTCTTCGAAAAGAGTATAAACATGCTTAAATATATATTTTTCTTTCCTTTTCCATATGTCACCCCAGAAGAATACGTGTCCTGAACTTATCGCTTTGAAACTGAACCTTACCAAAGGGGCTGTGCTCGTAGAACCTTTCCATATCTTTAAATTTGTGCTCTTTGCTCTTTTTGGCATTAAAATGATGTTAAATGGCCAGCATGTTAGAACATTAGGCAATTTGTTGATGTTGCCTCTAAATTAACAACATTTGCTACTAACTAACAGCAAATTAAGCCATACATTGTTTATAAACGCTCAAGTGCCTACTGTGTGCTGGGACGCAGGACGCAGGACGAGGAGATTGTCTGGAGTCTGAATCCTGCCGCACTGGATTCGCTTTAATGCCTAAATCAACTAACTTTGCGGGCAGCAAACTTATTTCCGGCATGCCGAGAACATTTCCCAGACTTCAACACATGCGATTCAACGCACACGCACACACACACACACGCACACAGGCACGCACAAGGACTGAGCAGAAATCAAGAGCCAAAGAGAAGACACCAAATTCAACCATAAATTGATACAGTAACACGCCTCAGAGTCACGCCACGCCCCCTGCTCCCCGAAATGCAACCAAAAAAGGACTTGCTGCATTCGAGGACGATGCAGTGCAATGCATTGCAATGCAATCCTTCCGGCTGCCCCTTCCGTCTGTCTGGCTGGCCTGAAAACCAAAAACGAGCAACCAACAATCCCAAGTTTTCGGTCAACTTTGGGGCCAAAACAATGCTCGCCGGCCACCAGGCGCCAACCACCAGTGCCAGGACCAGGACCAGGACCAGGACCAGCACCGGCACCGGCACAAGCACGCTGGCAAGGGCCAAAAGGAGTAAAAGTGCAAAACTGAAAGCTGCAAGCGAGGCACGCATCTTTTGTGACTCGTTGCTCCTTTCTGCCTCTGTCTCTCTCTCTCCCTCTCTCTCTGTCGTCCTTGCCTGCATTAATAACGTGCAGCGGCACACGTCCCGTCTGCGCTGCACGTGCATGTATGTGTCCCTTGGTGTCCTTGTGTGTTGGGCCCCCGTCCCCGAAAAAGCAACTGCTGCAACTGGAGTTGGACTTTCTCTGGTCAATTCGCGGTTTTGCTTGTCACTAAGCCGACGCGTTGGCCAACGGCGGCCCCGTTGGCCATTTGATAAACGACGAAGAAACAAAACGATGCCAAACGAGATGCCGTCACACGCAACGAAGTGTTGCCCCACACAGTTGCTGTTGCTGTTGCTGTTGTTGTCCTGCCGGCGACAATGTGACGACATTTTGTGTCCATTGAATTATCTGGCCGAGGTGTCCTGGGGGTGTCAACCCTGACTGACTGACTGACTGACTGACTCAGCTGGCAAGCTCCTTCCACTGACCAACGTTGAGCCTAATGACCCTGTGATGCAGCATGTGCCACAACTTATTGGGCATCCATAAGGTTCCCAAATGAAGTCCTCTAGAAATTGCTATCTTGAAAAGAATTCAATTGAAAATCATATTCGCAAAATAAGATCAAAGCGAACAGTTTCTCAGCGTTTTTAAGTGAACTAAATATTGATTTAAACTTTAATTTTGCTCAGGATTTGATTTTTTTGAATTTGGATAAGATAAATAAAATAATGTATTGGGTAAGCAGAGCTTATAAAAGATTCTGTTTGAAAAGCAGAAAAAGTTGTGGCTCGAATTCAATAACAAATAAACGAAGATGCTTTCAGTGAAAATTAGTTTGAGCTCGATTCGATGGAAAACAAAAAAGTTGCATATTACGGGTTTTCCTCATTTTCATAACGCTCATATATATCATTTTAGATTAACTATTATAAATGACTCTTATAGGTAATTTTAAATTTTGCTGGAAGTCCCTGAATATTTTAGCTATAAATATATTACAAAATAAAAGTCACAATGTTATCATAAATATAGTGGTTGTTAGGCCATTAAACCCTGTTTTTACACATTTAAGAAACCGTAAGGTGTTTTTCTAATAGAAAGACGTGAATGCAAGCAAAACAAGTCATTAAAAATTATGTTAGCTATCATAAGTAGTATAGAAAATATAACTATACAGAAATTCGAACCACTCCTGAAAGCAACTTGATATATTTTCCCTTAACTCACTTTATTAGTTAAAGCAAAAGCAAAAGTCTAGCTCCTTACTTACTTGATCAGAATATTATGTAATAAAATTAAAAAAACAAAAAAAAACTTTTGACTTTCTGCTCACAGAATGCAGGGTATCTAGTGTACGTAGTGTCCAGTTTGCTACTGCGTAGTTGTCTGTGTTATTTTTAAGCTTTAAGTGGCGTAATAAGTCCAGATTGCTGTCGTTCAGAGCTAGCTGGCCAGTGTGTGCGACCCGGAGTCCGAGCCCGAGTCCGAGTCCGAGTCCTTGGAGTCCTTGTTTGTTTGCGCCTGCCCGCAGCTTGCTTTGGCTTTTGCTTTTAAGCCGCCTCCTTGCCCAGGACAAAGCAGCTGGCGTAACTGCCGTATCAGCAGGAGCTACAGGAGCTGCAGGAGTAGGCGTTTAACATTTTTGAGGCTTGATTGGATTTTACGCAGGCCTCTCTGCGTAAAGTGAAAAATTGCATTTTGAGCAGCTGCTGTAGTTGCTGCAGTTGCTGCAATTGCAGTTTTGCAGCTAAGCTTGTTGATGTTGTTTTTGTAGTTAGTGTTGCTGTTGCCGTTGCTGTTGCTGTTGTTATTGTTGTTACTGTTGATGAAGTCGGCTTTGGTTTGGTTTGGTTTGGTTTGGTTTCATTTGGTTTTGCTGGTCAGCCAGCCTGCGGCTGTCTGTTATTTTGAAATACTCGTTGAGTGGCTCGTTTGCGGTGAGCATGCATGTGGCTGGGCCCACAGCCGGCCACGCCCACCCAGCCCCCAAAACAAAGTAACTCCAGAGACCCACCGCCCCAGCCCCAGCGCAAGCACTGTTCATTTTTCTAACGCATTTTAAGCGATTTGGGCAACAGCCATTTGGGGGGCACGGGGCCATCCAGCAACGTCCATTAACAGTTTATTAGCACCTCAAGCAGCCGCCCGCCCGCCCCCGAAACCAGTCAGGCCTTACAATGCCTATTGCCACGCCCACTCATCTTCTCAAGTGTGTGTGTGTGTGTGTGCAATATTGCATTTCTACGGCAATTAAAATGAATTTTCCGGTTACTTGACACATAACATAATTTGCATATCCGGCGCCTGTAACGACCCCAACAGCAACCCCTACTCTGCCCTGCCCTGCTCTGTCCCTTTCTATGTTTTACCTTCCCTTCAGAGCAGCCTATAACACTTGATGTGCCGCCCTGGGGCTTTAGATTGTTTAAATGCATAAATGATGCAATGCAGCTTCAACTGCAACAGCAACGGCAACAGCAGCAATAACGACAATGGCAACGTGCAACCGCAGACGCATGCAACCCTTAAAGGCGTCGAACCCCAACACTCGCATCCCCCCTCTAAAATATATTCAAGACCCTTACATATTTGTATCCTTCAGAAAACACTGGACAACCGGCTGTTTAAAATTGACTTTCTGTTTCCAGCCGTGCATTGAATATCGCAAAGGAACAATATTCAATTAGGGCAATTGAAAATATTCCACTAAGGAAGTAACTTACAACTGTTATTGCAAATGATATTACAGTTATATCAGTTCAGAAATACTCTATTGTGCTTAAAACATTTTGTATATCATATATATTTATTGATTAAAGCTATTTCTATTTAGCTTTGCAATAGCAAAAGCCATTTCAATTAGGTCAGTAGAGTTTTTTAAATAATATAGATATTATCTTACTTGAGTTTACGAAAATACGCATATTGAAAAGATGTTCCCATTATTTAAAAAAATATACATATCTTTTTAATAAATCGTATTTTGTGCAAAGCCATATAAGTTAATTAGATATAATTTATTTTGTTTATTTAAAATTTGAAAATCAAAATATGTATTGCAATAATAAATGCACAAACATCTCATCTCATCGAAACAGAAAATTTAAATATTTTAAATTGATTTGATTTATTGTGCTTTATGCCTCAGCATTTATTAAACACAAAATATTTATAATTACTTCTTTGAAATGATCTTATAGTTGTCATTATCAATTATATATAATCACTTGGCATTATTAGTTTTAGTAGAATATATTAAAACAACATCAACAAAACCTAAACTCATAATAAGTAATGAAATAAGAATTATGTAGTTGTAAACCAAATTCAATTGGATTTATAGTTATGATAATTTAAAAGACTAAAAATTTTACTTTTATGAAAAGATCTGGAAATTAAATACTCAATAAAATATGAGATAATATATTATTATGGTATTATTATCAATATGTTGAAAACTGTTTAAGACACAGTGAGTGATGACATAATCTATAATTTTTTACTTGAATGCCTCACTATATAAATAAATAAATAAATAATGTATCTACCTTTACCATAGTTAATAATTGGATATGACTAAATTTACTGCTTTCTGGAACTGCTAGTTTTATTAAAATGATTTTAAAATATTCTATCTATCGTCTTACAATATATTACAGCCATTTATATATCTGAGCTGACAAATGACATTTCTGTTATTCCAATCAATTCTTACTATCATTTCGACATGCTATCTTATAAAACAATGTGTACTTTTGTTAAAATCACTTTATAACTATTTGTTAATTCACTTCTGATATATTTGAAATGTAAGTGAAAAATGGAGCACATTTTAAGACGCAAATATTGAGTGTTTTGGCTGTTCAGTGTAGACACTTTAATATGCATGTTGTCACCATTGTCGGATACAACTCATCTCCATGTTTGATACCTTTTGGGTTGGCTGCAGGACTCCTCCCCTCAATTGACAGGACACACACACACACGCACACACACACATACACACTTGACGAGTTTGTCCAAATCACCGAGTTTAACAAATTAAATGACTTCTAGTGCGTACATTGTTTTGACACGAATGTCCCCACCAATCCAGTGCATGAGCCATGCAGTTGGCCTGGAGTGTGGACAGCGTCTGGGCTTTTGCCAAATTGCTGTTGATTGCTCGGCCTCTCGACACTCGCAGCTGGGTGCCCACCTGCAAATGTGCAGCATTTGACAGGCAACTCTTCATGACCCCGCCCACCTGCCTGCCTGCCACCGATTGCAGCAGCAGCAGCAGCAGCACACATTGCCGCAGACCACCATCATTGAGATTGGCATTGGAGCTGGCAGTGGGCAGGGGATGGGCATAAGGACAGGGACGGGGACGGGGCATTGTTATTGTGGTCGGGGGTGGGGGCTGCAAGATTGCGCCCTGCACTTTGCATGACGTGTTGTCAAATGCAGTGCAGCGGGCCAAGCACGCACACGACTTTAATCATATAATAAAACGCGTCTTTATGCTGCCATCTGCCAAACAGTCGAGCAGCGGATCATCAGCGATACTCGCTCCTGGCTCGAACCGAACCGAACCGTACCGAACCGAACCGTACCGTACCGTACTGTTTCATAGCGGTACCGCTGGACCACCCAGCACCCAGTTGAATAGGCCGCCGCCTTTGATAGGCATCATCATATTTTTGTTTTATGGCGCTCGTCTTGCGCCTGGTGTCGCTCTTTTATGTCTTTATAAATACACAACGGGGGCAACGAGTCGAAAATGATGAGCGTGCCGCATGATTCATGCAAGTATTCACGGTTGCCTCGCTTGACTCTTTTGTTTATGGCAATTAAATTTCCATTCGATATCACTAACAACCAACTGGCAAACAGCAAGCGACAAGAATGTACAAAAATGAAAACCAAATATTTAAAGAAAAACACACACACAAAACTCAGATATGTACAACAAAACGACACTTTTTGAGAAGATCAAATTATTGGGAGTGTAATGCCGAGTATCTGTGTCTGTATTCGCATCTGTTTGGTTGTGTGTTTGCTCAAATTTCGGTATTGGTTTTAGCAAATAATTATTTATAACAGCACTGACAATCATTTCTTTCTGTCTCCGGGCTAGATATATTATTTGCAATTATAGCCTGAACGCTTAATATATAGGCTCAATTTGTAGTTGCTAGAATGATGTACCATTTACACTAAGCACAATAACAAAAGCGGCCTGTTTTGCAATTGAATGAAATGATGAATGTAAGCTTAACATTAATAGAATCATAAACCGAACAGCAAATCGTAAAATTAACAAGAGTTAGCTTGCCACAAATTGCTTTTATTTAATGCCTTTAATTTGTATTGATTGCACATTTTCTTTTATTCACTTCACTTAACTCAATTAACATTTTTCAAAAACTAGAAAATTGCATTTTAGCTTTTGTTTTATTTTTGTTCTTTTGAATTAGTATTTTTTTGTTTGTTATATGTTTTATGCCTTGTTGCAATAGAAAATTTTAATATATTATGCACCAGTTAAACGTTGTTGTAAATATAAATATTATTAGATTATTAAGCACGCACCTTAAGCCTTTTATTCATGCACTTTACATAAACCAATTTGTATGTTAACACTTAATTTCACTATTGTTTCCACTAGTTTTTAGTCACTTTTAATACTTGTCATTTTGCAAATTCACTGTTTCTTACATTTAGTTTTCTTTTGCATGGATTTTCTTGGCATTTCTCAACTGGTGCACCTTTGACTGCCGCAAAATGATGTTTGTTGTGCCCTTTGCACTTGTTATTATTTGTTATTTTTTGTGATATCTATTTCTTGACTGTTTTATGGTCTTGGCATTGTTGGGGGCGCCACCGCAGCTGCGAACGCGTCGCGCGTGTCTAAAACTGAGTTACGATTTCACTGCATGTGTGTGAGTGTGTGTGTGTCTGTTGTGACTGTCCAGTCACATGTGTGTGTGTGTGTGTGTGTGTGTGTGGGAGTGTGTGCTGTTGTTATTGTTGCCATTTGAGTCGCCGCGTTCACTTGCCTCACGTCTTTTGCCGCGCCCAGCTTCTTGAGTGCGAAGTCTCTGACGTGCAGCTAACCAAAATCTCATTGGATCTCGGTGTAAATTACACACATGCCACTCCACTTTTGTGTGTGTGCGTGTGTGTGTGTTGTGTCTGTGTCTGTGTCTGTGTGTTGCCAAAGCATCGTTTACATGTGTAGCCCTTTTTTGAGTCGGTGCCGCCTTTGATGATGAGTGTTAAATATTTTAACGGCGTCGTCTATTTTTTGTTTTATGCTGCTGCGAGCGAGCAGCTCTCATGTGTGTGTGTGCTGGGTGTGTGTGTGTGTGCGATCTACATGTGAGCTGGCTGCTTTTTAATTTGCTGAACACTCACTCAACTCACTAAAGTCACTCAACTCGTCAGCGATTCAGCTCAACTCGACTCGACTCAACGTCTCTCAATTAGCAAATTAAGCTTGCCCCTGCCCCATCCGCCCCAACACACACACACACACACATGTAGAGACATGCAGCAGCAGCAGCAAATGCCACTCGTGGCAAGGGTTGCAAACTTGGAGCATTCTCTCAATTTGCCATTTTGCACTCGACTCAATTTGTTGGCGCTCGTTGGACTCCGCCCCCGTCGCTGGTGATCCTAGTGCAGCAGTGTGTGCGTGTGTGTGTGTGTGTGTGTGTGTGTGTGTGTGTGTGCGGTCAGTATTGTGCTCTGGGCTCTGTTTCATTTTTGTGTGTGTGTGTGTTTTGTTTTTACATTTTACATTCATATTTTGGGGATGGTTTTTGTTGTTGTTGCTGCCGATGCTGATACTAGCTGGCTTTATATTTTTGCGGCAGTGATTTTATTATTATTTTGCGTATGTTCTCCGCTGCATTTCGTTTCGTATTTGCAAATCACGCAGCTGCCACCCCCTACCAAAATATAAGCGTACCCCCGCCCCCCTAACTGTGCCACAAATGCCGCCCACAGCATTTTGCGGTATGTGCATGTGTGTGTGCCCCAGAGAGGAGTCCAACAGGCTGGATGGAAAAAGAAATACAAAATATATATAAAAAAAACAAAACAAACTTGTGGAAGTGCGATGAGGCGATGGGTGGTGCTGTGTGAATTGTGTGGATTGTGTGGTGCGGTGCACCGGTCGAGCCAAACCGGTGCCAACATTTTTGTGTGCAATTTTTAGTTAAATTATTTTTACACCCCCAACCAACAGCACACACGCACACACACACACACACACGCACACGTGGGCAAAAAATGTCGGTGTGCAAATTCGATGCTGTTTCCATTTTAGGCCCATGTAAATCTGTGTGCGCCTCTATGTGTGTGTGCGTGTGTGTGAGTGTGTGTGTGCGTGTGTGCAGTTTTTGCCAACTGCATTTGGGCTTTTGGGGTTTTTGTTGCTGCCGTTGCCGTTGCTGTTGCTGTTGCAGCAACAAAGTGGCAAGTGCAGATTTGAAGTTATTACCAAAAACTAACCAACGTTTTGTGGGTTTGAAGTTGTGTGGAATAATATTGGTAGACCTAAAAAGGCTTTGGCTTTGCTGTTGCTGTTGCTGTTGTTGTTATTGTTGTTGTTCAGCTCTTGTTGTAAATATTTTGTCGATTTTTGGCACACAATAAACACACACACATACATTTTCCATTTTATGCCAAGGACCAAATATATTCAATTGTTTATTGCATGTCAAAATGCAACAGTTTTGCATTATACGACATACATATATCCTTGAATTGGGATAAGTTAAAGACAAATTTGGAACATGAAAGGGTAACTAATCTTGCAGCTGATATTGTGACAAAGAAGGAACAGTTCCCAAAGCGACTCCAGAGTATACAGGGTATTACATATATTTTGATAAACTATTCCGTTATTGTATTAATCTTCAGACTTCAGCAAGGGTACTTGCTTTCATTTTCATGACAACATATCATACTCATAAGACAAACACTCTATCTAAACTCAAATCAAATCGTCCTGATCAGCCCAAATCGTAAATTTATATTTGAATTCAATTTTGTAAGTGAGCCTTAATTTGAAAACAGTTGTATCAATTTCAATATAATATTCTTTGAAGTGCAATCTTCCGAAATCGCTTTCTGTTTTGATTTTTGTTATTGCTTCTGTCAAGAAAGGCAGATTCTAAGTGAATATATATTTAAAGAAGAACACAGCTTTTAGAACATTTTTTTTTTAACATTATAAATAAGCAATCAATTGTTTACTATTGAGATATATATAATCGCTTTGATCTTAAATACATACAGTAGAGTAGAGATTAACTTTTGGTTTGATTGGGTTTTTCTGGGTTTTCCGCAATCTAAATGTTGGCCCAATGCTTTTATTTTTTTATTGATATCCTCCGAACTTAACGTAATTTTAACTTTATATCTTTAATTTTATATTTTGAAATTCATGCAAATGTTTTATATATTTTTAAATGTTTTATACTTTTATATAAATTCTTTTGTGTCGACTGTCGACACTAGTCGACAACAAATAAATAAATAAATAAGCACACAAATTCAGATAACAGGCTTTAATCATTCACCAAGAAAGGTGAGCTACAAATTCTTTAAAAGAAACTCATGGAATTTTTTCATTGAGCACTCAAATAAAACTGCAATATCCATATTCAATTCGCATTGTGATTTCCCCATAAGATGCAATAAAAACAACAATATCAAGAATGGGCGGCTACGTTCCGAACACATTTATAATTTGTAGGCACATTGAAAAAACGTAATGGGGCAACCGTCAAGCACACACACCCACACCCACACACACACACCCACACGCACACAGAAACAACGCCAAACAAATGCAACAACAGCAGCAACAAGAACAACAGCGCCAAAGTTGCGCTGTGGGTACAAAAAATTACGAAACCAAAAATCAGCAACCAAATATGTGGTTGCCACCAACAAAAGGGCCAACAAAAGGCAACGGAGAATGCAATAAAAGGGAGCTTGCACAGCTGAGATATACCCTGCTGGCAACCAAATAACGCACTTTACATCTATGGACAACAATTGATGTCCTGCATATATGAGCCTAGCATCGAAATGTTAAGGTTTATTTGAAATGCATACGCATGCTAATGCAATCCAATCACTTTCGACAACAAGGGGTATAAGACAGCACAACCGCACATGCGTATACACGCTGATAAGGGGCAGCTGATGGTCAGGTGAGTTGTTTGGCGGCGGCGGCGGCGGCGGCCATCGTCAAAGGTCGCAGCGGGCACAGAAACAAGACAAAACGAACGGAAAAAAAAAGAAAAGAAGAGAGAAAATGGCATTGCAGTCCGGCCGTGAAGCCATCCGGCCACGCAATCCACGGGTTGTGGCATAATAAACACACTGCCAACACGCGTGTCCAACATACCCTGACTATAACAATAAACGAAGCGGACCTTGTTGTTGCTGTTGCTGCTGTTGCTGTTGCTGTTGCCTCATCAGCATCAGTAACAATAGCCGGGCAACAAGCCGCCTTTAAGGTGTGAGAGCAAACGAGGGGCTGACAGCTGTACAAACGCAGTGCTGTGCAAACAAGCAGGGACTCGGGACGCGGCATGAACGCAGCGAGGAAGCAGGACGCGTTTGGTCAGTCGCCTGGTTTCCGTTGCACACGCCGCGTATGCGTAATGTGCGAAAAGCGCAGCAAAATGAACACGAAAAATCAATAAAAAAAAATAAAGCAGGCAGGCAGGGAGAAAAAATGTATTAATAAAAAATAGACGATGGCAAACGCAGTGTGCAGTGCAGGCAAAAAACTGCAAGCTCATGCAGGACATGCCTCAACTCAACTCAAGCGCCCGCCCCCCAGCACCTGCCAACTGTTTGCCACATTCAACGTGTTCATTGCAGTCAAACTTGTTGACAATGCTCGCATGCGAAGAAGGCTGCTCCCACCTCGCACACACACACACACACACACACAGAGACACACACACCGCCCCACTCTCTCAGGCTGAGCCCTCTTCTTGTTCCTTTTTAAGGTTTTGCATTTTGAGGCCAACATTGAGGCCACGAACGGCGCTGCCTTCCACTGCTGACAACAACAACAGCAACAACAACAACAACAGCAACAACAACAACAAAATCATCACCAATCGCTGCCCACAGATGCTGTTCCTGTTGCTCCTTGCTCGGCTTGCTGCGCTGTTTCGTTATATTCTTTCTCTTATTTTGTTTTGCTTTTTTTTTTTGTTATTGCGCCCATTTTTCTTTTTGTCGGCCTCT
This sequence comes from Drosophila flavopinicola, assembly GCA_035042425.1. NCBI lineage: Eukaryota > Metazoa > Arthropoda > Insecta > Diptera > Drosophilidae > Drosophila > Drosophila flavopinicola. Next base: position 423,577 of record JAWNLL010000372.1, read on the forward strand.
TTTGTTTGGCCAGCATGTAAATTTATGACACTGGTCAAGTAGTTGTGCCAGTTGGCTGTTTATACACTGTACACAAGCGGGTCGCTGGGCATATTTGATTGCAGCGACAATTCGGCAATTTACTGTAATCCGCCCATATATTTGGACATATATTTAATTTGTATTTATGATGTAAATTTAGTTTGAGAGCATATTTGTTTGATTTTGAAGAAAAGTTGTGTTGCCGTTGGTACAAATATTTTATTTAATTTCTGCAGTTTTTCTATTCGGCAAATTTGTTTTGCAGTTGACTTTAATTTTAAGCAAGTCAAAATAATATGAATGGAGATTTTTGTCTATTTTTCTTTTTAAGGCAAACTGACAAATTTAAAAAATATAGAATTGTCAGTTTTTAGTGCGTGCAGATAATGGAAATAATGAAAGTTATTTGACTACTTGAGCTGCTGGATTATGTTGATCAAAAAAGTGTCAACAAATATAATTTTAAACTCTGATTGAGCAATGATTTTAGAAAACGAATTTACAAAATTCGCAAATTGACATTTAAATATGTGTTTTTAAGTTTGTTTTTAATGTTTGAGCTAAACAACGATTTTTTGCATTAAAAAAAAATATATATTTAAATAAAATAAACTGCATTTGTCGACTTATTAAAATCGGTACCGATTCTCTGCCAAAGTCTGAACCGAAGTTAACTTGTTAATTTGTAATTAAGAATAACCACAATAACAATAACAATCATAGCAATAATCAGCTGGTATATTTGTACTCCAATAACTAAAATTGGTTCCCTATTGGTCTGATATATATATAAACTTTCGAGTTTCATAGAGTATTGAACAGTGCAATATATGTTTGTTTGGTGTGCATTCGTTTTTTGTTGGACATTTGCATTGCTGTGCATTGTGTGATTTTTGTCGGCCAGTTTGGCCATTTTTTTAACAGCTTGTTAACATTTTGTCGCCTATCAATGAAGCCGCCAAACAGCCGGACAGTTATCTCATTGGGCAGCTGATCTGTTTGCGGTTATGCGAACAGGCAGCGGTACGAGGACAGGTGGGCGATAGGATGGGTGGACAGGTGGACAGGTGGACGGGTGGACAGGTGAACAGGATTCGCAATTGTTGATCTGCTGCCCTTTGATTTGGCGCAAAGAAAATGCGTTAATGAAGTGTTGCTCGCGAGAGCTCATTACGCATTTTGCTCACGTTTTACATTTTTAATTGCATTTTGTGCCCATTTGCTCATTTGGCCAGGGCTCCTTTTACTGCCGACTGCCGACAGCCGACTGCCCACTGTCTACTAGTTATGCTGGGCGTCCGTGTCTGTGTCCTTTCATTAAATGCGCCGCACGGCAAGCGATTAAAACGACCGCCGAGGCAGCAAATCGAATTAATTTTTGTAACGTGCAAATGACCGCAGCAAGCAGCAGCAGCAGCAACAACTGCAGCAGCAGCAGCAGCATCAGCAGCAGCGTTAAGAGCAGTTTGCCAGGGATACTCATACGCATTAAATCCTTTGCCGCACAACACATTTAAGTTGATGATTAAGGTGGCCGCTTCATACATATACATATACATATACATACATACATACACATTTACATATACATATACATACATATGCACAGCGTCGTTATGTATGCAGCAGTATGGCGTACATTATGAGCTTAAGCACATAAAGATGTAATGACCTGTATACATGACCACCACCACCAACAGCACCACCAGCACCACCACCAGCGGATCCTTTGGAGCGCGCTTTTGGTTGCCGCTTAATAAACTACACGAGTCAAAAGCGGGAGGCGTGGGGGGGCTGGGCGTGGCATGGTCTACTATTTTTCCTCACATATTATACCCTGAACCCATTAAAAATGGGTAAAAAGGGTATAATGAAGTTGTGCATAAGTATGTAACAGGCATAAGGAAGCATCTTCGACCATATAAAGTATATATATAATTGATCAGTATCAACAGCCGAGTCGATCTAGCCATGTCCGTCTGTCTGTCCGTCTGTCTGTCTGTATGAACACACAGATATCAGAGACTACAAGAGCTAGAGACTTCATATTTGGAACATAAGTTCTCCTAATCCCGGGACAGATCAAGTTTATTTCATTTAACGATAACTCGTACCGTTTAAGAGTTATAGATAAATTTCGATTTCAGACTAGAGTTTTTGGGACATAACTTCAAAGTTATAAGAGCTAGAGGCCCCAAATTTGGCATGTATAATCTCGAATAGCATAAATATTTCACTTTTTGGATACCACCCCCCAAACCCCCCAAAGGGTTGAAGGTACGACCTTGCGATTTGGTTTGGTCACACATATTATCGACAACTGCTTGCCCCAAAAATTTCAATAAGATCGGACAATAAACAAAGAAGTAATTTAGGATTTAACTTTCCATTGTGTGGGGCTCAGCAAAAAAGGAAGCTAACTGCTTAAACCGCTTGCACTGCTTGTACTGCTTGTACATGCTTGTAGATTAGTATGAATGATTGTAAGGACTGGGTTCAGCGTATCTCGTAGTCGGGCACTCCCGACTAGAGCACTCTTTCTTGTTTTTTGTTGTTTAAATGCTTTTAATTGAAACTGCGCGCAAAACGCGCCAAAGGATGCTGCAGTTGCTGGCCGGCAGGACGAATCACAGTGCGCTCGTCGCCAGCTGACCAGCAGGCATATTTTAATGAATATTGAGGATTAAAGGAATTTGCGGATTTTCATTGAATTATGCATTTTGGCCGCTCGTCCTGGCTGCGGTCACCAACAGCACCAACAGCACTAGCAGCAGCAGCAGCATCAGCAGCAGCATCAGGATCAGGACCAGCGTATATTTCTTTGTCGCCCGCGATGATTTATTAAGTCATTAGCACTTGTGTGGCTGCTGCTGTCGGCTGCCCACGCAGTGCTTGCTGCATGCAGCGCAGGATGCAGCGCAGGATGCGACCAGAGCCATGTACACACACATCTCTCTCCCTCTCTCTCCCTCTATCAGTGTGTGTGTGTGCCATATAACTTGTAATTCTTATTAATTGTGTGCTGCTGCTGCTGCTGTTGTGTGTGCGTGTGTGTGTGGTCGAATATTCAATATTGTTCACGGCCTGACGTCGCAACGGCTGCTCATTAAGGCGCAGGACATTAACTGCTTAACCAAAATTCATAACCATCTGTAGGCACACAATTCGAAATTATTATAGTCCTGTTTGCGATTCTCTTTTGTATTCTAAGACATTTTTGTCTTGTCACGCTTCTATTTCAACATACTAATAATTAATAAACATTAGCTTACGGCCATATGAATATTGAATATAAATTAAAAACAAGTGGGAAAGGATTATCTTCGGCGTGCCGAAGATTTCATACTCTTTTCGAACCTTTCGACAATTTTCACTCTGCCAACTGCAGCACTTTCATATGCTGCAAAAATTCGTTTTATCGCATGGCATTTATTTTTTTGTATGTAAGTTTAATGTCAAGAACATTAATCAGAAGAGAAGTCACTTCTTATTTTCAGACATACTTTTTCTCCGACTATGTCAAAATATACACATATCTATACATATACCTATTGACTTAAGTGCCCAAACACATTAACAATATTTTGAAGCACTTTCAGTTAGCTTAAGCTTTGTATATCTTTATTCTAAGTCAAACAATTTTAATATGAATTGACAGACGAAAATGCCAAATGATACAACGAAATGTAAATGAAAGAAGTCTTAATCTTTTAGACACCAATCCTGCGCAACAACACCAAATTCTTTGTTTTCTTTCATTTTATATTATATATTACAAGTTCAACTTATAATTTGGCACACTAGTCACTAAGAAACACTAAAAGCAAAATGCTTACTATTTCTTACAATTACAATTCAAAGTTTCAGTCTAAAAACTTGCAATATATTTCTACATTGTTTTAAGCAATGTTGTGAAGCAACTTTTTTACTTTTTTGTAATTATTTTTGTTCACCAGAGAAAATTCTACCAACCACTTTTAAAATGTATTGATGATTATTTAATTGCTTTAAAATTTATCTCAACATTTTTCAAAGCATTTAAAAAAACAATGGTAATTCTTTTCGATAATTGTGAGATTTTGGTATACTCTTGTATACGACCGTTTCAAATACTGTACTTATTCTAAAGAATTTGAATGTCAAACATTAAATGTTCAATGCTGATGACTTCTGTGTTTATTTCTCTGATTTATATTCTCTTCAAGAACTGTATTGTATATTCTTATGAAATTTCATGTCAAACATCACATGAGAATCAAAGCGAATTTTTGCAAAAGCTTTAAGCCAATTTCGTAGGCCATTTAAGAATGCTTCGGTCAGATTTCGAATTTGGTTGAAGTTTGGGCTGTCGTCTCGGGAATTGAGCTCATTGTACGCGAAGTGTGTGTTGTGGGGCGAATGTGTGTGTGTGTGTGTGTGTGTGTGTGGCTGGTAGTGAGGAAGTGTCTGCTCTGCTGCGGAGAATGTCAGAAATGCGTGTGAAAAATAAACGAGATTTTCGCAACGCGCTTTTGATATTTTTGCATGACAGAAGCCAAATGAGAAAATGCGATTTTCCGCATTGCTCCGGCCAATGACATGGGCATGGACATGGCGGCAATGGCCACCGACAGCCGCCAGGCGATGTCCAATGGCCTACCAACTTAATGTGTTGGCGTTTCCTGACACACACGCACACACGCACACACACACATGCACACACACACAGAGAGAGAGAGAACAACGTGCATACACATGATGAGCACAGTCACGAAGACAGACGCAGAGATAATTTTTACAATTTGCAGCAATGCGTTTTTAATTTAAATCGATAAAAGTTGCATTCGCACAAAAACAAACCAGACGAAGACAACAACAAAATAAACAACACAATGCTGCATAAAATGCAAGCAACCCCCGATATACAATTGCAGTTGCAATTGCAGTTGCTTTCCAATCCCGGCTCCATTCTCAATCCCCATCAGTGCAACATTTAATTATGACAAGCAAAAACACTTTAAAATTAGCATTTAGACAAACAATTTGAAGAAAGAAACACTGGCAAATATCTAATTGCTTTGTTTTACTTATTTGACACTATTTAATCTATTTTTAAAACTGTTTTTAAAACTATACACAATAAAGAAAAGAGTGCACCTTTTAACGAGCTCTGTTTTGAATTGCTTTCATATGCTGAGTAGTCCAAAAACAATATGACTGGGAATCAAATAAACCGCTTACAGGATTATACAGATAATATTTAGGAATATTACTTTATTTATTAAAATTTATGTCCAAATTATATAATTGTATCCAACCATCATGCCCAATTTTCGGGAATAATAAATGTGAAAGTCTCACCCATATCGTATAAGCTAACAGGATTATTTTTTTTGTAACTTTCTGGAATCAATGTAAGTTTAATACAGCATCTATAACTATAACACTTGCTCAACAATTCTTAGTTCTGTGAATGAGAATTCTCTGTCTTGAATATGAAAGTCTTATGTCCAATCATCTTAATACTTTTGTACTGTGTGTAAGCACTCTAAAGATAATTCGAAAATATGCATTTAAAATGCACACCAATATTAAATAATGTAAGCTAGACTCCTGAAAGCTGCCCGGCATGAGAAATAATCTTAAAACAGATGTGCTTCTGTAAGGTAAACTTTTGTTTTGTTTCAATTTGAAATACTATATGTATGTATGTTCACAAGAGTAATTTGTTGAGTATATATATTTTGAACATGAGAGAGCTTATATTCACTTCAATAGCTATGTTGGTGATCTCTCTATAATTTATATATTTCAAATGATTGCTTTAATGTTCGGTTGCTGGCTGGCATTGAATGCAATAATTGCCCACGGCATGTGGCAGCTGGAACACAACTGCGCATTTACAACAAATAGAATGTATATTTAAATTAAATCTAATTTAATTAAATATTATGTATGAAAGCAAGTCGAAACCAAGGGCAACCGAAGCCGACGGGTCGCGGCGCAGTGCAACAAAATGTGTTGCCTACATTTGAGCGCTGCAAGCGTTATCCATTATAGTTGTTGTCGTTGTTGTCGTTGTCGTTGTTGCAATTGCAATTTGTTTTGTTTTTGATTTGACTGCCTTGCCCACACACACACACACACACACATATGTATGCGCACTTGTGCATTTGTATTTGCATTTGTGTTTATTTTATTTTATTATTTTTTCTCTTTTGCGGTCAACGAGTTGGTTGACCACTTTCAAATACAGCCAAAGCCAGAGCCACGCCTACAATGCCCAAACCAAAAAAAAAAACAAACAAACAACTTGAGTGGTGAGCTTGTCTGATCCCTTTCCAGTGTGCTGCTGTTGTTGTGTGTTGATACATGCACAATATTTGTTGCCTACTTTTATTTGTATTTGCATTTCATTTTTATTTATTCTCCATTTTTTTTTTTTATATATTGCGCTTTTTATTTGTTTTAAAATATCACATTGCTGTGAGTGTGAGTGTGTTGTTGTTGCTGCTGCTGAATGCCTACACAGTTTAAACGTTTTACACCAACGAGCCGATTTTATGCCTTCTCACGCGGTTTGCTCGCTGTTGTTGCTGTTTTTTCTTTTTTTGCTCTCGCTTTTTTTAGTTGGTTGACCGTTGGGTTAACCGTTGAATTATCAATTTCGCGGTAGAACTTGCGGTGCATAAGTGCGGTTCACCGATGAGTTTTCGAAGGTATCATATTCTACGTATGCACTGTGTACTTGTTGTTGCTGTTGCTGTTGCTGTTGCTGTTGTTTTATTTGTTTTTACTCATTGTTGTCGGCCGTTTGTCAGAGCGAAATGAATACGTTAAATTTTAATTAATTACGTTAAGTAAAAATTGTTCATTGCGTCCATTTTGCGTTTGCATTTTGACATGTGAAGTGGGTCATTAAACGTTTATCTTACATATTATTATTATTTAATATTATGGTTTAATCATGTTGTCAAACTCTTTTTTGAGTATTTTTTTGATACACTAACAATATTTCGTATAGCAATACTTTTGGCTTTATTTAAGCAGCCTATAAGCACTATTATTTAGTTCATAGAAGGGTTTATTTATAGTGTAAGCTCATTCGCACATTACTCTGGCCTACAATATCTATTAATATGACCTCAAGAAGCACTTTCCGCATTAGCTACCAAGTTAAAATGATCCGGAGACGATGATATTCATAATTCAGCACGCAATATGGCTGCCATATGCTGCATTCGACATTGGCAAATATAAAGTAACATCTTTTATATACACTAACATTATGTTTGTCTACAAAGACATTCCTACGTTTTTATAGCAAACAAAATACTGAAATTCTTTAGCCTTATGCGACATATGTGAGTTTATTACTGAACATTATTTCACTGAAAATGTATTCATGGCATATGAATTGGAATTGAAAACACCATCGAAATGAATATTCTAAATAAAATTAAATATACAATTACTTTACCAAACAATTTTCAACAATATTCCTTACTATTCAGTAACAAAAAAAAACAGAGCCTCAATATTTTTAATCGTAGCTACAAATAAGTTCAACAAAGTAAAAATTAAAATATTTAATGGCTAACCATTTTTGAGCTACAACACAATTTATTATTATTATTTATGACTTTCCATATCAATAAAATTTAAATAACTATAGTGTCTATTCTGATATTATATATATTATTATGCTGCATATATTAAAGTTGACAAATAAATACATTTTTTTTTCTGTATGCATACAAGTTTTTTTGTGAAAAATTTCTAAAAATAAGTATATTAGAAAGCATAAAACTTAATTTTAAATAAAACTCGATTATTTATCTGCATAAAATAAAATATTTATCCTAAAACCTTTCTTAATTTATAATAGAATAAATGAAAATAAAATAAATATGAAGAATAAATGTGAATATAAAAGAGAATGCTAGATAAAAACTCAAATCAAAAAACTTAAAAACAAGTTACTAATCTCTAGGATTCATTCACACTCTGGCGTCAAAACAATGTCCTGAAAACGCCATCAAATGCATTTTCATTCATTTGATTTACTAATTGATCGAAAATGTACACAAATAAATGAATACTCACCTTCTGGCAGGAACTTTGCTAATGCTGCTGTCGCTGATGTGCGGCCGTTGAAAATAGTTTTGATTTTTCAATAGTATTTGGAAATTGGTTTGATTAGTTGGAATTTGAGTGAGTGCTAAACTGATGGCTGGCACTGTTTGCAGTTGTTATTGCTCTGATCAGAGGGCGCACTTGATGCAGGCCATGAAGGAACCAACCGTATATTTGTGAAACAAACACCACCAACACAAAAAAACCACACACACACACACACACACACACAGACAATTCGAACAAAACAAAAAACACAACAGAAATAATATTTGCAAATATTGTGTTTGCGAGTTGAGTGTTGTAATTGTTGAGTGTTGTAATTGCAATTGATAGCCGCTTTATCTTGTTGCGCATACACGAATCGAATTGGCGACGGATTGAACCGGAGCCCGGAGCGTAACGGAAACGCGGCCGCCGAGTTAGTGGTCAGAATGCAAAGTGACACATGGAGCGCCACAGCTCCAGATGCTGCTGCTGCTGCTATTGCTGCTGTTGCTGCTGCCGATGCGGATGCGGATGCGACGGCCAATGCGGCTCCAACTGCATTCGGCAAACACGAAGCCGCTTTGAGCGCGCCCGATTTGTGTGTTCGTCCCGCTATCGCTGCACTTGCCGGAGCCAACGAACAACGAGCGCTGCACGAGCGCCTCCAACGAGCGAAAACGAAGCTCTGAGTGCCACACGAACAGCTTCAAGTCCTCGAGTAGTTGTTGTTTTTAGCTACTGTTGCTGCTGCTGCTGCTGCTGCTGCTGCTGCGTGCGTGCGTGCGTCCTTGCGTCCGTGCGTGCGCTTCGAACCGGTTAACAGCACAATTGCAAATGATAACACGCACAGCGAATGCTCGGTGAAAATTTTCGAAATTTTCACACAAAAAACTTTTCAAATTTTCAAAGCAGCGACGTCGCGCTGCCTGTCTGTCTGCCTGTCTCTCCGTGCCCTGCCCCCGTATGCGTGTGGGCGTACATACGAGAGACCACACACACACACACACACAAGCGCACACATGTGTGTATTTTCGGTTTAAATAACTCAAAAGGGAAATTGAGTTTGAGCGCAAAAATTTTTGAGCGAGCGTCGCCCCACAACGGATTACGTGTGTGTTGCCAGATTTATGCAACAATTAAAAGCGACGATAAATTTGGTATATATAGTGTGTGTGTGTGTGCCTGTAAGTGTGTGAGTGCGCGCGCGCGCCTCTACTGTTAACGGTAACGGAAGCCCAACCAAAAGGCTCAGCACAAGCTTTGGTCAGTTTTTGAGCCAAAAACAAAATACAAAAAAAAGGCGCGCAAAGAACACACAATGTTTTTGAATAGAAATTAATGTTAGGCAGCAAGTGAGGTCGGGGTAAGCAGTTCAAAGCGGTGCACACTTTAAGGTCAACCCCTTTTCAGCTGGTCACTTGGTCAAGGGTTGGCGCCAACAACGCTCACTCAGCTCACTCATCAGCCTCGTTCCGGTTTTGTTTTCCCACTTTTTCACTCATTTTTGGGCCCGGTCTGCAAAATCAGGTTTCATTTCTACACAAAATACATAAATTTTGCATCATTATCAAACGGGTTTGTGCCAGAGATGAGAAAACCACCCAAAAACACCAAACAGCGGGGGTGGGGGCGGTGTGTATGGTTGGTGGGGCAAATGAAGCGAGATGGCTATATTAATGTGTGTGTGTGTGTGTGTGTGTGTGTGTGTGTAAGCGTGTGTGTGGCCCACATGAGCGAAATGCTCATTATCATAAACAACAACAGCAACAGCAACAAAACAGTAGCAACAGCAGCAAAAACAACAGCAACAGCAACCATCCACCAACAAATTGTTCGCTGCAACATTTTACATAATATACAAGAAACATTCAGAGCTTAAACACACACACACACACACACACAGGCAGTCTAGCTTGTGTGTGGATAGTTGGCAGATTTATACATACAGATGCACGCATATATTATATACATATACATATATGTATATATAACTATATATATACTTAGAGCATACAAAACGCCGCTCAAATTATATACAACTCAAAAGCTGAGCGCACAGTTGAGCGCCAGTGTAGTGTGTGTGTGTGTGTGTGTGTGTGTGTGTGTGTGTGTGCGCTACTGTGTGTGTTGTAGTTTTGCATATAAAATGGATTTTAAACTATTGGGAAAACTATCGCAATGCCCAGGCGCCATTTGCCGCATTAGTTTGTAGCCTGCGTTTCGACTTGAAACATTGCGGGTAGCAAAAGTTGCAAACACAATCCCACCACGGCACCCTCCCACACCCCCCACACTCCCCACCCCACACCCGAAACACACCTCACACCCCCAATACCCACCTCAGCTAGAAGCACTGCTTAACATTCTACTCCTTAGCCAGCGATAGTTTTGATTGGAGGTGAGTGAATGTGGATGTGGATGTGGATGTGGGTGGAGTGCAATGAGTGTGGGCATTCTGAATGTGAATGTGAACGTGAATGCGAATGTGAGTGTTGAATGTTGAATGTGCGAGAGCGAGAGCAGACGAGACTGTACTTAAATATGCAAGTGCCGGGCACATCTCTATTTAAATTGATTGTTCTTTATTTTCTATATGTGCACATACACATACATATGTATTGTTTTTTAAACATTTGCGGCACAGTGGCCGAATACTTAACATACTCAGTGTACAATACGTAATTGACAAATTTCGATTGATCATGGCTGCAAGAATTGGCTTTCCTTACCCTTATTCTAATGACACAAGAAAACAAATTCTTATAATTGAATAGACTATTATATAATCAATTATTATAAATGAGACGATTATATTTACTAAAAGTCAATGTGATTGTTATTATTACGATTACGTTCCTATTATCATTAATATTAATTCCTTAGTAGAAGCTGAAAGAATTTGCTGCATTTAGTTGTAATATTTACGAATACAGTTGGTAACATAATTTTTTTTTTCTTCTCTATATGCATTTGGCATTAAACAATTTTCAAAAACACAGTCTCTTTGCACACAGTTACTAAAACACATTAAGGGCTAGTCAAAACTTATTAATTTGTTATAAATACTACAGTTAGTTGGTCTAAAGTTTAAAAATCATTTGCAATATCAATTTTCTATTATTCTTATATTTAAGTTAATTTCATTTAAGGCCATAAATAAAAAATCGTACAATGGCATAGCTTTGTGAAAGCTGAACCGATTTTTGAAGGTAATGATGTAATGATGTTAATTAATGTTACTTGGATCTCTTGAAAAATATTACATAGAATCGCGTTACATAATGCTTCTCTTATCAAACATTTTGCAATATCAACATCAAATAGCTTAATGATTATATTATGCGCAGGTTCCGATTCACTTCCAGATTGTTTTACTTTTATGGCAATCATACAGATTAAAGCAAATAATCTGTATATGATATGAATGATTTATTTTGTTTCTTTATTTTTTGTATTTAGCTAGAATTTTTTATTTAAAACTAATCATTGAATATAGTATCGTTTGTCTTGACACAAGACTATATGAATGACATAAATTTGATATAAATAACAATTTCAGAACGGTCTGTAACCACTGTGCTGTTATGAGGCCACGACAGTGGCAACAAAAACGCGTTGCTGCAAGCAGCAGCAGCAGCAACAGCACACAACACACAACACACAACACACAATCGAGCTTCCACACTCTACCTCTGGCTTCGGCCTTCTACAATCTGGCTTGTGAGTCAGATTCAGGCTTTGGCTTCAATGGGCATCGGAGCTCGGCAAAAGGCAGACATGGCCATCATCAGCATTATCCTTGCACACAAAGCGGCCGCTGTCAGTGCGACCTTTTCTAACTTTAGCAGTGCAGGGGCTGGCTCTGGGGTGGGGCTGGCTCTGAGGGTGGGGGTGGGGGTGGGGTTGGGGTTGGGGGTAAATGGGCCACATACGCCGCGTATTTTCTGATGGGCATTTCTAATTTCCAAGTTTTCAAGCAAGTGTGCGTGCGTCTGTGTGTGCGTGTGTGTGTGTGTGTGTGTGTGTGTGTGTGTGTGTGTGTTTGACTCGACTGTGTTAATGATTAGAAAAAGCTTTGGCCGGCTCTCGCCTTGCATTGTTGTTATTGTATTTACTTGCCGGCAATTAATGTGTGCAACATGCGCGTTTTAATTTAGCGCGAGTCCTGTGCGTGTCCTACACATGTGTGTGTGTGTGTGTGTGTGTGCGTGTGTGTGTAGCCATCCCCTTGCCTCGTATTGCGAACCCTTCTCGAACTTTTGTTGCTTTTCTGCAGCAATTTTAAATGGTTTTTCCACACTGAAAAGCCAACCCGTTTCCTGCTGCTGGGAAAACTGAGCTCAAGCCAACCAGTTAGGCAGGTTTTACCCAAAAGGACTCGTCCCTATCGTCCTGCCCATGCAAGGTGCGTGCCGCACTGATGCATTCAGGGCGATTTGTGCCTGCATCAAGTGCCGCTGAATGGCATGGGGCTAGTTACAGGTTGCAGGATAAAAAAGGTGCGATTATGGCGACCTAAGACTATCCACATGCTAGTGCAAATACAGCCTCAAAGTGCGTGAACAAAAGAATAACACTGCGGTGCTGCTTGCTAGCAGTTATAATGACGAAGAGATTTGCCAACTCAAATCAAAGCGAACCCAATCACACTTTGTGCATGGAAAAGAAAAAGATGGAAGCTCGCGTAATCATTGGGACTGAAACTAAAAGTAGTACATAGTTTATCATATATTTGGCACCTTTGTCGACACTACACAATCGCATAGAGTCATGAGCTTATTCTGCAAACTGTCGACTACAACCGTCAATCCATCTAGCTCTCGTGGAACTCTGAGGGGCTTCAGTTCTGTGGCTTGTTTACATTTTGTGCCACGTGCCCCATGAATGCAGCAACAACAACAGCGGATTAAAAAACCTAACATTGCGAGTGCACAACTTTAAAATACCCTATAAAAACTTGTAGTTACACTTTTATTGTTTACCTGCGCATTAATTTTACAATCAATAACTAATTGATACGAACTACTTTCAGCTTGTAATTTCTTATATTATGACAAGTATGCATAACAAAGTTGATTGCGAGTTATATTTATATGACTTGAAAACAATTGAATCAATTTGAAACATTTTATTTTATTAAAATTTTAAATTGATTTTGAAGTAAGGATAATAATTTGATATAAAGCTATATACATTTTTTATTATCTTCGAATAACCGAATTCATTATAATTTATTTAGTTTTCTTGTCGACTAGATACATACACTTCAATTGATTTAAAGTAAAATAATGCAGCATAATATACTATGTTTAAATGAATAAAATATTATTATTATTTTCTGCTATATCTCAAAATCACTAAATTAAAAAAAAAATAAATAAATAAACATTTGCATTCATTCAAAAATTATATAGACAATGTGGCTGATGAGTATTTTCAGTTTATTTAGTATTATTATTAATTGGTATTGTTTTTTTTTTTGCTAAATCATTACCTCTTACCCGTTCTATACAGGGTATTCGAAATCGGAACATGCGCCCCAATAACAGTTGAGTGTGCAAAACGGGAGCAACACAGCATTTTCACTCAATTTGCATTTGGCATCAACTCAACGCAATAGAGTTGTCAGCTTTCCGATTCTCGTCTGTGTCGAGGTACCGCCCACTTTGGGTTTAGATTTATTCTGAAATTTCAAATTAAATAATATTTATAATAATATTTATGGTCAAAAAGCTGATCTAGCTTGAATGCAGTAAAATAAATAGCTTCGACAATTTAAAACATCATGTAATATAGAAGTAGAGCAAATTTATTTATATTTTAGGGCTACAAGCTAAAGCTTATTGAATATTGCACAACTATTTTTATACTCTGATACCGAAGGTACTCATAGTATATTGGTTTTGTCGAATGTCCGTCAGGCCGTCCGTCTGTCCGTCTGTCTGTCTGGATGAACGCACGTATTTCCGAAACGATATTAGATAGACTCTTGAAATCTTTTGCGTTATGATTATAGCTATCTGCTTCAGATCAAGTTTATTCCAAATTTATGCCACGCCCACTGGGAGGCTGGCAAATCGATAACATGTCGATATACCTCAAATCACAAATCGATTAAACGTGAATAACTCCCACAATTTTGAAGCTAGAGTAATCAAATTTGGTAAGTATATTGCTGGTGACCTCCCGAAAAAATTGGATCCTAGGTTAATCGGCCACGCCCATTATTACGCCCACCAGCCCCCCTCCAAAATTAATTTGAAATGCTTATATCTCCCGATGTTTTAGAGCTAAAGTCACCATATTTGGAATATATATTACTGGTGACGTCCTCTACAGATTACAGAAACAAAATTTCGACCACGCCCACTCCCGCCCCCGTAATCGCGAAAATCGATATACATGAATGCACAATTCGATAACACGTGTATATATCCCGCAATTTTGAAGCTAGAGTCCCAAAATTTGGAATTTAGACTAGGGCTGACCAGCCCAAAAGATTGCGTCCTGGATTTTCCGGCCACGCCCACTAGAACGCCCCCCAGCCACCCCGCCCCCACGAAACACGGAAGCCTATATCTCGCACATTTTAAGAGCTAGGGCCACCAAACTTTGAGGGTAGACTTCTGGCCAAGTCCTCTAAAGATCGGACAAAAAATTTTGGGGCCACGCCCCCGCCCGCCCCCAAAAATCGCGAAAATGTATATCTTCCACAGTTTTAGAGCTAGAGTCACCAAAATTGGAGGATAGACTTATTGTCAGCCCCCCCAAAGATCGTCAAAAAAATTTGGGGCCACGCCCCTCCCGCCCCCAAAAATCGCGAAAATGTATATCATCCACAGTTTTAGAGCTAGAGTCACCAAATTTATAAGATAGATTTCTTGTCACGCCCTCTAAAGATCGGAAAAAATTTTTGGGGCCACGCCTCCTTCCGCCCCCAAAAATCGCGAAAGTTTATATCTTCAACAGTTTTAGAGCTAGAGTCACCAAAATTGGAAGATAGACTTCTTGTCACCCCCTCTAAAGATCGGAAAAAATTTGGGGCCACGCCCCTCCCGCCCCCAAAAATCGCGAAAATGTATATCTTCCACAGTTTTAAAGCTAAAATCACCAAATTTGGAAAATAGACTTCTGGTCACCCCCTCTTAAGATCGACCACGCCCCTCCAGTCCCCAAAAACTTGGAAGGCCGATTTCGGGTCACCCAAACACCAGCAAAAATGTTCTGTTCACTTGCTTTCAGCTGTTCTTAAAATGGTATCAGAGTATTACGCAGTCGGCTCCGCCCGACTGCAACGTTCTCACTTGTTTTTAATGTAGCTTTTTATAAATTGTAAGCGTTGAGAGATTAATACTTAAATTTTTCAAAACTTATCATTATTTCTTATTTTTACTTATATGTATATATATTATTGCTTATAATAATTATTATAAATTTGTATATAATGCTTTTGTCTAATTACTATAATATTTTGTTTATGTTTCATGATAAGAAATTTAAATTTCGTTAGTTGGTTGATTTAAAAATTGTATATGTTATTTTTCAAATATTTAATTTGTAGTGAAACTTATAAATGAAGACACTATTATTGTAAAGCTAAATAAATATAAAAAATGATGTATATTGTCATATTATAGAATACAGCTCACATTAGTTCGTGCTTCGAGAGCGGTGGCAGCCCTGCCACAGATGAGAAACTGTCGGAGCGCTTGCCCGGAGTAAATTGCTCAGCGCACTCATCGCATTCATTGCACTCAAAGCGCACTCAACTGCTCAGTCTGTGTTTACACTCACTCGAATCGAGTGCACAACAGCAGCAGCAACAGCAACAGCAATAACAAAAAATAGAAACAGCTGCAGTCACATCCCCTGACGCCACTTTGGCTGTGCGCTGCAGCGGGGGGCGGAGCAGCCGTTTTTCTAGTTTATTTCTGCGCCTTTTTCTACACTGTGAAACGGGGCACGAGAAAAATGGGATCCGCTGATTGGAAGAGGGCCGCCAACCGATGTGCGGCGATGCTTTTATAGTTTTTTAGGGTGAGACCAGCAAGCTCTGTGTGTGTGTGTGTGTGTAGGTGAGCAGTGCCACCCAGCAGCCACCCAGCGGCTCCCCCCAATCCCATCAGCTGCACTTTGCGGCTGTATGCCACTGGCTGGCTGCCTGACTGACGGCCTCGGTGGCGCCTCCGCGCGGCGTGCGGGCTTGCGGCACTCTGCGCATACTTGTGGGTGACAATTTTTCTTATTTTATGCAGCATCATCTACAGTTCGGGCTGATTTAGTTGCGAGCATCTATTTGCCACACAGCGACGACAATTATTTACGTGCTTTCGAGATCGAACTCAACTTAAGTAGAGTGTATGGAAAATAATTGATTGGCTAGCACTTTATGTGTTAATTACTATTTTGACTCTGTGTTCAGATCACTCAGCTTTTAAGCAATGTTGATTAAACTTAAAACATATATGAATCTCTATAGGTCATATCGATGTCAGAGTCATTTCAATTGAATGTAATTTTTTTATAATTATCAGTTAATTTCAGCAATAATCATTTCTATGACATTTTCTTTTAAGTGTAAATACATTTGATTCAAAAAATTAAGTCAGCAAACAGATATTGCAAGCTATTCTGTACAAACGTAATAATAGCAAATATTATAATGCTACTATTACAGAAAATTATCAATAGTGGAATACTTTGATATATCTTATTCTGATTTATCAATACACCCAAAACTTAACTAAATTTTAACTTTAGCTTATAATTTGTAACTGAAGCTAATGATAATGAGTAAATTGTCCGTGTCGATTGCTTATATAAATAAATACAATAAATAAAAAGCTACCACAGCCATCATGCTCTACTCGCATAAAGTAACTAAACTCTTCAATTGAAATTTTTTTATTTAAGTATATTTTTTGGTTATATTTGCACTACCATAACAACATAGTATAATCGAAAAACTGTATCAAAATAATACTAAAACCAACGAATCATATGCCATTCGTATTATGATATTAGTACAAAAAAATGCAGATGCTTTCTTGTTTAGCTTTAATTTAATCAATTTATGAAAGTTTGTCGCTAACATGACGTATACGCAATTAACCTTAAATTTAGATATTTATTTTTAAAAGTTGGTTATAAAACATATACAAATGTGTGATCGATCCAAATATTGATTATTTGTAGTCGTTCTAATCTCTCAGCTTCTAAATACATTTATTACACTAAACATACAAGTAATGATAAAAAATTGAAAATGTTACTAAAAACATATTTAAATAGAAAGTTTATGTTAAAATGAAGTTAAGCTTGAATATTTTCTAATGTGATTCTCTAAATAGTTGCAGCGTCTTAAACAACTGTTGCAATCTGCTCACTTTTTCGCCGTCTGCCGCCATTTTTGTGCTCTAGTCTAGGACCGAGTGATGCCCCCAGCCCCACTTGCCCCACTTGCCCGCATCCTGACAGCTTGCAGTCAGTTTTTGCTGTCGCTTCATTCGCTTTATCGCTCTTCTAGTTTTTGTTTCATTTTTACGTATCCAATTGGTAGGGAACATGCGCAGACTTTTTTGCCCCCCTTAACAAAGTTGCAAGTGGAAAAGCAACAGCGACATCCACCTACAACTCGTCCTGGTCCTCGTCCTCGCTGCTTGCTACATGAACGAGACTCTCGTTTTGTGGCGTAGGTCGGGACACAGCCAGGGCTGCTGGGTTTGCTTTGGAGAGGGGCAAAGGGGGGGCGGCAAGGGTACAAAAAATAAATGCAATGCAATGAAAATTGCGAAAAATAGAAAAACGAAAGTTTTCGTGCTTTTCATTTGCTGTTGGCCGTCGTTGGCAGCGACGTCGGGGCGCGTCTCTAAGTGGTGCCCCCTAGTGGCGGTTCGGTTTGATGCGATGGTGGTGGTGCGGCCTCCAGCGTGGCTGTGGTTGGCTGCCTCAGCATCTGGGGGCGTCCTAAAACAAACACAAAAAAAAAGAATTAAAAACACAAAGCAAGAGCAAAAAATATTTAGATGGCTTGCAAAGCGCTACCGATGGGACAGCGGGGCGGATGGTGGGTGGTGGGTGGTGGGTGGTTGGGCATCACTATTAGTGATGCATTAATTAGTTATGGCAGACGATTTTGAGGTTGCTGCTTCTGCTGCTGCTGCTGCTGCTGCTGAAAGCTTTTTAGTGTACGTCAACAGAGCGCAAATACAAAGATACACATGTGTGGTTGTCTCAATCGCTCCCTCTCTTTCGTTCAGTCTTGCTCGGCGTATACGTAATGTGCCAACAAAAAATCAGCAAAAATGCCGAGCCAGCGAAAGTTTCGACAAAATGTAGCTTGATTAGCAACCCCCTGTTTTGGTTTTTCGCTGTGCAACATCTTTCAATAGATATTTTAATTAAATATTTATTTAGATTCTGGCAACTAGGCACAAACAAACCCACCCAAAGGATTCGCTTAGTGCGGCGCACACTTGAGTGGCTTTCAATTAGTTGCGCCGCAGCTACAACAGGCGGAAGCCTTATGAAAAGGACACCCTACCCCTCCCCCTACCCCTAATCCTCCCACACACACTCAGCTCACACACATTTCTCCACTTTATTTGGTCATTTATTTATTTAAAAAGCAATAAATTCATGGCAAGTTTTATGCGCAAAATATCTGAAAATTAAATGAGCAGCGCCCATTGGGGTTGGTCAGCTTGGACCATCATCGTCCACCCCCCAACCCCCACCCCACCCAGCTGCTAACTAAACCCGTACCCTTAGGGGTAGCTGCCATCCATGTTCAAGTCAATGGTGGTCAGCAGTCGTTGTCGTTTATCCAGCCTCAAATGAAAGTCTGTAAGCTCAAGTAAAAGCAAAGGCAAGCTTTCAACCCTTTCAAAGGCGCCGCTTGGCGTTGGGGAAGGGAAAAGGGTGGGGAGGGGTTGTGGGGTTTGGGTTCGGCCTTCGTCCGTCTGCTTTTTTGACCATTCGTTCATTATCAACACCAAAAACTAAACAAAATTATTTGCCTTGCCGGAAGTTGGCAATAAATTAGTTGGGTTACACAGAGCGCACACCACCGACCTTCTTCACAGACCTTGTCCAGACATCCGCCATAAAGCATTCATAAATCCCAAAGTAAACTAGAGTGAATACACACACACACCAACACACACACACCAACACACACACACACACACACACACACACACACACAGAGACACTACGCAGACTCTTGTGTAACATGCGGTGGCCTTTATTCATTCATCCGTTCATTCATTTAACTCCTGACCATATTTTGCCTCCGCTTTGTGTGTTGCTTCCATCGCACTTTATGGGTGTTCCACTTAGCCACCGACGAATCACCCTCGCCCCGCCCCCCTTTCAGCACCCACTAGCCGACCGCCCCACCACCCCATCTACAACCTTCACATAGTTTCACTTTTGCTTTCACTTCGAGCCCCTCGCCACTTTGCTCTGAGTCGTCGCCATCGTCGTAACATGTGGAATTGTAGCTGAAAAGGTGGAAATGGAAGTGGAACTCGCACTGGCCAGTGTCCACTTCGTTAGTTGTATTAGTGTGAATTCCCTGTGTGTCTGTGTGCCGGCATGTGTGTGTGTGTGTGTGTGCATGTTTATGTGTATGTGGTGATATCGCAGCCAAAATGTAGATTCTTTTGAAATTAGCCAGTGAACATGCAGCTGCATAGCTATTGTCCATTTCAAAAGAAACCACCAACTCACACACAAATTTGTCAACTCTCTAATTAATTCCTCGAAAATAAAACTTAAGCCATCATCATTTTAAATGTGAGCTCACTACTGCATTTTCATATAGCTTCATACGTCACAGCGTTAACACAGCTTAATTGACTTACAGAATTTGTAACAAATGGGTTTTTTCTGCATCATGCTCCTTAAGCAAAAGCATCCAATAGATATAGCTGCCATATAAACAGTCAGTTGAAAACCATAAGCTTTTATCAATATCGGACTCTCTTTAGCTTTCTTGCGTTCTATTAATATTTTTTTTTCATTTTTAGATTGTTTGCCCAATTGGTATTTTTTTCTCTGATAAGAATGCAATACGCCATCTACAGTTTGTATTTGATTACATCTAGTTTGTAGATTATGTAACAGCTGGAAAGTATGCTGCAGTTCTTTTTATATATATAATACAGCGCCGTAGTCGTAGGCTTTGGAAAATGTACTTGCAATAAACTAACAAAAGATTTATCAGTTGCTAAAGGAGTAACAGTGGGGTCTACAGCAGCAGGCATACTTGTGAATAATAGTAGAGCACTTACTTTACTTTTAAGTTTTCTAATATTAAAACAATATTTTCATAAATGAGTAATAAACTCCCCATATAATATTTTCGCCAAAGAGCACACAGACTCAAGTGTAGAAGTCATCTAAACTTCAACTTTTTTGTCAGTTTTGACAAAGCTTATGCGAATATAAAGTCTTGATGCTGCAAATCTATAGAATCCAAAAGCACGCTACAATTTAAGTTATTTTTGATTTGACTTTAGACCGAAAAATTAAATATACCAATTGTGATAAATGAAATGTTCTTAATTTTGAAAACATGAGCTTTTTGCAATTCGGTTAAGTTTTCAAAGGTATGTAAAACTAAAATATATGTAAATTACGGATGGATACAAATATATGTAAGGTTATACATGAAACACCTCCGAATCATTTGAGATGATCGATTGAAACTAAAATTGAAATATTTAATATTTTGCTAAAAGCTATTTTTCATATCATTTAAGATAGGCATTAGCTTGAAATATAGAATACATCTAGGTGACAACATAACCAAATTTATGTCTGAGTGGATATTGGTTTTGCTTCGCTTTGACAGCGCAATTTTATGGGCATTTCCAAAAAGTATAAAAAAATATTGAAAAAATCGTATTATTCAAGACTGCTTATTATGTATATGTAAATTTAAACCTAACAAGTGGGGATGGATTATCTTCGGCGTGCCGAACATTTTATACTCTTTTCGAACCTTTAGGCAATTGCCAACTGCACCTGCAAAATATTTAATGACGCATATATTTGTTAATTATAGCTGAATCGATTTGAAATTTTAAAGATTGATGAGTTATAAGGATGTTCAAGTGTACAAGGAAATTTAAGGCGATAGCTGTGAGAACATGGGACTTATGGCCAAAACCGACTTCCAGTTGTATGGCAGCTATAAGATATAGTGCTCCGATCCGGCCGGTTCCGACCAATGTGCTGTCCCCTTGAATAAAAAGTCTCTGTGCAAACTTTTATCACGATAGCTCTAAAGCTGAGGGACTAGTTTGCATACATACAGTCAGACAGACAGACGAACATGGCTATATCAATTTGTTTTGTCATTCTAAGCATACTGGCAGTATCTTTTGGGGGTCTCCGACGCTTCCTTCTATGCGTCTAGAGTATAATAAAATATATATATATATATATCAAAACATTTTCAAGAATGCAATCTTTTCAATAGTTATATGGCTTCAATGAAACCTGAAGCAAATTTTAGCACTCATATCATATTACATTGTGTTACAAATGAAGCAATATCATGTCTATCAAAACGAAGCTATATCAATAAACTGGAAAGAAATCACATTAAGCGTATGTACCATTTAGCCTGTGGCCTTTGGCCTTTGGTCCCTCGCAAACAATTAGCACTGCTCGAGGCACGTCGTGTGTGGGTGCCACAGGATATGCGTGCCAGATGTTGCGACTACTCATAAAAAGGGATCGACAAAGGAGTAAGCCGAGCCGAGCCGAGCAGCGCCCCGATAATTGAAACTCTTTAAACGCGTGCGCAACCTTGGCGCATGCCATTTCCTGTGCGAGCCCCAACAATCCTTATAATCCTGGACGTCTATCGCTCTCCCTCTCCCTCTCTCTCTCTCTGTCTGCCCTTTTTGGTTGGGCTCTCTGTCAGTCACGGCTCATTCGCGACGTTGCGCATCCTTTGCACGCTCGTCCAGCCGGAACTGTAAACAATAAATACAACGCTGCTGAGCCTCGGACTCAGCCTTTGCTCCCTACTAATCTAACAGTTATTGCTGTTGCTGCTATTATTGTTGTTGATGTTTTTGTTGTTGTTGTTGTTGTTGTTGTAGGCCTGCCCATTGATCTTACGTTAATTGATTTATTATACGCCAACGTCTTGCTGTTGGCCCGTGTTTTGGGCTCATAGCTTTATTAGTGTTATTAAATTTCATCTGTCAGGGCTCGTCCTGCTGTTCCTGCTGTTTGAACAAGCTGTAGCTCGATCGGCAGTTGCTACAATTTTTTGGCACACAGAATACGTGGAAACTGTCGAAATGCTCGACAATTGAAAACAAATAGCCCAAGCAATATGTTTTCATAAAAAATAGAAAACATAAATTGACAGGCTGTCAGGATGTGCTCCTTATTGTTTGCCTCCTAATGCCATTATTGACTCCTCAGCTCAGCTTAGCCCACGTCACGTGTTGCGGGCGGGGTACAGTTTCTGCTTCCTTTCTTTCACTTGTGCACTTTTTATAAAATTAATTTCACGCCACAAGCTCAAGAGGCTGCCAGAAACAATCGCATTCTTCCGTTTGTCAATATCCCTTTTATAATTGTCTACAGATATTTATATGGCTGGAAATCGACACCTTTTCTCTACGCTTTTATATAAGAAGGGTATAATGAAGTTGTGCAAAAGTAAATAACACGCATAAGGAAGCATCTCCGACTATATAAAGTATATATGTTCTTTATCAGTATCAACAGCCGAGTCGATCTAGCCATGTCAGTCTCTCTGTCCGTCCGTCTGTCTGTCCGTCTGTCCGTCTGTCTGTCTGTCTGTATGATCACGCGGATATCAGAGACTAGAAGAGCTAGAGAATTCATATTTGGAAGTATTCCCGGAAGAGATCAAGTTTGTTTCATTTTATCGATAACTCATCCTGTTCAAAAGATATCGATACATTTCGATTTCAGACCAGTGTTTTTTGGCCATAACTTTAAAGTTATAAGAGCTAAAGGCACCGAATCTGGTATGTATAGTAAGTATAGGTAAGTATGAATGGATGTAAGGACTGGGTTCAGGGTTTCTCCTAGTGAGTTCTTCCTCAAAAACAGTAGTAGTTAATTTTATAAATATTCCCGGGCTTGTGTATATTTTTAGCATCGAATATAACGTCAAGTCGCTGTAAGGTATTTTTTTCTCGCTGTTTAATTAATTTCACGCCACAAGCTCAAGAGGCTGGCAGAAACTATCGCATTAATCAGGCGGGTTAACTTTCAAATTCAGCAAAGAGCCAACAACCCATCAAAGTCGTTGCCAATGACGCTGATAATTTGTCAAAAGTGACAGGACGCGAGACATTGCCGTCGTCTGAGTTGTCTCAGTTGTCACTCACTCTCACGCCCTGTACACCCTGTACCACTTGCCTCCCTGCCTCACAGTCTAAGCCCGCCCAAAAAGTCCATCGATGTGTGCTGCATGTATATGCATGGGGCACTAAACTATGAGGCTTTTAATCTAAACAATTTAAAATTAAGTTTTTCTGTGACGATGGGGGGGATTGTCAGCATTTGTGTGCATGTGTGTGTGTGTGTGTGTGTGGGTGTGTGTGGGTGTGTGTGTGGATGTGTGTGTGCGTTGCCTGTTTGCTCATTAATTATGTTTGTACGGATGCTTTGCTGTCGTCTAAAAGCCGCTTGAAGTTTTATGTACTCAGTTGAAAAAGGACTGAGCTTAAGTTTAATTCAACTACACTCAAATACAAAACTATCACTATCACCGTGGAAAATTCATAATTTTGCCAGCAACAATGTTCTATCAATATCGGAAGCATAAGTATCAAAAGTATACTGAAAATAACTCAATGGTAGCATAAGTCAAAATTATCTTCGTTTTGCTTTGAATCATACAATTTTACTACAACCCCCTTTAAGATAGTCCTGCGGAGGGCATTGCTTCCAGCTAATTTCGCACTACCCAAACTTATTCATTACCATACAAATTTTGTTCATCATTTGTCCATTGTATCTACTTTGCATCCATATTCATTCACTATCCAATTTATACATTTTGTGTTTGACTATTTTTCTACACCAATTCTAGAGTGATGAATATTGTTTAAGTGTACAAGTTAAAATGGTTGTTTATTACAACCTATTACATAACTATTACATTACTTTAAAATATTTTAAATGATGCTTGAAATTTGTGCCAAAAATTGCAATAGAAGACTTTTGACTTCTAAAATAAATCAATCGACATTTAAATATATAAAATTATATTTCTTTATCATTTTCTTTTCAGAATCAAATTAGATGACGTCATCATTCTACATATGTATATTTTCCCGAAAGTTTCTCCATTGAGATGAGTTAAGGCTTCCCATTTAAGAATATACAAATCTGAGATCATCTTTGACATCCTCCTTAATCTGAATATGTAAATGCTTGCACCCCAATTTGTCTGTACCCTCAGCTCTTATCCATAAACGAAGCTGGAATCATTAGTGAGAATCATTAGCTGAAGACTACGGATGCACAGCAGCCCTCTTTGCCCCCAGCTCGATAAATCATTGTGCCGATCTATCAGCAGACATTTACGGCTCGGTCATAATATAGGACAGCCGGCTAGAAACAATATCATTAATTTAAATAGTGCTACTCCATTGTCGGATTTGAAATTGGATAGGCAAAGTTCCGATGCCGCCAGAGAGTCTAGGGAGAGACCCGCATCAATCGCCGTTGCCAGATCCTTCGACCTGGTCAAGTGGGCGGCCAATGTTTGTTGGTTGACCGCCACTTGCAAAGGGGCCGGAAGCAGAGACGAGACATTTGTCAGGGCCCTGCCAGACAGCCTGGCGGCTTCAAGTGGCCACTTGAGTGCCAATCCTTGCAACAACAAACACAGCTCTGGATCCTTGGCCGATCCGCTCACTGACAAACTGACAAGCTGAACTCAAATGGCAGCCGATACCAATATGCGACCACACATGGTGCACGTGGCGGTCCATTCTTGAATTTCAGTAGAGCGCCGCATACGGAAGCGGATCTCCGTGTGAGAGTCCTTTGAAGTTGCCTGCACGAAAAGTTGCTCAACTAATTTCCAAACTTCCCCCATGAACAAAAAACAGGAAATCTAACTGAACTGAGAGTCTTTCAGCTATAATTTGCAGTTGGTCAGCATTTTTATGCACATATTTGTATATAATAATAAAATATTGTCAGCATACGAGAAATAAACTATTACCGAGAGGAATATGCTTTGTAATTTAATGAGGCTGCTTTCAGAAATATTTATTTACTGGAGATAAAATAAAATTGAAATAAAAGCAGGACTAACAAAAATATGTAATAAAATAAAATTTAATTAAACTGATAGTTAAACGGAAATAAAATAATATAAAGCAACATCGAATAACATCTTAATAGTTTCTTTGAATTTTTTGTCGAAAATATTACATTTATTTTATACAACTGTATCGTAAGATTGGCTTTTTTTATTATATATTTATATTAGAAAAATAAGTGACTAGCACACTGATTTATAAAATGCACATCTGTTAAAGAAATTAAATAATAAGAATAAAATTAAAAACAATTAAAAGTAATAATAATAAACAAAATAATAATAATAACAATAATATAAATAATAATAATAATACAATCAGAGGCCAATTGTTTTAAATCAAAGGCGGCCTTTATATACTTTTTAATTACTCCCAATTACATTTTAGCCACATATTTGTGAATATTTCTGCACTTCTTTTTATTAAACGCTTAAATTATGCTAGTTGAAATAAAATCAACGCAAGAGTATTCCAAGCTGTGGCAATAATGTCACGTTTTTTTTCCTTGTCCGTATTTTGTGTGTGTTCTTTTAACATTATTTTTTTTTTGGATTTTTTCGCTCAACATATTTAAAACTCTTGCAATTAAAAAAGCGGCGCTGAACAATATCGACATAATGAGCAGACAAAGCAGCGCACTTTGTTGCTATTATTGCTGTTCGAAACATGTGTAACAATTCATTAAATAGTCTCTCACACACACACACACACAGGCACACATCCTGACACACACACACACACACACACACACACAACATATGCTAAATACAAAGAAGGGTTACAAAAGAAAATTAATGCGTGTAATTCGCAAATGCGCAAAAAACGTCTGTGGATTGGGAGACGAGACAAGTGGGTGGGGGCTACGGTGGTGCGGTGGGTGGCTTGGGTGGTTTGGGTGGCTTGTGTTTGCGTTTTTTTTTGGGTGGCTCACTGTCTGCTGCGCCTTGCAGGCGAGCAAGGCAAAAAACCAAGTGGCATTAAAAAGCCAATCCCTGCGTTCGCTTCTTTTTTAAATCCCGCTGCAAGGGTCTCTGTTTTTATTTAATGAGCAAACCAACGCACACACACACACACACACACACACACACGCAGCACACACATGCATCACATACGCAGACACGAACACAGCATATTCCTTACTCTTCTCACACCCAACGCGTCCTGTTTTAAAAGTTGCTAAAGCACTTTGTTCTTGTTTGCTGCTGCCGTTGTAAATAAATCGATTGCAAATTCAACCAGCAACGACTACAGCAACGACTAACTGACGATTGGCCTTTCTGAAGACTTTCTACCGCTACCCCGACTCCCCAACGAACCACTAAGTCCTTGCTAGTCCTTCATTAAAGACCATTGAAGCCAGGGATGATATCCAATATAATTTTATTTCATATTTATCATTAATTTGAAAGCTGTTTGAGCTCAGTGCTAAAAATATATCTTTAAATTTAAATTTATATACATTATATAATAATAATATGGTTATTATGTATGTATACAGAATGAAATAATATTTTAAAATTTTTATATACATACTGTAAAAATAATAATACAATTTCTAATTAGTTATATAATTAGTTATTAACCAAGTTGTCAATACAACTAAGGCCTTAAGCTTGCAGTTACAAATATTTTTATATAACTAACTTTATTAAACAGTGTGGATGACTGTATCTTCCTTATGAATGTTATTGCTACTTGCTTTTATAAATAAATGCATGCTTAAGAAAACTTACTCAAGCAGACGTAACTTGAATGCAACTTATCTATAATTATTCACAAATCTAAGTTAACGCTGTTAAAATAAAACAATCACATAATGAAATTCTTTTTATTTTTTTCATTAATAAGATTCATAATAGTATATTTCCTTTTCTACATATCATGCTTCACAGCTTGCGACTCAGAGATGAGTTTATAATGAAATAATTGCCCGAAACAAGTATATCGATGTGAATTAGCTTATAATTCTCAACTGCTTAATGCACTGACATATTTAATTTGGGTCGCAAACTAATACAAAGCATAAAACAGCTAAATACTTTCATGCCTTAACGAAAATCAGATAAAGAACTAAAAAGGCATCCTGTATTGTATTTGCATTATTATATTAAAAAATAGTTTGTATTATATTAATTATAATTCTCAATGATTGCAATATTGTTTAGTTTGGTATGAATTGAACAAAATTGGCAAAAACAATAAAGCGATTAACTTTATTTCTAGAAAATAAAAGCATCAACAGCAATTGAGTTAAGCACACATCAAATTGCAGCATTCAAACTTTCGAAAGCAAAAGCGCCAGCAGCATTCGGCAGAGGGGGCGTGCCCACAAGCCCCCAAGCCCGCCCGCTGCCCCAGTCAGCCGTTGAGCAGCCATTTGGGGCAGTGCCTTGGAACTTTTCGCTTTGAGCAGCGGGCAACACAAAAGGCGACAGCACAACCCTTTCGCTTTTTAAGCCATGGCGCCAAAGCTTTCGCCATTTTAAATAAAAATGCTTGTGCTTGACGGCAACTGCCGCCAGATGGCGCTGTTGACAATGAGTGCGACTTTTAAAGCCATTTGCAAATATGCGAATTCAATAAAATAAATGCATTTAAAAGTAAATCAAAATATGTATATTAAATGTGAGTGTTGTAGATTGGTTTAAAGTCTTAAACTGCAAATGTATGTTTAGTTGCTAGCTGCATAAAAAACTGCTAAGAATGCGTTACAAGCGTGCCGCGCCAGATGGCGCCAGAGTGCAGCAGAGAATTAAACACTTGTGGATGCGTGTGTGTGTGTGTGGGGGAGGAGGCAAGCAAATAATAAGCTCTATGCAAATTTATTGTTATTGTAAATATAAATTAGATTTTTCTATGCGAATTTATATTGTGGTTTGTATTTATGGCCAAGTAAAATTCATTTTCTTTTTCTCACTCCACTCCATTTTTTGTAAGCTGCTTGCAACCGTTTCAACCAACAACTAACTGACTGCTAAATGCCGTTCAACACACACACACACACACACACACATACAGAGAGAGGGAGAGACAGAGAGATTCTGAATGCCTGGCAACGGGTCCCAATCAGACAACGGCTGCACCACAAAGCGTGGTGGTGTTGTCCATGTGTCTGTCGCCATGCATCCGCAAAACGACCAGAAATGCTAACCAATAGACCAACCTACCAAAAACCGACCCAGCCCAGAGACCAGGCCGGCATTTTGGTGAGAGAGAGGGGGCTTAGCTAAGTACAGCGGAGAGACACGAGTTGCAGTTTTGTGCGTGCAATTTTTGATTGCAATGCTGCAGTTGCAGTTGCCGTTGCCGTTGCCGTTGCATTTTGGAGCTGCAGCTTTGGCTGGAGTTAGAGCTAACTGCTCACCCACGCAACGGTGGTCGTTGGGCAGACAACGGGTAGGGGTAGGGGTAAGGTTACGGGTACAACTACGGTGGCAGCTCGCTCAACCGGAAATTGGAGGTGTGCGGCAAAACACGACGTGACGTGACATTTCCTCTTCGTCAAAATGTCAAAATGCAGCAGCAGCAGCAGCAGCAGTGAAACGCGACATGAAGCCAAACAAAGGGCAACAGTTAACTCAGCAGCAACAACAACAGTAACAACAGCAACAACAACAATACAAGAAACATAAACACAAACTTACGTATTCGATCATATTAATGAGCGACGCTTAGTTGCATCCAATTTAATTGCATAGCTTCTCGTTCAATTAAATAAACACATTGAACAATTTTGTAACCACAACAATGCGACTGAGCTTTAGATTGCATCTGAGTACAGTTCACGCTCGAAAGAGAGCACACTCTGTTTATTATATAGCATTTTGAATTATTTTCTTGTTATTATATTTTGTTTTCCAAATCATTTGAAATGATTTTCAAATTTAAAGAAGATATTCTGCCATTATGTAGATGCAACAGGCTTTTTAAAAATGTTATTTATTATGCATTTCACTACTTAGTAAGATTATGAAAACTGAAAACTATATTAAAAAAACACAAAAATTCCACAAATTGTCACATAATTAATCGTAGTATAAGTTACATAATAATCTAATAATCAATTTGTACCAAAATAATTGACAAAACTATTTAGCTAAGGTTGTGCTATAAAATGAAGATAAAACAAGTAAGAGTGCTCTAGTCGGGAGTGCCCGACTAGGAGATACCCTGAACCCAGTTCTGACTTCCATTAATACTTGCCTAATAGTGTGCATACATACAAACACACACATACTGCAAGCAGTGCAAGCGGTTTAAGCAGTTATCTTGCTTTTCGCTGAGCCCCGTACAATGGAAAGTTAAATCTCAAATAACTTCTGTGTTTATTGTCCGATCTTACTGACAATACTTACTGGGACATACAATTGTCAATAATATGTGTGACCAAAACAAATTGCAGGGTCGTACCTTCAAAAATGCGTTTTTTCAACTTTTGGGGGGATTGGGGGTGAAAGTGAAAAGTGAAATATTTGTTACTTGTGTATGCTATTCGAGATTATGCATGCCAAATTTGGGGTCTCTAGCTCTTATATCTTTGAAGCTATGTCCCAAAAACGCTAAAATGCGACGAGTTATCGATCAAAGGAAATAAACTTGATCTGTCCCGGGATTAGGAGAACTTATATTCCAAATATGAATTCTCTAGCTCTTGTAGTCTCTGATATCCACGTGTTCATACAGACAGATGGACGGACGGACGGACAGACGGACAGACAGACGGACATGGCTAGATCGACTCGGCTGTTGATACTGATCAATAATATATATACTTTATATGGTCGGAGATGCTTCCTTATGCCTGTTAAATACTTTTGCACAAAACCATAATACCCTTTTTACCCATTTTTAATGGGTTCAGGGTATAATGAGCCGAATATAAGAAAATTCGTTAGTTTTGGTAGCTTACTGTATATAAAGTCTCATGGCGTGCGAATCGAAAAGCTGCTAAATAAATAAATATAAAATTCGGAAATTTTTATTAATTTATCATATTGAAACATGATTCTATTAGCCAACTATTGAAGTTGTCATTTTGCGGTAACACATCTCAAATTGTAATTCGACTGCAATATAATTATCGCATTGTAATTCGCCTTTTCTATAATTAACAGTGTTAATGCGTCGACATTTATTTTGTTTTTAGCGAATGTTTAATTATATATTTTTTTCGACTTGAAATGCTGAATAGGATATGTAATTACTGTAAGTTTTGGTATGGCTTAGCTAAATTCGTATTATTCGCAATTAAGCTTTATAAATCCGATTAATTAATTTAACGAAACAAAAGGTGAAATAGTGCAATCCTTGAAGACCGCATCATAGTCCGATTTAGATCATTCTTTGGCAAAATTCAAAATTAAAAATTCTACTGATAATTCGTATGGCAGCTACATAATATAGTGGTCCAATCTGGGCACCAGTGACATGTTTACTGAGGGGAAGAAAAATAGGGGTATTTGTAAATTTGTATCAAGATAGCTTTAAAACTAAGAGCATAGCTGACATCGAGAATAAATATTTTGCAGTTGTTTCCTTCAATGCGTTAAGCACTTCACACCAAAACTTTAAGACACCATACAAAAAAAATATTATTCAAACTAAATAGAAGGCTTAATCGAATCCATAGATATAAGGAATCATTCAAACCGACCATTTAGTTACTTACTTTAAGCTGCAACAAAGGGCGTCAGCTGTTTGTCAGCTCTCACTCTCACTCTTTCCCTCTCTTCCTCTCTCTCCCTCTCTCTGCTGCTGGTGCTGGCCACGCCCCATTTATTTGTGCGCATTAGGGTGCGCTATACCGACTGCATGCTTCGCTGGTCCGCTCACAAGATGCCGCCTTGGCCGCTTTGGCCCCGCCAAGACGCTGTCGAGTTCCAAGTTCCAAGTGAATGGCCAGCGAGTTGGTCAACCGCAACGGGGGAGAGTCGGAGAGTCAGCGAGTTGAGCGTTGAGAAAGCATGAAAACATAGAACATCAAATTGATTAGCCAGTTGGGCTGTTATACTTTATTGGGCAGAGGGGAGAGGGGAAGTGGCAGCAGCGACGTTTAGCAGCTTGACGCGGCCAAAAGGCGACGGTGAGTTCTGTGACAACATAATTACATAATTAGCTGCTTCCAAAGCGGTCACAGCGGTTAAGGACAGGGGACAGAGAGAGACAGAGAGAGAGAGAGATAGGGAGAGTGAGAGAGTTGGGAGCTTCGTCAGCTGCTTGAACGAAACTAGTCAAAGATGATTGAATGCTGACATTGAGCCGGCCTCAGCTGTCAAGCGCATTTGCTAAAATGCATTAAACCAACACACAAGCAACAAGAACCAACAACTACAAAACGAATGTCAAACTAGAATGGAGCCTGTGCAAGACAATAGCCGCATACAGGAGCCAGGCAAGGACACTTGGCTAAGCGGCTTACGGCAATGAGATGAGATGAGAGTCGAAGTCGGCAGTCGGCAGTCGGCAGTCGGCAGTCGGAAGTGCATAATGCATCATCTTGCATGCGCCGCTCAAGGAATCAGCGCGGCAAAAAACCCAACAAAAATAGAAAAATGAGAAGAAAACAAGAAAAGGACAATGCAGCTAACCGTGCGCAAGGCGGCTCAGCTATGTTTCGCACAGATAACGGCGGCAAAAAGGACACATCATCTTCATGGGAAAGTCGCCGTCGCCGTTGCCGTCGCCAGTTGACACAACCTGCGTCAATGCCGGCAAAGCAAGTTGCCAGCGGCAAGTAGCTCAAGAGGGCAGATTGATTACCCAGCCCCGATTACGAGCCGATTAGCCAGTGATTCCCATGAATGAATGAATGTACGCAGTGAATGAACGAATGCCGGCAGCAGGCATTTAGGCGGCATACATGACAAACGACAAGCCAAAAAGCAGCAACAAGCAAACAGGTCCCAGCGACGACATTTTCATTTAGGCCGCTTATGCGACTTAACCTGCCTGCGGCTTAGCTCCGCTAATCCAGCCACAACAAAAACAACAACAACAACACGCATATGCACACATACTGGCAAAACACCCCCAGTTGCCCCACCTGTATCCTTTTGCCACTTGCTGCGTTTATTTACGGGAATCCTTTAATAGCATACGAGCATTATAGCGGAAACAAATTGCAATCCGCACATATTTTATTATACATATACTTTTTCTTTTACTCCTTCTCCGTCTTCCAACTTTACTCTGTCGCTTTCGACTTTTATCATTTCTTAATTCACAATAATATTGCTAATGCTTATCATTTATTTGTTTGGTTTCATTGGGTTTTTCTGAGTATTTCCAACAAATGTTGCAACAATCGTAATTTATTAATACCCCCGAGCTTTGCTTTATATTTTTGATTTCAATTTTGAACATTTTTGTAAAAAAAACTTTAGCTTTGTTTTTCTGTATCGCACTTGTCGACAATAATTAAATTTATAAAAATATTGCAAAATTGGAAATAAAAAAAAAAATGATATTTAAAAAAGACTATTAAATAAATTAAAAATTCAATAATTTAGACAGAAAAAAATGATGTTTACAAAAAGAAGCAAAAATTTTAAGGACATTAATATGTTAAATTGATTAAGTATTATTAAAAAACAAATGTCAAAAATTTTGATTAGCTTCAGCATAAGCAGACATAAAATATCATAAAATACATGATATCCTCAAATTTAAATTGATAAAGTTAATATATATATATCGATAAGCTTTACATGACTAGTGCCCTAAATATAAGCTCAAATTGTAGGACTAAAATATTGAAGCAATTATTCAAATAAATATAAAGTTATCTAAAGTCTGCTCACCAAAATTGCTAAATTATAATTTGGACATTTGTCTTACAAATAGAAACTAGCTCGGAATTGATAAAAAACGAACTTTCATTATTTAAAACCACTCGTCAATACTATTACTAACTCAATTAGTTTAAGTGGAATTGTATTTATTCATAACTACGACTTTAAGTGTTTATAAAACTGAGGTAAATAAAAAGTCTACATTTCGGCCGCTTATGTGTCTTAGCTGCGCTAATCCAGCCACAAAAACCAAAAGAAAAGCATGCAAATACATACATACATACATACAAAGAGCCCGCAGCCCGCTGTCCGTGTCCTGTATCCTTTTTGCCACTTGCTGTGATAATTTACGAGAGAGAACGCAACCCTTTAAGAGTCGGCGCGTAAATTGTGATTAAAATCGCTGGAGCGCCATTTAACCGCGGCGGCCATTACCAGAACCCCCAACCCCCAGTGCACAGCCGACCCCCAAATCCAGTGCTCCATTGTGCCCGGGCACTTTATCAACATTTCCGGCGAACGTTTTATGGCCTCCAAGGAAATTCACTTGACAAAAGCCAACCGGCCCACCAAATTGAAAGAAAAGTTTTAATTATTTTTAATTTTCATGATTAGTACTTTGCGTTTACAACAATCTCCGACCGCCTCCCCCAACCAAAGAACAGTCTCACCCAACCAACCCCCCGGGCTTGTTAATTAAGCGCAACAATGGTGGGCTTCTCGACTACTCGACTACTCTTGTTTTAGCCGGATTGGTGATAATGATAATTTTCGCACTTTCTTCGGGGGGGGCTCTGCGCCTGACACAAGTTAATGAGTTTCGCGCTTTTGCGCCTGCCAAATGCCACCATCGGGTGCACTTAATTCCCCCAGCAACTTCAACTTCAACTCGCTCTCTCTCTCTCGCTCGCTCTGTATCTGTCTCTGTCTCTATCTGACTGCCATGCGGCTACCCCCAAAAAGCATTTCGGCTTTTTGGGCAATTTTTTAATTGTTTCTTTATGCTAAGTGACAACTGGCGGGGTGGCGGTGTTGCTGGCTCTGGCTAACAGCTAACAGCTAACAGCTAACGGTTATCGTCTGGTGGGCGGGGCTGGGGCTGTCGGCTCATTAATACACAACTTCACAAATACCTGGCAGCGAGCCCATAAATCAGCAGGCGCTTTAAGCCTTTCGAGCACCCTTCAGCCCCCCCCGACTCAAGTGAACAGTTTGTCCGCCGTAAAGTAAGCGGATTTGAAAGTGTTGAGCAACGGACATTCAGCTAAAAATATATGCGGATGATATAACAAACAGTAAATGAGCATGAAATGGAGGCAGCTTACTGACACAATTCGTTTCAATCAACAACATCTTGATTTCCTTGTATTAAATCAATTTTTACGTTTGGTTTCTATTAAAAAAAAAATACATATATGCTTCTTAAGTCTTGTAAATTAACTCATTTATTTTGTGAGCACATAATAATTTATTGTAACAATCAAATGTTAATAATGAATGTAAATAATATGTGTGCATAAATATTAAACTGTAATATTATTACTTTTTTTTTGTTTCAGTGTTTTAAAATTAATATTTAGGGTCACCAAAATATTTATTTAAATTATAAGACAATTATTAGGATTACAGTTGGATATTTACTAAGCTAATTCTAACTTATCAATCGAATTTTTATTATTAATTGGTGCACTTTTCATAATCATTATTTTTAATAACAAAAACGTTTGATATTTACCAAATGATCAATTAAATTGACTTAAATGGCAATCCGTAAACAATAATACTTTAAAAAGAATTTGTTTTTCTAGTCGACTTTAATTTATTTTTCGACAAATGTTGATAATTTTAACCCTACTTGCACTCTTTTCAGCAGCGTTTTATTTATTTATTTAATGGTGACACAAACTAATATTAACTGTAGGAATTTCACCTGAAAAAAAAAACAACAAATCGAAAAACTAAACTTTTGCATCATAATTTCAAAAACTCGCCTACAATTGAAATACAAAATAAATTTATACAAAATGTAGGTCAGTCCATTAGCACTTTTTGTTATGACTTTCTTTGTTGATTTCTGTAAAAATAAAAAAACGAACACATTTAAAGAGTCAAAAAAAAAGTGTCATTTGGAACATATGTTGACCTTTCTTTCAATTGTGCAACACAATTTGTTGCACGCCCGAATGAAAGAAAGTACAGAGAGAGTTGCCGCCACAATAAATTAGCTGCCCTTTTCTCCACCAGCGATCCCGCCACAAGTCCTGGCCAAGGTGTGATTCCGGCGAATTTGGGTACCCCTTACTGGCCCAGACATTGAGACACCAGCTAACAAAATTGTAACAAGTCAATTTGAGTTTCATGTGTGCCGCCGCCAAAAAAATAGGAAAAAAACAAAAGAGAGAAAGAGGAAAATAGAAGAGACATATAGGCAAACGGGGCAGACAATGCGGCAGGTCAACTGAACAGGACCCTGGTCAACAATGGGTTGGGCTGCCCATGGGTCAGCCATTGACATGTTTTTGGAAAAATGTTTACAAAACATTTGGCATTTGGCATTTGGTAGTCGGACTCAATTTAAAGCAAATCAAAGTGCCATTGTCCTAGTGCAAAAACGATCGGCCAAATGGGGCGTGGGAATCGGATTTGGATTTGGAATTGGCATAGAAAATAGAGCATTATTCGAATATTATTATTGCGTACAAAACACAAGTCTGACTCAAGTAATGGTTTGATTTTTGAATAAAATATTTTTTTACATTTAACAGCAATTTATATTTCATTTACTTATTACAGAAAATAAAATTGAAGTTAAATTTAAGATTATTAGAAATTAAAGAAAATTTACTTTGGTCCAACATTTGCTGCAACGATTGGTGAAAAGCCACAAAAAAAACCCTCAAATAGACCTATAAAGTTAGTATTGGTCAATTTTATACATTTAGTAGAAGTTAAATTATGGAAAGAAAAGAAACAGAAACTAAAAAAAAGAGAAGCCAAGAGAAAAGCCAATAATTAGATAAAAGTATCAAGTATTTGATAAGTTCAACTTAATTACTTCGACAAGTATTATATAATTTAAGAAAAATATTACTTTCTTCATTATATTTTATTATTGTTTTCGTGATATCTGCAGTTGAGTAAGATATAGATGATATAGCTGAGCTGTGAGAAAAATATTGTAGTCTATTTTGGTAGAGCAAACTAACTCAACTAAAAGTGGAACAAGTTCGCTTGTATATATAATCATTCAAATATTTCAATGACTTGCATACAGAACTTGTTCACGATTTGTATGGCCATTAATTTGTACTTTGTACCCTTTTCGCAACTATACAATATATGACATGATTTAGTGTTATATAGCATGCATATATATTATTATTATTCAATATTTGTGGCTCGCCAAAATGCGGCCACAATTTAAATCGCTGCCCCGCAGAATGGCCGTGATATAAATCAATGGCAAAAAACACCGAATGAACCAAAAAAAAAAAGCTATCTATCGTGCATGCATATAGTATGTATATATAAATATATATAGTTTATGCATGTGTGCACTCATATATTCTGCAACGCATAAATCTTGAGCTAATAATTTTCGCATGTTTTTTTTTTTTTATACACTTGGTGTGGGTTTTATCGGTTTGTCATTGAATATGTAATGCTGATATAACAACAGATGTAGTGCATGTTTATATTTATTCTCAATAGAGTACTTCTGCAGTACTAAATTGAAATTGTTGCTTACAGTAATAGCTGCTTTATATGCAATTAGGTTTTGGTTATTCGATTGGTTTCAACTTTATTACAATAGTAGTTTTCACTAAACCATAAATAAATACTAAATTATACCTTCTTTTTCTTATTTTGATGGAAAACATTTGTTAAAATCAAAACTACAAATAGTCAAATATTTTGTAAATATATTTCCATAAATACATATCTTATTTCAAGGGATTTTTCGCAAATATGCTCAGAAATGTTTAACCATTAAGCTTAAGGTTCACATTACTATAAATGTTAAATTAATTTTGAATTTTTAAACTTAAATTTAAATTTTTTGAAAATCAAAATATAATAATTGTAAAGGTCTTGACTATCCTTAGTATACATTTAATATATTTATATATATAAAAATATATATATTAATTTGATGTATTTATTACATAAATTAAATAAACAGCTCAAAATTGAAAAGACAAGGTAATAATAAAAATATAAAAATATCAAATTTAAGTTATTTTAAAGACCAGAGATATATTCATGTAAGGGTATTATATCTTCGACACACAAATACAAATTATTATTAAATTCTATATGTATTATATTTTGCAGAAAATGACAAAGTTTATTTGGTGGTTTGGCAGCCTTCGTTTCAAATATATAATTCTTTTTTGGGTAACATGCCAAAAGTGTGGAAAAAAACACGAACATATTCTAAGAGTACAATCTGAATCAGTCAAATGAAAATATCCAAGACTATTAAAAATAATGCAGTGAAAATAATAGAGAAGATTCTGGGAATAATGCATTTAAACAGCAAGTAAAACTGCCTGACATTTATTAAAATGCATAGATATGTATTATATGATGACTCTGATCTGTTGTCTGGTGTTGGCAGCAACAAAAACAGCCGAGCACATTAAACGAAAACCCGGAGCGTAAATTAAAACATCAGCTGATGACGTCGTAAACAACGTAAATCAAACTAGGAGCAGGGAGCAGGGAGTAGCAGATAAAACTGTTAACGGCTTTGGAAAATCTATTGACTTTGGAACAGAGACAATTGCGACGTTGACGTGACAAAGGACAATGAGCGCAGGACGCAGGACGGTTGCAGGATACGGCGAAGGTAAGACGCAAACGAAGACATCACAACTTCTCGTCGTCTCCGCATTGTCTGACAAGAACTCAACTGGGCGCTGACAACAAAAGGGGGCTGATCGTGTACACAGAGCAAGGACATTGTTGACTCTGGCCATTCGTTGTTGTTGTCGCTTGTTGTTGTCGCTATAAAATTTCCAAAAACGCCAAATATTGTAGGCATTTGGTGAAAAATGTGTCTTGTCAACATTTTCCTTCTATTCGAATGCGTCCATTGTTCTAGAGGGGTACGAGCTCGCTTCTCGCTGCTCGCTTCTCGCTGCTCGCTCCTCTGTCGTCCTTCGGGCGTCGGAATCAATGAAAAACTGCTGAATGAAAATGTGATCCTTTTGGCGAGCTGTGACAGTTTTTGGGCTGACAACAAATGCAATGTTATCCCTTTGTCGTCAATGCTACTAAGAATTATGTTGCCGATACACACAAAAAAAGTAGAGAGAACAAAAAAATTAATGTCCTTTTCGCTGCAGCAAACGGATGCAAGCGGCAAATATTTGTAAACGCGCCCCTTTATTGGAAAGTCTCAGATACCTTGCTGCGATTATGCGACATTGCCACCATCGACCATCGACGACAACAAGCTGTGCGGCACAGGGGCTGCTCTAAGGGGTAGGAGTGGCTTTCAGGGAGCAACACAGGAGCTGCACCAGGAGCGGGCAGACAGGCGGGCAGCTGAAGTGGCGAACTGCACGCCCAGGCACTTCAACAGCAGCGGGTAGATGCGAACAGCAGCTTTATGGTCACACCCCGAAAACGATGTACCTCATTATGTACTACTCTATGTATGGGAGATGGTGCTCAGTACTTAGGGCAATTCTAATAGCGGCTTACATAAATACACAAGTACGTACATATGTATATGTACGTGCGGGGCAAATCCAAATCATCATGAATTGCAACCAACTTGCTCCAGGTGTTTGATTTGCTAAGATCCTGAAGGACTTTCGAATGGCACTTGCAGCACCTACAAACAGAAAGAAAGAATTTATATTATCTATGATAAGGAATACCTGGACATTTTGCACTTTTTTAATTGCACTTTTGATTTGTGGTACTACTTTCTCGATTTTTTAGCAATCTCTCCCATCATCAAGCAGATGGTTCGATAAATAACACTAGACTTGACTGTATATATGCGAACAAAGTAATTTGTGTATTTTAATGCGAATGTATTTGTTAATTATACTGAAAATTTAATAAGAATTATGAAAAATAATAGCCTTAGATATACAAATAACTAAATAAAACGGAAATATTATAAAAATAAACCACAACTGCCTACAAAAACCGCAATAAAAACACCAACATTTAAATGCTATCCCAAAACTTGTAACATTTTTTGAAGTTGTGTTTAATATTTTGAATAACAGATTTTATAATTTATATTTCAATTTAATATCGTGTGGAAATTTGTGTTGTTTATTCTTAATATATTGATTGTCTTTAAGTCCGCATGAATTGAATAGTTATATATTTCAAGTTATAAGCTAAGCTTTTATTGGCTAATGTTTTTCTTAGCAGTTTAACAATAGTATTTTTAGAATATTTTACATGTATCATTCTAATATATAAGTATATTTCTTTATGTTTGAGTAAATTGTATTATTTCTATTTTGAACTAAGAGTGTAAAATATAAATTAATGTTAAAGAAAATTAAAGGCTTTTGGCTTTAATTGGAAATATCAGACACATTTCTGACTAGTCTTTGAATATGCTAAGCTTATTTATTTGTATCTATTTTTTTACATTTATCACTTTAATTTAAAGGTGTATGTCTTCAAAGTAAATAATTTATTTTTTATTTAGCGAGTGCGAATATAAATATTAAGAATTTCATTTATATATAATTTTAAAAAATCTATGAATGTATATATGAAGTAAATTTATTATTCATTTGGTATAATCAGATTGCTAATGAATGCATTTTTTTTTGTTGGTCTTTGAATATGCTTATATGTACTTTGTTTCCCATGCAGTTTGTGAGAACTTATCAGATACTGGGTATTGCTTTTTTTGTCTAATACATTATTTTTGTGTTTAGGTCTTTGATGACTGCCAGTCTCTCCTTGCCTCTTGCTATTATTATCAACACTATCTGGCACACACACACAACACACACATGCATAATGACACGCGGCAACAACTACCACCAGCAGCAGCAGCAGCAGCAGCAACAGCAGCAGCAGTTGCACCACCAACATCAGCAACACCACCGACGGCTGTCGGCTGGCGATTCTTCTGATGATGATACTCCTGATGTTGCAGTTGTTGTTGTTGTTGTTGTTGTTGCTATTGTTATTGTTGTTATTGTTGTTGTTGTTGATGATCATCTGTGGCACGCCGTCACCAACCAAAAACGCGCGGCCATCCGCACACTCACTCACACTCTGCATGCCCTCTCCCTCTGGCACACACACACATACACACACACACACTAGCACACTAACACACGCATGCAGCGGCTCATATTTGTATGTGGAACTCAGCGTGAGAGCCACGCGGTGGTTTATGCTTGTTAGGACGAGCTCTCAAGAGCCGCACAGCAACAACAACAACAACAATATATATGTATATATATTTTTATTTTTTTTTGGGGT
Organism: Drosophila flavopinicola; assembly: GCA_035042425.1. Lineage (NCBI taxonomy): Eukaryota > Metazoa > Arthropoda > Insecta > Diptera > Drosophilidae > Drosophila > Drosophila flavopinicola. The sequence continues at coordinate 464,312 of JAWNLL010000372.1, forward strand.
GCGCGCTGGCTACTTTGTATAAAAACACACACACACAAAATGGCGGCTGCGGCTGTTACAAAAATACAAAATCATCAAGCGGAGAATGATGAGCGGCAGCAGCAGCAGCAGCAGGAGCAGGGGTTGGGTTCGGTTCGGTTCGGTTGGGTGGGGCGGGGGTTTGGGAATGGCAATGGCAATGGCAATGGGAATGGGAATGGGAATGGGAACCGTGGCAATCTGCGGGTTGCAATCCGCACCGCGCTTCTTTGGCCAAAATGGTTTTTATTTTTGTTGTCTCTGCTGTTGCTGTTGTTGCTGTTGTTGTTATTGTTGTTGTCTAGTTTGGTATTCATTTCGTATCTCTTTGTTGTTGTTGTTGATGTGTGTTTGTATAAATTTGGGGCGGCAACTACTTAAAAAGAAAACTTTCTAAATCGGATTACAATTTAAAAAAATTTTAACAATTTGCATGCTTCAAAATGGAAATCAACTAGACTGTTAAAGTCCGTAAATTTGCTTAAACATATTGCAGGTAACTGCCTACACGACTTATGGACTCATTTCAGCAAGTACTTTATTTAATAACAACAAATATGATACAAAATATTCAAGCCTCCATCTGCCACAAACAAAATTGTATTCAAGAATTTCCATATTTGTATAAGCATAACACTTTCTTTTAAATATATCTAATTATTCCAAAATGTAAGCCATTCATTTATAACACTAATAGCAATTCAGCATACTTAGCTCAAGTATTATTCTATAAAACTACAACATTTTTGTTTTATAACAATTTAGACAAATTGGTAAAGTTAAGTTTCTTGTTATTAAATTTGCTCAATACAGGTTTTACGCAAGTGGCTAGCTAATTGACATTTCTCGTGATTATAAGATATATATTAGACGGTATTTAATCAATTTTTTCTATTATTATAATATATTTCATTTTATTTTGATTAGGCAAGCTACATAGGGTCTTTACCCTATTTCCAGGTCGGTATGATTTCAACAATAAATAAATAGTCCTCTGTACTCTGTCCTGTGCTGAGAACTAAAGTTCCATATAAATGCAAAAAATTTTATTTAATTTTATATCATCATTAAAATTTGACATTTAGAAAAAAAGTAAAAAAGTTAAAAAAAAAAAAAATTATTTAACATAATTCCTTTTATTATTGTATAATGATAAGCTTGGCGCAAATCAAATATGTATTTACAAAGCAATCTGAGCCTCAATTGGTTAACCAATTAAACTTAAAGGATATCTGAATAAAAATATATGGTAAAAGAAAAGTGTCATGCAAAATATTTCAAAATATAAATACTCTTTGCTGTTTCTAGTTTGCAATTCGTTTGGATAAGCAGCTTTCAAAAGCTACACTCGTTTAATGCAGCTTCAATAGCCACATATATGCATATATAGTTTATCCATCGATAATGCTAAGTGGATTTATGCCTCACACACACACACACACACACACACACACACACACACACACACACACACAGATAGAGCTGAGCAATTGATTGTGCCCACGGAATGTAGCATGAGCAGCTACTTACAATGTATCTTGGGCTCAAGCCGCAACCACATCCACAAGCCGCTCATAAGACGCCCGCCCACGCACACATGCACACATTGAGTGCTCATTTTGGTGGGGCAGGCAATTCACTTGCCCCATAAATCGAAGCATCAAACGGGAGCAAAAACAGCGGCAGCGGCAGCGACAAAATAATAAGAAATCAATACAATCTGCGTAATATGTTTTACGCGCTTTCTTCTCTGCCAGTTTTCCACACAATTGACTTTGATGATGCCACACACACACACACACACACACGCACACTCACGCACACTACTGTCTGGCGGCATCTTCGATTAAGCCACAGCCCGAAAGGGCCATGACGTGACTCTTGTGCACGATAATCAAAAATCAGGCGCACACAATGGACTCTGTAATAGTTGAATTGAATTGCGTTTGGGGAGTGTACTCTCAGCCAGGGGGGCGGGGGCGGGGGGGATTGGGGGAGTGAGCTTGCCAAAGTTTGCCTGCTGTTTAAGGGCGTGCCGCTTGCTGTTGCCTTTGCCTCATTGTCTGCCCCCTTTTCCCTTCTTTTTTTCATCTAGTCACAAGTCCTCCAGCAAAGCAGACCTCATGTTGACTTTATTGGGCTCATTGCAAAGGCGCCGCACACACTCACTCACACACACACACTGCAAGCTACCACCCCCACTGCTTGTATGCGGCACTTTGACATGCTTTGACACTGCCACGCCCCCATGTGCCCATCCCCCAGACGCCCACGCTCCTGGCACATGGCATCATTACACGGCCGCCTCGCACGCAAAATTGTGCGAAATTTGGTGAGCCGCGTGTGGCATAGTCGTGTGGCAAATTCAATTCGCAAACTTTTCGCCAGACCAGAGACAAACCCAGATACTTTTGATGTGCCTCATTGCGATATAAAGGGTGTCCCTGTCTGTACCGTTGCCCCCAACCCCCAACCCCAACCCCACCTCCCCCCACACCCACACCCATAACGATTGTGTGCCACACTCTTCTTTCTTGCCACGCTGCGCGGGGGGTAGCCAGTATCACAACTTTGTCAATCAGCTGGCAGCGCTTTAAAGGCAGCCAAGTAATCACTGAAATAAGCACAGCAAATTGGAGTAATGCTATAGCTCCATTAATCAAACTGCAAGTCCTGACTGCCTGACTATGGATCAAAGGACAGCTTTAACGCTGAACGCTCACGTAAGCCTATTATTAAATAAATACTTTTTTTATTTTCCATCACATCCAATGTACTCTATACCTATATACTTCTTGAATAATCTTTAATTTTTTACGTCAATAAATATTCAAAGCGAACAAAATTAGGGTCAACTTTTTACACAAGTTTTTTGCGAAAATCAAACAGTTTAAGTTTAAAACACAAAAATTAACTAACACAACTAAATATCAAAGGAAAAGAGGTAAGATTATGATTACAATTGTAAATACATGAAGATCACAAAAATTTCAAAAACTTAGAATAATTACAGTATTTGTTGAAAATAACCCAAAATCAATAATAAACAAAACATTATATACATAAAATATTAAAATGTTAGTTAATATTTATTTTTCTAACCAAAAATAGTTTTCAGAAAAAGTCAATCCCAATTGTGTTCAACTAATAATAAAACTGAAGATTCAAAGCTTAAATAAAATATAAAGTAAAATTTTCTTTTTAAAATGCATAAATATGAGAAGAATGAATTAAGAAGACAAATCATAAGCTCAAAAAATAGGTTTCCCATAGCTAATGGAGTTTGAAGTCTTAACAGGAAGTAAATCAATTAAAACATTTTGTAATTTTGGACACAATTTTGACAGAAAAATTAAAAGGACACCAGAAAAACTTCACCGATTATATAAATTATTATAAATATTCCAAATTCTGAAAAACAAAATAATTTGGCATCGATTTAGAAGAAAACTCTTGATTTTGATAAAGCATACATTTTAAATGAAGAGTTAATTTAGAGGTATAATCACAAGTATTTTACTGAGTGGCTGCTCAATCTTGGCAACAAACATTTTAAATATCAACACAATTTTGTAATATTTTTAATTTTAAAAATTCAAAGTTTTCGTCAAATTTTCTAGTGACCGTAGTAGCAAAGTAGAAAATTCAATATATTGAGGTTTAGTGATTCTTTGAAAACTTTATGTTTGGTACATAAAATGCATTTCCAATTTTCCATTTTACTTATTCAGCACTAAACATACATATGTATATGTTTGTGAGGATGTTCGATCATTTTACGGGTTAGTTATACCTACTTGTTTATTTTCTAATTAGCTGATTAGTTGGGCGCTACTTTTGAGCTTTCATTGTTTTGTTTTGTTTTTTTTTTCAATTTAATTTTCATTTTCGTTTTTGTATTTATACTCTTTTCGAAGAAAATAGTATATTAAGTTTGTCCTGAAGTTTGTAACGCATAGAAGGAAGCGTCTGAGACCCCCAAAAGTTACTGCCAATATGCTTATAAAAAAAAACAAATTGATCTAGCCATGTCCGTCTGTCTGTCTGTCTGTCTGTCTGTCTGTCTGTCTGTCTGTATGTATGCAAACTAGTCCCTCAGTTTTTGAGCTATCGCGATGCAACTTTGCACAGACACTTATTATTCAAGGGGACAGCACATTGGTCGGAGCCGGCCGGATCGGACCACTATATCTTATAGCTGCCATACACCTCAAAGTCGGTTTTGGCCATAAATCCGATGTTTTCAAAGCAATTGCCTTAAATTTCCTTGTACACTTGAACATCCATATAACTCATCGATGGGTAAAATCGCAAATCGATTGAGTCATAAACAGCGAAGATATGCGTCATTAAATATTTTGAAAAACAGGTGCATATGAGCAAACAAAGTCAAGCGCAAGAAAGCTTTTGATAGTCTGAGCAAACAAAGTCAAGCGCAAGAAAGCTTTTGATAGTCTGCTCTTCAAGGTATTTTGCCACCGATCATCAAAACGGTTTGTGGCGTATGGCGTAAAGAGCCGCGCTAACGAACGCATGTTTCGCAAGTTCAAGTTCGAGCCTCGGCGGCGACTGATTGTTAATTTAATACTTTTTTCTTTTTCTTCCTTCCAAATATATAACTGTAATCAAATTAATTTGCTTCCAATAGCTTAGAACAAAAACAATGCCACGCGAAAAAACAAATGCTGACAAACGCGAGTTGCAGGTTGCAGGAAAACAAAAGAAGGAAATTTGTAACAGTCGGCTCTTCAAGCAATTTTGTCAGCGATCATCGAAACGGCTTGTGGCGTAGTGGGTAAAGTTGCGAACTGGTGAGCGAGAGGACCCGGGTTCGAAACCAGCGGCGACTGGTCATTTATTTTCATTTTTTCTTATTCTTCTTTTCAAATATATAATAACTGTAATCAAATTCATTTGCTTTCAATGGCTTAGAACAAAAACAATGCCACGCGAAAAAACAAAAGCTCAGTATAAATCGAGTTTGTTAGCGATTCTTAAAACTGCTTGGTGTAAGCAGTACAAAGCAAAACAAGAAAGCTTTTGACAGTCTGCTCTTCAAGGGATTTTGTCAGCGATCATCAAAACGGCTTGTGGCGTAGTGGGTAAAGTTGCGAACTGGTGAGCGAGAGGACCCGGGTTCGAAACCAGCGGCGACTGGTCATTTATTTTCATTTTTTCTTATTCTTCTTTTCAAATATATAATAGCTGTAGTCAAATTCATTTATTTTCAATTTCCTAAATTGTTTCTAATTTTTTTTTTCATACATAAAGTAGCTTTAATAGAATAATTCAAAAGAAAAATTTAAATTCATTGGCAAAACCAATGACACGCGAAAAAAAATATGGATCTCAAATTCTGAATATAAGCTCTCGTATGTTCAGATTAAGTTTTATGACAATTCAATTTCCGACAGCGGCCTTGAAAGGTATAAGAGCAACAGGCACAAAATTTGGTATGTATATTGTAGTATACATATGTAATGTAGTTTTGACTTTTTGGAAAAACTGAAACTTGTATATTGTTCAATTCGGTAGCACTTATGAATGCTAAGGGACGCGTCCACGAGCTGCGGATAGTGAAACGTCCCTGTTTACATGAATACCTTTATATATTTTATTTTATATGTAGGGGTATATGTATGCGACATTAATATCTGCGAATTAAATAAGCAGTCACGGAAAAATAGTAAAAATTGCTTTAAGGTTCGAAAAGAGTATTTAATCTTCGGCACGCCGAAGATAATCCTTCTCCACTTGTTTTGTTTTCGTTTTTCCGCATTCTGTTTTACTGGCTATAAAAACGCAGCGCCATAAAAATGTTTTAATAAAAATGTTCACGGGAACGGGTAGCCGCCGTTCTGCCCCGTTGCCCCCTTATCAGCCACCGGACTATTGAGTCTTCCGTTTCATGCCCGTACTCCCATCGCAGTGTATCAATTCGATACTTGCAGCGTTGGCGCCTCGCTCTTTTCGGCATGACCAGAAAACCAAATATTTCGCTTTTGCCGATTTGTTTGAAAATGTTGCTCTATTGTAATGTGTGTGTGTGTGTGTGTTTGTGTGTTTGTGTGTGTGTGTGTGTTTGTTGTTCTTGTTGTGTTTGATTTGTTTATGGCGCAACTTTTATGGCCGCTGGTCGAAGGCGTGGCCACGAGCGAATTTCTCACGCCAGTCGATTGAAACATAAACAAACCAAATGGCAAAACATTCAACACATGATGATGCTGATGCTGATGCTGATGGTGATGGTGATGGTGTATCCAACAGATACAAATGCAGATGCAGATACAGATACTTCTAGTATCGCTATTGCCTGCACATTGTTTATTATCAGAAAGTGGCGCCAATGGTTAAAGTTTTTAATGGTTAGTTGGGCAGGGCCCCATAATATAATTGTTTACAGTGCGCTTAAGCGCATTGGGATAAATGCCTTACCAACTACATAGCTGCATATGTTCTATGTACATATATTTGTATGTATGTATATGCATATGTATATGTATATGTATATGTATATATGTGCAGCTGTTTGCAAGATTTATGTGCATTTAAATAAATTTGATGAGATTTTCTTGCCGTAACTCTTTGCTGCCCCCCAAAAAGAGTTGAGCCGCAGCCGCTGCCGCTGCCTCTGCGTAAAAGATGCCATAAATCTTTGCCTGCTCACGCGCGCCAGCTGCGTCACAAACACGATCCCTTTTTCAACTCAACACCACCAGCACCACCCGCACCACCCGCACCACCGCACCCCCTTTTGGGGCACAAGCCGCCCTGCCCCCACCACAGCACTGTGTGCACCGCTTGACGAGTAGTTTTGTCAAACGAGCCTAAGTGGATTTCCTATGGCAATTTCGATACAAAAACAAAAACCAAAGGAAAAAAAAACATGCACGGAAAAAAAAAATTGTTCTTTCTGGAATAGAAAATAAATTCTGAGTTTGAAAAATAACCTAGTAATAGTACAAAAAATGTGAATTAAACTATTGTTTTTCCATATCCTGCAACCCTTCAATTAAGCCAGTTGTGAGCCTTGATCGAGATTGATTTTCTAAATATTTCGTATTAAAATAAGAAAGAATATTTTTATAATTTATGCATAAGCAGCTTCTAAAATTATATTGGTTCAATTTAATACGGGTCATTCTTCGTTTGTGCAGCTAGTTTTGCTCTGCTGCTCAAATTATTAAGCACAAATATGAATACTAAAGAAAGTTTATCAATGTATGTATGTGATTTAAGTTATTAATATATATAATAATTGACTTCGACTCGAGCCCGGAGATATTTCGCTCATAGGACAAGTTTCATATCGTTATCAGTATACAATATTCGGGTTTATTATAAGAATTTTGGTGCTTGAATCAAGTATTTCAGGCTAATTTGATCTTGTTAATGCTGATTCATTGACATTCAGTGCTGATAATTATTATATAAAAACAAGTGGGGAAGGATTATCTTCGGCGTGCCGAAGATCTTATGCTCTTTTCGAACCTATAGGCAATTTTCACTCTGCCAACTGCACCACTGAAATTTTTTTTTTTCTAAGGATATGTAATTCATTGCCAGTTGTATAGCAGCTATAAGATATAGTGATCCGATACGGCCGGCTCCAACCAATGTGATGTCTCTTTGAATAATAAGTATCTGTGCAAAGTTGTATCGCGAAAGCTTTAAAAACATGGGATATATGGAAAAAACCGACATCGAGTTGTAGGGCAGCTATAAGATATAGTGGTCCGATCCGGCCGGCTCCAACCAATGTGCTGTCCCCTGGAATAATAAGTGTCTCTGCAAAGTTTTATCGCGATAGCTCGAAAACTGAGGGACTAGTTTGCATACATACAGACAGACAGACAGACTGACGGACATGGCTAGATCAATTTGTATTGTCATTCTAAGCATACTCGCAGTAACTTTTGGGGGTCTCCGACGCTTCCTTCTATGCGTTACAAACTTCAGCACAAACTTAATATACTATTTTCTTCGAAAAGAGTATGATTATACTTAAATTTTAGAATGACTTTTTGTTCAGTGTATGTACATTCTTGCTGCCCCCGCGTCTTTATCAACGTGTCGCGCGTCTTTAAATGGCGCACGTGGCAATCGTTGTTGTTGTTGTTGTCGATGTCGTTGTCATTGTTTTGGTTGTTGTCGTTGTTGGCCCAGTGACAGGGCCACCAAGTTCCACCCACTGCTCAACGAATTTCTTCTTCTGCCATATCACGTATGCCCTTTGTGTTTATTTATTTGTATGCCAGCTCCCACTCTTAAAAAGCAGCAGCCATTTATATTTACCAATAGCAGCAGCAGCAGCGATGTCGCATGTTTCACTTTGTTAAGCGTCGCGTCGCGGGACTGATTGAAATTCGCGGATAACCTGAAATGGATTTCTGCTATCCACAATTGCTTTTTGGTGGCAATATTAGCGATTCACTTTGTGCGAGTGCCTTGCCATAAAGATTCGGTTCGCCAGCTTCTGTTTCAGATTTCTGATTTCTGATTGCGATGCGCGAATTTCTTTGGGGACTTTATCTTGCATTCGTAGGTTGGCTTAAAATGTAAAAAGCATTTGAGCTTAAATCATTGAGTTCTATCATAAATATATCATTTGAAATTTGCTCGTTATATATTTGACATTTTACCTTAAGCATGAAGAATACCCATGACATCCAATTTATTTTAAGTAAGCGCAAACTATTAACAAAGGTCATTTGAAAATACTAAATTAATAACGCTAAGATGAATGCAATCGAAGTAAAGTAAAATTTTGAATAAGGAAATAAATCATATTGCACAGCATTTTGTAGCTATACTTACTGCTTAATTAAAAAAAATAGCTTTTTGTCTTATTTAGTATATATATTATATATATTAAGATCAACTAATTAATTATAAAAACAAATTCTTTTTTTTTATATTTATGGCTTTTAATATTGATGTTGATCAACCTTAAGAATGGTTATAAGATATTTATTTAAACTCTAATAAAATTAAGAAACAAATATAGTAATATAACAGATTCGTCATTACTCTCAAATATCCATATTTTTTCAAAACTAAAAAAGAATACAATTAGTTTAAAAAAAATCATACATTTTACAAGTGCTTTTAAATACGAAATAAATGTGTTAAAGCTTGTGAAAGGATTCCTTCTACAGCTGATTTGTCTGTATATCATGCAAGCACAAAAATAATTAGGCAAATTCCAATTTGTAAAGGGCCCCAAAGTGGGCAACCCAAAAAAAAACCAGGAGAAGATTTTCTCAGCCTTGGCTCAATGAAGTTGCCGCTAATTTTGCAATGCTTCTGAGGCTTTCACGGCCTTGGAGCATTTTGCCAATTTATTTGTAAATTTATAGCGCACACACAGACAGAGGCAGAGATTAGGTGTGTGTGCGTGCCTGTGTGTGTGTGTGTGTGTGCCTGGGAAAGCAGGACGTTGCAGGGGGTGCACAAGAAGCAGAAACGGGGCACTTTGATGAGGGGCAGAGAGGAGAGGCAGCGGGGCGAAAGGCGCGAAATTGCGAAATTAAATTTGCAGTTATTGCGCAACCATGGAGAATTGGTTACACTGTAACGGTATAAATCGGGCATTGGGCGCCGGGCGTCCCCTAATTGGCAACACTCACACACACACACACATATACAGTTAACTGCTGTGTGAGTGTGTGAAAGGCTGGAGTGAGACATATCCAATGGCAACTTAACAATCCAAACACAACTTCAGCTGTCGCTGTGTGTGTGTGTTGTGTGTTGTGTGTTATGTGTGTGTGTGTGTGTGTGTGTCAAGTTGCTGCTTGGCACAAATTTTATTATGGCAGTCAATGGCGGCTTTTGCATTTGCATTCAAATGAGAAATCTGGTTAACCCCAAGAGTTGATGGCCCGCTACTTGCAATCTTGCAATCTACATACTCTACAAAGTACCCCCAACAGCAAAAGCAACAACAACAACAACAACAACAACAATAACGACAGCAGCAATAATATTCAAATGAAAGACCTAAGCAATTTGTTAACTTTAATACGTTGCACTAACATTAAGCACAGCTAAACTTTAGCAATTGGAATGCTTGCAAATTGCAGTCGGTTGAGATTGAATTTGTAACATTGTGATTTATTGAAATTTTACTAGAATAATTTAACTGTTCTAAACAATAGTATTTAGCTTAGCTTTTAAAGATACACCGATTAATGTGTGCTTGACTAAGGCAATACACGATTACTTACTTATATTTGCTGAAGGTTTTCTCAGTTCAGAAACTCTAGTTAATACTTAAGCTAGTAAGTGAAAACTCACTGATCAGACACTTCTAAGAGGCGCACAACCCTCATGATTGTACATTACCTCTCTTGGACGGACCAGCCCTTTAACAGAATCAAACTGTTATTTTACATTTACAAAGTGAAACTCCCATACATCAATCTTAAATTCTTTAAAAAAATAAGTAAGGCTATCTCTAGTAGACGTTTATTCGATCAAAAAGAGTGTTCACTGTATATATAGGTTTTCAGAATACAAAAAAGACGCTTCTTACAAAAGAGAACAAAGCCAATTTCTTTGGCTGTTATTAGTGTGATTCGACTCTACGATCGGAGATTGAGCTCATGTCCTTTCGTTTCTGAGTCGAATGCTTTCTTATTTACATTGCTTTTGTAAGAACTGTTCCAATTTCTTATAACAGCAGCGTATGACTTTAGTCTAATGGAAAATCTTTTATTAATTTATCTTAATTTGTGTTTGATTTTTGTTCATTAGTATCGACAAATCATGAATCGATAGAAAACAAGTGGAGAAGGATTATCTTCGGCGTGCCGAAGATTTTATACTCTTTTCGAACCTATAGGCAATTTTCACTCTGCCAACTGTCACGTAACATGTCACGTAACATTTTTTTTTTTTTCTACGAATATTTAATTCATTACCAGTTGTATAGCAGCTATAAGATATAGTGATCCGATCCGGCCGGCTCCAACCAATGTGATGTCTCTTTGAATAATAAGTATCTGTGCAAAGTTGTATCGCGATAGCTCAAAAACTGAGGGACTAGTTTGCATACATACAGACAGACAGACAGACACACAGACGGACATGGCTAGATCAATTTGTATTGTCATTCTAAGCATACTGGCAGTAACTTTTGGGGGTCTCCAACGCTTCCTTCTATGCGTTACAAACTTCAGCACAAACTTAATATACTATTTTCTTCGAAAAAGAGTATAAAAATAATTCTAATTATAAACAATATAATATGCCTCTTTGAAAACATTAAGTACTCGATTGAGGGACATTTTTTTTAATATTAATAACATATTTTTAGTTTACTTTCGGTTTCTGCTTAAGGATACTTGTGTAAAAAATAAATTTTCAAAAAATTGCAAATAATTTTTTTATTAACTTATTGTAAAAACATAGAAAATGCTAAAAAGAACTGACAGCAATTGCTGCTCAATCTGCAGTAGGCCAAGAACTTATTTTTAACGTTCTCTGTAAAGAACAAAACAAACAAAAATAGAAATCAATCAATTTACTTAATATACAATTAGTTTTAAGTTTATTTTAGAAACTTATTTTAGACTGTAGCCAGAGTATATGGAGACTAGTGAGGACTATCGATATAGACCATGCATGCCAAATAAATGTGTACGCATACATAAGTAAGCCGATACTGATACTGATATGTGCTACATGAAAGCATCTAGCCGCAGAGTGGAGCATGTGCGAATGGGAGCCTCTAGAGGCATTCCAGGCTCCCCCAACCGCCCACCTCGATCGCATTCTGCGCACAGATTCGCCCCTGCTGCTGCGGGTCCAGTTGCAGGAGCGGCAGCGGGAGCGGAGCAGGAGCAGGAGCACGAGCTGGATCCAGACCGACCGATGTCGACGCCCACGCCGAGTGCAAACTGCATGTTGAAATAATTATGCGTGTGCATTCCGTGGCCACGCCGAAATGAGCTGCGATTTATGAATGCCATGTTGCCGACCCAGACCCAAACCGAGCCCAGGACCCCAGAAGCAATCTAGGACAATGGAGAGGAGAGCGGGAGCAGGAGCAGGAGCAGGCGGACGGGCCTGCATTGCTGCCGTGTACGACAAGCGCAGACATTATAATTATTAATAAATGCAAAAGCAGCAGCCATGAATGCAAGCAAGCGGTGGGGGGGGCGGCGGAGTAGGGGGGCGTGGCAGGCGGGTACAACTATTTACGGCATGTCCATGTCCTGGCGCGGCTGGCGAGAGTGCGAAACTGGAATTAATATGTGGCACCCAAGCGACGACCAAAGCGCTGCTGCTGACATGACCACGAAATGGGCGCCGGATTGGATAGCCAAAATCGGATGGGGGTGGTCCTGGCTGGCAATTGAATATGTGTGTGTGTGTGTGTGTGTGTGTGCAGTGCCCGGGGCGAGTAGGTCGCGTACAGGCATTTCACAATTTATGATACGCAATTGATTTTATTAACAAACAAAAATATTGGCTTCTCACTGCAGGCGCTGCATTAATGCACAACGGCTTAATTAAGCGGCGAATATGCAGCCAGAAATGCAGTATGCAGAATGCAGTATGCTGAACACCCTACTCCACCTTCTGCTCGGCCTGCTCCCCCTGCCCAGCTCTTTTTGGGGTGGCAACACAGACAGCACAAGGTCACGACACTGCTGACATTAATCAGCAGCTTGAAGGCGGCGTCCCTTTTCCAACTGCCCGTTTTTACACAGTGAACAAAACAAGCAGTTTTATAAACCATATTATTTATTAAGAAATATGCATTGTATCATTTAGTTTATTATCTTCTATGTGTGTGTTTTTAAATGTATGCAATTCTAAGCAATAAACGTATATTTTAGCATGGAAAATATGCAAATTTTCCAATTATGTTCTTATAAATTTAATTGCAAGTTATTGCAAGTTAATTGAAGTCATTATACAATAGAAATGCAGTATGCGGTTTTGAATCTGGTTTATGTCACTTTATATAAATTTGCTCATTACATTTTGAAGAAACATTAGTGTAGTATAGAAGTAAATTGTTTGTGTTTAGTCAAAAAAAATATATAAATTAGACAATATTTAATTGATCGATTATTCCTAGTGCTAAAAGCTGAAACTTGCAAAAATGGCACATTTCACTAAAAAAAACAATAGATTTCGAAATTAAAATTACTTATCAATTGTGAATATTTAAAAATAAGATGTTAATTTTGGCTCAATAACTCTTATTTGGAAAAAATATAAATAAAAAAAAAACAGTTTTGTATTTATTAGAATTAGTTAATGGCGATTTCCAAAACAATATGTTTTTAAATACAAAATATTTGTAAATTAAGGTTATTTGAATATAATATGTCAAAATTGAAAAATTTAAATAATTGTACATTTTATATTTTTGTTATTCATTTAATTTTGTTTTATTTATTTGACCATGATTTTATTAAATATGTTTAACATAAATGTACATATATTTAATTTTTCTTTCTGCAAGTAAGCAAATAAATATATAAAGTTTATTCGTTCTATACGAAATAAACTGAATCCCAAAATGTATTATTGCTTTGGCTAGTTCTAGATCGAATCAATGATATCTCTTTAACCTGAGCTCCTTTTTTTCTCTGTGTAGTCAAGGCAAACATTGTGGATTGGTCCTGCTGCTGCTGCTCCTGCTGCTGCTGCTCCTGCTGAAGTCCTCGTCCACATGCACTTAGCTGCAGTTTTGGGTTTTGCAATTTTGGTCCGTTTGTGCTGCTGCTGCTGCTGCTGCTGCTGCAACTGGAGCCAGTCGATGTCCTTTGGTGTCCTTGCTATGCTCCGCACTCTCGTCTCTGCACTTTTCTGCAGCACGAATGCTGTTTTGCGGGCTTGCACTTGTGGCCAAATGTTGGCCAGTCGGCTTTGTTCAGCTTAGACATGGCCACGACATGTTGATTGAGTCACCTGCCCGCTCAGCCACACAATTCCCAAATACTACTCCTCAACGCAACAACTGTTTGCCCAGCTCCATTTAATGGGCATACATATGTACACATGTATGTACATATATATACATATGCATTTGTATCTTTGTTGGTGTCTCTGTGTGTGTAGGCGATTGTGCTTAATGCTATTTGCTGTTTCTTCGCTTCGTTTGTTTAGCAAAGACTGCTATTTTGTATGTGAGTGACTTTAAGTCCGAAGTTTTGTTTCTTGAGAACTTTCTTGCGGGAGTGCCCGGCTAGGGAATACCCTGAGCCCAGCTATTAGCCTCTAGCTTTTATAACTGTGAAGTTATGGCCAAAAAGCGCTGGTCTGAAATCGAAACTGACCGATAACTTTGAAACGGCAAGTGCTATTGAGGGAATACGATAACTTATATGCCAAAAATAACGTCTCTAGCTATCTGATATCCGCGTGCTCATACCTACGGAAGGACACGGACAAATCGACTAGGCTGTTGATACTGATCAACAATATATATACTTTATATGGTTGGAGATGTTTCCTTATGCCAGTTATATACTTCTGCACAACTTCATTATGGCTTTTTCAATCATTTTTCGTGGCTTCAGGGCATACAAATCAATTGAAATCAAATTAAATGATAAGAGCGTATTACATTCAAAACTTTGTATATATTTTTTGCCCACTTTTGAATCGAATTATAGAAAGTAAATCAAAATTTCATTTATTTGTATTAGTCAAACAAACTGATTAACTTTTATAAATTAAATAAATATAATTGTAATGTACTAATGTATAATTTCTATACGTATTAGAAAGTGTTAGAATGTGCATGACTATATATATATATTTTTTTATATATAAATTTAACGCTTTAAAAACGAATTTCCACTTGTTATGGTTTTGGCCCAGTTTCCCAGATTGTTCCCATATCAATTGGAACGGTTTCTGGTCAGTTTTTAGGGCACCCTTTTGTCGCTTGTCCGATCGCATTTTGGTTTCTGAAGCTGACCAGCTAACAGATAAATATATAGCAACAACAACAACAACAACAACACACAGCAATTTGTACAAATTTGTTAAGGCTCATAAAAATGTTGAATGCAACACATGGCGACGGTTACGAAAAGTCAAGAGAATTGGAGTCGGAACCGGAGTCGGAGTAGGAAGTAGGAGAAGTAGAGGGCCCTGAGAACGAAATTAATTGAGAAATTGAATAAAGTGATGGCCGCACAGTGAGAAAAAAAACGAAGACAGCAGCAGGTTAAGACATCAATTTTGTTGGGGTAGCTTCGGCGTCATCTTCATTCTATTATTATTATTATTATGATTATTTTGTTCGCTTAATTAAAATGTATAATTTTTCTATTGTTTGGAGGCGCAACGAAATTTCTAACTTATGCGACAGTTTTATTGGCCAAAACTCAAAGGCGGCATTCGGTTGCGGGCACAAAGGGGTTAACGCTAATTGCGCCTTTATGTTAAGCAGCCGTCGAAGTTGATTTTTCCGCCGCAGCAGTCAAAACGCGCTCAAAACTGAAAGACAAAAAAAACTGAAGGAAAAAAAACCGAACTGAGAAAAGTGAGGAGGAAAAGTCATCCGGATCTCGTTGTTCCACTTACCCACCGGGTTGCACTTTTTACAAGTTCGCCGTAGTTGGTACGGATTCCGCGAAGTATTTGCATTACTCAACCCATTCGCTGACCAAGTTGTAAAACCTAAAACAATTAACAGAACTCACTCACAAAAAACAACAGCAGCGGCAATAAATGCGAGAGAGCAAAAATAGAATAACGAAACAGCGTAAGTCGTATCATTTTTAACCCTTCGTCCTGGTGCGTCGTCCTTCGGCCGTGCACTGTTCCACATCTTCTAATTTATGTCGTTGCGAGGTTTATGGCTTTATTGTTTTACGAGCGCTAAAAAAAGGGCGCATTTTTTTAACCCCTTCGACGCGACACAAATAGCAACAATTTGCAATTGTGCGGCAGTAACGGGTTAAGGCCTACCTACCGTTAATACTGGGAAATGCACTTTATGCCCGGGCCAGCTTCTTTATTTGTATTTCTCATTTTTTCGTGTGTCGCTTTTTGCCCTGAACTCCTTCCCTGAACTGAACCGAACTATTTAGATTTCTAGGTTTTCAGAGCAGCGCTCAGATCCTTGATGCTCCTTTTTTTTATTATTACTTTTTTGTGTGTTTTAGTTTTTCCTGCGTTTTTTCGCATTTCCCAGAAGGTACACTTACCCAGTTCCGAGTTCCATTTAAGGCTGTGAGTTTGTTTTTGTTTTTTTCGCTGAAAAATAGAGGAAGATTAAACAACACTTTTGCTGCGTTTTGACTTTGCATTTGTTAGGCTTTGACTTAATGGCAGCAAGGACCACAACAGATTTACATATATATATATATATATATATATAAATATATATATAATAATTATAATAATGTATATATTATATTATTCTTTATCAGTCATTTTACTTTAATTCAAATGACTTTCAATTTAATTTTCCAATTTTCTGTGGCTGACTGTTTCAAGCAGACAATAAAAATAGATAAATAATATTAAAACATTCGGAAACTACGGCACAAATATTAATTTCTGAATCTTTTAGAATTTTTGTTATTTGTTTAGAAAAAATTACATGAAAACAATAATATCTAGTTTATTTTACATACAGAAATTTCAGGAACAGAAATTAAGAGGTTATAATTTCTTTAAGATGGTACACTGTTAAGATAATATATCTCGCATTGAATCTATGGTGCTAAATATATTTATCAAATAAACACTACATAGTTGGCTTATTTTTAGATTTAGAAAGTTCCTTATGTTTATTTATGTATAGAAAATAATTCAATCAAACTCAAAAGATAACTCGATTCCATTTGTAATTGATAGCATTCAATTTGAATATTTATTTTACATATTTACAATTGTGTGATATGAATTAATTAGATAGTATTTAGATTAAAAATTAAAACCATTTTGGTTTCAATTTTAAGACAAAATGGAAAGATTTCACAGAAATAAAAATTTCATATAGCTTAAAGTGAATTCCATTGAGTATTTAAAGAAATTTAAGAAATTTTTAAGATATTACAAATAAGGATTATGAGAATGATAAAAAAGCATTGCGACAAATTTGTGTCAAGATTTATCATAATTGTTAATCATTATATTCAAAGAAATCAATCCTCTTAAGAAATAAAATTATGTTTCCAAATGTATGTACAAATTTAAAGTAACTTTTATTCACATATTTTTTAATATGAAAAAAAAGACAAGTAAAATCAAAGAGACTCCCCATTCAGTTTTCAAATGTAAGTACTCTTGTGTAGTGTGCAGAGAAGCATCACTTCCCCGGGGAGCAGCAATTCCAGGCTGATGTAGCCCAGTGGGACTGCAATGACATAATCATAGTTACATCCATTAATTGGCATGCATTTGGCCTACTTTGTGTTCCATGCAATTTGCTTTCATTAGCCGGCGAGGCGTGTCTAAAAAAGAAGGAGCACCGAAAGGAAAAAGAAGCGGCCTCGGCGTCTCTTTGGTCCTTTTTGGCGAAGAAATTGCTCAACTTAGGCGCGCATCATTTAACTTTGAGCAACGAGCAGAGTGGATTACACACATGACAGAGCAGCGCACAATGGCAAAGAACACACATCGGCAACAAACAGGAGCAAACAAACTGCATGCGTAATCGAAACCCGTCCAAATGGCCAAGGACCGAACAATGGGTGCCGAGACCGAGACCGAGGCCAAGGACGAAGATCGTTACGTCGCCGTCGCCGTCGCCACGCAGGACTCTAAGCATATTACAGCATTCGCATTCGCATTCGCATTTTGATTGCAATCGAAGCAGCACACACACACAGAGAAAGAGAGAGAGAGAGGGAGAGAGAGAGACACACATGCATGCATTAGATAAGGATCAGCTGCCTGGGCAAGAATGCGGCTCTGTGGGCTCCTGTAGGTACACCAAAATCTTTACAATCTCCCATGTGTTTTGGCCATGTCTAATGCGAGCTGACAGATTATTATTAGCGTAACATTAACGTCAAATTACGCATCTATTTTGCGCACTTTATCTCATCGACATCAATGGCACCGGGTCCATCCATATATCTCAATCTAAATCATAGCACACACACACACACACACACACACACACACACATGTGTTCTTTGTTGCCTTGAACAGATTTGGCCAAGATTACTCACTATTCATCATGTGTGCTCCGAATGCAGGTGCAGTGAGCTGATTGACCGACCGACCAGTCGAAAAGTAGAATGCGACTTAAGCATAACTAGAAGCAAATTTGCACAGATTTGTATTGGAAATTTGCCATGCATTCAACATTCAAAGTAAATACGTGCACAATAATATCAGATGAAATATCTTTGAGCCTGGGAATATGCAGTGTATAAACAAATATCTATTATAATTGCCACAAGAAATCGTATTATGAATAAAAAAAAGCAAAAAAAAACAACTGTCTTAAGTTTAAAGCAATGAATAGTAATAAAGTTGATTCAATTGAAAACATTTATGTTGGCCTGCATCCATTAAAAGGGATGTAAGATACTTTTGCATAAGAACATATTTTTTAAGATGAAATTGCTCTAAATACTCATTGATGTAACTTATTTTTTATGTGCGTTTCATTGCGTATAATATACAAAACAAGTGGGGATGGATTATCGTCGGCGTGCCGAAGACTTAATACTCTTTTCGAACCTTTAGGCCATTTTCACTCTGCCAACTGCACCACTGAAATTTCATATGCTGTACAAAAGCGTTTTGTCGCGAAACAGAATAATTGATTCATTGCCAGTTGCTTGGCAGCTATAATATTTAGTGATCCGATCCGGCCGGTTCCGACCAATGTGCTGTCCCCTTGAATAATAAGTGTCTGTGCAAAGTTGCATCGCGATAGCTCAAAAACTGAGGGACTAGTTTGCATACATACAGACAGACAGACAGACAGACATACAGACAGACAGACAGGCAGTCGGACATGGCTAGATCAATTTGAATTGTCATTCTCAGCATACTGGCAGTAACTTTTGGGGGTCTGCGACGCTTCCTTCTATGCGTTACAAACTTCAGGACAAACTTAATATACTATTTTCTTCGAAAAGAGTATAAAGAAGACAAATTTTTGCTTGTTTATAACATTTTCAAAGATTTCAGAGGAATAACAATTAATAAAAGAAATCGCTGAAAAAACCAAAATTGTTTTCTTTCTCTTCCTTTTCATCCTTTAAGATCAGCGCATTAAAAAAAAAACTTGCCGTTTACAGCAAATACATAAATAAAGCTTCTAATGGTGTTTTTATGTATAAATAAATCTGTAATTTTTGATCAGCACCTTAAGATCTTAGCCAATATTAAAATATATATACAAAAATATATCACGGGGTCATAAAAACTAAGTTCTCTAAGAACAAAAATTGGTATATGAGAATTTGCTGAGCGCTTTTCTTTACTGCTTCTATTTTGTATCTAATCAAACTTCAGAGTATTCACAATCTTGAATAAACAAGAATTTAATTTGATTTTCTTGTTATTATATTTGTGTGCGATGTTATTTGTTATATGAGCATAAGGAACTGTATATGAAATTCGCTTTAACTTGATAGCTTTGTATCTGTATCTGTTTATATATTAATCGTTGCGAGTCAAAAGTACCAAAATTCAGATTTCTAGTCGCACATACTTCAGCTACGGGGTGGATTTCACTGTTATTGATGGCGGGGCAAGTCCAAGTCCAAATCCAAATACAAATCCAAATCCAAATACAAATACAAATGGGCATTGGGTAAGTGAGAGTCCTGTGGATTGACTCGCCAGGGGGTTGCACGTCAGCGGCAAATGACCCAAAACAGACATTATCATTATGGGAAAAATGGGCAAGCATGAAAATTGTGCGGAAAATCTCTTGCACGTAACGGTGGAAGTGAAATGCATACAACGGCGAAAATTGAAAAGCTACTTTCGCCCTATAATTGCGCGTTGTCAAAATAAATATATACGGTCGGACATATTTTATGCATTTGACAATTGCCACTTCAAAAAAGCCAGCAGCGAAATCAAAGCGAATTTATGACAAACGAAAAAAAAAATTAACTTTTGCATAATTTATGCATTTAATGTAAACAATTTACAATTTAAAGGCCCCACATAGTAAGATAACGCGTTCCATGCGAGATGTGTTAGTTTTGTTCTAGAAATATTTGCTAAATACAAGTTTGCCCAAATTGTTAATAAAAGGCGGGTGGAATGTTAGTTGTGGTTAGTATTTTTTTTCTTTTTACTTCATTTTAATGCACACAAAATAATGCAGAAATACCAGCATAAAGTCGCATCTCTAGGCACCTGAAAGTATATATGTACATACATACAAATACATGTATAAGTTAATCAAGTTGCGGAAGAAAAATGCAAAAGTGCTCACCGAAAGGCTGCGAAAAGCAGTTTCAATTTCCACGTATTTCTTACTAGATGCCACGGGTACGTTTGAGAGTAGAGTTGATGTAGAAACGAATGACCCTCTTGAGAAAATTGTAGCTATATCTTATAATACGCTGCTTTACAATCGTTGGTGCATCTTTGTGCACCGGCGGTATGATGGGATGCGGATCGGGCAGGATGCCATCATCAAAGTATTGGGGCACAAAATTGACCGGATTATTTGGATAAATCGCATTTAGATCCGCCATAAATTCAATCATTTTCGGTTCTTGCAAATTGTTTGACTTTTCGCTCACAAATTCTGTTGTACTTGCTTTTTCTCGCAGCTATGACCGTGCACTAAACGTAACTAGTGCTGGAAAACGGCCCGATTGGCTTCAGCTGTTTACGAGCAGAGCCTGCAAACTTGATCAACACTGCTGATGGGACAATTCACAATTGGCACTGCCAATTTAAATTGGGGTAGTCTTGTAAAGCAGCGACTATTGGCGGCTCCTTATAGAAATATGAGAAAAAATATATTTATATAATTATTTATTAAATTAATTATAGTGCCCAAAGTAAAATGTTAGCTTTCCAGGTAATAAAATAAACTGAATGCTCCCTGAATTGCCTAGCTCCCAATAATCTGTCGAACGATTTTGCAGTGCCTACTTACAATTTCAAAAAATCCAAATAGAACAAGTGAGAACGTTGCAGTCGGGCGGAGCCGACTGCGTAATACTCTGATACCATTTTAAGAACAGCTGAAAGCAAGTGAACAGAAAATTTTTGCTGGTGTTTGGGTGACCCGAAATCGGCATTCCAAGTTTTTGGGAACGGGAGGGGCATGGTCGATCTTAGAGGGGGTGACCAGAAGTCTATCTACCAATTTTGGTGACTCTAGCTCTAAAACTGTGGAAGATATAAGCTTTCGCGAATTTTGGGGGCGGGAGGGGGCGTGGCCCCAAAAATTTGGCCGATCTTTAGAGGGGTGACAAGAAGTCTATCTTACAAATTTCTTGACTCTAGCTCTAAAACTGTGGAGATATACATTTTCGCGATTTTTGGGGGCGGGAGGGGCGTGGCCCCAAAATTTTTTGTCCGATCTTTAGAGGACTTGGCCAGAAGTCTACCCTCAAAGTTTGGTGGCCCTAGCTCTTAAACTGTGCGAGATATAGGCTTCCGTGTTTCGTGGGGGCGGGGTGGCTGGGGGGCGTTCTAGTGGGCGTGGCCGGAAAATCCAGGACGCAATCTTTTGGGCTGGTCAGCCCTAGTCTAAATTCCAAATTTGGGGACTCTAGCTTCAAAATTGCGGGAAATATACACGTGTTATCGAATTGTGCATTCATGTATATCGATTTTCGCGATTACGGGGGTGGGAGTGGGCGTGGTCAAAATTTTGTTTCTGTAATCTGTAGAGGACGTCACCAGTAATATATATTCCAAATATGGTGACTTTAGCTCTAAAACTGCGGGAGATATAAGCATTTTAAATTAATTTTGGAGGGGGGCTGGTGGGCGTAATAATGGGCGTGGCCGATTAACCTAGGATCCAATTTTTTCGGGAGGTCACCAGCAATATACCTACCAAATTTGATTACTCTAGCTTCAAAATTGTGGGAGTTATTCACGTTTAATCGATTTGTGATTTGAGGTGTATCGACATGTTATCGATTTGCCAGCCTCCCAGTGGGCGTGGCATAAATTTGGAATAAACTTGATCTGAAGCAGATAGCTATAATCATAACGCAAAAGATTTCAAGAGTCTATCTAATATCGTTTCGGAAATACGCGCGTTCATCCAGACAGACAGACGGACAGACGGACGGCCTGACGGACATTCGACAAAACCAATATACTATGAGTACCTTCGGTATCAGAGTATAAAAACACATTTTGTTGTTTGCAATTTATATTATATGAAAAACAAAAGGAAGCGAAAAATCTATGACAAAATTGCCGGCCATCAAAAATAAGCCAAAAACCTGTTTAACAAGCTTAAATCCACAGAAATAATTAATAACTAAAACTTTGGAATATTGAGCACCGATTAGTATTAAACAATATGTTAATGATTAAATTACCAAGAGTATAAAAGGAGGCATACAATAATTGTAACAATATAAAACATGTGGGGAAGGATTATCTTCGGCGTGCCGAAGATCTTATACTCTTTTCGAACCTATAGGCAATTTTCACTCTGCCAACTGCACCACTGAAATTTCATAAGCTGTACAATATCGTTTTGTCGCGTAACATTTTTTTTTTTTGTTCTAAGAATATTTAATTCATTGCCAGTTGAATAGCAGCTATAAGATATAGTGATCCGATCCGGCCGGCTCCAACCAATGTGATGTCTCTTTGAATAATAAGTATCTGTGCAAAGTTTCATCGCGATAGATTAAAAAACATGGGATATATGGCCAAAACCGACTTCGAGTTGTATGGCAG
Organism: Drosophila flavopinicola; assembly: GCA_035042425.1. Lineage (NCBI taxonomy): Eukaryota > Metazoa > Arthropoda > Insecta > Diptera > Drosophilidae > Drosophila > Drosophila flavopinicola. The sequence continues at coordinate 487,178 of JAWNLL010000372.1, forward strand.
CTATAAGATATTGTTGTCCGATCCGGCCGGCTCCGACCAATGTGCTGTCCCCTGTAATAATAAGTGTCTGTGTAAAGTTTTATCGCGATAGCTCAAAAACTGAGGGACTAGTTTGCATACATACAGACAGACAGACAGACAGACAGACAGACAGACGGACAGACAGACAGACATGGCTAGACCAATTTGTATTGTCATTCTAAGCATACTGGCAGTAACTTTTGGGGGTCTCCGCCGCTTCCTTCTATGTGTTACAAACTTCAGCATAAACTGAATATAATATTTTCTTCGAAAAGAGTATAAAAATAAGAAATAAAAATAATAAAATTTGGTGGAAACTGAAACAGTTCTCTGAAATTCCGTTTCATGTCTTTTGTTCTGCTTAAGAACGTATCAATTAGTGCTCCAATCACTAGAATGTTATATTATCAATTAAGCAATTAATATAAATACTGCGACTATCTTTACTAAGTGTCGCTTTGGTTCTGATATTATTATATTTATATCTAAATTATATCTATATATGTTATAGTCTCTCAGATAATTTGAATAAATGCTCGCATTAACTATCAAAGGATCCGGGTTCGATTGCCAGCTGGTCTGGAAAGTAGCCAACGCTTTGTATATGATATACTGCTTAGGTTAGTTTTTATAACATTCTCTATTGTTAAAAGGACATTTGGTTTGTAGTTTGTAGTTGTAGTTTGTAGTTCATTTGCTGAATGTAGTATTCTGTATGTCCAGCCAAGTGTTGCATTATGTCAAGGCAGACGCGCCCAGATCCAGCCAACTGCTTACTCACTAAGCAATCGTCCTTGTAATCGTGGATGTACTATGTAAGTTCGATGTGTGGAAAAACACTTAGAAGGCGCTGGGGCGTTTAAGTGGTGTTTGCCACCTGACGCAACTCCCACAAGTAAAACCAGAATGTCAACAGCGCGACGTGGAAATAAAAAACTACTGCTGGCAGGATGTGCTGTTTAGAGGACAAGGAGCCGCAGGAGGAGTGCGTATTTGTTGTGGGGTGCGTGACAATAATTAAAAGATTTGCAGTGTCAACAGCATAAATGGAAACAAAACAAAGTCGCTGCCAAAACTAAATGGCACAAGACGTGTCCTCTGTGGGTTCTACTATTTGGTGGGTGGTTTTGCTGGGGTTTTGCTGGGGTTTGCTTGGTTTGGGCATGAAATGCGCACGCTGTTTGTTTATTGAGACGGCTTTGATTTGTGCAACCAGTGAGTTGAGTTGAGTTGAGTTGAGCCGCTCTGAACGGGGCTCAACTGAATTTGATGCCTGATGTTTCGACCTCCGCCCACTGTAGTAGAGTCCCTTGCCGCTTACTCTTTCCCCTCATTCCCTGCTCTTCGCCTCCCTTGCCAAAGCACGACAAGTGCGCGCGTGTTTGCCGAGCCATTGTGTGCATAAGCAACGCCGATTATTGACACATCACCGGCTACGCATCGCGTTGGCCCAGGGGCGGGGTTAGGCTTAGCTGCAGGACAGGGGGGGTTGGACGAACACTCGAGAGCTGAATGGCAAACACTTTGCGCGAAGAAGACAAATGCAAATCGAACTGCAGTCTATGTCTATGTGTGTGTGTACCTACCTACACATGCACATGTACACACATACATCTCAATTCCAATTTCGATTTGTAGACCAACCTTGCCAACCTAAAACCATCCCCTCCTCTCTCATGCGGTCGTGCGTGAAATTTAATCAAAGCAAGGCGAACGCCGCCCCCTGCCCATACATACATACATACATATGTATGTATGTACATACACATACACATATAACCCGCTCTCAGGCCATCAGTGTGGCCAACAGATTTTGGTATCCCAAACTGAAGCAACCGGAAATGTTGCACATTTGTAACTGTAAGTTGCTTCGGGTGTTGTCTCTACACAAAACGGGCAGCAAGATAAAAGGCAAGAAAACGGTTGTTTTCCGTTCATAGTACTTCCTTTTGCGCTAGCGTGTAACGAATTTTGCACACCCTTTGATGGCTTTTACATTACATTGATTAGCTGCAATTTTATAACTGTACATTTGTATGTTTGTGTATTATCTTGGCCTAACTAAGGGTGGAGCAAAATCGAAGAGTTTTCGTTTGGTTGGGTCTCTATTAGTGCCAAATTTCCGTTTTTCACAGCAGTATCTGCAGGTATCATCGATTTTTTTACTTGCTAGATTTTGATTTTTTTAAATACAAAATTCAGAATAATTTGTTTCCAAATGTTCCTTTGATTGCAAGACTTTTTGCAAGTTTCACCCACGTGACATTTGGAATGCGTTAATGATCGGGCTGCTGGAGATGTTAGAGCATTGACAATGGGGGCCAACTAGAGAACGTCAAAGTTGTACACACAAGTGCAAATTTCTGTCAATTGTTGTAAATGGAATTTCCTTTTTCCTGCTCTCGACAAAGCGTCCGTCTGTCTGTCTGCAGCAATTTGGCCAACAATTGTTCGAGGCGGCGGTAAGCGATTTGTTGAATTTCGTTGGCTTCAGCGCCAAGCAAGATGCGATTCAATTTGCGCGCACTTTCAACGTTGCATAGCGCTGTCAGCGCAGCCCTGGCCGCAAAAACGAAAAAGCGAAACCAGAAGCAGCTTGTGCGCGCCCTGGTTGCTTATTAAAGAGGAATATGGGTAAAGTGGAAACGAAAACAAAACGCAATCAGCAATAAGAACATGGGGCGAGCGTGCTAAAGCGAACATGCGTTTATTTTTAAACCAGACACGGCGCTCTCCCGCTCTCGCGCGCGCTCCCGCTCTCTTTCGATATTGAGGCGCCGCTCTCACTCTCACTCTGTTGCTGCTCACTTGGTTCGTGTTTTGGGTTCTTCAGAGCGCAGTTTGTTTTCGTGAACAGCTTTGTCACGTGGAGCAGTTGCTATCGCTGTTTGTTGCTGTTGTCGCTATCGTTGTTTCGCTTTTAATATTCACTTTTATTTGCGGTCGGCATTTGTGTTGGCACTCCTGCGTACAGTGGGACAAATGTGCAGGTTGTTGTTTCGCTCTTTTTTCTTCGGTGAACATCGCATTCGCAGATGTTTTCATATTGGCTTTATTGTGCATATAGTATAAACCAACTACTAACCAAATATGTGTGGCTTGCAAGTACGTAAATGTGTAGCAACATAAAAGTTAATTTAATATGCATGATACATTTTTCAAAATATTACCAAATATTTTAAGCTTATGATTTACAAATATATAGAGCTGAAGTTGCTTTTATTGTGAATTTAAAACAGCTACTAGCCCTATTACAGTATTTAACAGCGGATGCTCAATAAGAAGTTTTAGTTACCAAGCGTTAAGGCTTTCAAACTGACAAGGCATTTGTAATAGCAGTATAAAATATAGAGTCTGAGTGACCACTGTGGTGAGCGTTCTTGCTTCATTGCCAAGTGTGTGTCGTTAGTTGGTACAGTGTGCCGCCGGTGCACATGTGCCGATTCCGTCAGACCGCTTCGTCTTTCTCCCGCTGTTCGCATTTGGACGGCACTGCGCTTTTGAGAGCGTAAGTAGATCTCAGCGTTGCTTGCTTGCTTGCTTTCTGGCTGCGCCCGCCTCCCCGCCCGCTAGCCCCTTGCCGAGCGCGAACACTTTGCGGTTAATCATGATGACGGGGGCGTTTGCGACGCCAGTTGCGGTTGTTGTGGCCTGTCAATCGCTGGCTTTGCTTTGTACTCTGCTTTTGTTGATAATCGGGAGCGGCGACGCCGACGCCGACGCCAGCGTCGCGCGCCAGTGTTCGCAATTTAAGTTTTTGGGGCCCGTTGGCCCAGCACTGTTGTCGACGTCACGTCAGTTCATTGCGTCCGCTTGTAGCGCTAGCTAGCGCGTCTTTTTTTTTGTTCTCGCCATTCTCAGTTCTATATGCATACATACATGCATTCATACATGCGTATGTGTGAGCGTGTGTGTGTGTATGTGCGTGTGTGTGTGTGCTTGCGTGTGCGTGCGCGTGTGTATGTGTGCCACTCTGCGCTGACTACTAACTGCTGCCGGCTGCTTCTTCTTGCCCGTTTTCAATAGATATTTGTTTTTTTTGTTGTTGCCGCCACAGCCGCCGCCGCCGCCGCATTGTTTTTATTGCCTTCGCTGCCGTCGTGGCCGCAACGCGCAGACCAAAAACAAAAAAAGAAGAAAACTCGATTGTGATATAATTTGTTAAGTATTTATTTATTTGTATTCGGCACAAGCGTGCCACGACGGACGACAACTGCAACTGCAACTGCTGCAGTCCAAGCCGAAAAAGCTCGAAAACTTCTCTCTCGCACTCGCACTCACACTCGCGTCCCGTCACGTCACGTCACGCTGTCGCGCTCCCGCCATGGTGTACTCAACGAACATACTGCTCTGCATTGTGACCATACTGACGGCCGTGTTCATCTGGTCGCGTCGCACCTACGTCTACTGGCAGCGGCGGCGCGTCAAGTTCGTGCAGCCGACGCATCTGCTGGGCAACCTGAAGAAGGTGCTCAAGCTGGAGGAGTCGTTCGCCCTGCAGCTGCGCCGCTTCTACTTTGACGAGCGCTTCCGCAACGAGCCCGTCGTCGGCATCTATCTGTTCCATCAGCCGGCGCTGCTCATCCGCGATCTGCAGCTGGTGCGCACCGTTCTCGTCGAGGACTTCGTTAGCTTCTCCAACCGCTTCGCCAAGTGCGACCATCGACACGACAAGATGGGCTCGCTGAATCTGTTCTTTGCGCGCCAGCCCGAGTGGCGGGAGATTCGCACGCGCCTCTCGCCCGTCTTCACCGGCGCCAAGATCAAGCAGATGTTCTCGCTCATGGAGGAGGTGAGTCGACCATGTACACTGTGCAACAAAACTGAAATCTCTTCGATATGCATATGTACATGTATTCTAAATACGCTGCTTCTTTGAGACACAACAAACGTTTCGGTTGCCTAGTTTGGAGTTTTCATTCTAATTATACTCTTTTCGAAGAAAACAGTATTTTAAGCTTGTCCTGAAGTTTGTAACGCATAGAAGGAAGCGTCGGAGACCCCCAAAAGTTACTGCCAACATGCTAAGAATGACAATACAAATTGATCTAGCCATGTCCGTCTGTCTGTCTGTCTGTCTGTCTGTATGTATGCAAACTAGTCCCTCAGTTTTTGAGCTATCGCGATGCAACTTTGCACAGACACTTCTTATTCAAGGGGACAGCACATTGGTCGGGGCCGGCCGGATCGGATCACTATATCCTATAGCTGCCATACAACTCGAAGTCGGTTTTGGCCATATATCCCATGTTTTTAAAGCTATCGCGATGAAACTTTGCACATATACTTATTATTCAAAGAGACATCACATTGGTCGGAGCCGGCCGGATCGGATCACTATATCTTATAGCTGCTATACAACTGGCAATGAATTGAATATTCTTAGAACAAAAAAAAATGTTACGCAACAAAACGATTTTTATGAAATTTCAGTGGTGCGGTTAGCAGAGTAAAAATTGCATATAGGTTCGAAAAGAGTATAAAATCTTTGGCACGCCGAAGATAATCCTTCCCCACTTGTTTTTTTTTACAAATATATTATTCTTAATAGGCATTTTATTAAATATTAATAAATAAAAACAAATATTTTTTACTACTACTATTAGGTAGATTAGTAACTAAAAAAAAAAAATCAAAAAAGTTACAAAATTCTATGGTTAAGGTCAATTAAGTTCTGGGAACTTAATATCAATAGATCAATAGTGTTACAAACCAGCAAAAAGGTTTACAACAATAAACAAAGTATTGGTATCTGAAAACTCACATTTCTCCTACTGTATCTACAAAAGGAAAACACCTAAGTAAATAAAATTCCAAACGATTTCATACTATTAATAATATAATATTTTCTATAGAACAAAATAGCTAAAAACCCAGAAAAAAGAGATTTCTCATATTATAGAATGGTTTTTTGTTTTTTAACTTTTGCTCAGTAAAAATTACATTATATATCAGAAAATCACCCACTTCCGGGCCTCAACTGTATTTAATCACAGTTTATTATAAAAAATAAATTCCAGAATATTTCAAATGCTGTCACCTAATAGAATAGCAAACTGATTCCAGTTCCAAAGTGCATCTGATCACATTGGAGAGACTTAACGATCAGACGTTTATATGCTCAAGTTCTATACTTTATGTACTATAAACCAAATATGTGAGGAATTTGTACCCGCCTTGAACACTTTAAAGTCAACAAATGTATTGACAGTGTAGTTGAATGATGAGACAATCGCCTTAACTTGTTTGTTCGCTTAACGACTTTACTTGGCCTTTTTAGATATATTTTATTTTTTTATTTAAATGCGCTACTAGCCGGATACAGTGGAACTTGCACCAAACGTACATACATAAATATAGTATTGACCTTTGTGCCAACCGGTTGATATATTGTTTGTAAATAAATTATTTGCAGATTTTTTGTATGACACATACATATATACAGTACAACTTCAATAAGTCGAATGGATGGAAAACAGATGGTGGTCCGAGATAGAGAAGTTCGACTGTATGTGTTAAAGTTTTCTTTTTTTTATTAATTAAAATATATATATTTAAAAGGCTAAATATTAAGAGCAATAGTTTTTGGCTTGAAATATATTTTTAAAACGATTACTTGAACGTACAGTGAACGCTCGAAAATTAAAACTTCCAGAAATGAAAACATTCATATTTGAAATTTGAAATACTCGAATAAATTCGAATATATTCTGAATGTTTCTCATTTTTGTTTTTAACACATTCTAGATAAACAAAGTTAAATAATATAAAATTAACACACAGACATTAAAATTACGAAAACTGTCTGAAGTAGTTTATTGAAATATTCAGATATAACCATATATAAACCAAAAGCTTTTCATTTCTGAGCGTCCACTGTACAAGAAAAATGTATTAAAAAGCAATTTTTTAAAGTATGTTATATATGTATATATATATACATATGTAAAGAATTCCAGGGGTTTGAAGTTTTCTCTCGCAAAAAAAGTTAGTGGTAACATTTTCTTTAGTTTTAGACTAAGCCCCAAATTGATTTTGGATAAGAAATTGTAAACTATCAGAACCAAACACGTTCAGAAAAAAGAATAATTTCCGAGTATTAAGTGCAATGAGAAACTGAAAGAACTTGTAAATTGTTTCCCATCCAAGTACATTTCATATTAATACAGACGTGTCTTCATTTATAGATTGGCTGTGATCTGGAGTGGTATCTGAAGCGCTTGATGCGCGATATGAGGCGCGACGATGCCGAACGCGGCGTTGTCGTGAGCATCAAGGATGTTTGCGACCTGTACAACACTGACATGATAGCGAGCATTGCGTTTGGCCTGAGGTCGTACAGTTTGCGGAATACGCAGTCGGAGATCGGCTCACACTGTCAGGACATATTCCGGCCGAACGTGCGGCGCATAATTGACTTCTTTGTGATATTCTTTCTGCCGAAGCTGGTGCCGCTGTTGCGCTCCAAGCTATTCACCGAGCCGCACTCGGAGTTCCTGCGCCGCGTCATCCAGCTGGTGATCGAGGAGCGCGAGCGGGGCGGCGATCTGCGCAATGATCTCATTGAAATGCTGCTCACGCTCAAAAAGGAGGCCGATCTGCAGCAGGACAAGACGCACTTTACGCACCATCAAGACTTTCTGGCCGCCCAGGCGGCCAGCTTCGAGGTGGCCGGCATCGAAACATGCTCGGCCACCATGTCCTTTGCCCTCTACGAGCTGGCCAAGCAGCCCCTAATGCAGGCCCGCCTGCGCCGTGAAATACGCCACGCCTTCGCCGTCGGCGAGGGGCCGGGACTCAGCTACGAACTGATAACGGGCATGCCGTATCTGGACATGATTGTGGACGAGACGCTGCGCAAGTATCCAATTGTGCCGATCCTCGAGCGCGAGTGTACGCCCATCAACAAGAAGCGCTTCTACTCGCTGCGTCCCCATGCCGAGTGCTATGCGAGGCGTGGCATGCCCGTCTTCATATCCAACCTGGCCATACATCACGATCCACAGGTGCGACAATAGCTTAGCTACAGCAAGTACACAAAGTCATTAAGGCGAATCCACATACATTTTGTCCACTAGGATTCAATTCTTATTGATGTTCGAGCTAGAGAAGTTCGACTGTGTATCAAAAGCTATTGTCCGATTAGCTTTGTCGATTCAGATTCATTGCTCGATTTAGAGAAGTTGGACTGTGTATCAAAAGTGATCGCTATATATATATATATATATATATATGTATATAACAAGGCTGTGTCCGATTAGCTTTGTCAATTCACATTCAATTCACGCCATTATATTGAGAAACAGTCGAACTTCCCTTAGACGAACTAAACTTCAACTTGTTGGCGGTTTGAGTTAGAAAAGTTCGATTATATATCCACAGTTATAATATAATATATATGTATAAAACAAGATTGTGTCCGATTTGTTTGAAGATTTGTGGGCTGTCTTATTCTCAGTCATCGCATATTCATTCAAATTCTTCAGAATTTTCCAAATATTTCCTCAAAACATTTTAAAGTCAACGTCGAGTTTTACATCACAGTTTCTAGCATGATTTCAAGATTTGGTATTTGTCTTTTAAGTTTTCGATTTGTATGTACAAAATTTGTTATACTCTTTTCGAAGAAAATAGTATATTAAGTTTGTCCTGAAGTTTGTAACGCATAGAAGGAAGCGTCGGAGACCCCAAAAGTTACTGCCAGTATGCTTAGAATGACAATACAAATTGATCTAGCCATGTCCGTCTGTCTGTCTGTCTGTCTGTCTGTCTGTCTGTCTGTCTGTCTGTCTGTCTGTCTGTCTGTCTGTCTGTATGTATGCAAACTAGTCCCTCAGTTTTTGAGCTATCGCGATAAAACTTTGCACAGACACTTATTATTCCAGGGGACAGCACATTGGTCGGAGCCGGCCGGATCGGATCACTATATCTTATAGCTGCCATACAACTCGAAGTCGGTTTTGGCCATATATCCCATGTTTTTGAATCAATCGCAATGAAACTTTGCACAGATACTTATTATTCAAAGAGACATCACATTGGTTGGAGCCGGCCGGATCGGATCACTATATCTTATAGCTGCTATACAACTGGCAATGCATTCAATATTCTTAGAACAAAAATAAAAAAAAATGTTACGCGACAAAACGATTTTGTACAGCTTAGGTTCGAAAAGAGTATAAAATCTTCGGCACGCCGAAGATAATCCTTCCCCACTTGTTTTTTTTTCGCTTTCTGCAATATTTCGTTTGCGCCTTTGCAGCCCGTTTGACGATACACATATACTTATATACCGAAGATATATACTATATAATTTGCAACAACAAAGGATTTTACTATTGCAACAAGACAAAAGCTCAACAAAATATTTATTTGATTTGTTTATACGAACACATCATTTATTAAACATATAATTGTTGTTAACACAGAGATTTTAGATGGCTTAAAACTCAAGTCTTATCTGGATAATTGTTGTAAGTTATTATTGTATATATAGTATAACCAATAGTGTGCATAGTTTGTTTTTATTTGCTATCAGAGTTGTTCTTTGTTATTGTTGTTGTTAAATGGCCACATCTATATTTAAAAAATCGGGAATTGGTGAATAAATAAAACTTTCTTGTGGCTGTCTTTAACGCCCGGAACAGTTTCAAGGTCTCTTTAAAAACCTTTTTATACCCTGAACCCATTAAAAATGGGTAATAAGGGTATTATGGTTTTGTACAGGCATAAGGAAGCATCTCCGACCATATAAAGTATATATATTCTTGATCAGTATCAACAGCCGAGTCGATCTAGCCATGTCCGTCTGTCTGTCCGTCCGTCCGTCTGTCTGTATGAACACGTGGATATCAGAGACTACAAAAGGTAGAGACTTCATATTTGGAATATAAGTTCTCTTAGTGCCGGGACAGATCAAGTTTATTTCATTTCATCGATAACTCGACCCATTCAAAAGTTATCGATAAATTTCGATTTCAGATCAAAGTTTTTGGGCTATAACTTACATGTTATTAGAGCTAGAGGCCCCAAATTTGGCATGTATAATCTCGAGTAGCATACACATGTAACAATTTTTCACTTTTTGGATACCAATCCCCAATTCCCCCCAAATTTGAAACAATCCATTTTTGAAGGTACGACCTTGCAATTTGGTTTGGTCACACATTTTATTGCCTATTGTATGCCCAACAAATTTCAATAAGATCGGACAAAAAACACAGAAGTTATTTAAGATTTAACTTTCCATTGTGTGGGGCTCAGCGAAAAAGCAAGCTAACTGCTTGCACTGCTTGTACTTGCTTGAACTGCAGCATGTGTGTGTTTAGATTAGTATGCATGATTATAAGGACTTGGTTCAGGGTAGCACTCTTACTTGTTCTTTATATTCTGCCGTACTTCGTTTTTCTAAAAATTGACAAAATCAATATAAAAATTTATTTACTTGTAAATTCTGCAATGTCTTAAAATTGTTTTGCCGTACTTATATTTGCCAATTAGTTCTACTCAGTATTTTCTGAACCTATAAAAAAAGAAAATGAAACCAGATTATATTCTCAATCCGAATGGGAGCATGCCTGATTAAACTATATAACAGCAATAACTTCCGACCTATTAAATTTAAATAATTTCAACTTATAATTATTAGCTTTGTTTTGCCAAAGCTTAGAAATCCGTTCATTTGCAAGCAAGTTATTGTCAAATATGTAAACAAACCTAAAAAGAAAAGACAAACAAATGCATCAACAATGTTTAGTCGCAACCTTACTTGATATGATTTTGCCAGCTTAACAAAATCCAACCTGATCCCGACTCACACACAACTGTTTATGCTTATTTCCATTTTGCAGTACTGGCCGGAACCGGATCGCTTCGATCCGGAGCGCTTCAGTGCGGAGAACAAGCCAAAGCAGACGCCCATGTCGTATCTGCCATTTGGCGCCGGGCCGCACAACTGCATCGGACTGCAGATTGGCCTGCTGCAGATCAAGCTGGGACTCATCTACTTTCTGCGCCAGCATCGCGTCGAGTTCTGCGAGAAGACTGTGGAGCGCATCAGATTCGATGCCAACTTCGCTCTGCTCGCCAGCGAGCACTGCATTTACCTCAAAGTTGTTGACTGTTTATAGCACAAGCATCTCGTCTCATGACCCAGAGCGCCTCCACTTACACTTACCAAACATCCAAACACCATCGACATCGACATCAGCATCAGCATCACAGCATATTCGTGCCAGCTCATCGCCAGTTGCCCCAACTGGGCCGCCTTGTAAATACATAGTATAGTATATACACACACACACACACACTTTTATTTTGGTATGCCTTAAATAAAATTTGCTACGTTCTATATTTTGTTGTTATTACTTGTCTCTCGTGCCGCCAGCTCACGCACGCCTTTTTGTGTTGTCATCGTTGCCGATAGCTTATCAGCTTTTTGTGTTTTTTTCCCAGCTTGCACTTTGGCTCTAGCGTGGTGGCCTGATCGCCAGCAGTTGCCCCTGCGCCCCTGCCCCCTGTCCCCCGTCCCCCTCCCCTCCCTTCCCACCACTCTGCACGAGCTGTGAACGCGCCCATCTACAGCCCCCACCCACTGCGAACGTCTTGAGAATAGTGCGCATGGGAAAAGTTGACGAATCGTTCGATTGTCGTACACTTGTGGCCAAAATAATAGGTACACCAGCAGACCGAGCCTTCAAATTTGGTTGAAAAAACCCAGCAGTTTTTGATTTTCACTAACAAATTTGTGTGTTATGCTCGTTTTTGTCGAAAAGCACATTGGGGCAGTCTATAAATATTACTCACACAGTTCACAGCATTTACACAACTTTTTTTTTCGTCCACAAAACAGTTTAATATTTATAATATTACAATATAAGTTTATAATTTAAAAAGTTTATTTTGGAAAAAAGTTATAAAAGTAAATGATATATTTTTTTCAATGTGATAATATAATAATGCCATAATATTAGTAAAAAACTTCAAAGTTAAAAGTTTGATTTCGGCCAAAAAAGTGAAAAAATTGAAGTATAAACAAAGATAAATATAAAAAAACAAACGAAAAATCGTTAAAAATCAGCAACAAACAATATTTTTTTGTTAATACTATATAGCGATGTATTCAAGTACAACAAAAATAAATCAAATTTAGTTTTGGTAAAAAAGTAACAAAAATCATTTTTGGCAAAAATGTGTGAACAAATATTTAATTATAGCCCTTCCCCCAGCAAGTTAAAATTCAAGTATAATGTTGGTAAAATAAGAAAAAAGTAAAAGAAAAATCAAGAATAAATAACGTAAAAAAATTAATTTTGGTATAAAAGTAAGAAAATTAATTTTAGTAAAAATGTGAAATGGTAAGTATGTAAGTATAACCCTTCCCTCAGGATTGTCGATACAGGCGACAGCTTCGCAATAAATGGGCCCTTTTCAGGGCCAACAACAACTTTTCAGAGAGTTTGAAAATGTATCAATATGTATTGTTGAGTTATTTAACATTGTAAACAAATTCTGAGCAAGATAGTGTAGTTTTTACATATATTTATGGTCATAATATAATCACATTTAACTCTAAATTTTAAGCTTCTTTCAGCTCAAGAGAATAATATAAATACGCTTGAAAGCTGACTAGCTGAGACATCATCCAGCGGATTAATGGCAAACATACGTACAAATGTGTGTGCAAGAAAAGCTTCTCAACGTTGGCAAATGTGGCTCACTCAGTTCGTAGAGTTTGTTATGCAAATGCTCACACCCCGCAGCACAAAGAGGCCGACCACCACCGAGCGATGAGAACACAGAGAAAACCGACCGACCGGTTTTTGTGATTTCCATGGAAAAATGCAGTGATTTTTCTTAGCATTTAACACGATGCGGCGAAGGCGGCGGTTGTGGATCGTTGACGGTGCAACAAAGCCTCGCCTTGCCTCAACTCCTTCTCCTGCTGCAGCACTCGTCCTGTTTTATTAGACCGCGAAAAATCAACAGTGGCCAGGGTGGTCAGCTAAGGGATAGCAGGATCTCTGTGTGTGCATGTTAAAAGGGTTTACAACAATGTCATAAAGCAATGCGCATTCCTTTTCCTGCACAAATATTTCCATTTGCCCGTTGCCTATGTAAATTACAAAAAAACAAATTCACTTTTCACGTGAATGAAACGCGGCGGCAAAGGCGAAAGCGAAAGAGTTGCGGCGGCTGCTGCTGCTGCTGCTGCTGCTGCTGCTGCTGCCTTCTGGGAATCATTTGCGCCTTTGAAAAAGGACCAGCTAATTTACATAAATCCACGTAAACACACTTTGCAATGCCAGCGAGAGAGAGAGAGAGAGGGAGAGAGAGTCCAGCTCAGGCCAGGCTGTCTCTTTCTGTTGCCGCTGTCAACAACAGCTGTTGCAGGTTTCTTAGCCCTAATTAGAGCCTCGGCTCCCACGCACGTGTTTAGCTACACTTGTTCTTGCCAAGATGCGGATGAGGATGAGGATGAGAATGGGGGTAGGGGCTGCCCTCTGCCCTCTGCCCTCCGACAGTTGCTGTTGTTACGGTTCACCATGACCAACGCCAACAATTACCGCAATTCTATTGTCTTTCGATTTCCTGGCTGCGTTTTTATTGCTCATTTCCCACATGTTTTTCGCTGCTTCGAACTTCAGACTTCGGACAGCGGACAGCGGACGACGGACATCCGAGAGACTGAGGAGCCACGGCTGACTCCCTTGGGCCCAATGACACTTTCGGTTAGTGTCGTGTGTAAACGTTTCGGGGAAGCAGCGGAACCATTTTAATGATCACAAATTGCTGCTTGAGTGCCGAGCACAAGTTCAATCGCCCAATCGTCGAATCGTGTTGTGGCAGGGGCAAGCGGATGTTGCCCTTTATCAGTTACCAGTTACTAGTTACCAGTTACCAGTTGCCAGTTACCAGTTGGCTGCTATCCGTTTGGCCGTAACAAACTAATTAAGGCTGTCACATATATTGTTTTTTTTGTTTTGTAAGCGCCGCAATAAAAAATTATGAATTTCTCAATTTTTTAATGGGCCCAGCTGCTGTGCTTGCAACACTGCATTGCGGCAGGTAGAAGTTGCCACACATGCAGCATGCAACGTTGCGTTGCTTTGATTAGTCTTATTTGGGTATTATATGGGAGATGCATATGCATTTCAATCCGAGCCATAATGTGACCCTGGAGGACAGTTAGCTTGGAGCTGGCATGCGAATGCATTTGACATCTGATATATATATAATTACATATTCATCATAAACTGTTCTTAGTATCTGAACTTAAATATCAAAAGATTTCATTTATGTATTACTTTTATCTGAACTTTTCAATTTTTCTATTTAAATATCAAAAGTTAATTTACATAATTTAAGTTTTACATTTTTCGGCAATTCATAATATAAATACATAAATAATGACATATACAATTTTGGGTTTTCTTTATAAATATTTTATAATTTCAAACTTGCACATATTTAATAGAATTTATTTGATTTGTCCTCTAGCTTAATATTACGCAGTCTATTGAATTCAATTTGTTTTGTATTCATTGAAATAACATCAAATTTTGAGAAAATTTTCCTTTTTGGATAATAGTTGCATTTCTCTTAATCGATTAATATTTCTTATTTTTCATAATATATATTATTATATACATATCAATTTCTTGCTTTAAACTAATGACTACAATATTTTATTTATATTTAATGATCTTTTTAAATCGCACATATCACTGAAGCGATTTTCGATTTTTTCATAACTGCTCAAGATTTAATCTGCATTTAAAATAAAGTAATTTTTATATTTCTTAAAGGCAATAAATGGTATATAATTTACACTGGTCGGCATATATGCATGTATATATTGACAAGCGATACTCTGTTGTTTTCATTGTGTACACTCAAGTATTATTTAAATTTTTGCTCATCTTAGGTTCGAAGGGAAATAAAAGAAAGCGAAATTATTAAATATGAAAATGCATGTTAATGCTGTAAGAATAGACTGAAATGACTTACATATGTACATACATCGTGCATATTTCGTTAATCTTCTAATTTAATCTGGCTGTTGCTCGAAAGCAAAACAACAACAAAATCAAGAATAGTGTATAAAAGTTGCAGAGTGATGAAAGCTGATTTCCACATAATTTGCTACATTTGCAGCTTATCTGTTTGCTTCTCGCCGCTATGCGCAACAATGTTTTTCCCGTTAGCGTATCATGTGGTCGCATTGAGGGCGCCACTTTGATGTATCCAGTGGGGATGCTGATGGATGTAGTCAAAGATTTACGGGCAACGCACAAGTGGCCGGATGATTTTTACGAGCGGATGAGAAGGCCTCGCAACGGGCTGAAATGGAATGGCAAATTCGCACATTATATGCATCCGTATCTGCATCTGCATCTGTATTTGTAGCTGTATCGGTATCTGTGTCTCGGCTCGCATAACTGCGAGGTAAACAAACTCATCCGCCTGACATAATAATAAAAAAGATGTTCATGAATGAAGCTGAATCGTGTTCCATTCATTGCCATAATGCGCTTACGACGGGTTGACAACTACTCTAGTCAGCTTGAGTGCGGGCGGCGCAATTGTGACAGATATAGATACAGATACAGATACAAATACAGATGCAGCTCAGGATACAGATACAGATGCAGATACTGACGAAGACGAAGACGAAGACGGGCTGAGAGCGGCATTTAAGTGTAGAATGTGAAATGTAATTCAAGTAGCTGGCTATCGGTGCGGCACAATCAGTGGCATTAATATGCGTATCTGTGAGATACTCGCTGCACTTCCGCCTTTTGCCCTGCTACTTAGTTCCTTGCTGCCCTTTACCTGCCCCGCCTCATTACACAAAAAACGTATTAGCTGTATGTGACATCATCATCAGCATCAGCATCAGCATCATCGTTGTCATCTTCATCTTGGCCGAGCTGCTCCCAAAGGAAGCTGCCATTTGGCATGGCAATGAACCATAGCCTCGCATTCGTCCTTCTGCCTCAGTCGCCCCCTTTTGGTGGCCTTGCAATATGCTGCTTTGCATTCGGCCCACCCCGGGCTGATCTGTTTATGTTTCTTCTTGTTTTGGGCTGTTATTTCTGATGTGGCGCTGACTGCTGCCTGTCAGCTGAAATTATTTTGTTGATAGTCGCGGCGGCGAGGGCTGCCACAAGACTTATTTGCATATTTAGCTGGAATTCGATGTGAAAAATGGAAATAGAAACAGCGGTTTATTCCATGCTGATTTCTGAAGGTTTTCAGTGTTGGGTAATCTTACGAAATCTCAATTTGTATACAAAAGTAATGGTAATCAAAATGATTATGAACATTTTTATTGTAAAACAACTTGTCTTCGACTTTTAGTTTAAAAGAAAATTCTTGCAACACTAGGATATAATTAATTTAATAAATAATTATATAAATATATTTTTTCTCATATTTCTATAAGGAGCCGCCAATAGTCGCTGCTTTACAAGACTACCCCAATTTAAATTGGCAGTGCCAATTGTGAATTGTCCCATCAGCAGTGTTGATCAAGTTTGCAGGCTCTGCTCGTAAACAGCTGAAGCCAATCGGGCCGTTTTCCAGCACTAGTTACGTTTAGTGCACGGTCATAGCTGCGAGAAAAAGCAAGTACAACAGAATTTGTGAGCGAAAAGTCAAACAATTTGCAAGAACCGAAAATGATTGAATTTATGGCGGATCTAAATGCGATTTATCCAAATAATCCGGTCAATTTCGTGCCCCAATACTTTGATGATGGCATCCTGCCCGATCCGCAGCCCATCATACCGCCGGTGTACAAAGATGCACCAACGATTGTAAAGCAGAGTATTATAAGATATCGCTACTATTTTCTCAAGAGGATCATTCGTATCTTCATCAACTTTACTCGCAAACGTACCCGTGGCATCTAGTAAGAAATACGTGGAAATTGAAACTGCTTTTCGCAGCCTTTCGGTGAGCACTTTTGCATTTTTCTTCCGCAACTTGATTAACTTATACATGTATTTCTATGTATGTACATATATACTTTCAGGTGCCTAGAGATGCGACTTTATGCTGGTATTTCTGCATTATTTTGTGTGCATTAAAATGAAGTAAAAAGAAAAAAAATACTAACCACAACTAACATTCCACCCGCCTTTTATTAACAATTTGGGCAAACTTGTATTTAGCAAATATTTCTAGAACAAAACTAACACATCTCGCATGGAACGCGTTATCTTACTATGTGGGGCCTTTAAATTGTAAATTGTTTACATTAAATGCATAAATTATGCAAAAGTTAATTTTTTTTTCGTTTGTCATAAATTCGCTTTGATTTCGCTGCTGGCTTTTTTGAAGTGGCAATTGTCAAATGCATAAAATATGTCCGACCGTATATATTTATTTTGACAACGCGCAATTATAGGGCGAAAGTAGCTTTTCAATTTTCGCCGTTGTATGCATTTCACTTCCACCGTTACGTGCAAGAGATTTTCCGCACAATTTTCATGCTTGCCCATTTATCCCATAATGATAATGTCTGTTTTGGGTCATTTGCCGCTGACGTGCAACCCCCTGGCGAGTCAATCCACAGGACTCTCACTTACCCAATGCCCATTTGTATTTGTATTTGGATTTGGATTTGTATTTGGATTTGGACTTGGACTTGCCCCCGCCATCAATAACAGTGAAATCCACCCCGTAGCTGAAGTATGTGCGACTAGAAATATGAATTTTGGTACTTTTGACTCGCAACGATTAATATATAAACAGATACAGATACAAAGCTATCAAGTTAAAGCGAATTTCATATACAGTTCCTTATGCTCATATAACAAATAACATCGCACACAAATATAATAACAAGAAAATCAAATTAAATTCTTGTTTATTCAAGATTGTGAATACTCTGAAGTTTGATTAGATACAAAATAGAAGCAGTAAAGAAAAGCGCTCAGCAAATTCTCATATACCAATTTTTGTTCTTAGAGAACTTAGTTTTTATGACCCCGTGATATATTTTTGTATATATATTTTAATATTGGCTAAGATCTTAAGGTGCTGATCAAAAATTACAGATTTATTTATACATAAAAACACCATTAGAAGCTTTATTTATGTATTTGCTGTAAACGGCAAGTTTTTTTTTTAATGCGCTGATCTTAAAGGATGAAAAGGAAGAGAAAGAAAACAATTTTGGTTTTTTCAGCGATTTCTTTTATTAATTGTTATTCCTCTGAAATCTTTGAAAATGTTATAAACAAGCAAAAATTTGTCTTCTTTATACTCTTTTCGAAGAAAATAGTATATTAAGTTTGTCCTGAAGTTTGTAACGCATAAAAGGAAGCGTCGGAGACCTCCAAAAGTTACTGCCAGTATGCTTAGAATGACAATACAAATTGATCTAGCCATGTCTGTCTGTCTGTCCGTCTGTCTGTCTGTCTGTCTGTCTGTCTGTCTGTATGTATGCAAACTAGTCCCTCAGTTTTTGAGCTATCGCGATAAAACTTTACACAGACACTTATTATTACAGGGGACAGCACATTGGTCGGAGCCGGCCGGATCGGACAACAATATCTTATAGCTGCCATACAACTCGAAGTCGGTTTTGGCCATATATCCCATGTTTTTTAATCTATCGCGATGAAACTTTGCACAGATACTTATTATTCAAAGAGACATCACATTGGTTGGAGCCGGCCGGATCGGATCACTATATCTTATAGCTGCTATTCAACTGGCAATGAATTAAATATTCTTAGAACAAAAAAAAAAAATGTTACGCGACAAAACGATATTGTACAGCTTATGAAATTTCAGTGGTGCAGTTGGCAGAGTGAAAATTGCCTATAGGTTCGAAAAGAGTATAAGATCTTCGGCACGCCGAAGATAATCCTTCCCCACATGTTTTATATTGTTACAATTATTGTATGCCTCCTTTTATACTCTTGGTAATTTAATCATTGACATCTTGTATAATACTAATCGGTGCTCAATATTCCAAAGTTTTAGTTATTAATTATTTCTGTGGATTTAAGCTTGTTAGACAGGTTTTTGGCTTATTTTTGATGGCCGGCAATTTTGTCATAGATTTTTCGCTTCCTTTTGTTTTTCATATAATATAAATTGCAAACAACAAAATGTGTTTTTATACTCTGATACCGAAGGTACTCATAGTATATTGGTTTTGTCGAATGTCCGTCAGGCCGTCCGTCTGTCCGTCTGTCCGTCTGTCTGTCTGGATGAACGCGCGTATTTCCGAAACGATATTAGATAGACTCTTGAAATCTTTTGCGTTATGATTATAGCTATCTGCTTCAGATCAAGTTTATTCCAAATTTATGCCACGCCCACTGGGAGGCTGGCAAATCGATAACATGTCGATACACCTCAAATCACAAATCGATTAAACGTGAATAACTCCCACAATTTTGAAGCTAGAGTAATCAAATTTGGTAGGTATATTGCTGGTGACCTCCCGAAAAAATTGGATCCTAGGTTAATCGGCCACGCCCATTATTACGCCCACCAGCCCCCCTCCAAAATTATTTTTAAATGCTTATATCTCCCGCAGTTTTAGAGCTAAAGTCACCATATTTGGAATATATATTACTGGTGACGTCCTCTACAGATTACAGAAACAAAATTTTGACCACGCCCACTCCCGCCCCCGTAATCGCGAAAATCGATATACATGAATGCACAATTCGATAACACGTGTATATTTCCCGCAATTTTGAAGCTAGAGTCCCCAAATTTGGAATTTAGACTAGGGCTGACCAGCCCAAAAGATTGCGTCCTGGATTTTCCGGCCACGCCCACTAGAACGCCCCCCAGCCACCCCGCCCCCACGAAACACGGAAGCCTATATCTCGCACAGTTTAAGAGCTAGGGCCACCAAACTTTGAGGGTAGACTTCTGGCCAAGTCCTCTAAAGATCGGACAAAAAATTTTGGGGCCACGCCCCCGCCCGCCCCCAAAAATCGCGAAAATGTATATCTTCCACAGTTTTAAAGCTAGAGTCACCAAAATTGGAGGATAGACTTATTGTCAGCCCCCTAAAGATCGGCAAAAAATTTTGGGGCCCCGCCCCCTCCCGCCCCCAAAATCGCGAAAATTTATATCTTCCACAGTTTCAGAGCTAGAGTCATTAAACTTGGAAGATAGAATTCTGGTCAGCCCCTCTAAATATCGGTAAAAAAATTTGGGGCCACGCCCCCTCCCGCCCCCAAAAATCGCGAAAATGTATATCTTCCACAGTTTTAGAGCTAGAGTCAAGAAATTTGTAAGATAGACTTCTTGTCACTCCCTCTAAACATCGGCCAAATTTTTTGGGGCCACGCCCCCTCCCGCCCCCAAAAATCGCGAAAGCTTTTCGAAAGATTTCGGGTCACCCAAACACCAGCAAAAATTTTCTGTTCACTTGCTTTCAGCTGTTCTTAAAATGGTATCAGAGTATTACGCAGTCGGCTCCGCCCGACTGCAACGTTCTCACTTGTTCTATTTGGATTTTTCGAAATTGTAAGTAGGCACTGCAAAATCGTTCGACAGATTATTGGGAGCTAGGCAATTCAGGGAGCATTCAGTTTATTTTATTACCTGGAAAGCTAACATTTTACTTTGGGCACTATAATTAATTTAATAAATAATTATATAAATATATTTTTTCTCATATTTCTATAAGGAGCCGCCAATAGTCGCTGCTTTACAAGACTACCCCAATTTAAATTGGCAGTGCCAATTGTGAATTGTCCCATCAGCAGTGTTGATCAAGTTTGCAGGCTCTGCTCGTAAACAGCTGAAGCCAATCGGGCCGTTTTCCAGCACTAGTTACGTTTAGTGCACGGTCATAGCTGCGAGAAAAAGCAAGTACAACAGAATTTGTGAGCGAAAAGTCAAACAATTTGCAAGAACCGAAAATGATTGAATTTATGGCGGATCTAAATGCGATTTATCCAAATAATCCGGTCAATTTTGTGCCCCAATACTTTGATGATGGCATCCTGCCCGATCCGCACCCCATCATACCGCCGGTGCACAAAGATGCACCAACGATTGTAAAGCAGCGTATTATAAGATATAGCTACAATTTTCTCAAGAGGGTCATTCGTTTCTACATCAACTCTACTCTCAAACGTACCCGTGGCATCTAGTAAGAAATACGTGGAAATTGAAACTGCTTTTCGCAGCCTTTCGGTGAGCACTTTTGCATTTTTCTTCCGCAACTTGATTAACTTATACATGTATTTGTATGTATGTACATATATACTTTCAGGTGCCTAGAGATGCGACTTTATGCTGGTATTTCTGCATTATTTTGTGTGCATTAAAATGAAGTAAAAAGAAAAAAAATACTAACCACAACTAACATTCCACCCGCCTTTTATTAACAATTTGGGCAAACTTGTATTTAGCAAATATTTCTAGAACAAAACTAACACATCTCGCATGGAACGCGTTATCTTACTATGTGGGGCCTTTAAATTGTAAATTGTTTACATTAAATGCATAAATTATGCAAAAGTTAATTTTTTTTTCGTTTGTCATAAATTCGCTTTGATTTCGCTGCTGGCTTTTTTGAAGTGGCAATTGTCAAATGCATAAAATATGTCCGACCGTATATATTTATTTTGACAACGCGCAATTATAGGGCGAAAGTAGCTTTTCAATTTTCGCCGTTGTATGCATTTCACTTCCACCGTTACGTGCAAGAGATTTTCCGCACAATTTTCATGCTTGCCCATTTTTCCCATAATGATAATGTCTGTTTTGGGTCATTTGCCGCTGACGTGCAACCCCCTGGCGAGTCAATCCACAGGACTCTCACTTACCCAATGCCCATTTGTATTTGTATTTGGATTTGGATTTGTATTTGGATTTGGACTTGGACTTGCCCCCGCCATCAATAACAGTGAAATCCACCCCGTAGCTGAAGTATGTGCGACTAGAAATCTGAATTTTGGTACTTTTGACTCGCAACGATTAATATATAAACAGATACAGATACAAAGCTATCAAGTTAAAGCGAATTTCATATACAGTTCCTTATGCTCATATAACAAATAACATCGCACACAAATATAATAACAAGAAAATCAAATTAAAAATTCTTGTTTATTCAAAATTGTGTATATTCTGAAGTTTGATTAGATACAAAATAGAAGCAGTAAAGAAAAGCGCTCAGCAAAATCTCATATATTTTTATATATATATTTTAATATTGGCTAAGATCTTAAGGTGCTGATCAAAAATTACAGATTTATTGATACATAAAAACACCATTAGAAGCTTTATTTATGTATTTGCTGTAAACGGCAAGTTTTTTTTTTAAATGCTCTGATCTTAAAGGATGAAAAGGAAGAGAAAGAAAACAATTTTGGTTTTTTCAGCGATTTCTTTTATTAATTGTTATTCCTCTGATATCCTTGAAAATGTTATAAACAAGCAAAAATTTGTCTTCTTTATACTCTTTTCGAAGAAAATAGTATATTAAGTTTGTCCTGAAGTGTGTAACGCATAGAAGGAAGCGTCGGAGACCCCCAAAAATTACTGCCAGTATGCTTAGAATGACAAAACAAATTGATCTAGCCATGTCCGTCCGTCTGTCTGTCTGTCTGTATGTATGCAAACTATTCCCTAGTCAGTTTTTGAGCTATCGCGATAAAACTTTGCACAGACACTTATTATTCAAAGAGACAGCACATTGGTCGGAGCCGGCCGGATCGGACCACTTTATCTTATAGCTGCCAACAACTCGAAGTCGGTTTTGGCCATATATCCCATGTTTTTAAAGCTATCGCGATACAACTTTGTACAGATACTTATTATTCAAAGAGACATCACATTGGTTGGAGCCGGCCGGATCGGATCACTATATCTTATAGCTGCTATTCAACTGGCAATGAAAAAAAAATGTTGCGCGACAAAACGATTTTGTACAGCTTATGAAATTTCAGTGGTGCAGATGGCAGAGTGAAAATTGCCTATAGGTTCGAAAAGAGTATAAGATCTTCGGCACGCCGAAGATAATCCTTCCCCACTTGTTTTATATTGTTACAATTATTGTATGCCTCCTTTTATACTCTTGGTAATTTAATCATTAACATATTGTTTAATACTAATCGGTGCTCAATATTCAAAGTTTTAGTTATAAATTATTTCTGTGGATTTAAGCTTGTTAAACAGGTTTTTGGCTTATTTTTGATGGCCGGCAATTTTGTCATAGATTTTTCGCTTCCTTTTGTTTTTCATATAATATAAATTGCAAACAACAAAATGTGTTTTTCTATTTGGATTTTTTGAAATTGTAAGTAGGCAATGCAAAATCGTTTGACATATTATTGGGAGCTAGGCAATTCAGGGAGCATTCAGTTTATTTTATTACCTGGAAAGCTAACATTTTACTTTGGGCACTTTTAATTTTTTGTTTGTTTGTTTTTTTTACAAAATTTTTTTTTTTCAAAATTTGTTGTTGTAGTGTCTATACAAACATGTCTATTTTATTGAGAACGCGTAAGTTAATCAATATGTCGGTCGGTGTTAGCAGAGCATGTGAGTATTATTTGTGGTCCATCTGCAAGGAGTGTGAAAGATTGTTTTTTGTATTTTTGCAGACGCCGCAAGCAACTTATGGAAACAAAATGGTGTTTTTCACCAGGTATTTCCCAAGTTTCCATTTCCAAATGTAGTGGTGACCCAGCATCAGACGGTTGTATCACGCATACCGCCAATCAATGGAACTATTATAACCAATACCGAGGCAGCCGAACAGGCAAAGTCGTCCCCGAAAAAGTACATCTCGTTTTTGCGTTACGATGACGACTGCGATGACGATTGCGATGACGATGGCGATATTGGGATATTGGGCCAATATCCCGGTAACGTCCAAGAACTATCGAAGATAATTGCGCACATGGAGACGAGCACTGACAAGCCAACGAAGTCGATAGCCGAATTGTGCCAAGGACGAGCCGAAATGCGAGCACCGATCGCCCGCTCCAGCTCCAGCGGCACCTTGAAGGTCGTGCAGGCCATGCACGAGCAGGATCAGCGGCGGCAGCAACAGATGCTGCTGCAGCGACCGGAGGAGAACCACAAGGAAAAGCTATTCAAAGTGCAGCAAGAATGCATGGCAAGAAGGCACTGGAAGGATCAAGAACAGCAAGACATCCCGATTAATGACAAAGCCAAGCAACAGCACGAGCGCATCAAGCACCTGATGCAGCTGCAGCAGCAACTCGACGATTTGGGGCCCCTTGCCTATGCAGCCCAGGCTCAGCCGCCGCGCATCGCGCATCAGCTGCACTTCAACTTGAGTCGCGGCCTGCCGTACTCCGGCGACCTGCGTCCGCTATACTCAAGCATCGCTCTCATGTACCATCCCATGGCGAATGCTCGCAACAAGCACTTCGCTCTGCAGCCATATACACCGGCGCACAAGGACTCGGATAATGGCGATATTGTCGCTGGCCGGCCGACGCATGCGGATGTGCAAGTGCGTTACGACAATGCCGACTCGCAGCACAAAGAGTCCTTCGACATTGATCGCGAATCAGCCATGTACAAGTTGTGCAAAGGCCAACTTGCGAACCGGGGCAGCAAATACTGATCCCTGCTATTAGCGATATTAGCGTTATTAGCGGACACCAACGTATGACTAGTAAATTATAGTGTAAAAGCAAACAAAAGCAAACGCTCATTGAATGTGACAAGTGCATACAATCGAAATACGTACGTTATCCATGTACACAATAGCATCTATAAAGAAAACGTACAAATCTACATGAATATACATCCGAAGTTTGTCAAAACACCCATGTAATGAAATTAAATGTGGATTTTTGTACAAAACTTGTATTGTTTTATTGCAATTGTTAACTATTGCATTGAAGGGTATTTGTTAATATTATTTGCCTGTTGGCTGCTTCAGCCGAGATACATATAAATATTCCCAGGTAATTGCGGCACGAAAATCTGAGAAGTAGTCTGGAGTGCCTGACTTCGTATACGTTTTTTTGGTCATCAAATTGCCAAATGTGTGATGACTTCAAATTTCATTCAAGATTAAGCATACCAAATTTGGTGCCGCTAGTTGTTATAACTTTCAAGTTATGGCCCAAAAGCCGTAGGCTGAAATCGAAACTTATCGATAGCTTTTAAGCACGACAAGCTATCGATAGTATGACGCAAACTTGTTCTGACCAGGGAATGCGAGAACTTATGTACATAGTACATGTATGTATGTATATGCCAAATGAAGTCTGTGGCGCTTATAGGCTCAGAGACGGACATGGCTAGATCGACTCGGCTGTTGATACTGGTCCAGAATATATATAGTGGATATGCTCGGATATACTTCCTTAGGCCTGTTACATACACGCGCATCTGCTTACATATACAGACATTGGCTCCAGTGTTGTAAAACTATGAATGCAATTAACGATAGTATCGTTGCTTATTTATCGCAACTAACAGAAGTAGTGAAACATATTGTTTCTTGGGCTTAAATGCCAGTTGTATATTAAAAATGGTATATTTAGGATAAATTTGCAGAAAACACATACATAAATCCTCTTAAAAAGCATTAGTTGAATATCGATAGCAATCAGGCAAATATTTCATATATATTTAAAGTTGTGTTATATGTGAATGTGAATTACTTATAGTGTTGCTCAGTGGATCCAATGGTGATTCTGCACATTCATATGCTAGAAATAATACTACTACTATATATAGTAAAGTTAACTTTGTACAACTTTTCTATTGAAATATAAAAATTAATAGCCGCGAACTCAACTTTGTACAATTCGAGTGAAAGTCAAGATATTACACAAACTTTGAGCTAGACACTGTAGGGCGGTTTTTGGGCATACAGGTAATACTAGAAATACTGGAAGCTGGCATGCATTAACGGGACTTCTGACTTGAGCAATTCTGGATTTGATTCTTTACACCATTTACAATCAGCAGGACTGGCATTAGTGAATATTGCCAAGCTATGATTATAATCTCTATTATTGTAATAGAAATTTACCTGCTGTATGTTTTTCTAAATAAATAAATCAATATTACTACTTATGTGTGAGAACAATTCTGCAACTAATTTCACTCTTAACTCCATTTACTACGATTTTGTTTGACAAATATATTTGCATACACATAAAAGGTGTGAGCTAATTTAATAATAACAAATGCTTGTTGGCTTGATTGGAAATGCAATTCGGGTGTTTAGCCCCGTTAAGTATCAATATCAACACCCGCTCGCATTGTGTGTGTTTGTGTGTGTGTGTGTGTTGAGTTCCTTATTCTTTCTTATCTCAGTTGGGAAATTCTTGTGCCGTTTGACATGTCAGCTAATCCAATGCGCCAGATGACCTCGTTGCTGTACGAGGTGCAAAGGGTAGCAACCCTTAACAGCAGCTAACAGCACAATATCCCTCAAACACACACACACACACACAAAGAGAGAGTGAAAGAAATCGGGGCCATATAATTAGTGTAATTACCTCAACAGCCTACTAAATTCGAGAAAAATGCAAACAAAAATTAAGAAATCACAACATTTATATCCCCCCTGTCAACGAGGCAATGAGGCAATGAGGCAATAGCAATAGCAAACTGCACAAGGCAGGCTATAACAAAAGCAGCTCAACTGAAACTCTATGCCCAAATCAATGTGTGTGTGTGTTGGACCCTTTTTGGTCCAACAAACAATTGAGTCGACAGCAACGTCTAATGACAGGGTGGATTGCAATTTTTCGTTTTAATTTTGTCGAGAATTTTTGCAGTTGTTGCATTGTCACAGATCCGTTATAAATTGCAGTGGCAGTGGCAGTGGCAGTGGCAACTTCCGCCTCAAGTCTCCGGCTAATTGTGCCGCACAAAAATCTCAATGAGTTGCTAAAACAGTGGGCCTTGTTATTTAGACGTGAACAAAATGCTTGCCACCGCATTCCGGCTAAAATGCTTATCATCCTTGGCCGGCTTGTTCATTAGTCCTTTTGTCGCCTGGTTACGCACTTACACGGAATCCCCGGCGGCGCATCCTTTGACTGCTGCAAATATTTTGGCTCCTGTGCGGCACAAACATAATTAACGCCTAATGAAAATATTTTGCCCAGCGGCACTTTGAAGTCGCACAGTAGACAACTCTCATTCACCTGGGAATATTAATGGTCAGACTAAGCAGTTGCTGCCAGTCTTAGGCATGGACTTCTACCAATGACAATTCAGCTTATCTTTAATGTGTTAGTTAGATGTCCTTTTGATTTTTATCTCCAGCCGCAGATACTCACATATATGCATTCATAGATTCCTGGATCAGGATCGTTTATTTTCTGTTTATTTATGCAAAAAGTATTTCTTAGCAAAACTTCTTTTGATTTTTCAATATATTCCTATAAGCAAGATAACATTTTTTTTTAAATACAAAAATATTTTGGATATTTGGAAAAATTGCAGTATATTTTAGATTGCCAAATGTCTTAAATATATCATTTTAATATAAATATATTGGATTACCTACTTTCTACATACCTACTTCCCATATAAGACTATATAAGACTGTTAAATGGCCTTACTTGTTTTTTTTAATTTTTTCTTTATGAAGCGAAATTTAGTTTAGTTTTGGTTTAGTTAATGTTAATGGAGTCTGAAGTCTTGGAAGGAAATCCGAAATTTCAATGCTTTGTTGAAGTTTGGCCTATTTTTTAGATATAAAAGTAAGAATGTTATAAAAGAAAAGTTTGAACTATATATATAATTATGATAATATAGTTATGAATATGAATATAAATATTTTTGATTCTTGTAAGTTTTACAGTTGATTAGAATGATTTTTTTTTAAATATGCACGCTCTCCACATTTATAGCTATTGAACTGGGCTAAAGGATTAACAAAATGTGGAACAAGAAATGCACATTATATATTTTAGTAATCTCATCTAAATTATGCTAGAAAACTAAAAAAAAACCCGAAAGCTAATCTGTTGCTTCACATATTTGGTAATAGTAAAAACAAACCATGTAGCAGATCAATCGAAAGGCATAAATATCTATACGCTGACATTCTCAAGTGTCCTGTTCCAAGTTACATAATCTCTGTTGCGATCCCTATCGTAAATCCGCCAGCACGCATCATAAACATTGACGCTGACCAACAGTTTTTTTTAAGGAAAAAACAGCCAAACAAAGCAACTCGCGCTAAAAAATATTAAAAAAAAAAAAACAAAATATGATGCAAATGGTTTTCTAGGACACGCGAGTGCATTTTGCGTAATGCTTAAGACTACCGAGGACTACGGCTTTTTATTTATGTCGTCTCCTTTTTTTCCCGTTTTTGTTTTCTGCTTTTAGATGTTCTGCGAATTTTTTGGTGCATTTTTTTACGCTCGCATTTTATGCAATTTTTGTTCTTGTTTTTATGACACGGACGCACATCCTTTTGTGCCAGCCCTTTGTGAGCTGTCGATTTTTTAGGCCGTCCTGTTTTTTTTTTTTGCTTGCCGTGTCCTTTTGCGTCTAGTTTTATGAGCCAGTGGAACTTCTAGTTGCGTGCAGTTCTTTTTTATAAGTTGCCATTTGTATTTGTCGCGTTTCTAGTTTTTTAGGCTGACACGCGGCGGTTGCGGCTGATTTGCTGGTTTCGCGGAAAAGGACACGTCCTGCCCATTTTATGGCTTACGTAATATTGCGATACTGCCAGCTCTGCAGAAGGTAGACGAGAGCAGCAGCGGCAGCAGCAGCGGCAGCAGCAGCGGCAGCTGTGCAAAAGCAACAACAACGAAAAGCGCATTGATGTTGGACAATGTCCTGGGCAAAGGATACACAGACAGACAGACACACATACACATACACATACACAACAGGCACAATTGGCACTCCAGTTTTTGGCTTCCGGGGTGGCCTACGCCCGGAGTCATGAGTCCTGAGTCCTGAGCGTCCTGCGTCCTAGCCGCAGGCGCAGCGGCTGCTGCTGCTGCTCATCCATTGACTTTGTGTCAAATTGAGTTATTCAAATGTCAGGATACGCACACACACACACACACACACAGGCACACACATGGGCACATTTTGATAATGCCGCTTCGTACATAATTCTCAATTGATATCCTGTTGCGTTGTTTTTACACAAATATTTACCTTGCTCATAATTGAAGTGTCTGTGCATAGTGACGTGCCACATCCTTTAAGCATCCTGGCGTGCAATTTTTGCGCCATTTGTGACTGCTCCTCGCCTCACTCTCTCTCTCTCTCTCACTCGCACTCTCACACATCGTAGCTCGCTCTTAGTGCTGCCTTTTCACGCTTCGCCGCACAGCGCTGCAAATGGCTTCCAGCATCCTTGCACAGCGGTGCCCCACAGTGTCCTGCCGCTGCTGCTGCTGATTATGTTGTCGACTCGGGTCGAGTCGAGTGCGCTGCACTTGCACCACAAAATCTCCCGTCGCTACCCCATTCAGCCAAATGCTAAAAGATGTATAATGAAATGTGCATGAAAATACGGAGCTAAAAAGAAAAGCATGGCAAATGCAGCGCAAAAATCTGCACTAATTGTTGTCATTAGAGTTGCCCCGGGTTGCTGCCCCAGTGCGTGTGGCCAGAAGATGGCAAATGAAGTCATGATGTCAGCAAAGGACCAAACGACCAAAGGACCAAACAACCAAACGACCAGAATTGCTTTGTCACCAGCAACAGAACTATTATCAATGGACCATCGGCCACTTGAGGCACTTGGGTGGCATGGCAACAAAACGGTGGCATGCAACAAAAGATTTGCAAGCGATGCACTCTTTTCAGCCAAGCCATTCACTCAATCGCTCAATGGCTCAGTTTTGGCCAAGAATTAATGAATAACAGCTATATAGGAGAATACAATCAGCTTGACC
This sequence comes from Drosophila flavopinicola, assembly GCA_035042425.1. NCBI lineage: Eukaryota > Metazoa > Arthropoda > Insecta > Diptera > Drosophilidae > Drosophila > Drosophila flavopinicola. The sequence goes on from JAWNLL010000372.1 coordinate 517,072, forward strand.
ATTATCCATCCATATCATCTGCACAACAAGGATTCAGGCACGAGTTCCAAATATATCCTCAAGCATGCGATTCCATTGGCAATTCCAGAAATGTGCATTCAGATTGAAATACGAATTCTTACAAATATGTAAGAGTGTTGGTTTGTATACTTCATAGTATAATGAGTTCGTCCGTCTGTCTGTGTGAGCGCATATTTTCTCGGCGCTATTAAAGATAGAGACTGGAAACTTGCACTATTATATTTGTTGCTATCTGCTTCAGTTAAAGTGTTTAGATTTTTGTGCCACGCCCACTGGGAGGCTGGCAAATCGATATTATGTCGATACAGCTCAAATCTCAAATCGATCAAATGTGAATGTTGTAAAATTTTGAATTTAGACTGGTGCTGATCTACCCGAAAGATTGCGACCTTGATTTTCCAGCCACGCCCACTAGAACGTCTCCACGAATCGCGAAAGCCTAGATATACCACCTAGAAGGTGGATTACATTCAGGAGGTTTGCTCATTTGCGTTTGTTTTCAACAGGGTATTGCACAGTCGGCCTACTCCCACCCGTATACGTTTTAGCTAAAGTCACTTGGCCATAAGCCTGCCATATCAACTAAATCAGCGGCACACATGCAGCTAATCCGCAGTGCAGATTGAGTGATCGAGCATTTGAAATCAGGACGTTCCATCAGCCAAAGGACTCGGGCTCATCCGCCAGGAGCATTGCTCTCGGCAGTCGCGACGTTCGCATATCTCAAAAATCAAATAGATAAATTGCGGGTATTTGGGTGCACCGACAGACGAGGACACGTGCGCCAGTGAGTCACCAGGACTCACATGTGCGCAAGGGAGTGGGAGTGGCAGTGGGAGGCGGCGCTTTTTCCATTAGTTTTTTTTGTGGTCCTTCAACCCTTTCGACGAGCAAATAAATTGGCATTATTACAGGAGCGCGCGGGGCTCAGCGAAAATTGATTATTGACAGAAGGGGTACGTTAAGCGGCGTTTTATGTGAGCTGATTTCTCCTGGATGCCTTGGCAGCTCACGTTAAATGGATGCGCATATTACGCTGCTTGATGTGGCTGCTTGTCGTCCTTGAAATCCTTTGAGCAACCACCGAAGTATGCCAAGCTACTTTTTCGGCGACACCAGAAATCACTTTAATTTCCTGGGCTTGCATTAATGATGAGGCGCACAAGCGGGCGACAGGATAAGCAGCTAGCACCTCCCCCCGCCCCTGCCACGCCCACTGTTAGTTGGCATAATTGATCAAGTTTCAAGTGCACCCACATAATTAATTTCAAATGCTGAGCAAGTGTTAGCCGAAGGTGTTGTCAAAGGATCTAACAGGACACGCACACCAAACACAGCCAGCCAGCCAGCCAGCGTGGGCGGCTGTTGCTTTAAAGGCGTAAGGGATTAAAGAGAATCCTTGTAGATAGATACACAGCATATTTTGAGTTGATATGCATATCAAATCATTTGTTTTGGACTTAAACTTAATTTATTTTTATTTTTTTCGGGTTTATACAGGTTTTATTTTTGAGCCAAATGCTTGGCTTAATATCAAAAGGATTCACAAGTTTAAGTGAAAAGATTTAAACTTCAGCTTTATTGTTATTATTTTGTGGATTTTAATACGAAAAGGCATAACAAGATGAGCCGAAAAGATTTAAATTTCAATTTTACTATTAACTGAGAAAAACTAAATATTTGAAATATAGCTTTTAAAACTTATTTTGGTATGTAAATAAATAAATTCTTGCTTGGATTAAGTGAGAAAAACATTGAATTGAAATTAATATCAAGAATGTTGTAAGAGAACATCGCAAAACTTTGAGATCATAATAAATATTCCAAAAACAAAACAAATAAGACTAGAACGTAATTTATTATTCTTATACATATATTTATCATAAATATTTAAAATCATAATGCAAAAAAGGAAAAAATAATATCAAAAGGAATAACAAGTCGAAACGAAAAGACTTAGAATTCAATTTTATTATTAACTTAACAAGAAAGAAAATCTTTAAATAATATTTTTAAAACATATTTTGGTATGCAATTATAACAAAATAAGAGATTAGAACAAAAAAGTATTTCAAAAATTCTGAGCACAATTAATATGATAATAGTATAAAATTATTCGACTTATATATTTATTATAATTATTTAGTAAGTGAAAAGATCATTTAATATAAGAAAGAACAAAATGTAAAAAAACTTGTAAAAAATATTAAGATTTTAATGAATTAAAAATGTAGTTCGTATAAATAAAACCTAGTTGAAAAGTATTAACAGTTATCTTTAATAGCTCAAAATGCACAAATTTCGACCATAATTCGATTGTTAGACTTAAATGAATTGAAATAGGTTTTTATTCAAACCGATATGGTACTAAATATAAGATCAACTTTTTCTAACGGTGTACATTATGTATTTGATTTGATTTGATGCCGAGCTGGGCTGTGCTACTGCTGGCGGGTGCTCTGCTCAACGGCCGTCCTCTACTAATTTCCTTTTAATCCTTTCGCAAGCAGCTAGATCTCATGCCCACTAATCCGGCCGAGTTTTACGGGTGCGGCGGGTCGGGTTGGAAACGAGCTGCCAACGTCAAACAATGGCATCATCTATAAAATGACAATTGCAAACAACAATGACGACAATCGCGACAAGGACAAACAGTAGTGTTGCCGTTTATCCTGGCCCAGATCGTATCCCGCTGCCGCTGCTGCTGCCTGCCTGCCTGCACTCACTCCTTTTGCAATCCTTTTCGGTGCCGCGGCACATCCTATTCATAATTAGTTGCAGGCAATTAAGAGACTCTCGCGGTCGCTCACAAGGCTAAGGTCTCCAGTGTCCCGTGTCCCGTGTCCTGTGTCCTGTGTCCTGCGTACTGGTGGGCGTCTGCCAGCTACGCTTGTCAGCCATCACAGGCCTCGTTTTGCATTATTCGTCCTTTCGGCCTTTCGTCCTCGCGCATGCGTGTGCGTTGTTTGCAATTTGTTTATTTTGAAAACAAGCGACACCCCTTTCCCCTGAGGCGAGGGTCACTGATCCGATCCGCGCTCTAATCCTTTGACTTTCGGCTCATCCCGACACTTGGCTTAGTGCGAAACTAGACGACTGGCCGACTGGCCGACTGGCTGACTAGCTGGCGAGCTGGCCTCCTGCTTTTCCGGAAAGTGTGGCTTACTTTGGTTCCGCTATCCAAAGTTGGTAATTAACATTTGCTCGCATTCGCATCGCCCAAACTAAGCCCGACTGCCTGCCACGCCCACAATCTATATATATACATATATATATATACATATAGATTTTGGGCTGAGCGAGGGGCGTTTGTTGTTTCACTCGAAGCCTGTTCCCGAGCTGGGCGAGGCGGGGCGAGTCAAGGGAAGGGGTTTAGTTATAATTAACTGACTTTAGACGCGCCTTGCCACTGATCCCTCTTCCTCTTCCCACTCGCCTCTCTCTCTCTCTCTCTCTCTCTCTCTCTCAATCTATCTCTATTAGGCTCTGCGATTTGCGGCAAGTGTTTAACGACCTTGTTTTTATTTTCTAAATTTAATATTCGTATAGTTTTTGTGTCAACAGAACAGACTCAGATAAAATCAAAAGCGAGTTTGAGCATAATAAATTTATTGCTTTGCATTTTAATTTTGGCTTGCATTTAATAGTATTTTAGAGTTGATACAATATCCATGCACATTTAACTCCAGATTCTTTAATTTCTAATCATCTTTAATTTGTAATTTAAATTCTTAAATATTAAAGTATTCTCTACCATTAATTTTACTTCAATTTATATAGCTTCAATGTATATTTGGAATTTATTGGTGCAAATTATGAGTTTGCATTAGTTATAATATTTCATTGAATACACATTAGGTAAGGCCTAATCTATTATAAAATGACAACAATGTAAATTTCTGTCTGTCAATTTTATTCTGGGGCAATAAATGTAAGCCAATTATTAAAATAAATAAATTTTATACGAAAATTGTTTAAAATGAATACTACAAGACGTAAAATTTGAATCGAAACTTGATGGTGAGTAGCTCGATTTGAATTTGTTGAACCACTTGGAACTAGTATATGTAATGTTATTTAGGAAACAACACAGTCTTAAAACAAATTGAGAAACACAAGTGTTCAATGTGTCTGAAATGATGTTTCTCTCATATAGTATTATGAGTTTAATGATAAGGTTGATAGTAAAATAGAGTTTCTTAGACTTCCAGAAGTCCTGAGTAAGTATATCAAAGAAAATATATATGTACACCTAATTCCGGTTTTGCTTTAAAACGGTTTGAAATATATTTTTTTATAGTTTGTTTTGTTCTGATCCAATCTACCGTGTAAAAAGAGAATAAGGTGTATTTACCAAAAAGTTTTCTTCTTTATTTATATATTGGTTTAGCAAAGCATCAACTTTAATTTGTTAGTTAGCACTAGCTGCACAAAAATTTAGCTTATATTTAGCAACATTCTTTGCATTGATTTTGTTGCACAACGTATTAGTGCGATTATTCGAAATGCAATTGCTTTTGTGCACCACAATATATATTATGTATATATATATTATTAAATGTTGCGTGGATTGTCGTGGAAAAGCCGCCGTAATACCCCCAGAAAACCAGGCAAATGCCATGCCAACGACGAGTGTCAAATTAATTAAAATGTCAGCAAAATATGTTCAATTGTTGCTGTTCTGGGAGATGGATGACAGTTGCCGCCTCGACTCGACTCGACTCGATTCGACTTTTGGGCTAACTGTCAAACTGCATTGACAATATTGGCATTTGCAGGCAGGCAGGCGGGCAGGCAGGCAGGAAGAGAGCCCCCCGGCCTAAGCAGCCGGACGACCCCTGTCCAAGTGACGGACGGACTGTCCAGTCATAAACGGACGGCACCCAGATAATAATACCCATTGCGTTGTCATATTTGCAATTTCGGGCTGCTGGTCTTGCCAGCCAACTACCCAACTACCCAGCTACCCCTCCCTCTACCCACCACTGGTAATCTCACACCGTAACCCCTGTCAATATATATATATATATATATATAAGTGTTTGCTGAGGGTTGCCGGTTGTTGTTAATGTGCATTTGACATTTGTGAAATGAGAATCTGGGCAAATGATTCGGATTTATCGCAAATTTGTCGAGCGATTTGTGTCGATTTACATGAGTGGCAAAATGCCAAAGTGGCCACTTGAGAATGAAGCAGCCAACGGCAACCAGCGGAGCTCCTTTTCTGCCAGCTGACTTCGAGCAGTCGTCCTCGCATCGCATCGCAAACTTGCCAAAATGTGGCCCAACAATTTGTGCACTTGAAAAATTAGGTGGAACTTGAGAAATGTCGAGACGACTCGAAACTACGACTCAATGGGCAATCAATTGATAAGGTCATGGAAAATCACAGTATTTATTAAGTGAACATATTTCTACAAATATATGTATGTCTTATTTACTTAAAACCGAACATTTAAATTCAATCAAATCAAGTAAATAAATAAAAAACAAGTGGGCAAGGATTATCTTCGGCGTGCCGCAGATTTTATACTCTCTTTGAACCTTTAGACAATTTTCACTCTGCCAACTGCAGCACTTTCATTAGCTGTACAAATTTTTATCATATGAACTTAAATTTTCTATTGAAATATTAAATTTATTTCTAGTTGTATGGCAGCTATAAGATATAGTGGTCGCATCCGGCCGGTTTTGACCAATGTGCTGTCCTTTTGAATAGTAAGTCTCTGTGCAAAGTCTTATCATGATAGCTCAAAAACTGTGGGACTAGTTTGCATACATACAGACAGACAGACGGACAGACAGACAGACCGACATGGCTAGATCAATTTGTTTTGTCATTGTTAGCATACTGGCAGTAACTTATAAACTTCAGCACAAACTTAATATACTATTTTCTTCGAAAAGAGTATAAATATATATTGACAACTCCACGCCAAATAAAATCAAATTGTTTCATAAAATCCTATATGAAACAATAATCTTTTCTATTGGCTGTTGAAACTGAAATTCAAATTAAATACTAAATTTACAATTAAAATACTAAATTTTGGCCAAAATTGAGCAGTTTTCATTCACGAATTGTTCCACTACTTCATTTAGGCATATATTTTTCTTTTGCGGCAATATTATTAAACAATATTTTCGAGCACTGTACTAGGTTGATCGACATTATATTGTCGGCATATATATTTTGACAAGCTATACTCAATATTTTCCATTATTTTTCAAATTAAATACAATGCATACGTTCGAAAAATATTTCAAAATATTACTCAAATATTACTAATACTTATTACTCCACATTATTGAATTTTAAAATTTATTTCTCCAAATTTATAGGCTTTAAATGTTGTCTTTAATCCTTTGTGGCTGTCACAATTAGTATATGACTCCATTGGAAAGTGATTCTGATTACAAGCATTTTTATATGTAAGGGCACGAATCCCTAGAGATCCTAGATGTGCTTCCAAGACTTCCAGCTCGCATACCTTTTATAAGCTACAGGGCACTGTATTCATTACTCTAAACAAATTGTTAACTTAAACTCTATTTACTTTTGATTTATTTGCACAAAAAAATTATTAATAATTTCCATACAATATATTTTTGCATATTTGAACTTCTTCATTTGCAAAATATTGTTTATTTGTTTTTAATATATTATTTATATTTATTTTTTCTATTTGTCTAACTATTTAAGAAACTGATGGCTTTAAGCAGAATAATATACGTACACATTGTCTCAAATATATTATTTTCTATAAACTCCTTTCTGCTTATATGTTAAAAAGGCAAAATATATTTAATCTATATAATTTTTTTGTCTATTAAAAAAGTTTAAAATATTAAACGGAATAATACATTGATATTATAATTGCTAAATATATTTTTTTTAACTGTTATTATTATTATTATTATTAATAATATATATTCTTTCCTGTTTGTTGTGTGAAAGGCATAATAATAAATATATGTATATGTATTTGCTAAATATATTTAATCTGTATTAATTATTGTCTCTTAAAAAAGCTGATATATTTTCTAAATATATTTATTTTATATTAATGTTTTCTATACACTCCTTTATATTTCTATGTTTTTAAAAAACGTTGACATCTTTCAATTTGTTCTAGTTTATAGTACTATTTTCTATATATTATAATCGGTTTTTCTCTATAATATATATATTTGAATATTTGGTGTCAATTTAAAAAGAAACTCATTTTAAACAGAATAATATATTTAAACATTTGAACATAATATATATGAATTTTTGATTATTATTCTGTCTGTCAAGCAATCAAAAAGTTGTTAATTTTAAGCAGAATAAAATATAAAATCCCGTTAAATTTCCATTTGTTTGGCAATTCTTAAACCGTCGGCATTTAGGTAGCTAGATAGGACTAAGTAATGCCATGAAAGGGTTCTCCTTGCCCATATACATGCATGCATGCATATATGTGTGTGTGTGTGTGTAGCTTTGCGTTTTGTTAAGCAAGCCATAAAAATTTGCAGAAAGCACAACAAGACAAAACAAAACAAAACAAATGAAAACAAACAGCCAAAGGCGTTAAACAATAGGCGCACAAGAATGTGGAAGTCTATCGCAGTCGGCACTCGGGACAATTGTTGGCCATGTCGTGGGTGTCGTGTCATGCATGAGCGAGTCCTTCCCACCACTGTTGTCCTTTTTACCGGCCGCATTTGCGCTGATGGGCGCAACAAAAACAAAAAATACGCCAGAGGAATACTTCAACCGCCTTGCGGAGTTTTCAACTCGGCGTTAACATTAAAAAGGCAAGTGTTCATATTCGCGAAGTGTACACACACACATGTGTGTGTGTGTGTGTGTGTGTGTGTGTGTTGGTTGGTTGGTTGGCTGCATACACGCGAAGGAGTTGTCTTCCTTGGCTTCCCGTTGTCGGTTTTGCAATTGTTAGGTTGCCTGAATGCGCCATAAAAACGTCAATGGAATTCGCAATCGCAATCACCTTTTGTGTTGTTTGAGTGTTGTTCGTTGTTGTCGTTGTTGTTGTCGCTGTTGTTGTTGTTGCTGTTGCAATGCAAACAAATGACAGCAGCAAGGACGTTGCTGACAAAGCCAAACGCGAAAATGTCAGCGCACAATTCAGAGCGGGTGTATTTTTATGTATATGTTTGTATATAGTACTAGTATTTATTTGAGTAAATGAGTAAATGGTGGGGGGGGGGGGTGAGAGGGGAGGGATAAAGGAGTCGACTTGCTGCCGGAAAGGATTATTTTGCCAAAAAGGCTGCTGAAGTAAATAAATCAACAACAAAAAGCCATTGATCTGCACAATCAAACGAATTTAGTATGCTCTTAAAAAAAAGTAAAGAAAGTCGTAGAACCAAATTATATTTAATTATTTGTGCATAATCTAGCAAAGTTTATGATTTCTTAAAAATAATATTTAAAATTCTTCTTCATATACTATATTTGAACATTTCATTCAAGCTATATTATTTCAGATGTAATTTATAATATTTTTGTTATACTTAATATTATTATATGTTTACTGTTTCTTTTTGTGTGTGCTTATATAATATTTTAATAGATGTTATTTCTAATATGTTTGTTTTATTTTAATTGCATTATTATTTCGTTGTCCTTTTTTATTTTCTTATATTTTTTTCGACTACTTTTTATTCAATGTTAAATAATTTGTAATTAAACAATAATAATACAAACAAATTAAGCCTGCCTATGTTTACAATTTGCACAGTTTTAAATTTAAATATTCTTTGTAAATGTATTCAATATTCATAGTTTTATGCATTTATTTGTATATTCTTAAAACATTTTTTATATATGAAATTAAAGCGTATTTGATAAGTTTTTAAAAATCGATGCATGTGATTCAATATTATGACTATATATAAATTTTGTTAAATTTAAATGTAGCACATGTTATACTCTGTTATTGAGGTTAAAACTGAAATTCCCTTCATTTGCATTGTGTGTATAGTCATTATGCCCACTGTTAGTGTAAAAAGGGCTTCAAAACAACAACAACAACAACAACACCAAACAAACAAACAAGCAAACACACACGAAATATTTCATAATGGTAAAACTCAAGTCGAAATGCAATCACGCAAAGCACACAAACTGAACATTTAAATAGATGTTCATAAATATTCGTAGATACAATTGGTAAGGTTTTATGTTTATGTGTGTGTGTGTGCCTGTGTGTGCCTGTGTGTGATGGGTATTAGGCAACATTAGGATGCTCACCAATTGATCGATAATACAAAGTATATAATTTATACAAGCCATGTGCCAAATACGCACATTTATAGATAATCGAATTCGCTTCGAAAAAAAGGAGACAACTTTGAGAAGATTAAATAAAACAAGTGGGGAAGGATTATCTTCGGCGTGCCGAAGATTTTATACTCTTTTCGAATCTATAGGCAATTTTCACTCTGCCAACTGCACCACTGAAATTTCATAAGCTGTACAATATCGTTTTGTCGCGTAACATTTTTTTTTTTTGTTCTAGGAATATTTAGATCATTGCCAGTTGAATAGCAGCTATAAGATATAGTGATCCGATCCGGCCGGCTCCAACCAATGTGATGTCTCTTTGAATAATAGGTATCTGTGCAAAGTTGTATCGCGATAGCTTTAAAAACATGGGATATATGGCCAAACCCGACTTCGAGTTGTATGGCAGCTATAAGATATAGTGATCCGATCCGGCCGGCTCCGACCAATGTGCTGTCCCCTAGAATAATAAGTGTCTGTGCAAAGTTTTATCTCGATAGCTCAAAAACTGAGGGACTAGTTTGCATACATACAGACAGACAGACAGACAGACAGACAGACAGACAGACAAACAGACGGACATGGCTAGATCAATTTGTTTTGTCATTCTAAGCATACTGGCAGTAACTTTTGGGGGTCTCCGACGCTTCCTTCTATGCGTTACAAACTTCAGGACAAACTTAATATACTATTTTCTTCGAAAAGAGTATAAAAATGTATTTTATTTGAAAATAAATACAACATTAAATGTTTGCTGTTTAAATAAAGTATGATCGTTTTATTTCAACATTATATTATACATTAGGTCAATTTATTTGCTTTCTAATAATTTTGATTTATTTTGAAAATATGTACACTAAAATTGTAAATATTATAAGTACAACTATTTTCTATATGCAAATAAGTATATAATTTATTAAATCGTTTTTTTCAGCTTCATGTACATAATGTTAAAGCGTACTTATATGTGTGATATCTGATCAGTAGATACACAAAAAAAATACAAATAATGCAATAAAAATACATTAAAGTTTGTGCGATAATGAGAACATAACTTTCTTGAACTAGTTCATATAGTATTTCGAAAACAATTCTAACTACAAAACAGGTTGAAACAAAAACGTAATTCTAGATGTATTTATTTGGCTTATATTGAATTCATATTTATTAAGTTTTATCTTTATATTTGATATGTTATCATAAATATACTAAATATAATATGGCACTTTTAATAAATTTTATTTGTAAAAATTCGCTTTACTTTTAAATCTATTGTCAGTTGATATTGTTAATTGATCAGTATTTGAAATATGAATAAAATGCAATTTAAGTATTTTTCAATAGGGAAATAGAGAACATAATTTTCATATTAAATGTATTTATTCATGTTTCTTTAATTAATCTTTATATTTGATATACAATCTTTAGACTTGTTAATCGCATCAATATTTATGCAATTTGCAGCTGATTCCAACTTTGTTTAGGCCCATTTTGCATGTGCGACGCGACTTGGCTCATTCAAACTGTTAGCCTTTTTTGATTGTTTGCCTCGTGTTTGGCAAATAAAATGTCAAATTATTAACACAACATTGTTGTTGTTGATTTTCTATGCTCTTATAGGTGTGTTGTTGTTGTTGTTGTTGCTGTTGTTGCACACTCTTTGCTTTGCCGTTCCGTTTGGTTACCCGGCGTGCAGCATTTTGGGGTTAGAGGGCAAACAATCGCTTCGACACCCAACCCCCGCCCCTCCCCCGCCACGACCACATACAACAACAAGCGGAGTCCACTGGGAACATGTGCAGGGGCTGTGCGGGGTGCATAGTAAAAATCGCGACATATTGGCAATAAACAGCAGGTGGCGCTGACATTGCAAATGAATTACACAAGAACAAAACACCAAAAAACCAAATACAAAATACAAAAAACCAAAAACAAAAAAATCATATACAAACAACAAAATGCGCTCTCTCTCTCCATCTAACTTATTATTTCTGCTCGCTCGCTTGCACTCTATAAAAAACTGCTCCAGTTTTTTGACCACTTCAGTCATTTTTTTGTATTGTATTTGTGTGTGTGTTTTTTTTCTGTTTTTGTAATATATATATTTTGTTTTTTTTTTGAGAGAGCGTCACTTTTATGGTGTTATGCAAAAGACAAAAAGAAGAAAAAACCTAAACTAGATCTGGAGGATTAGGCAGCGGGGATCAGGCAGCCATAAACATAGACGACACCACCCGCCTCAATTAGTTCGAAATGCGGACGATAATCATCCAGGAATTTTATGAGAGCTACGCAAGAGGAAGAAGACCCAAGCAAAAAAAAAAACAGAGAAAACAGAAAACAGAGAAAAAATTCGGTGGATTTTTATGATGGCGTGGCCCAAATGCAAAAAAGTAGAACACCGCACAGCGGGCTCGAGGTCCTGCATAATTTGCTGATGTCCTGCATTACGTAAGCGTCCTGCACGGCTTTTACTGCTTTTACGATGCTCTCGTTTTACACAGGCTTAGGTAATTTTTAGGCCAATTTTTGTGCACACAGCCGCTGGTCTGTTCTTTTTGGCCAGGATCGCGCCTCCTTTTGTCCGTGTCCACAGGCAATGAATGAACGAAGACCAAAACAACAACAACAACAACAAAAAAACATGCAAATTATTACGCAAGTCCTTGCCGCTTCCTGGAAACTCGAGCAATGTGATTGTTGGCTTTTTTTCTGCTCTTCTTTTTTGTGTGTTTTTCTTTTTTGTTGTTTTTCGTTGCATTTTCCGCACAATTTGTAGGTCAGTTTTGCAGTTTGTCAACGCTGGATCTTATGAGGATTTATGAGCCTCAAATGAGTCAGGATCTGCTGCTGACCTGATCTAGATTAACAAAATAAGTACAAATAATTTTTATGATTTTTTTTTAACAAGCTCATAAAACACGGTGCGCATCTTCTTCTTCTTCATTTTGGTTTTTGTTTTTGTTTTTGGCGAACCGAGCGAATTTCGTCCTGTTTTCAGCATAATTAATCTGAGAGCTGTCCACCGCTTACCGAGAATCGATCGCAGTGCTCTTGTTCGTCCTTTGTTGGAACGATCCGGCAAAAAGAGAGAACAAAACAAAAAACTAACACAATACAACACCAAAAAAAAAAAACGACACTAAAAATTGGTCAAAAAACTGGAGTACAATTTGTATATGGCTCATTGTGGACTTTTTGCTCTACTGTTCGGGATTTTTGCTTTTTAGCCACCATTGTTGTTTCGTGTACTGTTTTTTGTTTTGTTGTCATTTTTTTGTTGTACTTTTGCGGTCAGGTGACAAAAACAAAAAACAATACTGTTAGTGGTAAGAAAAGCGAAGGCTATCGCTGGGATCTTGACAAATTAGCGATTGATAAGCAGATGAGAGTTGGATTGGCAAGGATTGTAATTACAAAATATTTAGGATAAGGTAACGTTCTTAGTTTACTTCAATCTTATTTAAGAGACTTCAATACTTTTAGAGTTTGAGTGTTATTTTTTGTTGGGTTTCTTAGGTTGCATTTCAAAAGACTTTAATTATTTTTAAAAAATTTAGAGTTTTATTTCTTAAATCGAGTTTGTGTACCCATTAAAAATGGGGAGATGGGTATAATGAAGTTGTATAAGCATTATAATTTTCAGTTGCATTTGATCGATAGCTCGTCCCGTTCAAAAGTTATCGATAAATTTCGATTTCAGACCAGCGTTTTTGGGCCATAACTTAAAAGTTATAGGTATATATATAGGTATAATCTCGAATAGCATACACATGTAAGAATGCGTATACCAAAGATGTATAATACTGAGTTTTACTTATTCACGCATTTGATTGACAATCTTATGCCGAAGACACTTAATGAAGCTCGAATAAAAGGCACAGAATTTGTTTAAGACTCGGCTTTCTTTAAGGCTAGACTCTGTGAAGAAGAAATGTAGCTGCTTGAACTGCTTGCACTGCTTGCAGCATGTGTGTGTTTGTATGTATGTATGCACACTGATAGTAGTTAGTATGAATGTATGAATGTAAGGACTGTGTTAAGGGTATCTCTTAGTCTGTCACTTCCGACTAGAGAACTCTTTACTTGATGATATTTGATATAGGTTTCTTAACAACATTATCAATGGGAAATATTTGTTCGACTATCCATAAACTGAATAGCAGCATTATCGACTCTAATTCGAACTTTAGTATATCTGGCACAGAAAGTGCAATTTATAGAGAACTTTTGAGCTATAGAAGCTTCGACTTTATATGCTTATATAAGTTATACAATCAGCCAATCAGTTTCAGAGTGTTGAAACACTTTTCTCATTTTAGCTAATATGCTTAAGGTATTAAATTTGACTACTGACCTATTTTTGCATAACTTCTATTTAAACTGTATTCATCATCATTATAATCATAAAATTGCTTACAACTATGCTCATATTTATTTCTATGAACAATTTACAATGTGGGAGCCACTTTTCACGCCATTATTTATGACTTGTTGTTGTTTTTATTGCGCTTATTAAATGGCTTGTATTTTAAACGATAACAGTTAATCAAGTCTTTTTGGTTAAGTCAATATTTTTTTAGCGGTTACATGTGTGTGTGTGTGGGTGTGTGGTTGTGCGGTTGTGTGTGTGTGTGTGTCGCAGTGTGCGTGTTGACCAATAACCAACCACGGTTAACCAGACAAAAGGCCACAAAAATGCCACGAAAATCCCAAACTAAAATGCACACAAACAACAACACGCCACATTTAGTGGCAGAGGCAGCTAGAAGGAGAGCGAGATATCCACAGATAGAGAGAGAGCGAGAGCGAGACAGCGAGCGAGTGTCAGAGTGAAATAGCCTATGACGATAGAGAGAGAGAGAGAGAGGGAGCCCCAAACTGGGTTGGAGAGCAGAAACTTGCGCAGCGATGGCGCCCCACAAAAATACAAGGCAATTATGCATATGAGTTGACAACTGCCAGCAACAAATAAGGGTAGGGGAATGCTGCAGCCCCCCACCACCCCATCCCACCCCACTTTTGAGTGGGTGGCGGGCGGCCGCCAACACTTGGTAAGTGTCAATAATGACTCTTTAACGCTGCGTGCGTTTTTTGTTTTTATATTTTTGTTATTGTGCCCATAACCCAAGCCCCAAACTTGCTGGCCCCTCAGCTGCCATCGCTTAACCCGCTCTCTCTCTCACACTCTCTCTGTCTCTCATTCTCATTCTCACTCTCACTCTTTCCACAGCAGCTCTCTCACTCTATCTGTCTGTGTGTCTCTCTCTCTCTCTCTCTCTCTCTCTGTCTCTGTCTCAGTCGCACGTGCGGCCGCTAAAGTTACGGCGACTTTGGCCAAAAATACAAACCAACAAACCGCGTTTTGATTTGCAACCCTTAAAAAGCTCTAAGACAGCCACCGGAATAACCAGAGAAACAACCAGAAAGTGGGTGGAAAGTCGGTTTTGCCCGCCAGCCGCTGCTGTCAAAGCCAAAGCCAAAGCCAAACTAGTTTTGCGGCAGCCCAACTCGCCAGCTACAACAGCAACAACAACAACGACTACGACTACGACAACAACAAACGAGTACGTGTACAGTGGGGTTGGGCAACAACAGCTATAACGGCGACAACCCCTCGGCAACAACAACAACAGCAACAGCAACAGTAGCGGCTATAAAAAAAACTGTAAAATAAAAACGTCGCTGCGACGCCGACTGCACATTTCCAAGACAACGACAGCGGCGCTCTCTTCGCTCCTCGCTCTCCACTCTCCACTCTCCGCTCTCCGCTCTCCACTCTGCATTTCCAGGCAGGCGGCAGGCGGCGCTCTCGCTGCGGCCTGTGTATAAAAAATACAACAACAAAATAAGCATAACCAGCGAAGAAAAGACAACAACAACAACAACAACAACAGCAGCAAAATGGCAACAAAAAGAAAGAGTTGTCATGGAGCCACTGAGCTGAGACTGGGGGCGATTGAGCAGTGGCGTCCTCAAAGGGGCTAACAACAGTTTCTTTTGCGCATAGAGATTATCTTAAATATATGTATATAATATAACATAACTGTAGTTGTGTCGAATAATATGTAGGAAACGAAATGTGCGCTGGTCTGATTCTTATCAATAATACTAAAATAAATAAATATACATACATATATTATAGTTATAGAAATATGCATAAATTCTAGTAAGAAATATAATAAATAACCATAAAATTTTTTGAATTTGTTAGTAAAATGATCTATTATAGATTTGACTTAGTGCTTATCCGAAATCATCTTTATTTTCTCTTCAATCTTAATGGTATATATGTAAATAAAACTAGTTTCTAGTTTCCAGTCTTAGTTCGTATTAATTTTTAACACTTTTGCTTAATACAAACTAGCAATTTAAATTTGGTAATTATTTTAAATTCCACTAGAAAACAAAGCTTATAAAATCTGTTTTAAAGCAGATACAAAAAATGATATATTCATATTTCTGAGCAGTTAAACAAAACGGAGAGTTCTTTTAAATAACAATAAGTTAGGCTTCAAAGCAACAATTTGTTTTTAACTCTTTAAGAGCAATTTTTGATATTTTAAAGTCGTTAAACGCATATGGAATCTTTTTAATAATATAATATATATATGTTTGCCAAATAGATATTATAGAAATTTAGCTTATAAGATTAAGCGATATTCTTTGAAATCTCACACAGCTTTCGATTTGAGTTCAATACTAATAATGGTATATATAAGAAAATAAATTATATGTAACATTTGAGTACCGAGCACAAAAATGCTAAAAATTGCAATTGAATAAATTTATGGAATATTTATCACATAAGCTATTGATATTTGTAGGGAGTTTAAAAATATAATATAATATTGAAACTGTAGGAATCCCTTAGCATTTAAAATATATATGAAGCTGTCATTGAATAAAGATACGTATATATCTATATAAATTTGTTAATTTCTTACCAATTTGACAATATCAGTTTTTACTTGAAAAGCCATCAAATTGTTTGTGTTAGCCCCCTTTTGGAACGCCGCCACTGCGCTGGAGGCAGAAGATAAAAAATCATGTTTGACTGCAAGTGGCGCTCCATCAAACACATTCCACATTCCATATGCAACCCACAGCACCCACTTACACCCCCCCCCCACACACACACACACACACACACAACCCCGCCTCACCCCCTTCCACTACGGCACTGTGTGCTTGCTGCCCTGCAAAAGAAGCGGCATTTTGCATCTGGTCAGCGATACGTAACAACTACAAATTTCATTTTCCATTTTGAATGCAAAAAGTGAACACAACTTCAAAATGGCCGCCAATTATGTGAAATTTGATATTTACTCAAATTCATTTCGCTATGTGTGTGTGTGTGTGTGAAACTTACAAATAAAACTGGTTCCTGTTCCTGTTCCTGTCAGTTATCGTAGATGTTGCTGATGTTGCTGTTGTTGTTGTTGTTAGTGCTCTTATATATAGGGCGCAATCGCATTAAGGGCCCATTGCTGGGCTTAACGGATTTCAGTTTTAATCTTTATATTGTCTACGCACTTTTCGAGTGCCGCACGAGAGAGAGAGAGAGATAGAGAGAGAGAGAGAAGGGAGGGAGGGTAAGGGTAAGGGTAAGGGCATTGTGCCCTCGAGTGTGGAGTGTGCTCTAATATTAGCATCATTATTGCTAACAATACTTCATCATGTATCATGTATCATGACAAAAGCCCAAAGTTGCATTGCGCAACTTGGCCGCCGGCTAAAGCGACCCAAGAGGGCTCTGCTCAAGGGCTGCAGGGGAGCTGTAAATACTATATTAAAAAAAGGCTATATATACATATGTACGAATCGTATGTGTCGACTTCAGACTGTTTCGATAACTGTTTACATAATCGACAGTTTTTTAAGGAGAAAAATTCAACATTTTAACACCTCTGGCGGTATATTTTTGTATTTTATCAGATCGATACGATAAAAAATACATTTCTATGCTTTAATGAGGAATGCTTATGCAATATTTAGTTACATATTTATATAATATTTAAATTTCCATTATATGTTATCAGTTTTTTTTTTACATTTTATTTTATAGCCAGCAAATATGTCTGTATGCATAAAATATAATAAAGCTATTATATTCTTGTAATTTTTGGTATATATATGTATATATTATTCATATTAAAAACCTCTTATTGAACTCAAAAATTAAATAGAAAAAAATTACATTTTCTTCACAATTTCCAAAGCTTTGTAAAAAATCATATTTTAGTTGATTTTTTTTGTATAAGCATAATATTGTTGTATACAAAGGACGAGAAATGCTAACAAACAAATGCATACTAAATAGATTCAAGCACATAATACCCTGTAAAACCTAAGCTCAAATATCTATAGACGTTAGTGTAAATTCAATTTACTTCATGTTTGTAATATCCAATTATGTTTTTCTAAGCTTAAATTTTCATGATTTATAAATACATACACAGATATTTATCCGTATAATACATTTGCAATTAATATTTAAACGTTCTGTAAACTGAAATTTGAATATACTTTTCAGTTTTTTATTTAGATAGATTTAGATTTAGATATATTCATGGTATCTACGATAGACAATGTACAAAGCATAGTATTAACAAGATGTCGTGTTCCTTTGTGTCCTTTCTGAACAATTGCTGTCTGTTTTTTTAACAAATCTTTCCTCATTTCTTTCTGCCTTACATTTAGCCATATCTCATGCCTTAAATGACATTTCAAGAACAACAATCATAAGTATTTCAACGATCTGCAGCTGTTAATTGTCGCGGCTGATGATCTTCAGAGAAAATAAAAAATGAGAAAAAAGCTATACAAATGTACATATATATTTGTTGATTGGCTACAAAATGCATTTGTTTTGTTTGTTGTTGTTATTGGCATTGTATTGTAAATACAAAACAAAATACAAATTGAGTGTAGGCGTAGAACAGCAGACAAAGAAGAAGAGCATGCGGCCAGCGACATGTGCCGACGTCTTTTGGCGGAGGGGAAGAGAGCGAGAGAGAGAGAGAGAGAGAGCGCGCGAGCAGCTGGAAGCAGCTAAATAGGTGCTGGAGCGGGGCTGAGAGCAGTGGCGGGGGGCGGGGAGCGGGGGGCGGGGGCAACGCCAGCCAATGCTTGCGAAGGCAACACCAACACCAACACTAAGGCAAACATATTACACAAACTTGTGGGCACAGTTGTCGATGTTGCGGCCAGCGCAGAGAGTGTGTCTCTGTGTGTGTGTGTGTGTGTGGGTGTGGTGTCACCGCCAGCTGCCGCCGCAGTAGCAAGACAACAAAAAATGCTCATCTTCAAACTCACCACAGCGCTCAAACTCTCCAAGTTGCCACCCCATATCAGGAACAGCAACAACGAGCGCAAGCAAAGGCAAAAGCAAAACCAAAAGCAACACAACAAAAAAGAAACACTCAAAATAAAATGCTGCCATGGAAAGGTGGCTGGAAGTGCGGTGATGCGCTCACTCGCATAGCAAGCAGGATACACTCTCACTCACTCACTCACTCACTCACTCAGTCAGTCACTCGCTTGCTCGCTCGCTTGCTCGCTCTCGCTCCGTCACGCACGCGAGCGCTCGCTCATTCATGAAGAGCAAAGGCAGCCAGCAGCAACAACAACCACAAGCAGTTGGGCAAACATTTTTTCTTTTGCTCGCCTGCCGCGCTCGGTGGTTGATCCTGGCAGCGCCAACGCCAACGTCGACTGTGGCAGCGGCAGCGGCAGCGGCAGCGTGCGCCAACCAAAACAACAAACCACAATTCACTTACAAGCGACGTTCGCGGTCGTTGCCAGCGTTGGCAGCATTTTTAAAAATGGCTCTCAATCGCATGCGACGGCTGCTGCTGCTGCTGCTTCTTCTTGGCCGTTGCTCTCTTCCACTGCGCCGCTGGAAGTTCGCTCTGGCACAATTCGCACAGCGCTTTTAGTGTTGCCTAGTTAGCGGCGGCGTTTGGAGCTGGCCGGAGCGCACGCAAAAAATACGCCGATCGCTCTTTGCGGTCTGGCAATGGGTTGTGCAGGGGGGGGGGAAGGGGGCGGAGCCAGCGCACAGTGGCAATAGTCGTGCATCTCGCTCGATCACTGGAAGCGGCGGGGCCGGGCCATTGTATCTATTTATAAACAACCCCTCTCGCACACGGCGGCCACTGACTGATCGATCGAACGCGTGTGCTCACTTTCCATTCACTGGTTGGCTGGCTGGCAACGCAGCTCGGGCAGCGCCCCCTTCCCCTATTTGTGGTGTGTGTCTGTGTGTGTGTTTTAGGGTTGGACCCGATCAGCTGCCGCTCAAACAACGGTGCATTGCATTTGTGGAACTGCACTCGTCTGGCGCACATTCCAGTCAGCTGTATTTTTGTTTGCGTTTTCATTATGAGTTCGTTTGCGGTGAGCGAGTGGAAAGTTCAAGTTGTGCCTCCAACTGGAATTGTAATCTTGGAAGGCGATCTATGGCGTAGATAATTGAGAGCAAAATATGAACAAATTTGACTTATTGATTATTATAGCATAATTTGTTAATTTGCGTTTCAGGCATAGAGATCGAATTTTGATATTGCAGAGATATCCATTTCTTCCCAGCTGATCTACAGTGATCGGCATATATATTTTGACATATCAATTTGAAATACAATTTGTGTGTATTCAATATTTGGAGCTTGGAGAGTCATCAATTAACGGAATGTTTCCTTAACTGCTTGTCAAAATATATTCGTCGATCAGTGTATTATATCAAATAACTAGAGGCGACTTTCAAATGCAATTCCAGATCTAAGTGTAAGCTTGTTAAATACAAATGTAGCTGAAATATTTGAAAACTGATTGAAAACACTTTAATTCTTAACATATTTGTTCTCTTAAACATATAAATGTAATACAAAAGTTATGTGAAATAAATACAAATTATACTGAGATCGAAACGGGCATTTTATGATTAAAAATCGATTTAGCCAATCGTCGATTTATCGATAGCACGAGCTTCGATTACTCCGCAGAGCTAAGGACTGCAGCTAGACGAAAAGGGGAAAAAAGGCGTGGCTGCTGAGCAAGGATACTCGCGGGTTTTATGGCCGCTTGCGGGGCGGCTAATCGCCCAAAATATTTGCTGGGCGTGCTGGATAATCCGGGCCGATTGACTTTCGTAAGTAAAGGATTAAGCAGCGAATACCGATCTCGATGTGGTTTGCTACCTGTGCGCTGCCCGCTGCCCGCTGCCTCCTGTTCGTCCTGTGGGCGGCTACCTGACTTTTACCCGATTAGGTAAAGGGGAGGCGGTGGTGGCGGGGGCGGGGGCGGTGGTGCGTTAGGCAAAAAACGATCATAAAAAGCTAATTTGCGCAGCTGTTTGTGTCCCCTTGAACAGGTAAATGCGCGATTACGTTTTTTCCTCGACTTGGTCGACTTCTTCTTCTTCTCGATGCTTGCGACTGATCCTGTGCGCCTCCTGCGGTGCGCGATGTGCGATGCGCGTGCAGCGCGCGGCTTCTGTGCAACATTGGAGATCAGCGGGTGCTGAATGAGCCACGCAAATGCCGTGGAAAGCGACAGGATAACGCACGGAGGACGCACACGCACCGAGCACCGAGCACCGAGCACTCCGAACAGGACAACACAGGAGCGTTGCGAATTCGCTGGAAAACCTCGCGAATGGCTGCGAAACAATCAACAACAACAACATCAAACTCAACCCCGATGCGTCCTTGTCGCGCGCTACACTCAGCGAAAAGCGCCCATACAACTTGCCACTCAAATATTGGCACACAACATTTATTTGTATTCTCTTTGATTTCGTATATTTATTAAACTCAAACATTTGTCTTCAATACGTTTTGAAAAATTCGTGAATTTTTAACTTTAAATAGGCATTTTTGCTTGTTATTTTGTAATTTCACAATAAAAAATATGTAATTCTATATTGTTTATAAAGTATTCGTTGTTAAATCTTATATTAGCTGACTGTTTTTAGTCGCAACTAAATTAAGTTCTTGAAATTGGCAATTCTTAAATTAAAAACTTGCTGACTACGCTTAAAAGATTTCGATTTTATATTAAGCTCTTTAAGCTATTCTAATATGATTTTTATGAAATATAAATTAATCCTGTAGCGTCTGTTTAGCAAAAAATAAATGAATAGCTGAGAATATAAATATTATAAAAATAAAATGAAATATACACAATTAGCGCATATAATTAAATAAATGAAAAGCTGAAAAATAAATAAATGAAGTTCTTAATACAAAAATTGTGCGATTTGGAATATCAAAATCTTGTCTTATTAAAAATTTGAAATATAATATAAAACAAGTGGGGAAGGATTATCTTCGGCGTGCCGAAGATTTTATACTCTTTTCGAACCTATAGGCAATTTTCACTCTGCCAACTGCACCACTGAAATTTCGTAAGCTGTACAAAATCGTTTTGTCGCGTAACATTTTTTTTTGTTCTAAATTTATTTAATTTATTGCCAGTTGTATAGCATCTATAAGATATAGTGATCCGATCCGGCCGGCTCCAACCAATGTGATGTTTCTTTGAATAATAAGTATCTATGCAAAGTTGTATCGCGATAGCTTTAAAAACATGGGATATATGGCCAAAACCGACTTCGGGTTGTATGGCAGCTATAAGATATAGTGATCCGATCCAGCCGGCTCCAACCAATGTGATGTCTCATTGAATAATAAGTATCAGTGCAAAGTTTCATCGCGATAGATTCAAAAACATGGGATATATGGCTAAAACCGACTTCGAGTTGTATGGCAGCTATAAGATATAGTGGTCCGATCCGGCCGGCTCCGACCAATGTGCTGTCCCCTGGAATAATAAGTGTCTGTGCAAAGTTTTATCGCGATAGCTCAAAAACTGAGGGACTAGTTTGCATACATACAGACAGACAGACAGACAGACAGACAGACAGACAGACAGACAGACAGACAGACAGACAGACAGACAGACAGACAGACAGACAGACAGACGGACATGGCTAGATCAATTTGTATTGTCATTCTAAGCATACTGGCAGTAACTTTTGGGGGTCTCCGACGCTTCCTTCTATGCGTTACAAACTTCAGGACAAACTTAATATACTATTTTCTTCGAAAGAGTATAACAAGTGTGAAAGGATTATCTTCGGCGTGCCGAAGATTTTATACTTTTTCGAACCTTTAGACAATTTTAACACTGCCAACTGCAATTTTAAACATTGATGAGTTATAAAGATGTTCAAGTCTACAAGGAAATTTAAGGCGATAGCTTTGAAAACATGGGACTTATGGCCAAAACCGACTTCCAGTTGTATGGCAGCTATAAGATATAGTGTTCCGATCCGGCCGGCTCCGACCAATGTGCTGTCCCTTTGAATAAAAAGTGTCTGTGCAAAGTTTTATAACGATAGCCCAAGAACTGAGGGATTAGTTTGCATACAGACAGACAGACAGACGGACATGGCTAGTTCAATTTGTTTTGTCATTCTAAGCATACTGGAGGAATCTTTTGGGGGTCTTCGACGCTTTCTTCTAGGCGTTACACACTTCAGCACAAACTGAATATACTATTTTCTTCGCAAAGAGTATAATTAATTTATTAGTTTTCATATTAGCTCTTAGTTGATTTGAAATCTTCAAAAGAAATTGGCTTCAATCTAAAAGTTGTTAAATATAAATTTGTGCTTTGCAGCTAATGCTTAATTTGATGTAATATATTTGTTAAATTTTCCAATTTGTTTAATCAGGCTTAAACAGTAAATTTAATATGTATATAAGTATATAATATCAGATTAGATTTTAGTTGATTTGAGATGAATAAATTGCATTTAGTATTGAAGTTCCTAAATACAAATGACATATTTTCAGATATTATTTATAATAAATAAATTTGAAAGCTGCATAATCAGGCAACAAATTTAGCTGAATTAGTTTTGAAATTAGTTTTGAATCTCATCTATGCTAATAACGATTGAATCTCTGCAATAAAGAAACTAGTATTCCAGATTGTCGAATATTATGTGAGAAGTCGATCATGCTTTTCGGCGAGTGTACTCGCTAACCTGTGGCAGCAGCACTCTGCGCTGGCGTCCTTGCCGCCGCGCCTCCTTGGTCCTTGCTCGCACAGCGAGCGGGCGCGCACGCAGCAGCCGAGGGCGCAGTTTATTGGAAGTGTGCTCGTACTTTCCCAGCAGCTACCCCGAGCATCCTGCCATCCTGCCATCCTGGCATCCTATTCCATTCGCTACTCCTGCTGCCGCTGCGAGGCGCATTCTCGCGACATTTTGGTTGGCTCGAGCAGCGGTCTTGAGTCGCTGCCCTCCTCCTGCCCCCCCGCCCCCCTTTCGACCCCCTTTCGTCGCTAGCCACTGCTCATTGTGGTTGCCCTGCCATCCTTTGAAACGCCGTCTGCCCCCTTTTTGAACACTTCACGCATCCTTCGTCTGTTTTGTGGCCTCGTTTTAACTTGCTTGGTGCTCCGCAATTTTTTGGGCTGCCGCGCTTTTGATTTGTCGTCCTGCAATCAGAGGCGTCCACATTGAGCTCCTGCGAAAGGGGGGGCCAGCATTGTTCGCTTCTGCTTATTCTTCTTCTTCATACAGTGCTCACTCGCGAATGAGAACTGTTGAGCAATTTGGCGTTCAACATGCATATTTTTACTATTATTTTGTGTTTTATATTCGATGTTTTTCAACAGTTTTTAATTAAGCTTTAGCAATAATTAGGCATGAAAAGGAGATTATATTTTTTTCTTTTGCAATCGAGTTTTTGTAAGTTGTCCAAATCTTTAACTAAGCAAAAATTAAGCTATTAAATTCAAATAGTTTCTTAGTTTTTTGATGTTGATCAAAGTTGTAAAATGGTTTTAAATTTGGACTTTTCAGCATTTAGATTGCGCAAATCTGAAAAGTTGATTCGAATATAAATTTGCTATGATATCTGAGATATAAATGGGAAAAATCAAAAATGTACGTAATACTATAATTTATTATTAAGTATAATATATACATATGTTGTATAATATTTGAAATCTTCTAAACCAAATTACATCTTCAAATGTTTTTATTCGAATCATTTCGTGTCGGTTTCCTTTTAGTATAGTGATATATATTAAAATCAAATTATCTACGTTTCATAATAATATATGTGTCTTCTCTATATCTAATATATATGTATGTACATATATATCATCTTACATTTGATACACTGATAATTTGCGAATATTTTGCTTCCGCTAGATAATCTGCAGAAGGGTCAAAATAAGCTCTCCGCTTGAATAAATCACTTCCGCAAATATTTGTGTGGATTAAAGCTGATCTTAAGCAGTCAATTTGGCTAATCTGCTGATTATAGATAGATATCCTTTCATTTCTCATATTTTATTTGATATCTCAATAATATTAAGACATTTGATTACTAGTTTTTGTTATGCCGATCACTCAGTTGTGGCCCATTGGAAAAATGCACGTTATTCGCTACCTGTGGCTCCTTTCAGTTTTGCCTGAGACTGGGACTGGGACTGGGCTCCTGGTTCGGTTAGGGTCCTGGACAGACGGCTAGCGGGACCGTGGGGTGCCTGCACACGCGCGCAGTTGGAACTGTTGCATGCCGCGATGTTGAAAGTTGCGTGCGTAAAGAAACCAATTTTCCAGCCAACGAGACCGCCCGTCGTTAGAGCGAGCCAGCAAACAGCTGTGCGACTAGTGCAGCGGCAGCAGGGCAAGACACTGGACTGGCATCGAGCGAGAGCGAGAGAGCAAGCGCAAGATGAGTTATATTCCTTTGCGTTTTTTCTCTCTGTTGCTGTTGTTGTTGCTGCTGTTCTGCGAGTCATTTTTTTTGCTGTTCTTCATTTTACCATTTTTTTTGTTTTCGTCCGCCTGCGCCTTTCCAATATGTGCTCAGAGAGCGTCGCGACGCGCTCTTTCACTCTCTCGCTCTCGTTCTCGCTCTCAATGTGGCACATTTTTATTTCGCTTCCAACGCAGCGAGGTTTGTATGTGTGTTGTTGTTGTTGCCCTCTTGCTACTTTTTTTCAGTGTCTTTGCTGTTTATACCCTGAACCCATTAAAAATGGGTAAAAAGGGTATTATGGGTTTGTGCAAATGTATGTAACAGGCATAAGGAAGCATCTCCGACCATATAAAGTATATATATTATTGATCAGTATCAATAGCCGAGTCGATCTGGCCATGTCCGTCTGTCTGTCCGTCTGTCCGTCTGTCCGTCTGTCCGTCTGTCCGTCTGTCCGTCTGTCTGTCTGTATGAACACACAGATATCAGAGACTACAAGAGCTAGAGACTTCATATTTGGAACATAAGTTCTCCTAATCCCGGGACAGATCAAGTTTATTAAAATTTATCGATAGCTCGTCCCGTTCAAAAGTTATCGATAAATTTCGATTTTAGACCAGCGTTTTTTGGATATAACTTACAAGTTATAAGAGCTAGAGGCCCCTAATTTGACATGTATAATCTCGAATAGCATACACATGAACAAATTTTTCACTTTTTGGATACCACCCCCAAACCCCCCAAAAGTTAAAAAAACGCATTTTTGAAGGTACGACCTTGCAATTTGGTTTGGTCACACATATTATTGACAATTGTTTGCCCCAAAAATTTCAATAAGATCGGACGATAAACACAGAAGTTATTTAAGATTTAACTTTCCATTATGTGGGGCTCAGCGAAAAGCAAGCTAACTGCTTAGACCGCTTGCACTGCTTGTACTGCTTGTACTGCAGCATGTGTGTGTTTAGATTAATATGAATGATTGTAAGGACTGGGTTCAGGGTATCTCGTAGTCGGGCACTCCCGACTAGAGCACTCTTACTTGTTTTCTTTTTCGTTTGTCGGTTTGACCGCGCGCCCCTGGCCACAAGTAGCAAGGCAAACGGCAACAACAGCAATAACGCACGCCTCTGCCGCTGTCGCGGCCGCTGCCGCAGTCGCAGTCGCAGTCGCTGCTGACATCCCTGCTTGTTGTTGCTGCTGTGCGCGAGTGTACACCGCAATGGAAAAATGGGAAATTTTTTGCTGTGGTTGTTGTTGTGGCAATGGTGGTTGATACCTGCCCCGGTCACCACCGCCAACACCACCACCGCCGGCTGCACCCTTAGCCCAGCACACACACACACACGCACACAATAGGTAAGGCGAACGAGCCAACCAAACCACGCAGCGACGTCCTGCATGCGAGCGGTGAGTGCGAGCGGGCCAGCCTATGCGGCCGGCGGCAGTGCGAGCGAGCGCCAGCTAGTCGTCTTGCAGCGACGCGGGCAGCGCTGCCGCCAGCCGGGCAGCGGGCAGCGCATTCTACTTTAAATACTGCCAACGATCGCAGTTGAGAAACAGTTCACACAGCGGCTTTAACGTGTCGAGAACGCAGTAATCGAGCTAGCGAGCGAATTTAAGACAGCACAACACAAGCGAATTTCGCCGCGTTTTTTGAAACCGAAAAGTGCAGCGAAAACTAACACACGACAAATATCGCCAAATTCCAAATATACGAATTAGTTGCAGTAACAACAAACTTATACATATACATAGATATATATCTTTTTTTTTGCCGTGTCTCAGCAGTGCGTTAGAGCGAGTGAGAGAGAGAGAGAGAGCAAAAACAGTGAAAAGCAGCGGCCATTGCCAGCTCGTTTTTTTTGTGGTCAAGTGCAACAACAACAACACAAGGATTACAACAAGCGACTTGGATTACTACAGCGACTAGAATTGTGTGTGTGTTTACTTTTTTTTGAGCACGTGAGCGATACAAATATGCATTTGCCCGCTGGACCCACAATGGTGGCCAATACGGCCGCACACACGCAGGTCCTGGCAGCGGCGGCGGCAGCGGCGGCGGCGGCGGCGGCAGCGGCGGCCTCGAATGTCAGCCAGGGCAACATAAGCACACACTCGGCCAGCAGCACGGGCAGCTCCACGCCGGACAACACACACAACAACAGCAGCAGCAGCAACTCCAACAACAACAACAACACGAATACGAATCCGAATCCGAACACCAGCGTTGGCAACTCGGCGAAAATGCCGAGCTCGATGACGGACATGTTCGCCAGCCTGCACGAGATGCTGCAGGAGTACCACGGCGAATTGGCGCAGACCGGCTCGCCGTCGATCCTGTGCAGCGCGCTGCCCAATCACTGGCGCTCCAACAAGTCGCTGCCGGGGGCGTTCAAGGTGATCGCCCTGGACGATGTGCCCGACGGCACCTTGGTGTCCATCAAGTGCGGCAACGATGAGAACTATTGCGGCGAGCTGCGCAACTGCACCACCACGATGAAGAACCAGGTGGCCAAGTTCAATGATCTGCGCTTCGTCGGCCGCTCCGGGCGCGGCAAGTCCTTCACGCTGACCATCACGATCGCCACGTACCCGGTGCAGATAGCCAGCTACAGCAAGGCGATCAAGGTCACCGTCGATGGGCCACGCGAGCCAAGAAGTAAGCAAAGTGAGTTTTTTAGTTCTTTCCGTTACGCCTTTTCCGTTCAACTCCCGCAACCCGTTTACTACTTTACTCTTCACCGCCTTCGATCTTGACTAACTGTTTGTGCGCTTGTCTCGTTTACGCTTTGCAGGCTATGGCTATCCACATCCGGGCGCCTTCAATCCCTTCATGCTCAACCCGGCGTGGCTGGATGCCGCCTACATGACCTACGGCTATGCCGACTACTTTCGCCATCAGCAGGCCGCCGCCGCGGCCGTCCATCATCCGGCTCTGTCCAAGTCGGCGACGTCGCCCAATGGCAGCGCCAGCGGCGTCATCTCGCCGGCAATGCCCAGTGTGGCCGCCTCCGCGGATTATCCGCCGCCAATGGCGCCCAGCTCAGTGCCGCCCGCCAGCATGATGCCGTCGCCGCCAGGTGGCGCTGCCAACGCCAACGCCGCCGCCGCCGCCGCCGCCGCTGCCTATGCCATGCCACAGTTCCCGTTCAATCATGTGGCAGCCGCCGCTGCTGCGGCCGCACATCAGAGCCAGAAGGCGACACCGCACGCCTTCCATCCGTACAACTTTGCGGCGGCGGCGGGTCTGCGGGCACGCAATGCGGCCGCTGCGGCACTGCATCATGGTGGCGCTGCCGATGGTGGCGCGCACCTGAGTCCCGCCTCGTCGCGTCCCTCTAGCTCCTCGCCGACGCCCACGACCATGGCCACGCCCACAGCGGCCACGGCCCATGTGCTGCTCAAGCTGAACACGTCGATCGAGACGAGCTCCATACACGAGCAGAGCGCCTCCGATGCGGACTCCGACGACGAGCAGATCGATGTGGTCAAGTCGGAGTACGAGCTGGACAAGTCCATCGATTCGATGCGCAGCTCGCCGGTGCCGCTCCGCATGCGCTGCGATCTGAAGGCGCCGTCCGCCATGAAGCCGCTCTACCATGAGACGACGGCGCCAGCGACAGCGACGACAGCTGGACGCCAGGCATCGCCGGAGACGACGCTGCCGGCGGCAACCAAACTGAAGAATGCCCAAGTGCAGCAGAAGACGGTGTGGCGGCCCTACTAGACGCCAGCCCGGCTCCGGGCTCCGGCTCCGGCCGCTCCGGCACACACACAGATATACACACAGCGTGATAGTTGAAAATGGATGGGAGAAGCGAAAGGATGCAGGAGGATGCAAGCAGGCGCAGAGCGGCAGCAACATTGTGATATAGTCATATAAGTCAGACACGTCCACAGTTGGAGCACAAACGTGGACAAGCAACAGCAGGAGAACTCCGGCCGGCAAACGGAGCCAAGGACATTGCGGCAAAGGACAGGCGGAAGCCTGTCTTTCATTGTTTTCTTTTTTTTTTGTTTTTCGATTGGGCGTCAAAAGTGCGGCGAGCTCACTCCGAAGTTTTATGCTCGATACATAAAGTCGTGGCGTCGAGTTCGCTACACACACACACACACACACACACACACACACTCGAGCACAAAAACCAAAAAACAAAAATGCTATCTAAAACAAAATAATTAAATAATTAAGGTCTAGCCCATCTAAAATCTCAAGCGATCGCCTAGCTGCGAACGTCTAGAAGAAAACATTTCAAACTGAACGCCGATCCCCTTCCAACAAAAAACCAAAAAAAACAAAACAAAAAGCAACACACAACTTTAGTTCAATTTTATGATTTTTTTTGTTTGTTTTCTGCGTTTATTATAAACAACTCTACTATACTACACTATACTATACTATAGAACCCATTTTAATTTCGATTCCCTCAACTAAACTATTTTTTTTTTGTTCTCTTCATCTTATTATTTTGTAGCAATTTTTATTTACTTTGTATCGTGCTATTTATGACAGCGAATTGAATGTTGTATTTGTACATAGCGTCCGATATATATCTATACATATATGTCGTGCGGAATATTTTTTTTTTTTCGAACATTGCGAATTTAGCTATTGATAATGTTTAAGTTTTTAGTCATGTAAGGCGAATGAGCAAACAATTTTTTTGTATAGCTTTAAGTTTTAGCGCGAAAAAATTAACACAAACGAATTTCTGAAACCAAATAAAAAACAAACAAACAAACAAATCAAATGAAACAAAACAAATAACGAAAACAATTTGTCTTTTTAATCACTTTTTTCTTTCTTTTTTTATTCGCATAATTGTGAATTTCCCAATTTCATTTATAGAACTCAAGTGATAACTATCAGAGCACATATCTGTGAAATTATTCGGAAACCCATTTGTATGCGTTACATTCCATTGATCAACTTGGGAGTGGCTTATCTTTCGAGTATTTCCACTTTTGCGGTCAATCAAATCGAAATAACAAGACAGAAATTGCTGCCACAGATAAGATATTATTTACCATTAATGAAATGCGTCTATGGGAAGAAAAAACCCACTTCAATTGCGGATGATACTCCGGATTGCTGGGGAAAATGCTAAAATACCATTTTAACCATTCAAAGTTTGTATGAGGTATTATAAAGTATGAGATATAGTGAGACTTTACATATTAAGTTAGCTTTTTTTAATACAACTCGAACATATTCTCATTTTAATATTATTTCTCTAAATATTGCATTTTTGGCAATATGTGACCTCAATTATTCTTAGTACAAGCCAAAAACAAATTTATTTTTCTAATTTTACTATGGGCTATAAGTGACTTAGATAAATCACAAAAGAATTGTGTTGGATTCCAAATTTTAGAAGACAAATTTATATAATCTAAAGACTGAAACATAACCAAAAGTTAAGTTTTGGTCATGGATAATTTTCAGCTATTTTTCAGCAGATTTCAGATTTAAAATGTGTTGTCATCAGATTAGTTGGAATTTGGCATTAATTGAAATTAAGAATCAGTTAAGTTTTAAAAAGTTTTGATAGCAAACAATTTGGTGACATTTTCATATAGTGTATGATTGCAAAATTGCCAGGCAAAAGAAAATCGCTTCGATTAAAACAAAGTATAACTAATGTTTAGAAAATTGAAGAAATTCTGCTATTTATATTTAGGCTACAGGGTATCTCATAGTTGCAATTTTAACATTGTAGAACACTCTCCTTCTAGTCAGCAAAGAGCTGGCAGGTTTTCATTGGTTAGGATTGAGATTCTTTTGGTTTGCTGGCTAACCTTGAATTAGTTCCCCTTTGGTTTTTGCTTTCAAATGGTGTCCTTAGTTCGTTGTGTCCAATGTGCTGACATTACCGCCTGCCAAGTCCTGGCAACCTTTCCTTTTGGCCCACTGTGCCATCGAAGGACATTGGCGACCGCAGTGCGTACAATGCGAATCGATAATGGCAATTAAAACGCATAATTACAGATTATGAGCACTGGCCAGGAGGGCAGCTAACAACCGAGTCCTCGTCGTCCTGGTCGTCCTGGTGGTCCTCGCTGTTGCATTTGATACACCGTTGCACCATTAATTAGCATAAAAACCCATATTCTCACACTGAGCTAGATGGATTCAAGGACATCGAGTCCTGCTGCTCAACCGCACTGCATTTTGTCAAGATTAGCAGCAATTAACCGCACCGAAAGTGACAAAAAAACAAATGGGAAAGGATTTTCTTCGGCGTGCCGAAGATTTTATACTCTTTTCGAACCTTTAGACAATTTTCACTCTGCTAACTGCAGCACATTCATTTGTAAAAATTGATATCATATGATATCAATTTGAACTGAAATATTAAATTTATTTCCAGTTGTATGGCAGTTTTAAGATATAGGGATCCGATCCAGCCGGCTCCGATAAATGTGATGTATGTTTGAATAATATGTATCTGTGCAAAGTTTTATCGCGATAGCTTTGAAAACATGAGATTTATGGCCAAAACCGACTTCGAGTTGTATGGCAGCTATAAGATATAGTTGTCCGATCCGGCCGGTTCCGACCAATGTGATGTCCCTTTGAATAATAAGTCTCTGTGCAAAGTTTTATCACGATAGCTCAAAAACTGAGGGACTAGTTTGCATACATACAGACAGACAGACGGACATGGCTACATCAATGTTTGTCATTCAAGCATACTGACAGTAATTTTGGGGTCTGACGCTTCCTCTATGCGTTACACACTTTAGCACAAATTTAGTATACTATTTCTTCGAAAGAGTATAACAATACAACGAGAAATAAACGATCAGTACAATCGAGTTTGTCAGCGCATTTCAAAACTGCTTGGTGGCGTAGGTATTAGAGTGCTGCGCTGACAAACGGGGAGAACTCGGTTCAAATCCCAGAAGCGACTTATTGATTATACTCTATATAGTGATCCGATCCGGCCGGCTCCGATCAATGTGATGTATGTTTGAATAATATGTATCTGTGCAAAGCTTTATCGCGATGGCTTTGAAAACATGGGATTTATGGCCAAAACCGACTTTCAGTTGTATGGCAGCTATAAGATATAGTGATCCGATCCGGCCGGCTCCGACCAATGTGCTGTACATTGAATAAAAAGTAAGTGTGCAAAACTTCATCGCGATAGCTCATAAAACTGGGGGACTAGATCACATACATACAGACAGACAGAGCAAAAAAATAAATGATACGCGATAAAACGATTTTTTTACTACTATTGAAATTTCAGTGGTGCAGTTGGCAGAGTGAAAATTGCCTAAAGCTTCGAAAAGAGTATAAAATCTTCGGCACGCCGAAGATAATCTTTTCCCACTTGTTTTGTTTTATCTTTGCTGAATGGTGTTTTATTAATTTTTGCAAAATGTTAACAAAATTGTAGTAAAGAAAAGTAACTAATTTAAAGGTAAGCTATGATTATAACAAAAAAAAACTTCCATAGTAGCTGTGAATGCTGGAAGATAAAGAATAAGTCAATTAGTCTTGCTGTTAATTTTAAATTTTTTCAGGTCTCTATGTTTCCTTATGCCTATAAATGATAAATTTGTCGGTAAGTAAAATGGTCTTCAAAGGCAATCTTGGCCTTCATTTATAAATAAATAAACTCTAAAAAATAATTATATTTTATAGCTATAAACTTAAAGTTAGCGTTAAAGGTTCAGCGCAGTTTACAGTTCTACAACATCATTTCATATTCTTCTATATGTTTTAGTGTCTTTATAAACTGGCTATGCTTTTTGAGCTGCCTTATCTTACTTTATAACTGTACATATCATTTGATCAATTTTTTTTCTTCTGTAATTTAATGATCTAATTAAATCTAATCCCCTGATGTACTTTTTATACTCGAAGAAAATAGTGTATTAAGTTTGTGCTGAAGTTTGTAACGCATAGAAGAAAGTGTCGAAGACCCCCAAAAGTTACTGCTGGTATGATTAGAATGACAAAACAAATTGTCCGTCTGTCTGTCTGTCTGTATGTATGCAAACTAGTCCCACAGTTCTTGGGCTATCGTGATAAAACTTTGCACAGAGACTTATTATTCAAAGGGACAGCACATTGGTCGGAATCGGCTGGATCGGACCACTATATCTTATAGTTGCCATACAACTCGAAGTCAGCTTTGGCCATATATCCGAGCTTTTCAAAGCTATCGCCTTAAATTTCCTAGTGGACTTGAACATCTTTATAACTCATCAATGTTAAAAATTTCAAATCGATTCAGTTATAATTAGCAAAGATATGCTTCATTAAATATTTCGGTGGTGCAGTTGGCAGTGTGAAAATTGACTAAAGGTTCGAAAAGAGTATAAAGTCTTCGGCGCGCCGAAGATAATTCTTCCGCACTTGCTTTAATTTTACATATCATTTTACACATTCAATCTTTCTGTAAAAGTCTATCTTTATCCATCTCTCTCTGTCTCTTTCTCTCTCTCTCTCACTAGTGAGCTTCTCAAGCCGAAGCTCATCGAAAATTTGGTTTGTGACTACTGTGCGTATTTGGCTTTTAATCAATGGGGGGCCCATTTACATTTTCACAATGTGTTTTACACTTTTCTGCATGTTTTTGCCAGCTCTGCTCTTTATTGTTGTTGTAGTTGTTGTTGATGTTGTTGCTGTTGTATTTCGCTGCAATTTGGTTGCACGTTAAAATGTATTTTTTTTCTTCTTCTTTGCTTTTGTTGTAAACTGCGGCGCGTGGAAAACTATTTGACTATTTAGCATTGGCTTGTTGTTCATGTTGTTGTTGTTGGTGTTGTTCATGTTGTTGTTGTTGGTGTTGTTATTCGGCCACCGCCGCAACTGAGGTTGACTGTGTGATTGTTGGCGGCGGTAAGCAAAAAACTGCGAAAGTCAAAAATGCCTACGCACCCACACAAACAGACACACACACACACACACACACACACACACACGTTACACAGATGCAGATACATTTGTACAGCTACAGATACATTTTGCGTATTGGGATACGCCAAACCGCGCGACGTGCAACAAAAACAACAAAAAACAACAAGCGAAGAGCGAAACAACGAAAACGAGAAAGAAATCAACTGAATGTATATATATATATGCATATATATATATGTATATAAAAATGGCCAAGCATTGCAATGGAAAAATGGCTGGACAGAAATTACAAAGAGCGCATCAGTGGAAATTGGCGCAAGTAGTGGTTAGAGGTGAGGTGAAGCGAAACAGCCGCTGCTACCCAAACACCCGCCATTCTCCTGCTCCCCATCCTGCTCCCCATCCTGCTGCTCGTCCTGCTGCTCCAATCCCGCACTTGCCCAACACCCTCGGCCATACAAATTACAAACGAAATGAGAGAGTTTTCGGGCGCCTGACATTGGAAAATGAATTGCAATCGCCTTTGTTCGCATCTAATTACACTGCATCAAGTGACTCCATCAGCTAAACGAGTTGCTTCAACATTGTGTGATGCATTCAAATGCTTTCTTAACATTTGAATGAATGCATCCTTTTTTTTTGCATTTTTATTTTGGCTTTGCTCCAAATGTGATGGCAACGGATAAGCCTAGCTTAAAACTCTGCCTTAAATATTATTGCATACTTAGTACAAGTATCCCTTACATTTATACAAGTATGGAAGGTAAAAACGCTTTAGAGCGTTCACGTTATCGAGCGTGCACTGTATATATAATATTTGTATCCTGTTTCGCAAGGAATAAATTTTGATTTAGATTACTGTTAATATTCTTCAAGCTAGATCAAGCCAAACAAGTAAGAGTGCTCTAGTCGGGACTGCCCGACTAGGAGATACCCTGAACCCAGTTCTGACATCCATTCATACTTGCCTAATAGTGTGCATACATACAAACACACACATACTGCAAGCAGTGCCTGCGGTTTAAGCAGTTATCTTGCTTTTTCACTGAGCCCCACACAATGGAAAGTAAAATCTTAAATAACTTCTGTGTTTATTGTCCGATCTTTTAAAATTTGTAGGACATAACATTGGCTATAAAATGTGTGACCAAACCAAATTGCAAGGTCATACCTTCAAAAATGAGTTTTTTGAATTTTGGGGGGATTGGAGGGTGGTATCCAAAAAGTGAAAAATTTGTTACATGTGTATGCTATTCGAGATTATACATGCCAAATTAGGGGCCTCTAGCTCTTATAACTTGTAAGTTATAGCCCAAAAACGCTAGTCTGAAATCGAAATTTATCGATAACTTTTGAATGGGTCGAGTTATCGATAAAGTGAAATAAACTTGATCTGTCCCGGCACTACGAGAACTTATATTCCAAATATGAAGTCTCTAGCTCTTGTAGTCTCTGATATCCGCGTGTTCATACAGACAGACGGACGGACGGACGGACGGACGGACGGACGGACGGACGGACGGACGGACGGACGGACGGACGGACAGACAGACGGACATGGCTAAATCGACTCGACTGTTGATACTGATCAAGAATATATATACTTTATATGGTCGGAGATGCTTCCTTATGCCTGTTACATACTTTTGCACACAACCATAATACCCTTTTTACCCATTTTTAATGGGTTCAGGGTATAAAAATATTATATTTAGTAAGAAATAACTTATATAAATTGTATTTATCTAAAATATTGAACTATTTATTTAAAAAACTTTCATCAAGTAAATGTTGAAAGCAAAAAGTTTTTTATTTATATATTTATTTACAATATAAGATTTACTTTAAAGACTTACATAAAACTTAGAACATTATTCATTAAATTGCTAATGAAATTGTTTTTATATTTTCTAAAACAATATCTAAAAGTACAAAATTCTTAAACTGATTCAGACTCATATACAAACGTTTATTTTTGTTTGTGTAATTATTGAATTAATTCGGAAATTTTGCTACATCAAAAATATTTTCTTACTCCATTTATTTTTTCTATTTTTAGCTTGATTTTTTTGTTGAATTTTCCTCATATGGATAAATTAATATATATTAATGCAAATTTTGATTGCTTTTATAAAGAGCTAAATCTATTTATAGATATATATATATATATATCATTTTACTACTTTTAGTTCAAACTAATTGTCAAACTCTACCTTAAAATTAATAATAATTACAAAAAGTTTATAAAATTAATTAGTGTATTGAGCATTCGTTGTGCTGCAGTTGTAAAATGCGCATGATTTTTTTGTTGCATTTTTGGTTTGATTTTTGCTTAATTTAGCGCTAATGAAATGCGACTGGCAACGCTGATTGCATGTGGCCTAGTCCTGCCCCGTCCCACCAGGCAGCCCCCACACCCCCCTCCCCTCTGTTATATCCGCATCTCATCAGCTGCCCCCCTTCGCACCTTTCATTCATGCCACAAAATGAAGTGCATTTTGGCCGCATGTCACGCAAGCGAAGTCAATTGTCTGGGCGACTTTAAAGCTGTACGGTTTACAATTTAAATGCCAATGTTGGCGATTTGTAACTTGTCACTAGGCGGCACACAATCTTCCCTACACTCGAAGAAACGGATGGAGTGAGAGAGAGAGAGAGAGAGAGAGAGAGAGAGAGAGAGACAGCCGAAGTGGACAGTGGACAGTGGAGAGAGTATCACTGGCTAACTGGGCCGACTATGGGCTCGCGGTTAGCCCCTTTGGGGTTGGCCACTCTTAATGATTAACTAGCTATATATATATATATATATATATATATATGTGTGTGTGTGTGTTTGTTGTTTTATTTGTATTTCTAATGCGCTTAGTTTGGTTTAAAAAATCAAGAGCCCAGCAAATTAGCCGCTTGTCTCTCGCTTTAAGTGTGTGTGTGTCTTTGTTAGTGCTGCCAGAATCTAAAAAAATCGCAAAAATGGCCAATCTATTAAATAAAGTAGCCAGAAATAGCTAAAGACACAATTGACTAATTTCAAAATACAACTTTTTTTCTATTTAAATTTTAACCATAGTGCCAGACGCTTAAAATAATGTCATTATATAGTCGTTTAGAATATTATTTTAGTTTTCTCTATCCATTCAGCTATTTCAATATATAATATAATAGTTTTGTACAGAAAATATAGCCACATCACATATCCCAAAATGTGAAAGCATTTTAATTTAACAAATAGCTAGATCTAGCAAGTAAAAAGCTAAAGTGCCAACAATGTGTATGTGTGTGTGTGTGTGTGTGTGTGTATGTGGAGGAGGCGCCGTAATCCGCAATAGCTGAGATTTGCTCTACCTTAGCTTAGCTGCGGAGTCGATATCGATATCGATACGAGCCAAGCTAGTCACATCGCATAAATCCAGACCAAATCCCAAGCCCAAGCCCAAAACGTTGCCACTCCCACACTCCCATACTCGCACTCACAGTCGCTGCGAAAAGTCAACGGCGACCCTGTGAGCTGGCCTTCAAGATCCACTTAATTTGGCTAATTAAAGTGCTGCAAAAAATATATTTCATGGTAATTAAATGACATTCAATTTGAGGCATTGGCCCCCACTGCCCCACTGGCTCACTGCCCCACCTCCCCTAGCACCACCGCCCAAGTCAATATTGAAATGAAAAAGTGAACAGCAAAGTGAATGGAGAAGCTGAAATGCTCTTCAAAATGCTTAGAAATCAAATAATATTATTTATATGCATAATTATTGTTATCAGTTGTATTTGGATTATATTATATAAAATCAATTAAGTTTTTGGCAACAGTTAGTTTTATTCCTAATCCAAATCTTGAATCAGTTTTCAGCAAACAGAAAATATATTTTGTATATTTTAGTGCATATTTCTTAAATTCTATTATTTGATTTATTTATTTTATGGTTGACTATATACAGTGAAAAATCAATTAAAAATTTTACAAATTAAGTAACATTAACAATAACGAAAAATATAATATTTGGAAATTAAAATTTGGATATAAAAGCAAATATATATAATAACTTTTAATTGATTCTTTCAGAAAATATATTATAGAGCTATGGAAATTTCAAAAATATTTTATTTATTATATAAAATTCTCTTAATATTATTATCAAAGAAAACAAACGTTTTTTAATTTGTTTATAAAATGAATGTTTTTCCAGCTTTGATTAAAGCAGAATAAAATAAAAAACTGCGATTAAAATAGAAATAACAATCATTTTAATTGATAATAAAAAGCGAAGTTAATTATAATAGTTACTAATAACAATGAAGGCTTAAATCAAAGTTATTGCCCAATTTATTCGTTTACTTTTTAAGTTTGTATGCAAATGCCATAATATTAAAACATATTAAATTAATATGCTGTAGCAAAACATAATTG
Organism: Drosophila flavopinicola; assembly: GCA_035042425.1. Lineage (NCBI taxonomy): Eukaryota > Metazoa > Arthropoda > Insecta > Diptera > Drosophilidae > Drosophila > Drosophila flavopinicola. Next base: position 555,459 of record JAWNLL010000372.1, read on the forward strand.
AAACCATTTAAAATATGCTCGAGCTTAAATTAATTAGAACTACAGCAATTTGCGCTTAATCAGTCGATATTTATAGTAAGCACAGCAAATAGAAAACTAAGTTATTGTTTAGCAAGGACTTTGATTGTCTAGCTATGTTCATTTAAAAAAAAACACACAGCCGAGTCCTTTTTTCGTGCTTGGCTCGAATGGGAATTTATTAACTGCTAACTGTAGAGCTGCCAATTTAATTACACACTCAGCATGCCTCGTCACGAAAGCTGCCATCTCGGCGCTAACAAGGAGCAGGAGGCAGTAGCCAGGAGCGGGGGTTGGGGGGCAGAAGGTCAGTCAGAACTTTTAGTTCGAACCCTTTGGCGCTGTCGCATTGTTGATTGTCAGCTTTGTGAGCATTGTCAAATGCCTGATTGACTGACTGATGGACTGCTGAACTGATGGACTGATTGACTGATGGACTGATTGACTGCTTTGGGTTTTGTTCGCGACTGTTCGCCGCTGTTGCCCATTCAGCTTGTGCCCTGTCCCTCTCCTCTCCTGTCGTCCTGTCGTCCTGTCTCACTGGCTGTTGTCCTTGTTGACGCGCGACCGCATTTAATTTTTATTGAATTTATTAAGTGATTAAAAAGTTGTCAATATCAACGAGTCAGCATTATTGTTGTTGTTGTTGCTGCTGTTGCTGTTGCTGTTGCTCGTTGTTTGCTTTTGTTTGTCATATTGTCGCAACAATGAATGCTTGCTATACTGTCCACTTTAATCCTTGCTGTGGTCGCAACAACAACAGCAACAGCAACAGCAATAATAATAAATACAAATAAATAAGCGCAGCTCCACTCTCCACTTTATTGCACCTTGTGTAGAGATCGCTTTTTCAATATTTTCCAACCAGCTTTTTGCTGCAACATTTATTAATGCCACACTGTGCGAGTGTGTGTGTGTGTGCGAGTGTGTAAGTGACCTTTGCGGTTGCTGTGGATTATGCGGTTGGCTCACTTGTTGCTGATTGCAGCCACTGCGGCTGCGACTCAATTGCAACAGCAGCGCATTTCCTGCTGTACCTGTGTCCTCCGACCATTAGGCTGTAAAATCGCAGGCGCGTCCTTGGGCCTAATTGCGCATCCCAAAACCCAGTGATACAGTTCGGCATCAGCTATCAGCTATCAGCAGCAGTTTTCGCCAAGATTTACGATGCTCCGTGCGAGCTGAGCTGAATTCTGGTCGGCATGCCAGGACGAAATTAGAAATGGCAAAAACGTTAAAGTGTGGAATTTTCAACGTCAGTTCCAAATCGGTTCGAGCTGGGAATACTTGATTTTGTATTTCAGTTTGACTATTGGGAAAATAGCTAAAGCTTGCAAATTTATAAAGTGAAATTGCAACCTATATTCTCATGTGTTTCAAATTGAAACAAGTTTTAAGCTTGCAACAGCTTATTAAATTTATTTAGATTGACATGATTTTTGATATTGCAAAATAAATGCACATCTATATTTAAATATCTAAAATTACCAGTATTTTGTTTATTGCACTCGTCACTATACGAAATTCTACTTTTATTTATTAGTGAATTGTAAATAAAAATATTTCGTTAATATATATACATATATTTGAATTTTTTATTTTTTTATTATGATTTATATTTTGCTGTATCTTAAATACTTTTCTTTATGGTACAATGTAATTTTCTTCCTCCTTATGAAATATTAATATGTATGTATACAATACCTTATTTATTAATTCTATTTAAGTACAGCAATGATTGATATTTACCAAGCCATTCAAATTTAGCCTTTTCTTTATCACAAAATGTTATCAACGTTTAATGATGTTTTTATTCATAGTTATTTGGAAAACTGTTGTTAATTTTACCTGACTTTGAATATATAATAATTTTAATATTATAATAATTATGTCAGAAACAGAAAATGATACAAAAACTAACAGCAATTTATATAATATTTGACTAAAAAGAAATTAGTCTTGCTTAATTTAAGATTATGATTGTTGCAAAGAAATAATTGTTAATTTTTTCTTTGAATACTTAACTAAATTTGTGCTAGAATATTTTGGCAGCTTTGAATTCAACTTTGTATTCAGCTCGAAAATGTAGACAAATATTTGGCTAGGTTTATTAATTTAGCTAGATTCTGACTTACTCTTCCCCCACACTCTCTCTCTCTCTCTCTCTGTCTCTCCCTCTATCTCTCTCTCTCTCACTGATTTTGTGTAGAATTGTGTGTGTTCAGTTCAGCGTTTGGCAACTGTGAGCCACTTTTCGAGTTGTTCGTTCGCCGATAAATTTTTGGCCAATTCGTTAAAACCCATTGCGCCATTGTGTAACAAACCAATTAGCAATCAAAATGAACTAACACGCTGCTCTGTGTGCTTTTACCCCAACACCCATACTCCCATCATCCAGCATCCAGCATCCAGCATCCAATCCATCCATGTTGCCATTTCGGATGTGGAGCAATGCGCACTGTTGACATGTCGTCGCCGAATTATGGCAGAGCAGTCTCCTGGTGCCGGGTGCTGGGGTCCTTGGATGCTGGGGTCCTGGTTTTACTGCTGCTCCTAGCTGTTTCGCTCGCACTCCCTGCGAATGTCAATGGCAACCGAAAAGCGAGCCAAACATTTTACGTTAAGAGTTAAATTTTCAGAATTTCACAATTCGCAAGATGGCAAAACCAATGTGGAGGCGAAGCTTGCTAACTGACTGACTGGCTGGCTGGCTGGCTGGCTGGCTGTTTTGGGCTTGGGCTTGGGCTTACAAGTTGGGTGCATGCCACGGTAGCCATGTTAACAAGCAGAAATCATGACAACGTTGATGGCACTTGATGGCACACGGCACACTGTCCATGGCTGCCCCTTGCAACGTGCCCCTTGCCTGCTGCCTGCTGCCTCCTGCCACAGACTGCTTGTTGCGCGCTCAGTTCATTAGGAGACGAATGTCGAAAAAACAAAAGGCAACGAGGCACCCAGTCAGTAGTCAGTAGTCGGCAGTCGGCAGTCGGTAGTCGGCAGTCGGCAGGGTAGCTGAAGTCAGTGAGGACTGATTGCACTTATTAGTGCCATGCCACCTGACGTTGCAACAGCAGCAGTGGCAGTGGCAGTGCCAGCAGCATTAGGGGGAGTCGAGTTTAAATGTTGAAGCATTACATTTTTAATTTGATGGATCAACAGAATAAACGAATCGTAAGCGAGGCAACGTCAAGCATTGAGGTAATTGGGAATCGGTTCGGGTTTGAGTTTGAGTGGGAGTTGGAGTTTGCGTTTTTGGCATTGGGTTACGGTTTGTGTTCTGTTTGCCTTTGCCACACCCACCCTACGCCCCTCCGCCACCCCTCTGAGTTCCTGACTAGTGCTGATTGTCACAGTTTATATGTGTGTGTGTTGGGTGTCATATTTGCAAAGATTTTTGCCAGGCGTTGTCGGTGAGTTGAATATTGTGGCTTTCTGATATGCATACGAGATGAATGCAACGAATGATGAAAGTTTCGCTTTAATTGCCGAAAATGAGAGCCCTGCTTTGGTTGACTTGTTCTCTTGAATTCCTTTATTTCGTTATTACACTAGACTGGCTTTTAACCAACCAAAAACTTACAGCTCAACGCAGCACGGCCTTTAATGTTGACCACTCACATTCTCAGGCGACGCGGTTGCAACTTGTGCAACAAAGGAAGATTGTCATTTTACCATATTGTTGCATCAATTTGCACCTTTTTACTGCTTTGATTTGCTCCAAATTGTCTTTTTAAATTTGGCATTTATTTCGGTAACTATTTAATACATAAATTTAGCTTTCTAATCTTGCTATCAACCATATTTAAGCCACTTATTTGACATTAGTTTCAATATAATTTATATAATATATATATTTATTTATTTATTTATTAAATATGCTCCTATTTTGTTGCATATTTTTATACTCTTTTCGAAGAAAATAGTATATTAAGTTTGTGCTGAAGTTTGTAACGCATAGATGGAAGCGTCGGAGACCCCCAAAAGTTACTGCCAGTATGCTTAGAATGACAATACAAATTGATCTAGCCATGTCCGTCTGTCTGTCTGTCTGCCTGTCTGTCTGTCCGTCTGTCTGTCTGTCTGTCTGTATGTATACAAACTAGTCCCTCAGTTTTTGAGCTATCGCGATAAAACTTTGCACAGACACTTATTATTCCAGGGGACAGCACATTGGTCGGAGCCGGCCGGATCGGACCACTATATCTTATAGCTGCCATACAACTCGAAGTCGGTTTTGGCCATATATCCCATGTTTTTAAAGCTATCGCGATACAACTTTGCACAGATACTCATTATTCAAAGAGACGTCACATTGGTTGGAGCCGGCCGGATCCGATCACTATATCTTATAGCTGCTATACAACTGGCAATGAATTGAATATTTTTAGAAAAAAACAAAAAAATGTTACGCTACAAAACGATTATGTACAGCTTATGAAATTTCAGTGGTGCAGTTGGCAGAGTGAAAAGTGCCTATAGGTTCGAAAAGAGTATAAAATCTTTGGCACGCCGAAGATAATCCTTCCCCACTTGTTTTGATTCATATTAGCACAATTTATAAATTTTTATATTGGTTTACATTTGTTCTTATAGAAAAATATTATGTAAATTGATGTATTTAAATAAACAAAAATACCATAAAAAACATATGGATTTATATAATTTCAAAAACTTACTATGAACAAGTTAGAATGCTCTAGTCGGCATTGCACGACTAGGAGATACCCTGAACCCAGTCCTTACATCCATTCATACTTACCTATCAATGTACATGGCCAAGCGACACTAGTCTGAAATCGAAATTGTTCGATAACTGTTGAACGGGACGAGTTATCGATAAAATGAAATAAACTTGATCTGTCCTGGGACTACGAGAAGTTATATTCCAAAAATGAAATCTCTAGCTCTTGAAGTCTATGATATCTTCGTGTTCACACAGACAGACAGACAGACAGACGGAAATGGCTGGATCGATTCGGCTGTTGATACTGATCAAGAATATATATACTATTATATTATATGCTCGGAGATGCTTCCTTATGCTCGTTACATACATTTGCACAAAACCATTATACCCTTGTACCCATTTTGAATGGGTTCAGGGTATACAAGTAAATAATTTCAATTGACAAATATTGCAATAGACTAAATATAATATTTTTAATAAACGAATACAAGTGTTGTGTGTGTGTGTGTGAGTGAGACCGATGTTTGCTGCCTTTGACATTATTCGAAACTTGTTTGCCCAAATACTTGCACGAAAATAATGCACACATCTTCAACTGCCGCCTGTTGAGCAGTTTTAAGCTGCTCAGCTTATTGCTCGCATCTCGATTGCTGGTCAACTTTACGGGGGCTGTGATTGGGATACGGATTGCGAAGCTCTCGCTGCTTGCTGCCCCATTCTTGTGCAGCAGCGTGTGCCAGCTGCTTTGATGGGCAGTTAAGCTGGCAAACGTTTTCGCCTCCCAACCCACACGCCGTCGTCGTCCAGCCGGGGCCATTAATCATGTCATGTAATGCCGCCATAAATCCAACAACAATTTCAGTGCCACGCATGGGCACTCGGCACGCCCCCCAATCCCAAGCCCAAGTCCAATCGCAAGCCCCCGTCCCGCCCACCAGCTTGTCACTTGCTGCATTTTATTAAATGGCCAAATGAAAAGTCGCGCTTATTGTCTGCCCTGCGATGCCGCACAATGGAGCAGCGTCCTGCGGCAGTTGCATGAGTGTGGGATGGGGGGGGCATGGGGCAACTGGTCGCAGATTGGGAAGGCATTGTTGCATATTTGCGGCGCGCATTAAATTTGGCTGACAACGGCGCATGAAACATGGCCATCAATATGGCCACGTCAATGTAGCTCCATGTGCATGTGTGTGTGTGTGTGTGTGTGTGTGTGTGTGTGTGTGTGTGTCTGTTTGACTGTGGGCGTGCATGCAAACGCAATATGGCCACCGCAATGCCGAAGCATTGCCAGCGAGACAGCAGCGAAAAAAGGCAAACAAGCGACAACACAACAACATTGGCAACATTGGCAACGCTGTACACCCATGCACCACCCATGCACCACCCTGGCACCACCCCCACCCCAGGCATAATGCCACAGCGGCAACAACAATGCCCAGCCAAAAATCAATTGAGTGCTAAAACCAGCAACAACACTAACAACAACAACTAGTGTCATTGTCGTTAACGCTCAAATGAAATTGCACTCGTTGTTCAGAACTTTTGAGTGTATCCTTATGCCAAGTGCTGTTGTTGTTGTCGTTGTTGTCGTTGTTGCTGGCGTTGGCAAGTGCATCAAAAAGGATATCATCAATTTATCAGAAATCTGCGCTAAGGCCTTTGTGGCAGTTGCTATAAATATTGTGCATTAGTCAGTTGACCAAATAATTATATAAATATTATACATTTCGATTAGGACGCTGTCAGACAGACAGTATGAAAGAGCAGGTCTAGATGGACTTTGCTTATCGTATATGTGCAGTGTCTGAGATGCCAATGCACAGTATAATTTATAATTTGTAGGGGATTAAAACAATTTAAAACGCTTACAGATGAAAACGTCCAAAAGGGTTTAGATTCTGATGTCAGTTTTCTTATATTTAACAAACAATATACGCTTCAGTTTTGTATGTATGTTGTTTAATGTTAATAACAAATTGTATATGATTGTATGCCTTTCATATAGTTACAATCATTTTATTTGTAATTTATCATTTAAATGGTTTCTTTAAAATATATTTTATATCGAAGTAAATAACAAATAAATGTATAATCAAAAATATTGTGTCTAATTTCCAATATATATATATATATATATACATATACTATTTTCGGTTACTAAAATGTGTAACTATATATTTATATGCACAAATATATATATATATATATATATATATATTAGAACATTTTTGTCTTTCGGTTATAATTTATGTTACAAATGGACAATTAATTTGTGTAAGTTCTAACTTCAGATATTTAGAATTAAATTTAATGTGTCGCATAATACAAAAAATAGTTTGTTTTATATGTATTAAACATATTTTATATCACAGTTATTAGAAAGATTAAAAATATTTAATAAGCTAAAATTTTAAAATTAAATATGTATAATTAAAAATATAAAAAAAATGTTGTGTATAACTAGCATTCAGATGTTTTTAGTAAAATATATTTTAAGTCCATGTGATTTGAAGAATGTTACACATAAATGAACACGCTTTTCATTATTAAATACTATAAATTTTCCAATTTATATTTCTTATATTTATATGTACAAAATTAAGTATTATGTCTATTGATGTTTATAAAAGCTTTCTTAAATTTTTGATTATACTTAAGACAATGAAAAAATTATATTTAATACTCTGTTTTGCTTTCCAAATGCTATTTGCCACTCAGTCGTATTATTAAACACTTCACTGCTCGACTTTGATATGCGAAGTGTTTGGCAGGGGTAACTTTAGCCAAAGGGCAATCGAGCCGCACAACTCCACTGCTATCTGCCATAGAGTGTGGGCATGCCACGCCCCCCTTGCCGCCCCTGCCGCATGTCTGTTGTGTTTGTTGAGTGACAGGCAGCGGCTAATGCACTTTTGCAACCGCAGCAACGTCGGCAACTTGAAGCCGTCAAATAAATTGTCAAAAAGAAGGCAAAAACCAAAAATGCAATGCAAATGGTTCGCAAAAAGGGTTTTGAAGAGGGGGGGGCAGCGTTGCGGGGGATCAGAGGTGAAACACAATCGCAATGGCCAGATGGCAGGGCAAACTTTTAACGGCCCACACGTCGTATGCGCAATGCGCGAAGGGTTTCAATTGGGGCGGATGGGGTGATGGGATGAGTTGGAGCATTGCGATGCGCGTCCAAAAAGAAAGCATTGTAACGGCGAATGAATGTCACTGCGAACACGAAGCGACATGTGCACTTTATGGCGGCCAAGCGTCGGACGCTATTGCCACAGAACGGGGTGGGGCAACGGGGTGGTGTGGGGGCGGTGCAGGAGCAGAGTTCCATGGTGTATGGCAACGGCTACGAGCCATGAAGCGACAAAATCAAATTGCGTTGCAACTGATTGCGCATTGGGTGGGATGGGGGGGGGTGGGTCTAAGGGAGTGCGGGTGGTGGGGGCAATGGGTAGGCGCTGCCTGTCAAGCACGGCGGCAGCTGTCACTTGGACAGTTGTACGAGCAGCGAGCCGTCGAGCAGTCGAGAAAAAGAACACAAAACAAGCGAGTGAAATGAAGCAACACTAACACCAACAACAACACGGCCAACAACAGCAACAAACAGCGGCAGCAGTCGCGTCACAGCGGGGCTAGCTGGTGGTGGGGGGGGAGTGGGAGTGGAGTTCAGGGGGGCGTCCTCGGGTCAGTCAGCGTGCAGTTGCAATTTGGCAGACAAGCAACTGTTTTTTTTTTCGTTTTTGTTGGTTGTTGTTGTTTTTCATTGTTGTTGTCTGTTTGGGGTCTGTGACTTAACAAAAATGCACTGGCTAGTGCGAGGGGGATGGGGCGAGGGGTGTGTGGGGTCAGGTACAAGGGGGTTGACTTTGACTACGGTCAGTCAGCTGGCAAATCAAGTCAAATTATAGCTCGCAAACACACACAATTTGCTAATTGTTGGACGAACATGTGACCTCTGCCGTGCAAATGTGCACTTGTTCATTTGTTCACTTGTGACAATGACAATATCAGCCGCAGACTGGCAGCAAAAGAAAGTTTTCGATTGCGTTTAGCTAACTTTTGCCGTTGGCGAATTGTGGTTAATCACTAAAAATGCCATGCGGCGTATGCGCAATGTGCGTCTGCAGCGGTATGAAACAAAGTCTATATTCGATTGAGACATCTGTGAAAAGCGTAAATTGCATTTTAATTCGGAATTAAAATTTATAAATTCCAAATAAATTTAAAAGGCGATCTGTAAGTCTTGTTATTCGTTTTCAGTGGCATTTGCAACCAAAATGAAAGAAAACCAAAAAATATAATTTGAATTTGTATTTGTTTTGAAGACATTTCAAGTACTTAGCTTATTTTTAATTAGACTTAAAGAACAAGGTAATTTGTTACCATCAGGTTGGTTCAACAAAATAATAAGTTGCTTAAGTTTGTTGTAGCACAAGAAAAGAGAGATACAACAAAGCCCATGCGGGAAATAGTATAATTAAATATTTTCGGAAAAAAAGCATTGCCTATTAAAGTAACAAATTTTAAAATTCAAATTAATAAACCGTTAAAAAAACAAGAGTTTAATGTGTGCCAAAGGGGTGTTTACAAATGGGGGCTATACTTTTGGCCTTCTGCAGAGTAGCATGCTTTAATATTACTGTCTTAAATTATATTTAAAGGCTTAAGAAACTAAATTTGCTATATTCGAAAAACCACTTCTAGCATGAAAAATGGTTTTGGTTTTTATGGTCATGCTCCTTATTTTTAAACCCGCAATCTGGATTTTGGTCTGTAAAACGAAATTAAAGTGCCGAAAGTTATGGCAATTATATACTTTTCAGTTGCTTCAAAGCCTCAACTAGCAATTATATTTTGACCAGCGGTAATCTGAATTTTTTAGTTGAGGGAACTTGTCTTCAAATCAAAAACCACAAATCAATGCTCTCAAATTTGTTATAAAATAAAACCAAAACATGTGGGGAAGGATTATCTTCAGCGTGCCGAAGATTTTATACTCTTTTCGAACCTATAGGCAATTTTCACTCTGCCAACTGCACCACTGTAATTTCATAAGCTGTACAAAATCGTTTTGTCGCGTAACATTTTTTTTTTTTTTGTTCTAAGAATATGTTGTTCATTGCCAGTTGTATGGCAGTTTTAAGATATAGGGATCCGATCCAGCCGGCTCCGATCAATGTGATGTATGTTTGAATAAAATGTATCTGTGCAAAGTTGTATCGCGATAGCTTTAAAAACATGGGATATATTGCCAAAACCGACTTCGAGTTGTATGGCAGCTATAAGATATAGTGGTCCGATCCGGCCGGCTCCGACCAATGTGCTGTCATCTGAAATAATAAGTGTCTGTGCAAAGTTTTATCGTGATAGCTCAAAAACTGAGGGACTAGTCTGCATACATACAGACAGATGGCTAGATCAATTTGTATTGTCATTCTAAGCATACTGGCAGTAACTTTTGGGGGTCTACGACGCTTCCTTCTATGCGTTACAAACTTCAGGACAAACTTAATATTCATGCATGTCACAATAAATACGGCAGGCACTGTAGCAAGCGGTAATGCTGTAATCGGTTAGTAAGCAAATATTAATGAAGCAGTTAATGCAAGGTTTGTAGCCGCTTTTGTTATTGGCAAATGGTAAACAATCGCACACACACACAGTGTCGCAGTCGCAGTCGCAGTCACCATCACAATCACAATCACAGTCACCATCACAGTCACCATCACAGAGTCACAGTTAGAGTCGGAATCAGAGTCAGAGTCAGAGTCAGGCGGGAGCTAGCCACAGACAAACTTCACTTGCAGTTGCAGCTTGCAGTTTGCATAGCTGGCGTCTGTGGCCAAAGGGGGCGTGGTTGTGGCTACTCCCCCCCCCCTTCACACACACACACACACACACATACACACGCACCTCCATACTGTCTCATGTCAGCTTAGCAGCGCCATTTTACCATTGTGTTTGCCAGCCTGTCTGTCCGTCTGTCTGCCTATCTGTCTCGCTGTCTGTGTCCGTGGATTATTTGCGCGAGTGAATATTAAATTTGAACCGCAACTGAACGAGCCAAACCTCCAGCAGCGCAGCAGCAGCAGCAGCAACAAAAGTGGGGCTGGGCTGGGGTAACGTGTTGCGTTTTTTGTTTTGTTTCGAGGGGGCTGCTCTGGCCTGGCACGCAAGTTAACTTCCGCTCTTGTGGGCAGTCAGAGAGCAGCTCACAGATAGACAGAGACAGAGACAGCGAGAGAGAGAGAGAGAGAGAGTGAGAGCGAGAGATAGAGTTTGTGTATTGGGCATTGCATTCGGCATAAAGTCCAATTATTTGCAATTCCTGTGCGTAGGGTTGTACAATCATTCTTCTGCTTCTTCTCCTCCTTTTGTTTTATTGACAGCTGCTAATGTAGCGGCGTTGTTTGGCGGTCGCAGCGCAACTTTTACGGATTATCTCCATTTTTATATTTATATATATATATATATATTTTTTTTTTTAATAAAAGCAACTTCACAACTTATAAGTTAAAAGTCGAACATGAATTGGAATCACATTTGCAGCGCATCTTTGGAAGGACAATGGGCATACATATATGCAAACATATTCTTTTGGTATTTTAGTTGTTTGACTTTTGATACTATAATAAAGCTAATAATTATTTGTACAAAAAATATGTACTATTTGTTCGTTAAAATTCGAATATTATGTTATAGCATTTCTTGATTGAGCTTAGGCTTTTAAAGACAAAAATTTCACTTAAAATATATATTCATAATATTATGCTACCAAATATAGTTGTGATTTTATTTGTCATAGTATAATAAAGAAAATTTTTGTTGCGAATCATCATTTTTTTTGTTGTATTTTATTTGTATATTTTTGTGCATTACTAAACAAGTGACTTTTATCGAATATCGCACTTAAAATTTACTATTTACTTAAAAACTTTTGTTTTGTATATTTGTTTTTAATGTCAATACTGCAATTTTTAGTCTATTCGACATATTTTGAATGAACGAATAAATAAATGAATGCAATTATAAGAAAGCAAGTACCTCTAATTGAATTTCGGGCAGAGTATTGTTAATAAAAATAAAAAAAGTTGCGGTTAGAAAACACTTTTCTGAGCAAAAAATGTTTTCCCTATTAACTTACCAAGTATAAACAATTGCTCTTTACCATTTTCACTATTTTTTTATATTATACATATTAAATTCTAAAATCTCATTTGACTATTTGATTGTTTGTACAAAACAAGAAGAATTTCACCTGAATTTAGGCTCATTTAAATTTGATCTGCCGAATTAAGTGAAATGGGATCCAATAATTATTTTTTCTTTAGCGCCAACTTTTAATTATTTTAAAATATATGTAGCTGAATATTATTAAAAAAAAACCAATTCTGCACTCGCATTTGAAGTATAAGCACAAGAAATCTTTTGTCTTATCAAATTCATATCAAATGTAAAATCAAATTAAAACTCAACAAGTAAGAGTGCTCTAGTCGGGACTGCCCGACTAGGAGATACCCTGAACCCAGTTCTGACATCCATTCATACTTGCCTAATAGTGTGCATACATACAAACACACCACACATTACTGCAAGCTGTGAAAACGGTTTAAGCAGTTATCTTGCTTTTTCACTGAGCCCCACACAATGGAAAGTAAAATCTTAAATAACTTCTGTGTTTATTGTCCGATCTTTTTAAAATTTGTAGGACATAACATTGGCTATAAAATGTGTGACCAAACCAAATTGCAAGGTCATACCTTCAAAAATGAGTTTTTTGAATTTTTGGGGGGATTGGGGGGTGGTATCCAAAAAGTGAAAAATTTGTTACATGTGTATGCTATTCGAGATTATACATGCCAAATTAGGGGCCTCTAGCTCTTATAACTTGTAAGTTATAGCCCAAAAACGCAAGTCTGAAATCGAAATTTATCGATAACTTTTGAATGGGTCGAGTTATCGATAAAATGAAATAAACTTGATCTGTCCCGGCACTACGAGAACTTATATTCCAAATATGAAGTCTCTAGCTCTTGTTGTCTCTGATATCCGCGTGTTCATACAGACAGACGGACGGACGGACGGACGGACGGACGGACGGACGGACGGACAGACAGACAGACGGACATGGCTAAATCGACTTGGCTGTTGATACTGATCAAGAATATATATACTTTATATGGTCGGAGATGCTTCCTTATGCCTGTTACATACTTTTGCACAAAACCATAATACCCTTTTTACCCATTTTTAATGGGTTCAGGGTATAAAAAGGTCGGATATTGTTGTGAGTTGTTTGTTTTCAATATGTTTCATTGTTAGTGAAGAGTAAATAAATAAACACAAGATTACATATGCATGTGTGTGTTGTGTTTATGTTTACGTTTGTGTATATCCCTTGGCTATTTACTTGAAAACGCAAATTCATATTAATATGCCTTTTATACGGTACTATATATCGCATAATGCGGCAAAGGCAAAAACTTATAAATATTTATGTATATCCGGGTTGGGTGGAATGTATTTCGGGGTGTCGAGCACACACACACACACACACACACACACACACACACATGCACGCACGCATACAACAACAGTATCAACAACTATATCGAGTGGTTAACATTGAGTAGATACACACATACATATATGTATGTATATACACATGTATGTATAAACTTACGAGTTGGCTTGCATTTAAAGCATATTTGCAACTGAGACAGAGGTCCTGTACACAGCCGCGTGCTCGTCCTGGCGGATTCGCGACCAAAGTAAATAAAAGCCGGCCCTCTCGCCAGCCCCGCTACTGTTATCTTTTTTGGAAAATCGCTAACAATAAATAATTTATGTGCAGGGCAAATGATAATGAAAAACCACCCCGTGCATGGCCAATGCGACTCACGGCTTCTCAGGCAACAGCCCCCGGTGTAACGTACCCCTGTAACCCTGTAGTCCTGCACCCGTCCGCTGTCCCCGTGTCCCGGGGTTGCACTCGGTCGCGTTTTTCGCATTTTCGAAATGGTCTGTTTAAGGCGATTTTCCCAGGGCGGCTAACGGCCAGTTGAGTGGCATTGAAATCAAAATCCAAATCGTACAACCACTTCAAACAGCAAAAGGGAATGGGGGAGGGGGGGGTAAGGGGGGCAGATCGCGTCTGGAGTTGAGCTGGCGACTACGCCGGATAACATTATCAGGCATATGCAGACAGGACGAGGCAGGACGAGAATTGCGAACGTCGCACTTATGATGAATTTTTGTCCGGGGATCGGCCCCCTGGCGGGCATTAGATAACCAAACAATGGCGGCACACACGCACACACACACACACGCACACACACAGACAGATACTCAACGGGATGCGATGCGATTCGATTCTGACTCTAGAGATGCAAAAACAGTTGCCGAATGTAAGCCAAACCGACAAAACTGGGCAGGCAAAGGATGAGCATGGGGAATCGGAATGGGGTCGGGGGAACAGAGCCGTTGTGAGTGCTCTGAGTGCCATCATTAAAATGCGTGAGGCGATTCGATGAGTGGCAGAGACAACGAGACAGGGAGACAGACAGAGGCGGAATCAGGCGGCCATTGCCGGAATGTATGTCAAGGCTTTGGCTTTAGATGGTTGTGTCCTTAAAAGGCGGAGAATGCAGCCACAGCGAGGCCAAGCTAACAATAATGTACGACTATGGCATTTTGATAGGATAAGATAATTTGTTTATTTAATTTACTAGTGCATCGATAAATTAATAATACAAAAAAATCCTGACTGATTCTATAGATGAACAATGGCTCACAGCTAATTTTATGCAGTTTCAATAAAACATTCACTCACTAAACTTTTGAAATACAAATGAAACATAAATGTTTTTCCCAAGCACACACAGAAACATCTGAAACTCAACTTAATCAATTGGTTTTGGCAAAGTTATTCTATTTATAATTATTAAAAGCGCGTTTGTATTTACTCTAGTTCCACAGAACAATTTGTTGATTTCTTCTTTTGGCATTTTCATCATTATATCTACATTCGATATAGAATATAATATCCGTTCTGTTACAAACACTCACTTACTTACTTACTTAAGCAACTGCATCATATTTTACCATTAAAAGACAAAGCAATAATATTAAATATAATTTTGTATACATATTTTCGATGCACAACTCATATGGGGGTCACATTATTAACAAAATGGCCTCTAGCTTGAATCAATTCAGTTTTGAACAATGAAGTTTGCAGTTCTTAAATTTCCAAATAAAAAACAAGTGGAGAAGGATTATCTTCGGCGTGCCGAAGATTAAATACTCTTTTCGAACCTTAATGCAATTTTTACATACATATACCCCTACATATAAAATAAAATATATAAAGGTATTCATGTAAACAGGGACGTTTCACTATCCGCAGCTCGTGGACGCGTCCCTTAGCATTCATAAGTGCTACCGAATTGAACAATAAACAAGTTTCCGTTTTTCCAAAAGGTCAAAACTACATTACATATGTATACTACAATATACATACATACCAAATTTTGTGCCTGTTGCTCTTATACCTTTCAAGGCCGCTGTCGGAAATTGAATTGTCATAAAACTTAATCTGAACATACGAGAGCTTATATTCAGAATTTGAGATCCATATTTTTTTTCGCGTGGCATTGGTTTTGCCAATGAATTTAAATTTTTCTTTTGAATTATTCTATTAAAGCTACTTTATGTATGAAAAAAAAAATTAGAAACAATTTAGGAAATTGGAAATAAATTAATTTGATTACAGCTATTATATATTTGAAAAGAAGAATAAGAAAAAATGAAAATAAATGACTAGTCGCCGCTGGTTTTGAACCCAGGACCTCTCGCTCACCAGTTCGCAACTTTACCCCTTACGCCACAAGCCGTTTTGGTGATCGCTGACAAAATCCCTTGAAGAGCAGACTGTCAAAAGCTTTCTTGTTTTGCTTTTTACTGCTTACACCAAGCAGTTTTAAAAATCGCTGACAAACTCGATTTATACTGAGCTTTTGTTTTTTCGCGTGGCATTGTTTTTGTTCTAAGCCATTGAAAGCAAATTAATTTGATTACAGCTATTATATATTTGAAAAGAAGAATAAGAAAAAATGAAAATAAATGACCAGTCGCCGCTGGTTTTGAACCCAGGACCTCTCGCTCACCAGTTCGCAACTTTACCCCTTACGCCACAAGCCGTTTTGGTGATCGCTGACAAAATTGCTTGAAGAGCCGACTGTTACAAATTTCCTTGTTTTGTTTTCCTGCAACCTGCAGCAACTCGCGTTTGTCATTTGTTTTTCGCGTGGCATTGTTTTTGTTCTAAGCCATTGGAAGCAAATTAATTTGATTACAGTTATATATTTGAAAGGAAGAAAAAGGAAAAAGCATTAAATTAACAATCAGTCGCCGCCGAGGCTCGAACTTGCGAAACCTGCGTTCGTTAGCGCGGCTCTTTAAGCCTTACGCCACAAACCGTTTTGACGATTGATGACAAAATACCTTGAAGAGCAGACTATCAAAAGCTTTCTTACGCTTGACTTTGTTTGCTCAGACTATCAAAAGCTTTCTTGCGCTTGACTTTGTTTGCTCATATGCACCTGTTTTTTCAAAATATTTAATGACGCATATCTTCGCTGTTTATGACTCAATCGACTTGCGATTTTACTCATTGATGAGTTATAAGGATGTTCAAGTGTACAAGGAAATTTAAGGCAATTGCTTTGAAAACATCGGATTTATGGCCAAAACCGACTTTGAGGTGTATGGCAGCTATAAGATATAGTGGTCCGATCCGGCCGGCTCCGACCAATGTGCTGTCCCCTTGAATAATAAGTGTCTGTGCAAAGTTGCATCGCGATAGCTCAAAAACTGAGGGACTAGTTTGCATACATACAGACAGACAGACAGACAGACAGACAGACAGACGGACATGGCTAGATCAATTTGTTTTGTTTTTATAAGCATATTGGCAGTAACTTTTGGGGGTCTCAGACGCTTCCTTCTATGCGTTACAAACTTCAGGACAAACTTAATATACTATTTTCTTCGAAAAGAGTATAAACAGAAAAATTGCTGGCAGGAAAAACTGAATGAATATGAATGTATTTATTTTACTTATGTTTATGAATTTTTTATATTGATGCAAGAATTTCCTCAGAAGGTAATGCACTCATACGTATTTGCAACTGAAGTAATTTATACCAATTTTTTGCACAACTTGTAAAATATTGTAAGTTTTTCATATTTCTAAAATTTTATGAAATTGTTGATTGCCAAAATATTTATGTATTGCATTCTGGCATTGATTTTAAGTTGTAACTCCTTCTTAGCTCTATGTGCTAATGTGCATTCCTTAACCTTTTGACGATGTTAGGTAGCAACAACAACAACAACAACAGCAACAACAGCAGTAACAAAATGTTACACAATTGTCTGGCCAAAACAATTGGCACAACTATAGCTGCTATAAAGTGATCGCTTTTGCAAGGCGCCTGTCAATTTTCCCAATCATCAAGCCTAATGAAAATTCTGGCGCAACAATAACAACACACGAGCAACGATAGTAAAAACAACAGCAACAACAGCCAAAATAGTCGAACAAAATCTAGGAATCAAGCAAAAGCGTAGCTTGCAATGGGGCCATAAAATTCTGACAATTTTCTGACAGCAAACATGCCAACACTCAAAATCGTACTATAGACTGTTGTATGGTTGAGTTGTGGAGGGTGGTGAGTGGGGTGGGTGAGAGGGGGCGAATGGTGGTTGTTCTGTATACGTTGTTGCTGTTGCTGTTGTTGTTGCTGGAGTTGGAGGAGTCGTAGCTGGAGTTGCGGTGTGGCATGTTAAATATACGTCACAGCTAAAACGAGCACATGTCTAGCGCCAAAAAGTTTCAAGGATATAAGCAACGCCAACAGGCAAAACAACAACAACAACAACAACAACAACAACAACAATAACTGTAACAACAGCACACGTTAAGTTGTTGGCAGCGACGAAAATTAGCCGGTGGCATCCAAGGGGTTGCCAGCCAGCCCGCTGTCCTTGCTGCGGTCCTTGCTGCCGGCTCGTCCTGTCTCTGGCTCGACTCATATTTCAAACGTGGACACACTGGCTCAACGACATTTTACTGGCACAAACGACACTTATTGTTATTAGCACATCGCCGCTTGGCTTGGACCGCATTGGAGCCATTGTCCTTGCTGCTCCTGGTTACCAGAAACGTGTTAACCTTTTGCCGCGCGCACATTTCAAAAGCCAATTACATGCGCTCTTAAGCGTGTAAAGTTTTGTAATATGATTTGTGTTGGCCGCTCTTTTTTGGCTGCTACCGTGTCCTTGTCCACCTGTGCTGCCATTTTTATGAGCACGTCCTGCCAGAGAGAGCATGCATAATATGTTTAAGCTTAGCATAACGGCCACTTTTTTGGCCAGTATGTCCTGTGACCTGTGTCCTGTGTCCTGTCTGCCTTTCCCATTCAATTTTGGGGGTTGCTTCGCTGCAACTATATAACTGGATATGTGTATATTGAAAGTTGAGATGGGAGTTCATACTTCATGCTGTTTCTTTGCGGATGAGAGCTATGAAAATCAACCAGATCACCTCAAAGAAAGAAATTAAGTTAAATAATAATAACATTTGAAAACCATAAAGTTCAATTAGCTTTCGTTGAAAAAAGTTGCATTTCGATATTTTATGTGCATATATGTGTATATATTATTACCAAAAATGTTGGATTTTTAAAAGAGTTATTCAGTTTTCACAATTAGCTTGAACTTGGTCATGAATTGTGAATTCAAACATAAAATTTAGTTGGAATCCATGTTAATAGTTTATTTTCAATATATTTTTTTTACTATTAGCTTAGATTTCCTAATCTAAATATTTATATGCTGAGAAAATCCCATTCAACTAGTATTGATAATAGAGGAAAAATTAATTTATTATTATTTTTTGGTTGTTTTTTAAGGATTTCAAAGTTGTGCTACCACATGAAAAGAATCACATATTATACAAATCGAATACAAATATAATATTACAGCATTGCTATAGAAAATATTGTTATATATCTAATAGGTAATTTATATATTCTCTATAACCTTTTTTCGCTTCGAACTTCAATTGTTTCTTCTTATTCAAATTTACTAACTTTATTTGTCTGGTTTTTATTGGATTTTTGGCCAATATACATTTCAGTTACTCCACGAACTTAAATTATAAACAAGTTTTATCCTTATGCTTATATGCTCAATATTACTCAATATTAATGAATTGAATTTTAATATTCCATTAAATGTACTGTAAATAAAATAAAAATGCACAAAAATATTGATTTATTTTTATCGAGTTTTTGCAATGATTTTGAACAATTGATTGAAGTTTTTGTAACATTTTCGTAGAACGAAACTAAAGTTTTTGCTTGAGTAACTACAAAGGAATCTCGAGTTGTTCGAGTAGGCAATGTCGAGGCTGACGTTTGAGATTTCGTTGTGTCAGCTGTGTGTGATTTTCTCATTTATATTTCATCGGCATACAGATCGGGTTACAAGCACTCTTCAAACTTTTAGAAATTCGCTTGGCGCTCGCAAAACTTTTCCGTTTCGGTTTTAAAATTCAAAACGCCCACCAAATAGCAATGGCGTCGAACAGCAACAATAGCAATACTAATAATAGTAATAATACCAGCACAACAACAACAACAACAACAACAACGTCACCCACCACAACGCCTATAACAACATCGCTGACAACAACTACAACAACCACAACTACAACAACTATAGGTACAACAACATTCTGATACACCGACGGCGCCGAAATAGAGAATCCTTATTGGACTACATGCAACGCATGGAGATTGAAATGCCGATGTCGATGCCGATGCTGATGCAGATGCAGATGCAAATGCAGATGTCGATACCGATGCCGATGCCACAGATGATGCCACCGAGAGTGCCACAGATGATGCCACAGATGATGCCACCGAGGATGCCACCGAGGATGCCATCGCCAATGATGACACCTCGGCGTACAACCTACGAGCGCTATGGAAGGCAACTGCGACGTGGCCGGCGGCAACTGGGCGGCTATGTGGAGCAGCAGCAGATTGGGGATCAGGGACAGGCTGGTGATGTTGGCAATGTTGGCGATAACAATCATGTGGTAGGCATACCCACCGTCGCCCCCGCCATTCACATGGCCCACATGGGCGGCGGTGATGCAGAGATTATTGCGGTGGCGCCACTAGCGCCACAGCATCGCGGTGCCGGCGATGGCGATGGCATGCAACAGCAGCAGCAACAGCAACAGCAGCAGCAACAGCAGCAGCAACAGCAGCAGGAGCAGCAACAGCTGCAACAGCAGCAGCAGCAGGAGGTGGTGGTGGCAGCGGTGGTCAATGAGCCGCCACCGCCGGTGGAGCAGCAGGTGATCCGGCCACCAAGACGGGAGACTCTGGAGCAGCGTCGGGAGCGCAGTGTACAGCAGATCTTGCGACTGTGCGACTTCATACAGCAACAGCTGGCAACTATTGCCGCCCAGATCGATGCCTATGAGCGAAAGCTGGGCCGGACAAATTCGCCATCGCCATCGCCACCGGAGCCCGATGGTGATGCCATCTAGATGAGCAGCAGCATCATCATTATCATCATTATCGTGGACATCATCCATTCATTCATCATGCTGGCTGTGCTGTGCCGCAGCTCTTGGAGATGCTGGAGGAGATGG
Source organism: Drosophila flavopinicola (assembly GCA_035042425.1). Taxonomy (NCBI): domain Eukaryota; kingdom Metazoa; phylum Arthropoda; class Insecta; order Diptera; family Drosophilidae; genus Drosophila; species Drosophila flavopinicola. The sequence continues at coordinate 575,900 of JAWNLL010000372.1, forward strand.
GCACACTGGATCGACAAGGATGTGGAGAGCCTCGACTGGCTGGACTCTCTGATATCGCCTGCCTTAATCGCACCAAGTTCGCTTATTGTTGGCGTGTTTCATTTCGTTTGCATATTTTAATTCAAGCATTTCTTTTCCATTTCTAAATTGCCTTCGAGTGCACGTGGTATCTTTTGACGCACAATTGAAGCAAGTAAAATGTTTGCGCTCCAAGAACTTCCAGTTGACTTTCATTTAACTCCTGCCCCGTCCAGTGGGTACTCGCTGGAAGGGGTCCTGTGGAATATATGGTAACTGTATATACACTAGTTCACATGATCGTATTCTTTTGATACCCTGCACCCATGCAAAATGGGTAAAAAGGCTGTTATGAAGTTGTACAAAAGTATGTAACAGGCATAAGAAAGCATATCCAGACATCTAAGGTATATATATTCTTGATCAGTATCAACAGTCGAGTCGATCTAGCCATGTCCGTCTGTCTGTCTGTCTATCTGTATGAACTCTCGGATATCAGAGACTATAACTTTAACTATATAGACCTCATATTTGGAATATAATCCCTGGTCAGATCAAATTTATTTAATTTTATCGATAACTGGTTCCGCTCAAAAGTTATCGATACATTTCGATATCAGACCAGCGTTTTTGGGCCACAATTTAAAAGTTATAAGAGCTAGAGACACCAATTTGGCTATGTATAATTTCGAATGACATTCACATGTAATAAATATTTCACTTTTATTTTATGGAAGATAATTCCTTAGGTCTTCACTTAGCGAATAACAGGAGTATTCTTTTAATGGCTTTTTACCAAGTAAAACAGGACTTAATAAGTAAAATGCAGAATAAAATCGAAGACTTTTGTATAACAAAATGTAGTTTATCCTAGTAGTTTTCTTCTCTCTTCTTTTTGGGTTCTCGCGGTCGAAAGACATAGAACACTTGAGGTGGGCCGTTTGCAATTCGTGGGTTCAATTAGAGGCTAGCAGACTTGTTTGCTAATGCAACAAACGCAACCTGAACCCCAACTTTAACCCCAGCCCCCAAAGTCGCAATTCACAGCCATTCGGCTTTTGTATATATTTCGTGCAAAATGTTCAAAAATTTCAAGAGTGCTAAAGAAATGACATGCAAATTAGTTTTGTTCAAATGACTGACAAGTTGTAAAAGCGCACGAAACGGACGAATGGACGGGACAGGGAGTGTGGAAATGAGTGCAGGGTAGGACTATAACTTGTGGATGGGAAGGGCAGGGAAGGGAAGGGTAGCGAAAGCAGGGCAGGGCAGGGCAAGCAGGCAGGCACTCAGCGCCGAAATTTCCAATGAAAGGCGCAACGTCGCCATCGCCAAAAGGGTTGTGTGTGTGTGAGGATGCCGACGCTTTGGTTAGGAAGCGCGGGTAGGTGCCATAAAGCCAAACTGAGACAGCAATACAGAGCGATAGACAGAGAGAGAGAGAGAGCGAGAGAGAGAGCGAGCGAGGCAATCACCGTTTGCTTTGGCCACACAATGCGAGTGCATAAATAAACAAGAAGAGTAGCAACGAAATTAAACTGTCCGCGGCCAAAAAGGATATTTTATGATTGCCGCCTCGCTCACTCGGCTCACTCGGCTCACTCCTTTCAACTCCTACAGGGCCCGGCCGTGGGCCTAGGCCGCATAGGGCCATAAACCTCTGACCCGGTTAGCACATTGTTGGCTGACCAAAACCAAGCTACGCACAATGCGTAGCCCTTGCCGGGCTACCTGCAACTTAACCCGATCCTGCGTCCTGGAAACTCGGGCTCACGCGCGCAGCTGGTGGGCATTTAATTAGCTGCAAATTAGTCGCAGCTTTTCAAGAAATTTCGCTTTGTTTATTTGTGTTTACGCGCCACGCCCCCCCGCCCTCGGCAAATATTTGACAATTTAATTAGTCTAAAATTGGGATTATCTACAGTGCGTGTGTGTGTGTGTGTGTGTGTGTTGCGCGCACTAAGCACAAGGGTATTTTCGGCATCGTCCTTGCCCGTGTCCTGCTGCAGCTTGCGGTCGCCGCTGCCGCATCAGCGATAGCGTTTGATCCTTTGATCCTGTTTGGGGCTAACGCTGCTGGGGTTAGAGAGGTGTATGGCGTCGTCCTGCTCCTGTTAATTTTCCTTTTCCCGTTGCTGTTGCTGTTGCTGTTGGCGAAATTTTAATTAAATCGCTGCTGCAGCTCTTTTAGCTCTTGGCCTGCGGCCTGTGACCTTTGGCTTTTTGCCTTTCGTTTTTGCTTTCTTTGCAGAGTCCGAAAAAAAATGCTTTGACAAAGGCCAACCAACATACACGAGCGCCGCATGTAGCATTATTATTAACACTACACACACACACTGCACACACACATGGGTTCTAATCTCCATACCCCCCACAGTAGCACTTCCCGCAACATGCACTTTCTCATCCCCACACCAAAGACTCACGCTGGGGGGCCACATACGATGCGTTACAGCTGCCACCGAGCTGCTGGCAATCAAATAAACTTTCCAAAAAAAACCTTGACTGTTGCTCGGTGGTGCGATGCGCTATTGGGCAAATTAACCCATTCTGTTGGCCAAAATAAATAATTCGAACTCTCATTACATCGCATAAACATTAACATATAATGTAACATACGAGAAATCGTAACAGCAGACAGCACTGCTAGGATAACAGCTGTTAAGGATTTGGTTTTTACACTCTTTTCGAATAAAATAGTATATTAAGTTTGTGCTGAAGTGTGTAATGCATAGAAGGAAGCGTCGGAGACCCCCAAAAGTTACTGCCAGTATGCTTAGAATGACAAAACAAATTGAACTAGCCATGTCCGTCTGTCTGTCCGTCTGTCTGTCTGTATGTATGCAAACTAGTCCCTCAGTTTTTGAGCTATCGCGATGCAACTTTACAGACACTTATTATTCAAAGAGACAGCACATTGGTCGGAATTGTCCGGATCGGATCACTATATCTAATAGCTGCCATACAATTGTAAGTCGGTTTTGGCTTTATATCCGATCTTTTCAAACCTGTCACCTTCCATTTCCTTGTACACTTGGAAATCCTTATAACTCATCAATGCTTGAATTTAATATATCAAAAGAAAAATTGAAATTCATATGATACCAATTCTAGGAACAAAAAAGAAAAAAGAATTTCGATAAGAGTATGAAATTGTCGGTACGCCGAAGATAATCCTTCCCCAATTGTTTTTTACAAAGCTTAGCCTTGAGAGATAATCTCTTTTAGCAATATAGACTTAATTACTTCATTGAAGAAAGAAATGATTGGAACTGAGCAAATTATTGAAATATCAAATTATTATTTAGTTATTTATTTATTGAAAGGACCAAAACCGTGTTCTTCTTTTAATTTCTCAAGAAAATAGCAAAAAATCAAACTCAAAATATATAATATGGCAATGTTGATCATTGATATTCCGAACATTCGTGACTGCTGAAATTCTGGAAAACAAAACTGTTTTGCATACAGAATCATATTTTCTAAGCGATTTTTCTATGAAATTAAAATCCTTGTCTTATTTCGCTAACCGTAAGAGTAACCCTAACAAAATTTCGCTACGCCATTGAGTTATTATTTTGGTATTTATAGTGGTGTTTGGTGGTGCGGTGGCTGCCTTCTGCCCTCAAATGGTTGTCGATGCGATTCCAACAATTGCCACAAATCGCTAAAAACAAAATCCAATAATTGAAAATTCGATTTCATCGTATCATATGACAAGAGTGCACAACTTCGCAGATACAAACACACACACACACACACACACCACACAGTATGCGAAATGCATTAGAAAAGCAAAAACAATGCAGCAGGACAAAGTGACAACGTTCGCACGGCAAAGTACTCAAAATGTACACACGCTAAAAAAAATTAAAAACTCTAAAAAGAAAATATCGAAATGGGATACAATATTTTTTGGGTAGCATTTCGAATACTCTTTCTGCTCGAAACTTGCTTCAAAAATATATTGAAAGTCATAACGGGTTTTTTTTAGATGCGATTTGCTAAATGTGATGCATAGATATTTAAAGTTGTTGGTTGTTGTATGATATATTTTGGATTCATTTGTTATTATAAAAGGAATATAAAGTTTTATTTTTAAATCTCATCAAAGCTTAAACAAATAAATCAGCCAATATAAAATCAGATGTAATTTTTAGCTTATTATTGCAACGATATGATGTTTCAAAAATATATGAATTGAATATCAGATATATATATTAATATTTAATCAACTGAACAATGCTTAGAATAAAAAAATAAGCATAAATATACTAATTCTTTTTAAGGAAGTACTTATTGTAGTTTTCATAATATTACATGATTTTAAGTGATTACATTCCTATTGTTTTCAATTATTGAAAAAGCATTCTAAATATTTTCAATACAAAACCAAAAAAAAGAGGAAAATTTGTTACTTGTATGGACTCTCTAATTTCTGGTAGTTTTAACTTGCAAATGTTCTTATTTTCGAGTGTTCACTCTATTCTGTTAGTAATATACCAAAAATGGTTGCTTTGTATTTGCTGCTTGGCAAAAGCTAACAATTCCTAATAGCTGATTGTAATGATATGGAATAAAGTTTTAAAACGATGTGACTCGCTTACTGGTTAAATTTCAAGCTCTACTATCAATAAAGTGTAGAGCAATCGAAGTGCAACTCTTGACTGTCACTGTCGCAACTCCCTTGCCGGCTGCCCCGCCCCCTTTCATTGTCGGAATGTTGTTGCACGTACAACGCAACGGAAGCGCATGGCATCGAACATCAAACAACAACATGACCAGCAACAACAACAACAACAACAGCAACAACAACAACAAGCAAACAAACAAATTTCAATTCGTTCACGCCGTTCATGTTGTTGTTGTTGCTGTTGTCGTTCACATCGAGTGCCAAAAAAATTAAGTACAATAAAAATGTGGATGGTTGGCTGGGAGTTGCGGGTTGCACAAGGACGACGAGGCGAGTGTCATCAAAGATTTGTATTCCTTTTGCATTCAGCATGTTTTCTAAACAACGCCAGCAACAACAAGAACAAGCACAACAACAGCAATATAAACAACATGAATAGAAGCGCCTGCTGCACAGCTGCACTTTTTCCCAATGCAATCTAAACCGTAATCCAATAAAATCGGACTGCAGGAATGCCGTCTAACTCTCCGTACAGCTCCCCAACCCCCCCGCCCCAACACTAACTATCGAGACACGAACGCATACAAAAAGATTTGACAGTTCATTGTGGGTCGGTAGAGGAGGTGGGGCTCAAAGGGGGAAGGGGGAGGGGCAGGATGTGCCCCACGCAGTTGAAGCAGCAAAAATCGACGCGACGGCAACCAAAAACAGCTACCAGAAATCCGTTACAATGCGAACGGGAAACCCACACCCCCCAAATGAATAGATAGCACCCAAGTCAATTGCACTGCAGTGGCATTTGGGGGTGGGGGTGGTTGGGGGTCCGCTATCCTGGATCCTCCCTCAATTCTTGGCCTAAAGTGCTGAATGGCAAAACGAACAAATTTCCAGATGCTGCTATAGGCAGAATTGTTGCGAAATTGCTATTTGCACTCAATAACGCACTCACACACACACACCCACACACACACACACACACACACACACACACACACACACACACATACATATAGCGTACACCCAGTCGCTACTGTGAAACCCGCAACCAGAACCGTTCTGGCCACAAGCACTGACCCAACTATATCGGATACCCACAAAAAAATGTCTATATGGCATAGGGCATGGGGCTATAAGGTGGAACTGGGGCTCAGCGGAGACGGAGACGTAGCGCTGGCGTTGCAGGCAGGACAATTGCAGCATGTTGCAGAAAACAGAAGCTACTGTTGCGCAAAAAAAACCAAACAAAATCTGCACCATAAAGCAAAAAAAAGATATATATATATGTATATACACATGGGTAAAAGCGCAAGAAAAAATTGCAACAAAAAAGAAGAAGAAAATGGAAAGGCTGACAAAGCGCAATACTTGGCAAAGAGGAAAGAGTTCTGCAGGAGTGCAGTGGAAGCACAGGATATAGGGTGGATTGCCGTGCTCCTTGTTGCTCTTCTTGTTGTTGTTGGTCTTTGCACTTTGCACTCAGCCTTGATAAAGGCAAGCGGATGGATAGCAGCAACTAAGATTAGAACACTCGATATTAAAAAGGGAGATATCGAACAGCTAACTGCTTGCTGCCGCAGTTCGAATAAACTTGCAGAGATTTAAGTTGAGTGTTTCTTTTGAAATACGCAGTAAATGGCTACATAAGGGTCAGGGTATCTACTCTCAACTAGCGCATCCTATTTTATAGGGCCAGATTGACTAGAATACACTTGCAGTCGAATATTATCAAAGTACTTGCATATCATAAATAGTAATATTTGAAAAATAAATACAAAAGTACCTAACTAATTAAAATGTGAGTCTGATTGCTCATATATATATTGGCCGGTATATATATATATATACATATATATATATAATCGTTACTCTAAGCCTTCCATTGTTTTACTGCTTTCCAGTTTTATTAAAAACAATACATAATTTTTCAAATTTGAGCAATGGCTCAAAAATATAAATTTAAAAAATATAAATGTTCTAGCATATCTTTAAATAAATATCCAGTATACTATTTAAAGCAAGTGGAAAGGATTATCTTCGGCGTGCCGAAGATTTTATACTCTTTTCGAACCTTTATACAATTTTCACTCTGCCAACTGCAGCACTTCCATATGCTGTAAAAATTCTTTTATCGCGTGGCATTTATTTTTTTTTGCTCTAAGAATATTTAGATTATTTCCAGTTGTATAGCAGCTTATAAGATGAGATATAGTGGTCCGATCCAACCAGCTCCGATCAATGAGATGTAATTTTGAATAATAAGTATCAGTGCAAAGTTTCATCACGATAGCTTTGAAAACATGGGATTTATGGCCAAAGCCGACTTCCAGTTGTATTGCAGCTATAAGATATAGTGGTCCGATCTAGCCGGATCTGACAACTGCGCTGTCCCTTTGAATAATAAGTCACTGTGCAAAGTTGCATCGCGATAGCTCCAAAGCTGAATGACTAGTTTGCATACATAGAGACAGACAGACAGACAGACAGACAGACGGACATGGCTAGATCAATTTGTTTTGTCATTCTAAGCATACTGGCAGTAACTTTTGGGTCTGCGACGCTTCCTTCTATGCGTTACAAACTTCAGCACAAACTTAATATACTATTTTCTTCGAAAAGAGTATAAAAAGATATTAAATTAAAAATAAACTAAAACTTTAATCTTTTTGAAACAAAACTTACTCTGCATGATTACAATTTCATTGTAAATTTGACCAAAAGCTGTTTTTGAAATTGATGTTCTTTTAATTGTGGTTATATGGTATGTATGTATGTATGTTTATATAGTATGAACATATATATGTACACAAGTTTCTTACAATTATTAAATGAATATAATATAAATATTATACAATGACCTTGGTATTCAAATTTTACTAATTAATATATAAAAATGTTTGTTTCCTGCAAATGATTTTAAGATTACATTTTAGTATGCAACATAAACTTAAATCACATTAATAATTCAGATAAAATCAAATCGAAAATTACGTTTCTAGGCTTACAACATTGCGTTTTTGAATGAAAATTATTTGAACATGAATTATATTATAAGTGAGGGCCAGTGTCCTGTGAGCTATTTAAGCGCTTATACCTCATTAATAGCAGCTGTCTGTCCATTTTCAATTTAATTGAGAGCATGCTTGTGAATTTTGATTTATAGAACTTATTTACAGTGTTAGTCACGACATCCATATACAGTTAGATATAGGTATTATGGGAGAACCCTCCACACCCCGAGATTAGCGGGTTTTGTAAATCGACACTAATTACTCACACATCAAGTAGAGGCGAGTCCATTTACTGTTTGACAAGTTTTGGGCTAGAGACTGAAATCAATTGATCTGCAGGGTGTCCCTTTAAATGCGAGCTAAGAACAATAGATCGCTTGGCAACTAAGTATTTGCAAATGTGTATGTGTGTGTTGGGCATAAGCGTGTTTACTGCCACTGCCATTTACTCCTCCTTCTGCTGCTGCTCCTGCTGCTGCCGCTGCTCCTGCTATGGCTTCTTGGCATGTCCCTTGCAGGACCTTCTTCGGTCGCGCGCACAGCACGCTTTTTGGGATCGCATTTGTAAATGCACGCGACGGCACAGCGAGAGCTGCCCACAGGGAGCTGCCAATGCTGCATACTAGCATCCTGGCATCCTGGCATCCCGACATCCTGACATCCTGACAGACGGCGCACCAAAAACCAAGCGCATTCCAATGAAGCGCGGAGTATCGTAAAGCTACAAGCCGCACGCAGTGTTCGCAGAAAGATGTGCGCTCTCTCTCTCTCCCTCTCTCTGTCCCACTCCCACTCCCAACCTCTCCCTCTCTCACTCGCTCTGGTTGTTGGGCTAACTTTCTCGGGCGTTCGATTGCAATTCGCGTGCGCAGCTCAGCGGGCGACAGGACGCTCGCAAATGTCTACTTGCTGTGCCGGCGTGCCGAGCGAGACAGAGAGAGAGAGAGTGTGTGTGTGTGTGAGAGAGAGAGAGCGCTGCTGAATAGGTGCTGACAAGGTGAGGCAGCTTCCGTGCACGCGCAGCGGCGGCGAAAGGTAGGAAAGGTGCTGACGCTGACTTTTCGGCAGTTAGCCGCCTCGAGGACATTGCTCAGCAGTTGGTCCCGCATCGCAGTGGATTCGACAGTTGCATTAGCATGAAATTGCCGCTCAAGGACAACGCTTGCTGCAGCGGGGTCAGCGGGTGGGCGCAGTGGGCATGGCAAACGCGTGGCCCGCGCACAGCGGCGCCACCTAGCGGCCATGCTAGTCAAACTCGAAATGCAAATAAGTCGAGCCCCGGGCGAAGCCAATCGATTGACTTGTGTGCCGAAATGCTGGCAAAGCAAGCAATAATAGCTGCTGATTGATCCTGCTGTGAAACGAGTGGAATGGAACAGAAACGAGTACAAAACGATCTAGTTTTTGGGCTATCTGTGCTGCACGAAGTGTTTTTACAATTGAGAAGGTTTTCAAACGCATCGAATCGAGCTGTTCCATTCCAAATTGTGCCAGCATTAAGCAATTCTATTCCGATTCGTTTCATGGTTCCATAAAACACGATTTATTTTCCTTAGCAGCATACTTTTCAGCTTTTTTTGTACCGAACCATATTAAATAAAACAGCTTCGTGCCAAGCCGTTCCATTTCGAATCGTTCCAACAACATTGCTAACTTAAACACTCCAAAAACTTACATTCCACACAGTTCCAATGCATTCCATTTCATTCATAATAATCCAATGCACATCGCATTAAACCGTTTCATTCCATTCCGAATCGTTTCAAGCTGCAATTTACTTTAAATAAAATCATATATTATATTCAAAATCCTTTGCACATCATATCGAAACTTTACCATTCCATTCCGAATCGTTTTATTGCCGATTCAAACTAATTTTCTTAAGCTGCGTTTTTTGGAGACTGTCTGCTTGCAAAAACCCTTTACTGTTTTTGAATTACACACACAATTACACACACCCACACACACTGGGCTGGCTACCTAACAGGGTTTGGGAAATGGGGTCGAGCGGAAGCACAGAGGATATTAACACATGTTGCCAGCGACGTTAATTGAGTTAGTGTCTCACACGAAAATGGGCTAGACGTATATAGTGTATATGTGGGGGCGTGTCGCCCAAATGACCAGCGGCTACAAATGCCAACTCATTTAGACCAAGCGACAACAAGGATGAAGCAAAATCACACACACATACACATACACAAAAAAACGAGGAAGCAGAAGAGAAACGAAGCAAACTGTACACTGCAGCTGCGTTTTTGCGAATCCTTTGGCCAAAAACATAAAAACTCAATTAGACTCATTACACGCCCAATTATGTAATATGAAATAAAGCGCACAGGTCGATGAGTGATGAGCCACATGAGCCTGGAGGTCATATATACTACTCGTAGCCCCCGCTCCGGGTGCATTCAGCTGCCCTCTGGTGATCCTTCATTTTTCCTCTTTTAGTCTTTTACACGGCCCACTTGAGCAGCCAAATGGCAACTCGTAAATCGCCAAGCGCCATCCTTTCACTTTGCAGCCACCCAGCCCCAACAGCTTTCATGCCTGCCACGGATTGTCGTCTAGGTGGAGCTGTTCCAGGTCAGGTCCCGGTGCTGGTCCCGGTCCCGGTCCAGGTTCAGGTCCTGGCATTCATTGTTCTGCTTTAGCTTTTTCGCATTTTATGAGCTCACCAGCTTGCAGTGCCGCAGGACCAAACCATTTCGTAGGGGAAGCTGGGTGAATGTGAGAGGCAGCCTGCCAGCATATAACGGTACTCAACTAAATTGCCAAAGCGTTGAACATTTTTCACCCGATGTGGGCCAATAAATATAACGAAACTACCAAAGTAACTAAACAACAGCACAGGACACTGGACAGCAACGATGCGATGCGATGCGATGAGGGCAACAGCAGAAAGGACGAGTACACAACAAGTTGAGGGAAAATAAAAAACACACACCAAAAAAATGGAAGATCAAACGGCCAAAGGAATATTTGCATTGGTGGCATATCCCGCTTAAGATACTCTACCAATATAGAAAGTCAAATCAAATCGATTACGAGATCGCATTGAAATCTGATTTGACAAATGGAGAATATAATTTCTTCAGTTTGGAAATAACTCTTTTAAAGTTTTATAGTTAGCTTATTTTTAAAATAATTGATAATAGATAACTGCATGTATATGAATTTGGTATTCTGCTATTGAACTATTGTAATATAACAAATAAATAAAGCACAGGACAATATATTGTAAACACTTATATGCATATACATATACGAGTAAATTGACTATATAGTTGAAAACTGTAATAAGCTAATCTATTTATAATATTTGTAATACCAATATAAATATTGAGACTTAAAAAAAATGCATTAAAAAGGTATATAAATCATGTTTGTATCAAAATGTGCAGAAATAAATCATAAAACACTAATATGAGTGCATCATTTAATGTATTAGAAATGTATACAAATCATTTATTACTATTACATTTTAAATTTCTTTAAAAAATAGAAGTTAACGTTTACCTTAAATTTGTATTTATTAATTGTGTTTTATTTTATTTTAAAGAAACGTTTCACTTTGTTATATTTTTGATGACTTTATTAATTATGCTTAATTCTCCACTGTTCTATGTCAGCATTAAATACATAAAAATAATAAAAGAAATATATGTATTGCATTAACATTTTGCTATCGATCAAATTATAGTATCTGTAGTTCATAAATATATAGTTTCAAGAATATTAAACAAAGAAAATAATAAGGGCTGTCGTTTCACACATACAGAAATACATTTGGTTTGTTATTAAAGTTTGTTGACATTTTAACCTTGAGCTTTAAGTTTAAATGAGATCCAGATAAATAAAGACCATTCTTTTTGTATATAAATCAATTTAAATAAATTTTTGAATAAATACAATGCAAGCATTTTTGTTTTTTTTTGTTTAGGCACAATTTAACTGAACTTCAATGTAAGATTATATAGACTATAGCCTATACTGAGCATATATATATATATATATATCATATATACTTTATTATCTTATCTCATAACAAGACTCAACTGCTTGCTTCTAAAGATCCAGTCAGCAATAGAGTATTCCTGCTGTCCAAGTCTACTATGCAAAAACGTCTCCCTCTCTGGATGCTGGATGCTGGGTGCTGGGTTCTGGGCTGCAGCTTCTGATGTGACAAGCCTGCAAGTGCCCAAGTACCCGGTCAGAGTTACAGCCCCCGACCATGCCCAATCATTGCCACCACCACCGATCCCCCAGCAGCATCCACAGCCGCGCCCACACACATTCGGTTAGCCATTTTTTAGTGCGGGCTTTGTCCGGGCTTGGCGGCTGTGGGTGGGGCTTGAGGAGTGGGTGTGTGGTGTTGGGTGTGGGGTGTTGGGTGTGTGGTGGGTCAGGGATTGGCCATTCGTTCCACTGGTGCAACTTTTTTGGGCTTGTTACACGTCGGTCGGATGGTCTCCACTTTTATGGCCACAGGCGGTATTTATATGCAGACAGAGGCACCGCCCTCAACTATGCAGCTCCTGCAGCATCCCGTACCCCAACCAGCCAGTCGGCAGTCCTTCTTTAGTGAGCGCCACTCGAGTTATGTTGGCAATTGAAAGTGGCAACTGTGTCAAGTGTTGCCTACTTGTCGTACATGGCGAGCTCTGACTCTGACTCTGTCCAGCTATCGCTTCTCCTCCACCCGCTCCTGCTCCTGCATCAGCTCCTGCTCCCAATCCAATGCCAGCGATTTAAAAACAGAATTTTTATTTCCATGCCATGTGTGTGTGTGGGGGTGGGGTGTGGTGTGTGGGGAGCGGGTTACAGGGGGTGGCGTTGCACGGTAGCAGCCACAGCGTTTCTCTTTTCTTTTTTCTTTTTTTTTCTCTCATTGCTCTTTACTGTCTGGTTTTTGTTTTATTTTATTTTTTTGCTCTATTTTGTTGCCAAACTTTTTCTCTGGATATGGAAGTGATTTCAATTTATGAACATGCCGCTGTCCACACACCCACACCAACCACGCGTTGTGCACACTCTGACCCGCCCGTAAGCCCCTTCGCCCAAGGTACCCCGCAGTATCGCCGACATTCACACATGGCATTACATTCATCCATCAGAGGCAACGGCAGTGGCCATCTACTGCTCCTCCTGCTGCTGCCCGCTGCAGTCGTCCTGCTCCTCCTTCTCGTCCTTTTCGTCCTGGTCGTCCTTTTCGTCGTCGTCTGTCTGGGCCAAGCGCTGGACACGGCACATGCGTTTGGTCTGCTTTTTAAAACGAATTTAAATTTTTCTATAATTGGTTCTAGGGGAAATTGCAGTTCTGAGTTCAACTTCCGTAACTTAATGAATTACCAAAAGTGTTTTACTTACATATAAGCAAAATGCCCTGTGGCTATCTGCATATTTCTATACACACATGCATATAGTATGTGAGTGTTTTTGCTCACACTCTTAAATGTGGATAAGTGGAATGCTTGTTGTTGCAAATGGTTATATCTTTGGACTCTATATCGATAGTTGGCATCCAACTATAAAATTGCATTCTATTAGTAATAATTTAAGTAATCATCTGATTTACAGGTTTTTTCCATTGAGCTGTGACTCATAAGTGAGTTCAGTTATCTTTCAATTATTGAGCGTGGAATTGCAAATGAGAATGAAGCTAAAATTGAGTTCATATGCAAAGATTATTAGCCTTTATATGTTTTTAAGGAAAAAGCAACGTAAAGCTTGATATAAGTCAAAAACAAACACATGTGAACTTTTTAAAATTGTAACTAGTCTTTGTAATTGTAAAATTTGTATGTTATTAAAATGTTGACTGAATGTATAAAATACAATCAACATATAGAAGAGACTATCTTCCTTATAGATATATTAATAAAAACGTAAATTGAATGCTCGGAATATCAAAATTGTTTTCCGATAATATTACAAAAACCACTACTTTAAGGAAAATATTTTTCTCTAATCGAAATTTATCCGAAAATTGGAGATGTTATGATAATATAAATGAATGTTATTGCTCATTTCAAAGTGCTTCGAGGATTTCCTTATAGCTTATTGCATTATTCACAAATCCAGAAAAACCAATATATATACAATTAAACCACATTTTCAACCTTTAAAATACAAATTAAATTTTTTTATCTATTTTTATATATATACATAAGGATTTTTATTTGTATTAAATAAATAATACATTTTTAGTTGAATTTCGCTATTGTTGCGGTTTCTACAGTTTTTATTCTTTCATTTTTACAGCGCATTTTGTCTGCGTAAATGCAAATCTATTGCAAATGACAATTCAAATTCGAGAGTCGTCGAACAACAATAAACCTAATTATGTAGCAGTGTATCTGAATAAATGATCAGAAATATATGTTCAACACAAGGTGAATAATTTGATGAAACATAATTCAATGTTAGCATATAATTCGCATTCGGTAGATATATATATATATATATATTAAGTGGCTTCTACTTGTTAGATCCAAGCTGTATGTACATTTAAAGCTGACACGCCCACTAATTTGCAGCCCAATGTCTAGAGGGCAACAATATTAAAATAGTTTACCGAAAGTGGCATTAATTAGATTTTTAATACGGTTAATCCGGAGCGACTGTTGGCACTTAAGTTTTTCAATTAACCTCGCCAAGCGTCTTGGCAACAACCCTCGGAGTGGTGCTAGTGGTGCTCTTGCTCTTGTTGTTGTTGCTGTTGTTGGTGGTGCTGATGCTGCTGCTGCTGCTGGTGGTGGTGGTGGTGGTGATGGTGATGGTGTTATTTTCATATTCATATACGGCGCATTAAACAGCGCGTGCGACAACATAATCAAACGGCACAGATCACAGACAGCAACTGGAGGAGGCTGGAGCTGGGGCAGGGACAGGCAAATACGAACGACAGCTACTCAAAAATGCCTCAAATTACACGAGTCGCTCATATTTGTCAGGCCAACTATTAAACACATGCGGGTGGCACCTCCTCCACGGACAGGGGAGAAGCAGGAGAAGCAGTGCTGACAATTTAGCTTATTTTTGGCTAGCACAGCTTAAAATGCAAATGCCAATGACATTTCCAAAATACTTTTAGCTTCATATGTAGCTTTCATGTAAATTTAGCTTGTTCTAGCTATAAGTGCATATCTACCTTCTCTCTTGCTTTTTAATTTTTAATTTGAAATATATACATTTAATTTGTACTCTTTCTTCATTAATTATTTTCAAATATTTGTTTGGTATAATTGGATTTTTGGACCAGTCATCATTTATTAGTACAAACAAAACCTAACTTTATCATTTTAATTAAAATTAGTTTACATCTTTTTCTTTTTTTGCAATTCATTATTTTTTTCCATAATTAAATTGCAACTGTTTTTTTCTGTGTCGACATCCACAAATAAATTTAACTTTAGCATTACTTTTGTGATTCAAATTTTAGAAATCTACAATAACTAAATTTAAATATCTTCGGAACTATTCAAATGCAAATATGACTATGAAGATAACAAAAAAACCAAAAACCTAATTCAATGTTTTTTTCAACTTTATTTGTTTTAGTGGTCATTTTTATTTCTCAGCATATTTATTTTTATTTTTAGTATTTTAGCTACGTTTGATCCTCAAATTCTGGCAGCACTATGGGAATGAGAAGTGAGATGAGGCGAGGAGGATTCTCAGCCAAAGATGACGCGTGCCGTCAACGGCGTCTTCCTTTTGACATAGGTGTGTGTGTGTGTGTGTAGGGGAGTTTGGGGTTGGGGGCGGGGTGCACAACTCGTCCGTTGTACACTTAAGACAAGTCACGAGCCAAAAGTCGCACTTAAGCGTTTTCTAATCTGTGAAGGGGCTGACGGGGACTATAAATATTTATGCCTGGGCGTATTTTCCGAATATGTGACAACAAACTTAAATTAAGCCATGCGCATTACTCACGCGCCAGCAACTAGCAATGAGAGACGGAGAGAGGGAGAGGGAGAGGGAGAGAGGGTTACCAGCTCCCTGTTTATATATAAATATATAGATATTTATTTCGGGGGATCTCGGGGAGGGTCATGTGATTTACAGTGAAGCCGATTCTGCTGGCATTTAGCGCGCCTCATAAAAGCATCTCAAGAATGTTGTTAACAAAACAAATAGACGACGTGTCGCTGTCGTCTACAGCGGAATGGACGCGGGTGTACAGCGGAGTTGCTTGTGTGTGGCATTAAGTGATTACTTGACGGGAGCCCAGCAAGACAGCGAGGGAATAATCGGGAGGAGTGGGTTAAAGAGACGCCGCCATCAATTGATTAGTGCCTTATTTTAGGCACAAACAGAGACAGTTCTGATAATTGTTCAGATATGACGCAATTGGAAGTTTCAATGACATCTGGAGAAGGGGGAGGGCGGAGAGGGAAAGGGGGCAGCTGTGATAAATGAGGCTACTTGACTTAATGCTCAAGAGCTCAAGTTGAGAGCAAAACATGAGTGCTATATAGACTATATGAATAGAATGGAATTATAGATATTAACTGAAATAAATTCTATATGATAATATGAGCTGTGGAATAGAACATTAGGCGCAAAATATGTTGGAAGATTAGTGTGGAGTGGAGGAAAATCACAGGAGATGCTTTACTAATTTTAGCACACATGTAATATAAAAGAATAGTTCAAAGTTTGAATGACAATTTAAGTCGATTAATAAATATTTTACATTCTTTTAGCTATAATTCAATTTTTTTAGTTCATTTACATTTTAAAATTTAGTTAAAATTTTTTTCAGTAATTCAACAACTTTAACTATTTTTGTATATTGACGGTTTTTAGACGACATTAAATAAATAAAAACAAGTGGAGTAGGATTATCTTCGGTGTGCCGAAGATTTTATACTATTTTTCGAACCTTCAGGCAATTTTCACACTGCCAACTGCACCAATGAAATATTTAATGACGCATATCTTTGCTAATTATAGCTGAATCGATTTGAAATTTTAAGTTTAAGTTATAGTAGTTAAGATATAGTGGTCCGATCCGGCCGGCGCCGACCAATGTGCTGTCCCCTGGAATAATAAGTGTGTGTGCAAAGTTTTATCGCGATAGCTCAAAAACTGAGGGACTAGTTTGCATACATACAGACAGACAGACAGACGGACATGGCTAGATCAATTTGTTTTGTCATTCTAAGCATACTGGCAGTAACTTTTGGGGGTCCCCGATGCTTCCTTCTATGAGTTACAAACTTCAGCACAAACTTAATATACTATACTTCGAAAAGAGTGTAACTATTTTCTTTGAAAAGAGTATAAAATTATTTTGGAGGGTTTATTAATTTGTTGTGCTTAATAAATTCTATAATCTTTTGTTCTTAGAGTCCAAAGTGAATATTGTGAAAATTTCATTAAGGTACAAGTATCTCTTGGAAAACGTTTCTTTCTCTCTGACTTGGCAATCTTTATGTGTCCTTACTTTACTAATAATAATATTTTCATATATATTTATTTCACTTTCATTTCCACTCAATTAAATAAACATTTATTTATTTATTGAAATTTCATCTTAGTGCTACAAGCATTAGCTTATTATATTTGCCACTAGCCACTAAATGTAGTTAATCTGAATTGTTCTTTTTATTATTATTGTTATTTATTGTTATAACTTGTATTTATTTTTTATAGATTAAACATTGTCTGTTATATTGTAGAATTCAGCTAAAGAATCTATGGCAGATGATGTATATAATGAATATATATGGCCTTTTTTCAATATATTTAAAACTGCTCATGTCTTTAATTAAAAAAATTCCAAACGTAATTTTTTGCAACCTAAAAAGCAGTTGATCAAAAAAAACTTAAAAATAAACTAATTTGCTTTGAAATATTTATGATTATGTGATATGAAGAGTGTAAAGAATGTATGTATATATTTGTTTTATATTTTATGATCATATCTTGACAGATGAACTCGGAAAAGTTACTGATGACTTTATAGTCAAGAATACTCCATCGGAAATTGCCATTGCCATTGCCATTTATAGGATAGTATGAAAAGTCTACATATACTTACATACATTCCATTATTTAAACTGATGTAAGAACTTACTGCTGCCATACTAAAGCCTTTGGCTATTCTCGATTCTGCGTTGGCAGCACAAGGTGAAAAGGAGGCCAGCAGCTGGCCACAGAGCCACAGGCTCGTGTATTTCTCGCACAGTTTGTAAATTGCGCTAATTTCACACCTGGTAACTGGATGATGGGGTGGCTGGGGGCGGCAAGCAGCAGGGGAAGTGGGGCGGGACGAGAGGCAGCCAAGTGGAAGTGGATTACGAAAGTGCCATAAAATGGCGACGCCAAATGCTGGCGATTTAATTCACTGGCGACAGTGCGGGGACCTGCAAGGACATCAACTCCTTTGGGACACACACACACACACACACACACACACGCAAGTGAATCAAAAAGTCATTTATGCGTGTGTTGCTGCTTGTTGGTTGTTGGTTGTTGGTTGTTAGTCGGCCTCCAGCTTGGCGAACCAGTTTGTCCGGTCTCAGCAGACGCTGCGTACCCCTTCCCCCCGCCTTTCCCCCTGGGCCAATCGTAATGACAAATGTGCACGCCCACCGCCCACTTTGGTGCTTACAGCTGTGTGTGCGTGTGTGACAAATAGTTTACGAGTCGAAATGGGCAGATGAGGACGACGCCGTAGCAGTCGTAACCCTTTTTCTGGCTGGGAAGGATTCAAGGATTCAAGTCGCGCCTTTTGTTGGCCCATTATGCGGCGGCCTTGTTGCAAAAGGGTGAGATGACATTTTAGTTTTGTTTTAATGTGCCCATTCGGTTGGCTTTTTATGAGTTTATTATCAGGCAAAAGTAAACGATGCAACGGATCCGTCCGATCAGCCGGAACTGCGCAAAGTCGGCAGTCGGCAGCGTGCAACCCCCAGCCGAAAAAACACTCTTTCTGCACATTGTGTGAAATTATATGAATTATATTGCATTCGCCTGCACATGTGTTTGTTACCTTCTCTCGGCGTCGAAATCGCCGTCGCCGTCGCCGTCTCTGCATCCTTTGCCGGCCTCAGTGGCTTTATGTTGTTTAATTAATTATGTAAACATAACTTTTGTCGAAAAACCCTTTTTGCAACCCCAAATCTGACCCCTTCCCCTACCCCCACCCCCCTGGCTAAACAGCGCGCCGACCGTTTTTGTGGTGCCTTTTTCGTCGCGCATTTATGGAAATTAATTTGCAACTGAAACTGAAACTGAAACCGAATCTGAATCCGAATCCGAGAAATACAAGTGAAACTGCACGTCGCCTGTCCGTGTGCCTCAATTGATAAATTAAGAGATTAACAGTAACAGCCGCCGTAACCAACCAACATGGGTCGCATACAAAATGGTCCGAATGCAGTACCCTTTATGGCTAAATGGGCGTTCCTAATCTTTGTATGTCTTGCGCGTTGAAGGTGACAAGCGTTTTTCCTGATTAGTCCTGTTTTGCGTTTTGTTCTTTTTCGCTTCCCATTCTTCATTTAATAGTCCTGTGTGCTGAGTTGTCAATTTCACAAACGTGATAAATGTTCTCAAGAGCGATTTCAATGACTATTAACAAATGTATGTTGCATGTGTCCTATAGCCATTGAACATAGCCAGAGACGGTACATTTGGGTTTGCCTAGAATTTGCTTTGCTAAAGCTAAACCAAATTCCAAGCTCTACACCTTTGACACATTTTTTAAATAACCAGTTCTATTGTAAGCGGAATTCGCTTCGATGAAGTGCTATTTGAAAGTGTTGTTTGGACAATGGATACAGTGAAAGAAAGTATAACAGAAAATAATAAATAATTGCACCTTATTCTGCCAAAGTCTCTGATAATAAGGTTGCCAACAACTAATTGAGAACATGAAAGGTAGTGTTTCAGCTCACTAACTCAAAAAGCCAAATTGATTACCAGGTTCAGATTTCTGAGAAGCAAATAGTTAAGGAGGAAAGCAGCTCGAAGACTGCCGGCCTGCTGATGTCCCGCTGAAAAACTGCCAGCTAGCCACAAAAGTTTTACGATGCCACATAAAAGACGCAGAGAGGCCAAATGGCCAAATGGCCAAATGCGAAAAGGCAACCGCTGCGGGGCGACATGTCAATCGATGGCAGCGAGAAGCGAACCCGAGCCGAGCTCAACCGATTGACGCATATTTGTATAACATTGCGACAAAAGGACATCGGGACCATCGGCGACGTCGAATGGGAGTGGAAATGGAAATGGGAATGGTATCGGAATGGAATGGGCAACAGCAACAGCAACAGCAACAAGGCCTAATAACCAATATTTACATGTTCGAACATTGACAAACAATGGCTGGCACATTTGCATAGACAGGACAGACATCGGGCGAAAGGACAACCGGGCCAGTGAAGGTGGCCGCACAAAGGATAAGGGCTGCGCGAGGAGTTAAGAGAAGGTGAAAACTACCTTCTCTCGGCACTTCGACCGAAAAATGGTCATTAAACCAGCCCACACAATTAGAGCAAGATAGCGAGCGAGATAGCCAGCGCGAGTGCGGGCGAGATAGCGACTGTGACCAAAACCCGCTCGCTTCTTTCATTATGCTGGCCATACGCAACTTTATATAATGCCCCGTTAGAGTGCAAGTTGCCTAGACTAGCCCTAGCCCTAGCCCTAGCCCTATCCCAAATCGGCCTGTGCCCGCTATACCCAATAGCCTATCATAATACCCTATGACGCGTTGCAGTTCCGGAGAAAGCGATTGCCGCAGCGGGTGAAATTTGGAATTTGGAATTCGGAAATTGGAAATGCGAAATGCGGATTGCTCTAGTTTTTCGATTGCATCATAAAACCGGACAACGGAAAAGGGGCGTCGTAAAATGTCCTGCGACGACGCAATGTTGCGGACATGCCTTCTGCGAAAATCCTTTATGCAAATGCGTCGAAAGGTTGAGCGGCGACCTTGAGACACATGCCCATTGTCCGGCGAACGGAATCAATTTGTGCCAAGCCCAATTTCCATTTAACATTTCCCAAAAATTGCGCTTTCTCAACATTTTTCCCTTTTTTTTTCCATTTGTTGGTTCATCTTGTTTTTTTCGCTGTTTCTTTCTGGCTTTTACTGCCCTGCCGTGGACATCAACCCGTTACTGTTTCCGTTACGACTCTCATTCGCACTCCGATTACCATTCCATACCATTAGCAAGCAGGCAGGACAAATCACGCGCCGCCCTGTCAGCCAGGAGTCGCGAGCTGTCCTAGCTGAATGATAATGCAATATGTTGCATGATTTATGCTCGCTGAAAATACACCAGCTAGAGGGAGACAAGCATAAACTAAAAAAGCGTACATGCACCCTTTTGCGGTAATATCTATATATATATATATATTTATATATATGTGAGTGTGTATTGTCGTATTTTTTTGGCAACAGCACTGCAAATTTTGTTGGTTCGCGCCCTTAGAGAACATTACCGCCTGCTGCCCATTCCCGTTGCGACAAATATTAACTTCAATAAATTTGGACGCACACAGTCCGAATTATGAGTCAAAGGCGAGATGCGTCTGGGAAAAGGGTTCGCGGCACATTGGCTTCACTTCAAACATTTAATAATCAATGCACCCCGCCACACCCCGGGAAACATTAAGGGATCCAACCCTCAGTTGGTCCTGCTCAATTGCTTTGTCATGTTCACAAGTTGTCGTACAGGGTGTTGATGTTGTACTGAAAAATTAAGCACTACGTATAATGAAATCTGAACGATGCGCAAAAAACGAAATATAATAATAAAAGGTCAGTTAAATCGGTTAGGAGTGAGCAGCAGCAGCAGCAGCAGCAGCCGCAGCAGCAGCAGCGGGCAAGGATAACAAGACAATAACGGGCTACGGTTCTTTTTTTGTGTTCCTGATAAGTAGACAGTCGAAAATGGAGTGTGAAAGATTAAAATGAAATTATTGGATACGTGTATAGGGTATAATTCGTATAGGGTTACTTACTGTAAGAGCGATTCCTTTTAGGGCAAACTCTGTCTCAATAGACTTTTAGATTTATGGATACATTTTTAACAATTATAGCTGCATTAAGACCAACTGCAAATTTAAGTTGAATGCTTTCGATGATATTTGAATAGCAGAGGTGTCTCGTCAAGAGTGTTAATCCTTGAGATTAGCCGAAAAGGAAAGAAGATTTATGGATAGTATATTTCAAAAATATTAAAGAACAGAAAAGAAACTTTATTAGAATGAATTATTTTCTTTAAATATTATAATTATAATTTTTCTTTAATTTATAATTTTAATTTATTTTCTATGTTGACTGTGTTTAGTCGACTTTAAATAAATAAATAAAATCGAAAAGTCTAATGCAAACCTAATTATGTATCATCTGTATAGGCAAAATGACTTATTGTAAAAACTGACAAACAATATTCATAGATTTTTAAGAACAGAGTAATACATTTTTCAAATTATGATGATATATAAAATATAGTTGGATTTGGTTTAGGATTTCTATCTTGCAAAGAACAAATCGCAATGAGTCTATACTACTTTTAAGAGTAACAGTTTATTCCTCATGTGCAGCTTTTAGCAAAATTTCTAAGTATTTTATGTACACATTTAAAAAAGCTGCATATTTATTTATCAAAATATTCATTGATTGGAATTAGGTATACATTAATCCCAAACTTATAGAGCATTCAACTAAATTTAGCATATTGGATATAAATAAAATATTGTGATTTCTTAATATGTTTATTTTATCAAAACCAAATCGCACTTTATATATAATAGTATACTTAACTCAAAAGGAAATGTGTCTTTCATATTCCAAATACAATCATATGCTATTAAAATTTTAAGAACTTTGTAATTGTCTTATTGCAATATTTTGAAAAATTACAGTTTTATTTATTGTAGTTGACTTAGTTTTTAGATATTTTTTTCTTATTCAAATGATAGCTGGAATAAAATGCACGTGATAAGCTGGAACGGAAACGGGCAACCGGTGGCAGATTTGCTGATGCCAAAGGGAATTGCAAATATTCTAAATTGCATTTGATGCCTAAGCTCACGTATACACATGTATACACCACACACACACTCACACACACTACACACACACACACACACACACGCATGCACACGTGCTGAGTGAAAGGATTTGAAAACAAAAATGTGTGAAGCTTATACAGAAATCAAAACAGAACAAAACAAAACAAAACACAAATAGACACAGAAATAAACTCGCAAATGTTTCGCCTTTTATTTTGCTATTTATTTATTTTACCAGACACGCGAGTTTATTTTTATGGTTTTAAAATGATTTTTAACCCTGCAGGCGCGCGTTCGCGCTCTCTCTCTCTCGCTCTCACTCTTGCTCGCTCGCTCGCTCTGTGTACCTTCAGTAGAGCCGCCCCCGCCTGAACACCCCCGCACGTAAAGCTCAGTTGCCGTACTGTGTACAGTGCTTAACCGGAAACGGATGCGAATTGCATGCGTCACGTGACACACGAGCGCATGTCGACGTCGACATCGATGTTGTTGTGGAGCGTTAAGCTTTTAGCGGCTATGCCCGCGACTCGTTACTCCTGCCACTGCCGCATGCTGCACGCCCCCACCGCCTCCTGCCACTTAGCTATCTGTGCTGCAGCAGCAGCAGCAGCAGTGCGACTGATGCATTTTTATTTACTTTTCTGCCAAATGGCAAACTTCACAACACGTTCGCATTTCGGTATTCAGTATTGATTATGCAGTTTGTTGTTGCAAATCTCTGCACCAGCAGTGACGACAACAATGACAACAACAACAACAACAACAACGACAACGACAACGACAACAACTGGCACAACAACGTCAACTGTAAACCCAATAAATCTAAATTGCGCACAAAAATAATTGAATCACTAAACCATGAATGCAAACAAACAAAATAAAAGTATGGAGCACAACTTGCTTTTTCCATTTTTGCTCCTCCGTTATTTTGTATAACATTTTTATATACTCACACACATATATACAATTTTTTATTTTATTTCTTTAGGCTTGCTTTGTTGTTGTTGATTTTATCTGGTTTTGCATTTGTTTTGGTCTGAATATGTGTTGCAGATTTTGGGCAGCTTTTCACAGGTCTCTGCGCTCTACTGTTTGACATTCATTTGGGGCTTACGAGTACCTGTGCACCGGGCTGACCAGTGGACGCTGCAGAGCACCCAGTTTGGATCAATTCCAATAGTGATTTAGATCAAGCATTAAATGGATGCAGATTTCTTTGCAAACTAAATCCAATTTTTAGATTGTAACATTTTTTTTTTTTTGGGAGTCTATGGTGAAATATTTGAAATAATTTTCAAGCGAATGCCCTAGTGGGTCCTTCAAATTTATTTGGCAGCTAGATTTACACTCACTGGATGTAGTTTAGAGAAACAAAATGATACTGAAAAAAGTCGATATTG